>JAEVLN010000020.1:341795-941795 GCA_018350325.1 Globodera rostochiensis
TATNTNANTTATTNNNNTTNNTAANNANNTATNATTTTNAATTAATCAATAAATTAAAATTTTTAAATATAAAGCTGTTTGGAAATGCAATTTTTATTGACTATTATTGACAAATTTAATTTAATCAACATTAAAAATATTTTAGCTGATTTTACAATTAATTTCAAGACAACTTAAATAATTTAATTTATAATAGATTAATTACCAGAAAAATACAATTTATATAATCTTTGCCAAATAAATGGCGGTCATCTGACAGCGGGTGTAAATATTATTGAACTTTGGTCGGGTGGTAAGTTACAAATTGTCTGCCACATGAGTCTATAGAACAGAGGAGATAATTTAATTTTGTGGGTAAAAATTAATTAACAATTTTAAAATACGGTTTTTCAGAAACGTCATATAATGAATGTTGTTTGTGCAAAATTCATCCAAGAAGCTATAATTGGATCGATAGAAAACAGGATGCCAGACATCGATAATAACAAAGTGTGTTCACATTAAAGATGACAAATCAAGTCTAAAAATTATGCCCAACCTTACTGCAAATTACTCAATAAAAAATATACAAATCATGAATTAATTACAAAAAAAAACAAATTTTAATAAAATGTAATATGCAAATGATTGAGTAAAAAAGCCTAAACAATCAATTTATACTTAAAATAAATATTTCCTTTAACATTTAAATGAATTTATGGTGCTAATGTAAAAAATAGACAATTAAACTAAGTAATAAAAACCCACTATTTTTAGTAAAAATAAATCACACCTTACGGCTTTGTTTGGCCTTCAAGACGACGGTGCCGCGATTCCATCGAATTTGACGGAGCTGTAAATGAATAGTTCACGAATGCCAAATTTGTCGATGCGCATGTGCGGAGAGGATCAGTGAAAATAAAGTTGAATCAATTAAAATTCAACCTTGCAATAAAT
Organism: Globodera rostochiensis; assembly: GCA_018350325.1. Lineage (NCBI taxonomy): Eukaryota > Metazoa > Nematoda > Chromadorea > Rhabditida > Heteroderidae > Globodera > Globodera rostochiensis. The sequence goes on from JAEVLN010000020.1 coordinate 342,732, forward strand.
TATAAAATGCCAATATTATTTAAAAATTAACATTATCAAAATAAATAAAAGGTGAAAATCTAATTATCTATTAAACAATCATAAAGATATAATTTTATTTACTATCAATATTGCGCAAAAAATTAATTTCCAACAGAAAATAAAAATATAATCTAGAAGGTGCTGTCTAACCCCCATCTATAATTAATTATCGTTGCCTACACTAGCCAATACCTTCGCAGCCAACTATAGCATGATAAATAAAACAACAAATAATAAAAATAGCATGTATATTTATTCGATTCATTGTATAAAAAAAAAGATTAAATTTAATATTATATTCAATTGACTTTAATTTCTAGTTCTAGTTTAATTTAATTACATAAATCTTTTGAAAAAGTGTTTATTATATTGCATTTTTTTACACAATTTATCGTATTTTATTTCGGCTTGCGTGGATTATATTTAACATGGCAAAGTTTTCAAATTTAATTTTTGGTTTCTTGCGCTTATTGCATAGCATTGCAGGTTTGCAGAGTTTTTCAATACATTTTTATTCGCTGTTTGTTTTTTAGTTTTAATTACTGAGAATAAATTATTCCTGAATAAACTTCCATAATTTGGTTTGGTGGTATTTCTTAATGCTTCCCCGACAAGGTTTCCGAGAAACAGGTACTTGCTGGTTGAGAGTTTGCTTGAACTGTTATTTGGACTTAATGTGTAAATTAGTCGTTATGGCAACATCAGGTTGTCAATCTCTGATTGATGTTTTTGTTATAGCTCGCATTTCTGGGTTATAATTTTATTTGTTATCATTTAATTAAGATTTCTTTTTATTTTAGCTGTTTTTTTTTAAAGGATAACATAATTTAATCAACAGTAAGTAGCATTTAGGTGATGCTTTTTAAATTGGTTTTAGAAGTTTATATATTTAGCATTAAAGTTTCTTTCTGCTAAAATTATTTTTTTAACTGATTTAGCAGCATAAATGTCACAGGCACACTCTTTTGTGGAAAAAGACTTAACTGTTGTATTTTAAATAATAGTTAAGCACATTAAAATTAAAACTTTTGCATTAAATATAAACATTTATTTAAAATATAATGATGGAATATATTTTATTTTAATTTGCTGGAAAAGTATTTTTAAAAGGGCAAGACACTCGCAATCCAAAATAAATTAAATTGATGCCTATTTGTGCCTATTTCGACATTTTTGTGTCTATTTCGTGCCTATTTCGGCATTTTTGGCGACTTTTTTCCGGTTTTTGAGATATTTTGCAAAAAATGCCAAAAATAAAGGCAAAAGCTACCTGGATTAACAAAAATTAAATTTAGGGCTTCAAACTCATTTTATTTGCCTATTTTTGTGCCTATTTGAGGATTTTTGTGCCTATTTCATGCCTATTTTAGAATTTTTTTGTGCCTATTTAGGCGCCTAAATAGGCAAATAAAATTTTTTACAGAAGGTTTTAACAAAAAAGAAAAAGAAAAAATAAGCATCATTTCTGCTTATTGCAGTTACAAATCAAAAATTTTTCGACCTGAGATGTATAAGATTGGGTAGAAGTTTGAAGCCCTAAATTTAATTTTTGTTGTGCCAAGTTCGCAGAAAAAATAGGCATTTGCCTAAAAGTGCCAGCCCTGATTACAACAAGTTCTTAACTTCAAATTCAAATTTATATTTTAATGTTTGACTTTTTAGAGTTTGTTGTGATTACAAATAAAGTTGTTTTAATGTCGAGAATTATAAATGTTGTTTTGCAGTTGAATTGCTTTTATGAAGTTTGGTATATTAGATTCTTTTTTTGGCTTTCGATTTGTAAAATGTTTCCACTTATAAAAACATTTGACTTTTTATTGAATTGTAATCAGAAAATCAGTCGTTGTTTATGTGTAGTTGCCTGATGGGCCTCAAATCATCCATTTGCATGATCATTGGCTCAATAGGAACAACTCTCCGGAGTATAAATATAAATATATATATATATTATATATAAATATTTAAGACAAATTTATTCCGTATTGCTTCACAATAATATTACTTTTTTTAGACGAAAATTTTTACTAATTATTGAAAAAATATTTTAACATCCCTTCATTACGCCGTGGCGCGTTTGATCTGGCAGGCCATCTGTGAGATCTGATTCGCAATATTAATTTCAAAAATGTTTTAAAAATATAATATGCGATCTCAGTTAGTAAATGAGTCTGTATTTCCAAATTTAATTTTATTCATCAGTCTTATTTATTATAATAATTGGGTAGCGAATTTTTTTTATAACGTTAAGCTGTAAACGTTTTTTGATTTTTTTGTTTATTCTTTTTATCTATAAAATAACATAATGTTTGAATGCATTTTTAATTGATATTAACAAATCATAATTATTTTAGACTTTAATTTAATACATCTCATAAAAAAAGCGCAATTGTAATTTAAATGATAAAAAAATTGTTTCGTCACAGTGATGTCAACATAAATTTTGACAGAAAATCGGCAAACGCTATTCAGTATTTGCAACTAATCAATTACGTGGCGGATTGATTTGTAAATCAGCGCAGAAGCCCTTTCGGATTTTGTTATTAAAAATTATAAATAAAGAAAAAAAAATTCCTTTAATTCTATAATATTCATTGTTATAAATTGCTGTTTCATCGGGTAAACGGTGCAATTTTTGAGAATTAAAATGATTTTCTTTGTTCGTTTTTTTAATTAATTTTCATTTTAAAAAAAGGCTGTTCGAAGAGTTGGGCTTCGGCGACTTCTTCGACCAACGTCTCTAGACGGGCGCTGCGCAAATTTTTAAAAATATTAAAATTAAATTAAGATTACATACTTATAGTTAAATTGAATTTAACACAAAAATTTTCTAATAGTAGCTGACCACATCATGCTCTATAAATTATATCGTAAAAAAAGTTAAAAACCTGAATGTTGCCCCTAAAAAATATAGACTGTGCCCATATTTATGATATAAATATGGTAACCCATCAGATAAAACAATGATTTGTTCCGTAGCTAATACAGGATGACACAAATTGTAATAAATAAATGTAAAAAACTAAAGATGTATAAATTAAAAGTCTTAAAAAGCATTAATTTTAACGAACTTTTAAAAATTTAAACAGATTTAAATGATAAAAAATTAATGCAATTTAACCCAAATTCAAATGAAAAAAAAAAACTATAAACTATTGGGCTAAGGATTAAGGTCGTTCGATTACGGTTGGTTTAATACTGTGCGCAAAGGCAGCAAGCAGGTGCAGCAGTTTTCTGCTTATGAAAATATTTTCCACATAATTAAAAAAACTTAATTATTTAAACTGCTGATGTTGCATAAACAGAAAATTAAATTACTTATATAAACAGAGCATGAATTTAAATTAAAGCATGCTGATTGAACCTTGACTAAGTGAAAGCCCTCCGAAATAAAAAAATTTTAGCGATATTTATTAAAAAGTTTGTCAAGAATCAAATATATTAACTATGTAAGTGATAATCTCATCAAAAAAGTAACAAAAGATTAAAAACAAATAGTTTTGTCCAAGTAATTCAATTAAGAAAGGCTTGTTACAATTTTATAAAACGTGATTTAATTGAAAAATAATTCGATTCTTCGTTCGCATGAAATTGAAAATTTTGCAGGTCGTCTGAAAGAATAAAATTTTTAGGTTTAGAAGCCGTTCTTGTGAGGAGGCCATAATTAATCTCAACAAAATAGGTATGCTGAAAATAAATTGTAGCTAAATATTATATCTTGGTTTAAAAGACCAAAAAAAGGTAAAAAAAGAAAATTCAATTTTTTAATTATTTTTCGTTGCACTCCTTGAAATTTGATTGTTTTTAAATTTTTGGGTTGAATATTGGGTCTATGTAAAAATCGTGATTAATTGAATTTTTTAAACTATTTTTTTAACAATTCTATTTTTTTATTATCTTTCATTTAGTTGCTTCACTTTTTCCAAAAATTTGATAGCAAATGAAAACCCTTCTTGTTTGTTGAAACCGTATTTTCAATCGCGGTGTGACTCCTCAAATTATTATTAAAACTGTTAATCTTGTTAAATATTTTATTTTGCATTTATTTGTAAATACAAATTATTCACATTTGAAAATAGAATTCGACCTACCTACTCTAGTTTTTAGTAGGACTTCTTATTTTAGAAAATCCAATTAATTTAGCATTATTTAAGTATTCTAAATGATTTCTAAAAATATAATATATATCAAAAAAAAATATTTAGAACTATTTTTGTTTTTTGTAAATTACATTTATCAGTTTTTTAATATCTTTTAGTTTTTAGCAGACGCAGTCCTATTCATTATAGATTGACATTATCAGGTATTTCGACAGTTTGTTTGGCCTTTAAATAGTTGAGTTTTAATCGCATTAAAAAGTTTTTTTTGTTAATTTTATAATTTATTACAAATTTTTAGGTTTGCTAGAATATATTTTTATAATAATTTGAATTTTGTTGGTTTAACCATGCAGAATAGTGTCGAAAAATCAGATTTTATCTTCACCTTATTCAATTTATTGATTTAATTGTTTATTTTTGAAAAGTTGGGAACTTTTTTTAATAGCCTAATTAGATATTATGAATTTACAGACTCTTTTAAAAACTTACGTAGGCGTCGTCAAGAATCATTTTATCGAATATTTATTCTTTAATTATTCATATATATATATTCGTGAGATAGCTAGATGTAAACAAATAAATTAATAAAATTTAAATTTTAAACTTATTTTAGTTTTTTACTTCAATTTTAAAATAATTTAAATTTATAATTAAAGGAGTTATCAATATAAATAAATTAAAACAAATTTAATTTGCAAATTAATTCAAAAAATAGTTAGATTTATTTTAGTTTCATTACGCGTATTTTTTTTATATTATTTTTAACCGTGATTAAATAAATATTAGAATTAATTTGTCAATTGTTGATAATAATTATTGATGGGATTTTTAAGTAATGCTTAACTTCTACCTGTATAATCATAATCCATCTCTTAAAAATTCATCTTAGGATGTTTGTGATAATTGATAATAACGTTCTCCAACCATGTCGTAAAACTGTAATTTAATGATTTTCATTAAATGCATTTTAAAGTTAAATATTTTGAACTTTGTAAATCAATAAGTAACAAATAATGCACGCACCAACGAAAGAAACAAGAAAATTCGTAAAGAAAAAATAAAAAACTGGAAACGACGCGGAAGAAACTGTAATCTGTCAGGACGTGAAAGCAGATCGTGCTAGAGAGAATAAAAAAGTTTTACCGGTAACCAAAGAATTTTTATTTAAAATTGCAAAAATAATTAAGAAAAGCAAAAATAAAAAGAATTATTACAGCTGTAATTTGTTCTTAAAAAATACATTAAATTTAACACCATTCAAAAACATATCGAATTAAAAAGGCGATAAAATGGAGAAAATGATCAGAAAAACGTGTTTTTTAAGCAAAAATGAAAAAACAATTAACAACAAAGATATGTTAAAATATTGTATGGAAATAAAAGGGTAATTTTTAAATCAAAAAAATGGCTAGCAATTTATAAAGACACAAAATAAATACTTATATTATCATTAAACAAAATTATTCAATTCTAAAGTAACATTAAGAAATTATTTAAAACACAAAAACACATATAATAATTTGATAATAAATATTGCCATTATCTTCTCCTTTTGTGTCTCAGGCGCTCAAAATACCCATTTCCGCCCGTCACACACTCGGTCCGGTGGTTGTGCCAAGGCGTGTTCACCAGGGGTGGGCAAAATTTCGGATCCGAAATTTCGGATTCCGGAAAATTTCGGGTTTTTTGGCCGTTTCGGATTTCGGATTTCGGAATTTGAGCAAAATTTCAGATTTTGCACCCCTAAAGATGGCACTTTTGAAGCAAATGGATGTAATAAATATTGGAGTGGAAATTTTTGTAAACACACAAATAAGATATTTTTTTCTGCCTACACCTCTCTTTTATGTTTACTCTCTTTTGGAGCTTAACTTTATTTCAGAAATGTCGTTAATCTGGAATTATTTCACACTTTCTGGAAGAGTGGCGTATTGCAAAAAATGCGTATTCTGTAAGAATTACCCTCCAAGCACGCCTACAACATTTTTGATCTGAGGACCAAAACACTTCCAGTTGACAGTGACCCATACGCTTTTTGGAACAACAAAAACTCAATAAAGTGGCCATTGTTGACAAAACTGGCAACAAAATTTCTATCGTCTCCCGCAACTTCCGCCGAGAGCGAGCGCCTTTTTTCAACCGCGGGTTTAATAGTCAATGATCTGAGGAAGAGCTTGCTTCCCGAAAACGCGGAAATGCTTTTATTTTTACACCACAATCTCAAAATTTATGAGTTCGACTATGAATAAAAATTTTTTTTATTATTAATAGTGCAAAAATTTCCCTTGAAAAAATTTCGGATTTCGGGTTTCGGATTCCGGAAAAATTTCGGGATTTTCGTAAATTCGGATTTCGGATTTAAAATCCTTTCGGATTTTTGGTTTTCCGGAATTTCGGAATTCGGATTTCGGATTTTATTTTCCGATTTTGCCCACTCCCTGGTGTTCACCTCGACATTGCCTCATTTTTACCAAAAATTTCTGCTGGAGCAAAGTTGTGGGTTTCATAAAAAATTAAGGAGTCGAGAAATAAACCTCAAATTTTGCCTGAAGCTTCTCCCGTCTATGTTCTCACTATCCAAAACTTCAAATTACGATAATCTCATACTGTAAAAGAAAAATAGTATCAAATAGAGTAGGTTCAATTTTGGCCCATAGCTCAGCTCCCTTCAAAAAACAGGGGACAAAAATATATCCAGAAAAAAGGCAACATTTTATAAATCATAATGGTGGGTATTTCAAATCATGATAATAATTTATTTCGTAAGCCTTTAATTAAAATAAAATTCTTCACTTTTTCCTATTCTGCTTACTGATCTATTTTTGTGTTAATAAGGCCCAATTTTGATCAATTTACACATTAAATTTTTATGAGTGTGAACTTATTTTATTTTGCAAATTTTCTTCTCATCCTCCGCCGCACGACCAGTTTAATAAAAATAAATTTAAAAAGTTCGACCTTTTTATTTTTCACAATGAATTTTTTAACGACCCTGCAGAATATTTCCGACCTTTTCCGTTTTATTTTATTTTTTTGTAGGTAAGCTTGCCCTATGTATTCATTTATTTTTAATTTCAAGACAGAATTACATGTTATAATTTTTAATCATTTTAATTCATAATTACAGATTTAAAATATTTTGTACATTGATACTTTATCATAATTATGCTCTTTGATTCTTTCATGTCATGTGTTTTCTCTTATTTGTCAAAAAGTTTATATTAGTGTCCGATCATACATATTTGAAGTATTAAACTGTTTGTATATTAGTTATTGTATTTAATAATTATATTATTTTTTATTTAGATTAATTATTCTATTTTGTTTTAAATTTTTTCGCAATCGCTTCATTCGGTTAACAAAATGCACAAATAATAAATTTATTTTATTTTTAAAATATTTCATCTTTAATTGTTCTAATTGTTTCACCAGCAGATGGAATATTTTGTCTTTGGTTTCGATTGATTACACTTGCAAATTTTCTTCCGTTGATTTATTGAATTTAATTAAAAACTATTATAATAATATTTAGATTTCAAAAAACCAAATAAATATATTTTATACTTGCATGTTTAATATCTCAAAATGTTGATTGGAATTTTTTTAAAAGTATTTGTGTTTATGTGAATATGCTAATTCTTCACATTTAGTATAGATAAAAATTTAAACAATTAAAATGCTAAAAATATTTAGCTAATGGGTATGTTTTGTCAATTCGTTATTCAAAACTTTTGAATTTTTTAGTTACAATTTATTTTTTATTGCTAATAAAAGTTTTCCAAAGTTGTTTTAAATCTTTATTTCATTGCCCGCAATTAGGGGAATGGGCTATGCCCATGCCAGTTATTCAATATTAATAGGATCGTCGGCCTAATTTTTAATCTAAGGCCATTTATTTTTTAAAATCTTAGTTGGTCGTTTTTGAACAGTTTTAGTTAATTGATAATATATTGTGGTCCTATTATTTATTTTTGTTTAGAAAATCGGAAATATTAGTCTTTTCTTTATTTTTAAAATAATTTAATTACAAGATTTTTCTTCAATTATAAACAAAATTTTATATTTTATTATGAACAATAAAAGGTAATATTTTGAGATGCGACAATAGTTCCCTGTTCTTTTGTTTTAGTAAAGATAGTTGAAGTTATCATTTAAGTAAACATTCATTGTTTAAATTTAATATAAGTGTTTTATTGTTCAATATTTTTTGCTAATTTTAAAGATTGTTTCTAAAGTCCTTGGGCCAAATCTACTGACATGACTGGACTTGTTGAGCCCAAAGAAATATTAAGAAAAATATAACGGCAAAAACACACTCCCATAAAAACATCGACTTTTTTGGCTGTCAAAAACTTTATACGTTTTGTTTTGCGCTTTCGTTAGCATAAGTACACTTATTTTGATGTTCTGTCAACTTATTTATTAATATAGAAGTATACTGCAATTTTCTTTATTGGAGCAAGTTCATTAATTTTATGCAAATTCGTTCTTCGGATAAGTTAGTAAATGTAAGTTTGAAATTTTTTTAATATTGCTTTGTTTAAAAGCTAAGATTCACTTAAACTTTGCACTGGATGACATCATTCAAGATTGAATGTCTTTTATTTAGATTTATTTAAAAATTAATATGATTTTCATTCATTTTTTAATTAATAGTTGCATTATAAATTATTTTTACTAATGTTTATATTTGAGGCTAAATGGCATAAATTTTTTGCGCCAAATCGATTTATTTTGTCAACAATTTATTTTAAAAGATATTAAAAGAATTAATATAAAATTAATTATGGGGTAAAAATATACTTTTTTACTCTATTAAAAATGTTACTGCCATTAATTTATTTTTTTAAATCGCAGATAATTTTGGAGAAAAATATATTAATTATTTAAATAAAAATATGTAAATCTTATGCAATGGCCTCTATGTTGCCGCATAGTAATGTAATAAAAATATTTAAAATATAAGATTTGCAAAATAACAACCTTTTACAATAAATATCTAATAATTTAGCATAAGGATTTAATAACATGTGAAACGTAGAACGCCTTTTACTTATTGAACGGTTCCCAAAAACATACCTATATGTATGCCAGCTACGGCGGTGTAAATACAAAAATTATTTTAAATTAAATAAATAATTGACGACATAAATATAACAAAAAAGGCCTCCAATGAATGCAATGGGCCACCAAGGCTTCCCAACAAAGCACTTTTATTAAAATGCATGTTTAGGAACATCAACGGGTTATGATGATGATATAAAAGATAGAGAAGTTTGCGACAACTGCCAAATTATTCGCTTAGTTTTGTATAAACAAAATTGTATATTACGAGATGTTAGTTAATATTTCAAATTGGCTTTATTTGTCGGACAATGGAAGTTGTTAACATTGAACAGGTTTACAATCTTATCAAAAAATACTTTACTATGCTTATAAAACAAAATCAATTATAGATACCTAAAAATAAAATTCAATAAAAATTTAACAAAATTAACATACAACTATTGTTGAAAAATGTTTTTTCTTAACCAAAACAGAAAATTTTACATTTATATTATAGCATGCATAGAATTATTATGATTGGAACTGATCAAATATGTGAAAATATAAAAATGCCAAAATTCTCAAAATTGACTATATATTCATATTTTAGCATTTAACCTTTAAAATTTAATGTTTAAATAAATGTACTAACATGCAGAAAGGCAAATGAAAGCCGAAATTAGAAAAAAAAGAAACAATTAACAAACACCACCAAGGCATTTATAATAAAATTTTAATTTAAAATTTTTTTTAATGAATGAGTAAATTAATAAAATTAAAAATTGTTGCATAAAAATAAATATAAAAAACTACTATTGTGGCCTACGTAATTTTAATTCAACATTTTGTTGATTAAAAGTTAACAAATTAAACAAAACTTAAAATAAATAATTAGTTAATAGAATCAGCTTACACGACATAGTTCTTCTTATTTACTCGACCGACAAGCTGATTTGTTATGCTGGCTTCATGGGGTAAGAACATTCATTGATCTTCTCTTATTTAATGCCGCTCTTGAGACCGCTATTTTTTGGAAAAGAGTTAACATTTATTAAAAATATATTAATTGAAAATAATTTTAAAATACTAGAAGTACAGTAAAGAAATTTGAAACTGTCAAATAAAAATTTGTTTTAAAGCATTTTAAGTGAATCGTTGACTACTTAAAATAGAAATAAATATTGTTTTGTATTAGGCAACTTTAACGTTTGGCTGGTGCACAGTACAACTCATCAAGACGAATCATTAAATTTCGTTTTGTCAATGGTTTTGAGGTAATTCGACAAATTCTATACGACAAAAATAGGCTTATAATATTAAGTAAGTCATTAACTAATAAAATTAATATGGCATTTTAAAAAGATTGTTGAATAACAAATAAATTTTAACCTCATCTTAAAAATCAAACGCATCCAGCTAACATAAATTTAATAGCCACAACTGCAAAAGTAAAAGGAAAAACAATGAACAATTTAATAATTATTTTTTTTGTAATTTTACATGTTTTATTTATTTGCATTTTTTTATAATTTTGTCTGTGCACCTCCATGATCTGGATGGTTGCTCCACTGTTGGTTAAAAACAAATTGTTGAATGTAAGAATAAATAAATTTGTTTAATGGATCTTTTTTAAAATTAATATACTTTAACTTATATTTTTGTTCACAAAATAAATGGATGGGTATACAGAATAAATAATAAATTGTTTATATTTAGTTATTTAATCAAAATTGTTGGATCAATTCATACTTAATTTTAATCAATTGGTTTGCATCTCCTTAATTAAATGTAACTTGTTTTTGACGTAGGGGACAATCGATGCTGGAATTTTGTTACATTTCATTTAATAAAATATGAATTATTCTAAGAACATTCTTTTGTTGATCTTTGCCAATCAAACGATCAATATTTTAATTTGATATTTACCGCCGGTATCTAAAAAGTTATTTTTGCGGAATTTATTTCTATCAGACATGCTTGGATTTTTGTAATGGATTAATCAAAATTTTAAATTGATATTTGAAACTATTTTGTTTGTATGAACGTGTATTTAATAATATTATTTTACTGTTAAATATTTTTTTACAGCATCGCCTCTTGTATATTCGTGTAAACTAATAAACAATTTATGCCTGATTTATATTTTACAAAAACCTGTTTAAAGCTAAATCTCTTAAAAATCATTTAGGTAAATTTATGTAAAGCGTAACTTTAATGAATAATTCGAGAGTTAAACATATGTTGAAAGTCATGATTAATTTATTTAATCCTATCTCATAATTACAGCGCGCAATTACTGACAGCAATGTAAAAAACTATAAACACAAAATCGGCCATACCAATGGAGCAAGATCAAATTTTGTTCAGTGTGATCTATTTTTTCTTTTAATTAAAAGGGTTAAGAAAAGCAATTATTAATTTACAACTGGAAAACAAATAATTAATAATAATTAATCCGTGCAATTGTTTATGTATTAAAGAAATTAAGAATTGAATTTAACAAAAAATTGTTTTTTTTTCGTTGGACCTTGAACGGGATAGTTTGATCTCTTCGGTGGCAATTTCTATTATTTTGTCTCAGAATGCAAAGCCAAAACTTCTAATGGACATTTTTGGAGAAATTATGGTATGTGTGAGTGTTAAATAGTGTTCGGCAAATGGGGTTTTTCGGTATTCGGTATCGGTATTTCGGTATAATACCGATACCAAAAAAAAACCGAAATTCTAAAAAATTCTTTGGTACGGTATTTCGGTAAAATACCGAAAAAATACCGATACCGAAAAATACCTACCGAAAAAATTCGGTATACCGATCGGTATTAGGTTTTTTTTTTTAAATTTTGAATTTCAATTTCAAATGAACAAAAACTTTCATTCAATACTTATAATTGATAATAGGCAATGTTTTGTTGAGAAAAATAAGCTTCGGCGTTTTCCGGGTTCATTTCAATTGAGTTTGAAGAGAAATTTTGTTGATGAACCCAAAAGGGTACCCCCTGGGAAAATTGAATTTTAACAAAAAATTGACACACTTTTAAATTTTTAAAAAATGAAATTTTTTTGCATTCAAATTTTATTTTATTTGAATGTCTCAACTTTAAGCTGAGATTTGCATTCCTTAAAAATTCACCCAATTTTGCTAAGCAGAGCATCTAAAATTTTTTTTAGTTTATTTTTTGGAACATTTTATTTTTGAAGAAATTGTGAATAAACTAAAAAAAAATGTTAGATGGGGTGCGTTGATGTTCAAATTACTCTCGCCGTCTGACTCTCTCTTTTTTCGCACTATTTCTTCAAAAATAAAATGTTCCAAAAAATAAACTTAAAAAAATTTTAGATGGGGTGCGTTGTTGTTCAAATTACTCTCGCCGTCTGACTCTCTCTTTTTATAACACTATTTCTTCAAAAATAAAATGTTCCAAAAATAAACTTAAAAAAATTTTAGATGGGGTGCGTTGATGTTCAAATTACTCTCGCCGTCTGACTCTCTCTTTTTATAACACTATTTCTTCAAAAATAAAATGTTCCAAAAAATAAACTAAAAAAAATTCTAGATGGGGTGCGTTTATGTTCAAATTACTCTCGCCGTCTTGACTCTCTCATTTTAGCACACTATTTCTTAAAAATAAAATTTTCAAAATTAAACAAAAATAATTTTTAGATGGGATGCGTTATGTTCAAATTACTCTCACCGTCTGACTCTCTCTTTTTATAACACTATTTCTTCAAAAATAAAATGTTCCAAAAATAAACTAAAAAAAAATTTTAGATGGCGTGCGTTGATGTTCAAATTACTCTCGCCGTCTGACTCTCTCTTTTTATAACACTATTTCTTCAAAAATAAAATGTTCCAAAAATAAACTTAAAAAAATTTTAGATGGGGTGCGTTGATGTTCAAATTACTCTCGCCGTCTGACTCTCTCTTTTTATAACACTATTTCTTCAAAAATAAAATGTTCCAAAAATAAATTTAAAAAAAATTCTAGATGGGGTGCGTTGATGTTCAAATTACTCTCGCCGTCTGACTCTCTCTTTTTTCGCACTATTTCTTCAAAAATAAAATGTTCCAAAAAATAAACTTAAAAAAATTTTAGATGGGGTGCGTTGATGTTCAAATTACTCTCGCCGTCTGGCTCTCTCTTTTTTCGCACTATTTCTTCAAAAACAAAATGTTCCAAAAAATAAACTTAAAAAAATTTTAGATGGGGTGCGTTGATGTTCACTAATTGTTGGGCGAATTAAAAATAAAGCTTAAATTATAATTTACAGCAATAAAATATTAAATCTATCATAATTTAAAATTCAAAAAATCTTTATAATAAAAAAATGAAAGCATATGACTTAACTAATATACAAAGTTTAGAAATCTCGCAACAAAGAATAAAAGGTTAAAGGGCAGAGAATCTAATTTATTAATATTTGTAAAAAAACACAAATTTCAATTAATTCAGGTTTACAAACAAAGTTATTTAATGTTTTTCAAAAGTTGATAAAGATTGTACTAAAAACAATACTAACAATTTATATACAATTAAATATACCTGAACTATACTATTTTATTTTATATTTGAATTGTATGTATGAGCTTAATAGAGTGCTTTCACTTCTTTCAATAAGGTACAAACAAATTAAAAATTTAAAAAACAATCAGAAACATTATAAACAACTACTTAAAAATAATTATTGTTGAGAAAATAAAACTCAATTCGATCCAGTAAAAAATACACCCAACAGAAAATAGTTCCAACTTAATTAAAAAATAAACAATTAATAAAAAAATAATTTTCTGCAAACAAGCAATGAAAACTTGAACTAAATAAATTTAATCATGTGACTAGCCATGATTAGCCGAACACGCGTAAAAAAGCTCTCCTTGCTTAATCAAATAAAAAGAATTTAATATCTTCAAATAAATTAATGAAGTATAAATTATCAAATTTGAAAAATGTTTTACAATACATAAATACCTATTTATTTGTATATCAGTGAATAAACTTAATAAAAAAATTTATTTTTTTAAAGTTTCACAGGAGAAAAGCAAAATAATAAGCAAAAATAAATGTTTCAGCAAATAAAGAAATGTAAAATAAGAAACTGTAAATTAAGGTCTCTTTTTATCAGCAAGACGGTTTAATAAGCCAATTGCGTAAACTAAAAATTATTTAACAAAGTTTGTCGGCAAGAGCTAAAAAAACATTCATTATTAAAGTGGACGAATAATTAATTTAAAAAAAATTAAAAATTATTAATAACAAAAAACCATCAAAAGAAAAAAAGACTTTACCATTTTAAAATGTATAAATTCGCTATATATTTGTTATTTTATATTTGTGCGGATCGAGAATACAAATTACATAACCGTATTCACAACACTTTTCTTGGATACATTTCCCGGTTTTTTTAATATTAAAACAAAAATAAAAATGGTTAAATTCGAAAGCTATAAAATTACATTAAAAAATTAATTAATTCATTTTTAGGTTGGCACATTCGAATTCGAAAATGAACTTAGCGCGGCGGCTCCGCCAGACAACGAAGACAGTGGAACGAATAGGAAAAAGCCCTGGCTAAAAAGTAAAGGTTAAACAATTTAATTAATTATTGTTACAATTATAATTAGATCATAAAAACTTAAACTTTATTTTATTAAAGTCGATCGAAAACCAGAAACAAGGAGGTCCAAAGGATAGCGCTACAAGATATTTTCACATTCTAATTCAAGAATTACAATGAAAAATCAGTATTTATGGATGGAAATCAAATATAAAAGTCGTAAATCAAATACCATTTAATAAAAAAATTAACAAATTGCCAAATAATTGACGCCAAGCTATTGATTAAAAGAATAATAAACAAATATTTTGTCATTGAAAGTATGGAGAACTATGTACGTCGTGGGTGCAGAATTATAATCAAATTGATAAAAAATAATGTCAGTGAAAATGATAAAAAAGCCGTTGGTTTCTGTTATAAACTTGATTTTAAATTTAACTGGTCGTGGATATTTTCCCTTTTTTTTGTTATAGATTAAATATTTTAGGAAAATTATGGATGTTTTCAATGTTTATTAATTTCTTATCTTTCAAATTACCATGATCGGTAGGTGAATAGAAAAACAGTTTCGCATTGTAATGCCGTAATGAATCTTGCTTTTTCTGTCCTCGTTCAATTGTGGACATTGCCGTACACTTATGTATGTGTTCTGTTCATTTTAATTTGCTGTTTTTTTTCTTTTATTTACTTGTTCCAAAATAATACATGCCCTTTAATGCAACTTTTATTTTATATTTTACATCCCTCAATATTAAAATATTTTTAAAATTATTTTCGCATAATGAAGTAAATTCTCAATAATATCGTTGCTTTTATTTTAAACCGACCGAGACTAGAAATTATTATTTAATTTAATTAATTGATATTTTTATTTTGTAAAATTAATTAGAGCAAAACTTTATTTTTTTTCCTTTCTTAAAATAATTTTTAAAAATTAGGACTGACTGATGATGAAAGTGATCAAAATAAATGCGCTGACATAAATAAACCAACAAATTTTAAATGCTGCCCGTGGAAAAACAACCGGTTGATAAAATAAATATGATTGTATTAAAAAAAACCTTAACAATTGGCAATTAAATATTAATTCTTTATTTCAAACAATCAATTAAATATGAATTTTGATTGAATCGGACTATAGAACGTCATTATATAATTTTTAGTCCAATCGACAAACAAAGGTCGTATTTACTGAATTGTAAAATGGCAAAACCTTATAATAAGGTAACGAACAATTCCATCAATTATTATTATATTAAAAACAATTTAATTGAAGAAAACGAACAAAAGTCAACGCGTATTACTTTAATTTTAAAAAAACCATATTCTAATTTTTTTCGCAATAAAAGATATAAAATAACAACTAATTAAATGCGTGCAAGATAATAAACGTCTAACAAAGTGTCAAACATTTAACTTAAAATTTATTAATCGGTAGATATGAAAAATCTAATATTTGTCAGAAATACAATTAATATTGACTACCATTGTAATGCTGCAATTTTAAATTCAATCAAAATCTAGCAGTTGTGCAGGAGCGAGCGTCTCTCATCATAAAGTCCGTCTCCATCATCATCAATCAGCTCGGCGAAGCAGCCAAAAAATATAAATGAAACAAAAATATTTAAGAATATAATGCAGTCGTCTTTAATTAAATTAGTTAATTTTTCTTTTTTTTACAAGGATCAATTCTCGGCCATAACGGCATGATTAATAATAAAGGAGCATTAAAAAAATAAATGCAAACATTTACTTAAAAATACTTTTAAGCTGAAAAAATAAAAGAGAAAATTGAGCTCGTAAATTAATGTAAGCAATATAAAAAATATAAAATAATTACATATTTTATCAATCAATTCAAAAAGAATCACTTCCGTTTGACGGATACATCGCGAAATATCAAATTTATAATTGCTGATAAATCAAAATTAAATTTACATAAATTTTTGAAACCTCACTAACTTTTTGTCACGCAAATCAATTAAATCAATAACACAGAGAGAAAATGAAAATTTTATAGATGCTAGCCTCTCTTTCCAAAAGATTTAGTTGAACAAACTTTGTTATTTTTTAAAATTGGCTAAAAGAACATTCTTTAATTGGAGCGAATTTTGTATCCACTTTTGGAGCTGAACCAATTTTTTGATTTATTTTTAATTTTAATTACTTTTTAATTACACTATGCGTTCAAACTCTTTCTTTGTGAAAAAATTCAAATACCCAGGCTTTTATAGTAATTATCATACTAATGTTGTTTTTTTAAACTTTTTAGTGCAAATTGCATTTTCCATTATTTAAGAATTGTTTTATTGGCATTATAAAAAATGATGAATTCCTTGATATATATTTATGCATTAGAAAGATTTTAAGTCGTACTTGTCATTTCAATGTTAGTAATTCTTTTAATACATTTCATTTAAATGGATGTAATTTAACATGTTATGCCAGTTAATATATTGTAAAACGCAATGAGTTGTGGTGACTCTTATGCCCTTAGTGGCACCTGTCGTATTATTTGAAGCGATATTTGAAGATTTTGTTTTGCATCACTTTTTTTAGTATTGTTATTAATATTTGTGTTGTTTAATATTAAGGGAATTTATCTATTATTTTACTCAAGTTTTATTATTTAACACATTTTTTACTTTTAGTCCATTTGATCTAAATATATAATAAAAATATAAATAGTTAGTTCCTTTTTTTTAAAACACAAGATTAAACATAAATGTTTATAAGAACCTTTAAGATAAAAAACATTAACAAAAATCAAAAGGAAACAATATCAACGAATATAATCATCAACGAAACAATTCAATCGCTTCACTAATCTGAGAATGTATAATAACTTTATTATAAAATAAATAGGAAAGATTAAACAAAAATTGTCGCAGTGCCGCAAAAACTAAACAAATGAAATAAATCAAATTAATCAGCTCTCATGCTAAAAAATCAGCCGCTTCGTCCATGCTGTAACAAACAAGTATGAGAGGGTCAATTCGTCCATGCTTGATTTTCAAAACATATTTTGTGCCTATAAAATTATTTATAATAGTAATAATATAAGATTAAATACTAAAATCATCGGACTAAATCAACATATTTAAATGAATTAAATTGGTAAATATGCAAAAATGATGACTGAAACAATTGATAACCCTCCACAATTTTTCAATAATCAAAAATAAAATCATAAAAAATGGCGCCAAGTAACGGCAATTTAATATTTAAAAGTAGATTAATTGAAAGACATGTTTTAGCTGGTACAATCAAAGACCTGATGCTGGTGCAGTAATTCAATTTTATATGATAATTAACAGAGCTAAAAATAATTAAATAACTTAGAATCTGCGTTTTTAAAAATTAATTTAAACTAACTACATACGTAAATAAAAATAATAAAATATAATCCCTTAAAACAATTTGACGCCAATTCGCAAAGACAAATGAAAAAACATTTTATGCTAATTTTTAATAATTAAATATTGGAAACTAAATTTTTTATTTCTAACATCAAAAATTATAAATATAAAAAAAATTTAAAAATATTTTATATTGGCAATGGCTATTCCTTTTTCCGAGACTTAACTTTAAATTTAATGGCTAGTTGTGATAATTGAAAATAAAACGAAATGGTGCTGCAATGAAATTTTTTGTATTAATAATCACACTTTAATTTAAAAATCCATCTGGCTTATCGAGAAAGTAATTTTAAATTAAATCAACCCCATAATTAATCCTAATAAAAATGAATCTCTTGAAAGGCCATATCGGCAAAACCAGAAAAACCATACGTCATGGGATGGGAAAATGTTTTATAAAAGATTTGAAATTTTGACAATTATAACAATAATGCTTTTTGCAATTCCTGTCAAGCACCTCAAGCAGCAAATTTAACTGTATTTAAGAATTATCTATAAATTGATAACTTTGTGCAGAATAAGTTTTAACGTTTATTAGAAAATTGTTCATTTGATTAAAGGGTTGAAAAGTTTGACGCAATGTAAAAATTAGTAAATTATAGATTTTTATGCATGCGAAAAAATAATAAATAGAAAATCCTAAATTCCAGCTGAACTAATAATAAAACAAGATTATTATCCATCAATTCATCATTTTTATGCTTAAATCAAAATTAAAAATTTGACATTCAGTTATCGAACGAGTTAAAGTTGAGAAATATTTTTTAAATATAACATCAATTTCGTGTGGTCAACCTTATAATTTGGGCAAGGTTGAATCGGACTGTATGAGTGGAGAGTTCTTTAATTGTGAGTTCTTAAAATTTGATGAAAAACCAAATTACTACTAAATTTAAAAAGAAAGCAACTTTCAAAATCAAAGCCAAAACTAATAAATGAACCAATTATTAGTTATTCATAGTAAAATCAGAGTCGCCAACAAAAATTAGTTGCGCCACCGATTTACCGTCTGATTTTGTCTTTCTTAATAATATTTTATAACAAATTCTATTAAAATGCAATAGATTTAAACTTCATTTCCAACACCGTTGGCTCCAAAAGTCGGATTTGATGGAATGCAGATAGAAGCGGCAAGGAAGGAATCATGAGTAGAAATGTAAATGTATTTTGCTCTTAGCGAACGTATGCTGAATTTTTTAATGTTTTTGAAAACATTAACTAAACTTATTATTGTCAAAATTTATATTAAAATTTAAATACAAAAATTTTCAAATTATTAAAAGGCAATCAAAAAAGCATATGTCCAAAAAAAAGTGATTACTATTTAATTATATTAAATTATAGGAGTTGATAATATAAAATGATTTAATATTTATTAATGAAAAAATTATTTTAAAACCCATTGTTCTAAACGTTATAAGATTATTGTTTAAATAAAGCTGGAAGCGTAAATTAGTAATCAAATTACCTTGCAGCAAACTAAAAATATTCACTTACAAATTATGTTTATTGAATAATCATTACTAAAAAAAGCAATTAAACGAAGCTGCAGAATGATTTTGTTATAATAAAGGCACGCCCGTTTCAATAGTTATTTTTTAAAATCAATTCTAAATATGGTCAGCGTTTATTAAAATATTTAAATTTAATGAATGTTGGGTTAGCATCTTACTGAAGCCATTGCTTCAACGTTGGTTACCAAGAAAGGGAAAGATCGCGGTGCCCTGCTAAAGAAGATGGAGATCCTGGCAGAGGCAAAATTAGATCAATTATAAAATGCATAAAAGGTATATGCAATACGACTAAATTAGAGTAGACCAAATTCAAAAAATAAAATGTAAGCTAAAAATATATAAAACAAAATTAATGATCGACGAAACATTACTAATGTGATGCACATAAAAAAACGCATTTATAAAATAAATGTTAAAAGGTTAGCAAACGATAATTTTTGATACTTGTACTTTCATGGAATATTGAGGAAACATTTCTCGACATCGAGAAATAAAGTATTTTAGTTTTAAAGTAAACATAATATGTATGAAAGTCTAAATTTAAGTAAATATTATTTTTAAAGATCGCAAATTAGAAAATTAAAATTCAAATTACAAGAAAAAAATGATGAATTTTAGTGAAATAACAAAAATTATTATAGTTACGCTAAATAAAAATTTTTTTTTCTGTAAAAAACCCATTTGTATGTTGGCAGTTCATTCAAATAGAAAGGAATAAAAAGCTAATAAATATATAAACATTAAAGCTTCCACTAGGGCAATTTATCCCAAATTTAAAAAAAAGTAATATTTTTATGTCAAGTTAAAGAGAAGATTTTTCCTAAAATTTTCAATGGCAAAAGAATTGTATTAAAATTGCCTTAAAAACAAGAAAATCAAAATTATTCAGAACTTCAAGCAAAGAATAATATTGAATCTGACTTTGTTAAAAACAAAAATTTAAAATAAAAATGCGAATACTGTGATTTATGCCAATTAATTGTGTAAAGTCCACATGTTACAAATAAGGGCGATTGCACCACGATGCCTCTTGGCCGGAGCCTATGACAAGGCCAGAATTTGTTACCACGAACTAGGCCATTGCCTAACCATCTGGTTTCAGAGAAAAGTAGGCCAATTATGCGACGTAAGAATTGTGCAATATTTTTTATGTGCCAAAACAAAAAATAAACTTTCTCCAAAATTAATAAATAAAACAAATGAAATTGAAATAAAAATAGAGTGAAATTACAAAGCGCAAAATAAATTTCAAAAATATTTATAAAGTACTAAAAATAAATTAATAAATTGCTTATGCTTCAATTCAAAGGAACAGGAATGGGGTTCGGCGGTCGGTGCTGAACCATTAAAAATTTTAAAATGCAATGCAAAAAATAGATAATATATATTAATTTTCTAAAGATTATGGTATAAATATTGTTGAATTGTAATTAAAAATAAAAGGTTATAATGACAAAAAAAATTTAAATCGTCTGCAATCGTAAAAATATATTTAATTTGTTCAAAACGAACTTGGAATAAAACACTCATAACCCAATGGAAATGTAAATGAAATGGCCAACAAACAATTTATTTTTTAAATTTTAACGAAAAAAGCATTATATAAACATAATTGAATATAACACTTTGAGAATTAACCAACTAAAATTTATTGAAATAAGCTTGAAATCAATTAAAATCATCTTGAGTTGATAAATAGCTCTTACAATGTGCGTTAACTACTCGTACCCTTTCATAGCCGTCGGCAGTCATTTGTCTTATCAGTTACAAAATTTTATTAAACAATATATACGAATATTTATTGAATAGTCATATATACTAAATAAATGTACGACAAAGATAAATAACAAGAATGTCAATTAGATTTCAAATAAAGGCTAGGAGAAGAGAACAAAACATACCCATAATTAATTAATAACAATTAAAATATAAATTAAACACAAAGTAAGCAAAAATATAATCAATCACCTGCAATTAAAAAAAAAATATACACATTCATTCAAACTTTGACTCACTGACGTGAAAACACACGATCGAGTCCGAAATAGAATACATTAATAATTTTTTAAAGAAGATTTTACAATCGCCTCCAGAGAATGTTTAATAAATAATGCATAATTAAATCTTCAAAAACAATTATCCTACTTGAGATTGTGCATATGGGCCCCTTTAAACGCATATAATTTCTCTAATATTAATCTTAAATGATAAAAGCATTATAATATATATTTAAAGAACCTCATTATTGTAAGTAATATCAGTCAGTTTAAAGCGTAAAATTAATTAATCCGATATTCCCAAACAATAAAAAATCTGGTGAGATTCGGCCATGATTGAAGTTTTCTTCTTATACACAAGACCGTCGAAAGCCGCACATTGCTAAAGTCGTCGTTATAGTAAAATAATCCAAATAAATAAAAAAAACATTTGATACAAAATATTACTATTTCGTATTCCTTTTTAAACTTGTACACTATTAATTGATGCTTCAATCAACTAACTTGTTTTAGCATTTAAAAATAGGCATTGACAAAAAAGAATTTCAATCGATTGTGAGAACTAAATAATATTAAATAAACTAGACGCTATAAAATTTTTAAATTAAACAATAAAATAGACTCTTAATTTAGCAAAAATAGCAATATCGCTTTGTGTTGTTGTTTTATAAAATGTCATTAACCTTTTATGATACCTATTATTCATAATATTTCTCATTAACAGCCTGGTCAATTTATTTTTTGGTGTAATTAATATTTAAACTTCATATTTTGTTAAATGTTAGGTGTTTAATTTGAAAATTGTAAAAAACACATAAAAAATAAATTAATATTGAATTTAGAAGAAAACTTCTAAATAGACGGAGCATTAAGTAACAAAAAAATTAAAATAAAATAATTACTAAAAACAATAGCATAAAGAGTGAATAAACTTATTTTAAATCGCGAAGTCAACTGGACGTAACAAGCCGTCATGCCATTTCTTCCCTTCACTGATGATGCAGCTGACTAATGAGGCACATTTATCACTCACTGTACGGGTGGTGAATAAGTTAAACTTTGTATAATTAATTATAAATTGTTTTTATTCTTTTATTTATTTTAAAAAAATATTTTTTTTTCAGTTTATATAATATTTTAAATGTATTTTTTCTTTTCGAAAAATTATTTAGTTAGCCGTACAAAAAACTAGCACAACTTTTTTTTCTTCACGAGTGGATTTTATTTAAAAATTTTGGGCTCTTCTCGTAAACTTTGGAACTCGGTTTGCCGCGAGACTCGAAGAAGTGTGGTTGATGAACCGTGTGCTTATCTTATATTTCATTAATATTTTTGTTTTTTAATCAATAATGTTAGTGGTTTGATCAGTAATATTGTAAACGGTTTATTTAGTACTTAGTTAATTAAACAGTTTTTTATAGGGAAAATTTTATATATTTTTTAATTTTATTTATTGTTACAATATTTGAATAAGATGATATAACTGTTAAAACAACAAAAGTGACTAGAGTTTTTGTTTCCTGAAATGGAAAAAAACAAAGAAAAATATTTTCTGAGACCAATGACTTGCCCTTAGAAATTTTTGGTGTTAATAATTGTCTCAACAACACTTATGTAGATGTTGAAGAAACAGGTAGTTTTTGTGGCAAATTATTAAAGTCATTTTAATAACTTAGTATTTTATACATTATTTGTTAATTTATTTATTATATGTTATACATTTCTAATCTATTTGACAAAATTCATTGAATTTCTAACATTCTTCTTCATATTTTTTTGTTTAGGAATTTTTCCGGCTTCCAATTTGTTAAATCAACTTTTCTTCAATTTATCGTTTTTTTTGTATTTTAAGGCTTTAATAACATGTTATAATTTACAAGTTGATTGTTTTTTTTATTTTAAAAATTCTTTATCCTACTTAAATTTATAAATAATTTGCTTGTGGTAATGATGGATTTATTATTTATCATTATTATATCGGATAAAAATGATTAAAAAAGTTATGTAACAATTTTTTTATCTGAGTAAATTTTATGTTAAAAATTTGAATAAAATTATTTTAAAAAACCAAACTCTAAACCTTCAAAAGCCCGGCTAATAATTGGATTTATAATGGTGGTCTGCTCAATAAGAATATGCAATTAACTAAATACCTATGAATATCAAGGGTATAAAATTGTTTTAAATAATAAAAAATCTTAAATATAGTCAAATATTAATAAACAATTCATATATTCTCGCGCATCGAGTGCCGCGCGGATTCGCCGCACAACATGAACCGAGTCGGTGGGTGGCATACCTGTCAAAATTTAATGAAAATTATATATAGTTAATTTTTATTCAATATAAATTAAAGACTATGAATAACGCTTAAAAATATATGAAACCAAATAAATTTGCCGATGTACACGGCCACGGGAGTTTCAAAGGAGGAAAAACCCTTTTTTGAAACGAGCCCATTGATACGTTGATATAAATAAAAAAAGTATCATACCACAAAAGTCAAATTAAATTTTATTTATTGTTCAAAAATGGATAAATTTGATAATATGTTTATTATGTAAAAAACACAAAAAAAATAAAATAAAATCGATTATGCTATACAATTCTTTGAGCGATTCCGGAACTATTGACCGCCAGTTGCCGATTGCAAACTTGAAAATTAAAAACCCAAAAAACAAATTAATTATTATTTGCTTGAGATTAAAGTAAAGAAAATAATTTAACATTCTAATAACATTTTAGAAATTTGAATATAAAAATTAAATTTGCTCATGTTAATGATTTGAGTTTATTATTTATATATCTATCGGATAAAACGATAAAAGCTATTTATTATTAAATTCTTGTAAATAATATTAAAAAGATTTACTAAGGAATTTCAAATTATTTAAAATTAAAATTATTTCTCTGAAAAATTTTATAAAAAATTAATCACGAAAATTTGACACATGGTCATGATAATTACACTTAAACAATTTACTTAATCGATAAATAATCAGCTGTTGTTAAGTATTAAAAGCATTAACTATTTTTTTCAAAAGTTGTAGGTTATAAACCGTAAACAATAAACCCTGCAACCCTAATTTAAACTATGAATACAAACTTAATTATAAATATTGAATAGCTAAATAAGAAAACTTAATACAATTTTATTACAACCGCTCAACATTCATGCGACAGCAGCTTATTTATTTATTTAAAGCTATAAGTATTTTACATAAATAAAAATCAAAATTATAGACATGAAAAAATTTGAAACAATTTAATATCAATAAAAACAACCATATACAAATAAGAAAATTATTAAGAAAAATACACAATTAACAAACCGTAATTGCTTGATATTAACGTAAATAAATGCAAACTCATTCACAACGAATGTTTATGCTTTTTATAAGCACCTTAATAAAATACAAGTTAATTTTAATTTATAACCTATCCTAACCCTCAAAGTCAAAATAAATAGCAAAATTTATTAAACGTATTAATAAAAGATTATTAAAGATTGCATAATGATTGTTATTTTGTTATTAATAAATGTATTATTGCAAAGATAATTTACTCAAAACATCATATCATATGCAACGTTCTGTCGTCATTTGTTTGACAATGAAAGTACTGAGATGTATTATTTTAAAAATTTCAAATAAATTAAATAAATTATTATTGCTTAATACATATATTCAATTTTGTTATTGTAAATTTGCAAAAAATTAAAGCATTTTAATTATTTTTCATTCAGTGTTTGTTGACTATAACAATAAAAAAATTTTCAAATTTTAAATTAAGATTCTTATGGCATATGACTTTTATGCCGATCTTGGGAGTAAGTGAACTCATTCAAATTATGAAAATTAGATTAAATAAAAATGTTAAAACTAATGGTTAGATAGCAAGATTGATAATCAATTCCTACACGACTACATCGTGCTCTATAGAAGCGCTGCGTGCGCTACACGAGATTGGATAAGCCCACAATGACATAAACTTGCCAACTTCTGTACCGCCAAATGGGATTTCCAGAAAATTAGCAAGGGCAGGCAAATATAATTAATAAGTTCAAAGAATAAAAATAATTTAAATAAAACATAATATTTTAAATAATGGATTTGCTAAATGACTTATAATATTTTGATAAAACTTCTTTAAGAAAAGTCCTTGTCAAGAATGACGATTTGTAACAATTGAACAGTTTATTATCCAAAATTAAGTAATAAATTAAATAAAATTATAATAAGCTTAAAACGTGCCAAAAATAGCCTCGCA
This sequence comes from Globodera rostochiensis, assembly GCA_018350325.1. Taxonomy (NCBI): domain Eukaryota; kingdom Metazoa; phylum Nematoda; class Chromadorea; order Rhabditida; family Heteroderidae; genus Globodera; species Globodera rostochiensis. The sequence goes on from JAEVLN010000020.1 coordinate 368,648, forward strand.
ATTATGTATTAAAATAATAAGAAACAATTGATATCAAAAGAATTGTCTGCATTTATAAAAAAAATAATTTGCAAGAATGCACATTAAAATCAATTAAAAGATTTAAATTAAAAAAAACTAATAATATTTTAGTGATCATATTCGATTACGGATAAAAAATTTAATAAAATTAACGTTTTGTCAAAGATGACTACATAACAACTCTTTATTAGACATTTAAAAGAAATAATTTTTAAAAAATTAAAAGTCATTCATTATTTGGCGCTAAAAACCCCTCAGTTTATAAGATTTGAAACAACGACAACATTTTCCTAAAATAGAGCAAATCAAAAATATAATTTTAAACATAAATAATTTAAAAATGGACACCAAAATTTCTTTATAAAATGATCAAACAATTTATGGGAACAAATGCATATTTCAATGGTTAAAAGATTGAAATTTGTTAATTGCTTTTTTTCAAACAAACGAAATATCAAATTTATATTATATAAATTATCGCTATAATTTATTTAAGTATAGCAGCAATATTTAAAAAATGCTTAATGTAAAAATTAAAAAATATCAAAGTTGAAAAAATAAATGTCAGACCAAAAAATAAAACAATATTTTTTTAAGTTATTTTTATCACAACTAAAATAATGCTATACCTTATACCAACAAGATAATTAAAACTAACTAAAATATTTGTTTCAATTATTAATAAGCACTTATTTAAACAAAAGTCAAACCAATTAAAGTAAAAATACTATATAATATTTTAGACCTTGATACGGCAAACAGTGTAGAAGTGGATTCACTCAATGTAAAAATAAATCTAAAATTTATCTTACTTATCAATTGCATTCAGGGTTATGCATTAATAGCGTTGATTACATTGTATTTCTGTCTTCTTCCAAATAACAAAAACAGTCAATTTATTGTGAATGTAATGTAGTGCCATTCAATTTTATATTGGTATAACGTATATTTAAATATTAAAATTATTTAAATTAGCCAAAAAGACCAATAATTGTAGTGCTAACGGAAAATAATAGTTTATTTATATAAAAAATTTAATCGAGATAAAATTTGAATTTATTGGTTGTTTTGAGTACCATAAATCATAATATGTATTAAGTAGGGTTGAGCGGGACCGGGACTTTTGGGAAAAACCGGGACCGGAACTTCCCGGGACCAGAAAAACCGGGACCGGGACCAAGTGACGAGCCGGAAGACAAACCACTAAGACAGCGCGTTCTCTTGGGAGTCCCAAGTAAAAAAGATTGAAATTGTCACTCAATGATGCCATCATTAGTGGTGTAAATTTAGTCCCGGTTGGTCCCGGTCCCGGCGGGACCAAAAAACCGGGACCGGGACTTTCAGATTTTAAAAAGTCCCGTCCCGACCGGGACCGGGACCTGAAAAAACCGGGAAATCCCGTCCCGGTCCCGGTACCGGTCCCGCTCAACCCTAGTATTAAGTTATAAAAATCATAACGATTTTGAGTTTAAAAAATAAATTTCCCATCAAAAAAGGAACGGCACTGATTATGGCCGTTCAAATTTTTTTTTTTTTTTTACTAAATGTGTCCCCTTATTAATCAAATAATTATTATTAACACTCTGGCTCGTAGCCAGGAAATCAATTTTCGCTGTTTCAAATTAAGATATTATTAAAAATATAAAGATTAATCTATTACGCTAAAATTGATAAAGTTTAAGTAATGTCCAAAAATAAATGAAAACCTTAGTCTAAAACAACTATAGTTTTTCATAAACCCTTCGCAAAGCAAAATAGACATCAGCCACTCATCACTAAAAATCACAAATTTGTAAATGATTTGAAATAATTAAGTATCGTGCATTTTTGTAAAGACCAAAATGATATTTTTAAAAAAAAAACAAAAAAATTAAAGAAAAAAATTAGCGCGAATAATAAATGATTGTTAATTTAATTTCTGCAGCTTGCCGGCTTTATAAATTGTCTAATAACATTTAATTGGTATAGATTTTAATCTTCAATTACATATTTTCTAATTAATATTAATTGATCTCATATTTGTTACGGACAATTTTTTTAATCGATTTTCAATTATTAACTATTTTTCATCTTTTTTGATTGGAATCATGATGCCCTGCGCATTTTGAATAATAAAGCAAATTTTTATGAAGAAAAGTTAATTTTTAAGGTTTGATAGACATAAAATTTATGTTACTTCCATGAGTTATTGGTCGCGCTTCTGGCAATCTTTGTTCAGTTGCGAATGAAAATTGCTCGTATCATATTAAGAAAAAATATTTGAGAATTAACTTTGTTTTTAAACATCCTCGATTTTTTATTGTTTGAAGTTTAGCCATGCTGCTACCTTCCGGTATATTGGTTACATTGCTTATAGAGGAATTTTTAATATTGGTTAAATTCAATCAAAATATATCGTTGACTAAAACTAGAAAGTTTTGTAAAATTAGCATATTTTATTTATTTTTGTTTATTTTATTCTTTTTTAATAATGTAAATAGTGTTTTTTATTAATTTCAAAGCTGTAGAGTCTTAACTTTGTGTTTTGCGAGCAGGCTGCCTGTTGTGATCAAATAAAAAATTGAATTAAAAAAATTCAACTCCAATTTATGAAGGGGCCAATCCCCGCCCCGTAAATCCATCTGTTGACACCATTTAGCAACGGACTACCGCTACAATTACTGATATGGAATTACTTAATAAGTTTGCATTATCAATAAAAAACAAAAGAGTAATAAATTAATAAATAAAAAAATTATAACTAATACGAGAAAAGTAATCATAACAATTGCAAAAAAGGGGGAAAAAATAAAAATTACAAATGAGCATAATATTATTACAATTAATTAAGGTGTGAATTACCATATCTAATGCCATCCATTATTAACAATAACGTTTGAATCAAATAAACAAAGCAAAGACTGCGGCTGCTCTTTAAACAATTAAAACAATTTGTCCTCCAAGAAAGCCTAACACGGGCACACTTTTTAATTATCAATTGTTTTTTATTTTAATTTAAATAAGTTTTAAAATCAGTTATTGCGAAACGAAATCTCATAGTGAAGTCCAAATCAAAAGAAAAACGAATTGAAAATTCCAGTAAAATACGTGCTCGTGTGATGCGCTTTAACAAAATTTTATAAAGCAAAATAAATCATTTTATCATATAAACGAATATTATAATAATATCAAAAACATATATAAATACCTATATTAAAAATCTTATAAAATTATCGTAGTTTTTCAAAAATTAAAAAATAATAAATCTAGCAAATTATGTTTAAATCGGAAACATGATTTGCGACATAAGTGTTTAGGCATAGCTTTAACCAAATCAATATAATAAAAAAAGTTTTTTTCGTCAACCGCGAACAAAAAACAAAAAATTCCTGCGTGACTATTGATGTAAAGGTCAGTTAAAATAGTTATTGATATTGATAATATAATAAAACTTAAAAGAAATTAATATTCTAACGACTAATTAAGACTTGAACATAAATGTTTCATTGAAAAATAAAAAAAATAAACAGGTCATACAACATAACTAAAATTGAACTTATTATTGCAAAAATTAACTATATAAAAGGAGGCAACCCAGCTTTCCAGATCAGTTTAACGACTCAACAACAATGGCCGCCTTCCCTCAGTGATTACGTACGTATTGGAGGCAGTTTTATTTTGGAATTTTAGATTCCAATAATAATTATTTAATACTCAAAGTAGAATAAAATTAAAATTAATTAAGAATTGTATAAAACAAAATTGCTTAAAACATTATAAACTAATTAATAAAAATTGAAGATGAACCTATTATATGGACAATTTGTGTCCCATATGTCTAGCGGTAAGTCAGACAATGTTTTTCAACAAAGTTTGCAATTTTAAGCATGAGCGACGGAGGGCATGGACAATTGAGAATACGACTTATAGCCAAGCCAGCTTCAACGCCGTATAATTCTTGAGCGTAGGCTAGTTCGCACGATGGTTACAAATTTGCCACATCAAATGACTGATAAATGTAGGATGAAGAATTACATAGTTTATCTAATGAGAGTTTTAAATATCTTATTACGGTTTTTATTTTTCAAAAATTAAAATTTTTTTGGCTGTTTTCTGAAATTATTTGTGTATAGATTTCAACAAAAGCAAAAATTGGCAGACTAAAATTTATTGCTTTGTATTCAATAATTGCAAAAAAAAATATTTTTTCTTAAATATTTATAAAATACCTTAATTATATTTACATTATTGATTTTGTTTATTAATTTATTTAAACCTTTTGATGAGCTTGACTGAACATTTCTGAGGGTTTATTTTTTTACTATTAACAACATATCTTTTATTTAGATTAATCAAAAATGATTGGTGTGCGCCTTTTGATTATAGCGTTCCAGGTAAATAAATTAATTTTAATTTTTCGTTGTATCGTTTTGAAAAAGGGTGAAACCAAATTTTATTTTTTTATTTTTAAGACTTTTAGTTGGTAGAAGAATTTTTTATTAGTAATATTATAAATTTAAATGCATCCTTAATTTTTCCTTTCATAAATTTTCGAATCATAACTAACCGTTATTTTAAGTAACAAAAAATTTTTGGTTGATAATCTTACTTATTTGGAATAGTTTATTATTTGTATTTTGATGATTTCTTTGTTTTCCTGTTTATTTTTAAATTAAGATTTCTCATATTGCTCAGATGGTCATTGGAATCTGAATGTCAAATCAGAATCAGGGACATAAAACAAAAATCGAATCCCGACCCAGCAATTTTAAATTACTTTCAAGGCCCAACTTTTTAAGAGCTACCGATTGGTGTTCTTTTTGCTAGAAAATTTCGAAAAACAGTTTTTGCCAGCTAAGTCCAGGGTGGTGTAGTGGTTTTTAAGAGTTTGGACGTATTTAATGATTCCGAGATTGGTGGTGAATTTTTTATTTCAACCTTTTTTTATTTTTACTATTTTAGAAATAATAAAAAAGAAATTTTTAAGGTTTCATATGAGTTATAATCTGTTTCGAATTTGTTAATAATAAAAAATTTTAAATAGAAAATTCTAAAACAATAATTGCGTAACCATTTGTAACAATTTAAAAAAAGATTTTGGCTGGCTCGCTGAACCTCACAGCCTTCTCGTCAACGGCAGCAATTTTTTGGTTAAATCAGCTCTATCATTATTTTTTTATTTAAAATGCAAACCTAGCATCATAATTTATTTTAATTAATTTTTTTATGCTTTACATTAATTCAATTTAAAATTTTAATTAACTCAATTGGTTTTTGTTAAACTCTTAATTCGAGTCCTTTGCTTCGCCTTCGGCTCGATTCGAGTCCTGCTGAGTCTTGTTGGTTGAAGCCGATCAAATTGCTGTAGGCGAGGGGTGAAAGCCAACATCCCTTTATTTGCTATTCTGGCATTAAATTATTAAATTGGTATTTTATTTTTAATAGTTTTATCGGTTTTGCGATCTTTGCGACAACATTAAAAATGAGCTTTATTCCGGATTAAAAGCTATTATAGAAAATTTAGATTTAAACTTAACATTATATTTACCTTTCTTTTATTATGCGTGTATATGACGGTAGTCAAAATACTTAAAATTCGCTCTTTTAAAAACTGCATATGTTCGCCTTCTTATTTTTAAAGCAAATTTTTCAAAATAAAAAAGTTAAGTGTTTTGTTAAAAAAATATTTATTGAGCTTGAAGTAGGGTTTTGTAAATTATATTTTATCTTAATTTACACATTAAAATTTTATTTAATACCTCCGGAATATTAATTTTTGATATGCTGTTACAAAGTGAATTTCAGACAAAAAAATTTTTAATTTATTCCAGCACCTTTCCTTGAATTCCAACATTAGTATTTGTATATTTTTTGTTGAGTTTTTGTTATCCATAATAATTTATTTCAATTTTATACTTGAGTTTAGCAAGGAAATTATTACATTTCTTATGCCTAAACGTCTGATGTATAATAAATTAAATTTTTCTTACTTGCCAAAAAGAATTAATTAGAAGTCTCATAATTCCGAGCTTTCATCTTGCCCTTTCGACACTGATTTGTTTTTTCATTTTCTGGGTAAATTTTATTTATTTTTTTACACAAAAATTTATTAGAATATTTATTTCAGAGATGTGTGACTTGGACTATATATTATTATAAATAAGTTTACATTTTTACAGTACTTTACATTAAACATTTAATTAATTTTTTTAGCATACCTATACTTTAAGTACATGTAGAATATTGAATCCTTAGTTTAATTGTAAAATTTATTTAACACTAAAAAGATAAATCCTTTCTAGTTTCAATATTTAATTCTTTCCATGGCTCCATGGATCGTCTTTTTCAAGGCGCTCCACCGTTATGAAGGTATTTAATAGTTGACAATCTTCATTATATCAATATTTTTTAATTTTTAATGTATTATTTGTTGTGTATTAATTGATTTTGTTTTCTTCGTTAAAAACAAATATCATTGATTTCTTTGAGTTATGAATCTGATTAGAGATCCCTCACCCATCAATATCCCTCTCTGGGCTAGCCAACCATCACTGCATACATTGGCCAATGCATTTGTAGCAAATTATAACTGGTTCTTGTCATTCGATTATCTTTTTGCTGTGCACGTAGGAGACTTTCATAGAGCACACGCCATACTATTTGGCGAATTTAAACTATTTGTGCCGATTTTGATAAAGGGCAAAATTCACAATTATCTTTTTATTTAGATTTTATAAACTGCTTGATTTATTCTTGCAGCATTTGCGCTGAAGATTTCTTGAAGGGTAATTAAAATATATAGAATATTTTTTTTACAATTATCAATTTTACTACATTTTAATAACGTAATTTTTATTTTTGCGCCAATAAGCTTTCAGATAAAAAAAAAAGGCGTTCGAAAATTGACACTTTCAAAATTTTGATTTTTACATTTAGTTTAATTATTCTGTTTAAACAGTATCGTTATCGTTTAAATTTTATTAATGTTTTATTTTCAAAAAATTTATTTTTGGACTCAACAATGTTAACATTACATGAGCACTAAAGCAACTTTGTGTTGGGTAATTAAATCTCACTTAATTTAGTTTATAGTTTTACATTATTGGGTATTTGTACAGGTCAAATTTGCATTAATAAATAGGTAAATTCATATTTTAATTCGCGCAGAGTTGCGTCAAATTTACAAAAATCTTTTGGTTTAAATAAAAAGTATATTGAATTTTGTATATGTTAAAGAAATTTTAAGGATTTATACGTAAGTGTATTTTATATATTGTTTTGACCATTCCGCGTTTCTTTATCACGGCAAGTGTTTCTTTTACCCCGGCGACATTTTTTGGACTTGAGGTTTTCAATTTTTTACAAGTTTTATTAAATGTCCCGTTAAAATCTATTTTTTTTCTTTTAGAAACACAAAATCGATATACGGCGTCCGCTTCCAATATTCCTTTTTTTTTTTGATATTTATAAGCAGAAAATGATGCGGAAATTTTATACAATCTTTAGCGTTAAAGAAAGAAAATATTGCAATGATTACCAAAAAAAAAACAAAATTTTAAATAAATAATTAATTTATCAATTTTAAAAATGCCAATTTAATTAATACATTATTTAGTCTCATTATAAAAATGAATCTCCCAGTTGAAGCGAAAAACGGGAATTATGAATGCTATGTTGGATGAACTGCTCGAAATGGCTATAAAGTTTATATTTTTAATTTTCTTTTTCAGAAAACATACAACGTATTCAAACCACAGGACTCGGAGGCAACAAATTTTGGCGACTTAGTTCAATATTTGTTTGTTGAGCAAATTTTTTAATTGAGTATTTGCATTTAAACTCAGACGTATGTAAGGCGATAACAGATCATTTGATTAAATACAAATCTAAACATGAGAAATGCCTTTTAACACATTTTTTATAACTAAATTCGACTACCAGTCCAAATACCCCTACTTCCGTCAGAATCCCCCCACAGCGCAATTAATTTGTCAAAATGTTGAACGTTAGAAAATAACTGAATGCTTTAAATTGTCTGAAAATATGTTGTTTGATGCACTGATTACAAATTCGTAAAATATCAACTTATTAATGTTAAATTATCATATTAAGTTTACAAAAGCAATCTGAAATTTGCTCTTAGAAACATATGTGTTTAACTTTTACTTCAAACTTTGCCGTTTGTGGGTCCATATATTTTAACAATTGCCTTTTTACACCTATGAAATGTTATAAATTTGTAATTTGGAAATTAAACAATAATTTTATTTGAATTAGTCACAAAATTAGCCAAGCACTTTGCAACATCAGAAACTCGGAAATTTATAAATTAATTTTATTCATATTAAAAATAATTGGTGAGTAATTTTATTGTGTGTATGTTTTAAATTAAATTCTACAAAAACACAACCATATAAATATGGCATCTAAATGTTTAGCCGGCGTACTATTTGGCTTAAGCAGTGAATATAAAAGGATAAAATATGATAAGACTTAAAATAAATAACGTAAGTGGTCAAACAGTCAAAAAAAATTTGCAACACCCTGTACATTTATTCTATGCATCTATATAAAATAAAGAATTTTACATATTATTCTGATGTTCAATAAAATATTTAAATTTACTTATGTTAACCAATTGTGACGATACTTTATCATATCGTAGTAAAACTTTAAAATTTCTAAAAATGAAATACAATATGAATTAAGATTTTATTTAAATAATATATCAAACATACTCATATTTGAATTATACTTAAAAGAAAAAATTCATATTATAAAAGCAACTAAACGCAAAACAATATTGTAGTCTAACAAAATAAACAATTTCAAATGGTTTAATCGAAGGCTTAAATTATGTAACCTCTGTAAAAAATAAAACATAAAACCAAATCAACATTAAACGAACTAATATATCAATTTAAATCAAAAATAAATATATTAATCGGACAAAAATGAACACGGTTTAATAGACTCCTAATCAGAATATTGTTTTTTTATTTTATAATTCCATATTTTAAATACACCCACCCTCCAGCAGAGATGTATAATATAATAACCTTGGAAAGTATAATATGATAACAACAGAATTTAGCTTTAGCACTTTACATGCTTAATCAGCGTAAATAAACCTTTGCGGATACCGAATTTTGCGAATTGTACAAACTAAAATTTAAAGAAATATTTGGGAAGTAAAACAAAATTAATTAAAAACGAAATAAATAATAAATGTACTAAAATTTAAGGATCTCGTTTGAAGACTTTGTGAAATGCTTCAACAGACTTGACATATGCTAACTTGGGCCCGAAGTTACGGGAAAAGTCCAAGAAATGTCAAATTTCTTCTCAAATATAATTATTTAAAATATATGATAAAGTCAAATGTAAGTATTGAACCATGCGCAGATGAGAATTCGCCAAGGCCTTCACACAAACATCTGGTTCTCGGCACACCGTGGGGACATGAATTTTATGCTGGGCTTCGTGTTTACAGTTGATCAATCTCATTTTTGGTCTTTAACAAACAATTAATTTAATAAAAATATTTGCTATAAATAATACATAAAATCACGTGATCATGCAATAAAACGGGAAGCAAGATGTACAAAGTTAAACATTAAACAAAATCAACAAAGGACCCAATTTTAAATGTCTCGATAATAAATAAATATTAAATAAAGTCGCGCAGTCGAAATTTGCATAATCTCGCGCAGGTGCGCGAGGCAGGTGCGCAGAGAGGTCGCGCAGGGCCAACAATTTGCATAAATGTCGCGGCAGGACCTGCCAATAGGTTTTGGCTTAGGGACCCGGACTTGTCTGGGCCTCAGGTGGCTCCCGGCACTTGGCTGGCTGGCGCTCAATGGCGCCCCACCCCCTCCATAGGTATGGGCTGCTACCGTACCCGGGGAAATGGAAGGTAGTAACTACTCTCATGGAGGACACAAAGGTGACCGCATTGGCATTGATAATACAAGAACAAGGAAAAACATTCATTGATCAGCCTTATGGTGAATGACAAGGCAACAGGTTGTCTTAATAAATCTCGAACTGCAGGACTACGAAGCCGGGCAAGCGAGAATTTAAAAATTTAAAACGCAAATGAATTTTAAAAAATTTTAAAACATAAAAGTCAAGGAAAGAATGAATAAACTTTGTTATAAAATGAAAAAACACAACGAACAAAAAATAAAAATATAAAATCGTTAAAGGAAGGAAAATATCTAAAATAATAAACAATTCCACAGGCTCCTCGACTTGTCATTTTGTGAAAATCCTTCCAAGACACTTCTATGAAACACAAGAGCAGTTCTGTGCGATTATAAAACTTAAAAATTTATATTATCTTCTAATAACTGTTAAAATATGTACTAAAGTAATAAAAATATAAAATAAAAGTCATTAATTTTGAATATCTATAAAGCGGACCGCAGGTGCAACACGCCGAACTCTACTGAACCCGATGAACCAAACTCTGTTTAGAGACGGAGCGAATTATTACTTTAATATAAACAATTTTAATAGAAGTCACTGTTTGATACAAATGATTAGCCATCAAGTTTTTAAATTTTAAATAAAAATTATATAACAACTCTTAGAATTAAAAAACATATATTAATAAGTTCACACTTACAGTGTGTAACAAAAGTATAAAATCACCCAATTTTTTCGACGTTTTGCCCACTTATACTGGACCGACCGAGCTGAAATTTTTACCAGTTGTGGGTTTGATCAAGTTGGTGCAATTATCTTTTTTGATCAGTCTTAAAAGTTATGCTTACATGAATTTTTTCGGAATTTTGAAATGCCTATAAAAAAAGTTTTAGTCTTTACAAAATTTGATTTTATACTTTTGTTACACCCCGATTTTGAAAAAAAATTTCTAAAAAAATTTTTTCTTCAGCACTTTCCTTTTTTCCTTTTTCAATCTTAATATTTATGCAAACGCCACAACTGGTAAAAATTTCAGCTCGGTCGGTCCAGTATAAGTGGGCAAAACGTCGAAAAATTGGGTGATTTTATACTTTTGTTACACACTGTATATATGTTAAAATTTTGTTTTTTAAAACCAAAAAAAACAAAATAAAACTATATAAACGTTATAAATATATTATGTTAATTATTACAACATTAATTCTTTATCGAATTATTTATACATTGTTTGCAATTCTTTAAAGTTAACAGCGAATTTATGTAGAATTACATACAGTACATTTTTGTTAAATTAAATTACACACAAATCTTTGCACAATCGTAACTTGATGCTTTTACAATAACATTTCGATTTTTATTTTAATTTGTAGTTGCTTTTAGTTAGAAATTTAAGATAATTATTTTTGAAATTAATTGAAATGTTTGATTTATATATTCCTTTCACCGGTCACCTATCTTCTTTTCCACTTTTCCAAATCGGTCACCCGCTGGTGTTACTTTATTTAATACTATGTAAATTTGAGTGGTGACTTTATTTTCATTACATAAACAAATAGATTTTCATGTTAAGTTGCCTTTGACTTGAATACTTCGCTGAGTTGAATGAATAATAATTGGCGGATCAAGTTAATAATTTCGGGTGTTGCACATTTTTAAATTGATTATAAAATTATTTAATAAATAGTCCTTTTGTTATTCATAATTACTTAAATATTGTGCACGCCTAAAAAAGCAATTTATTGCTTTGCAAATTTTTTACCCAAAAATTACAAAAATACATTTTAAATTCTGTTAAGCGGATATTGTTTTTTGTCTATGATATTTTATTTTTATAAAAATCTGCTCACATAAACAGTTAAAAACATTTTTAGCGTTAAAATAAAGCGAATTTGCAATATTATTAGATAGGTTAACTATTTTAAGATTAAAACTCGCTACTTTATAGGTAATTTGTGCCGTTGCCTCAAAGTATTCACTTATTTTTTCATTTAAAAAGTGAGTTTCCAGTACGAAAGATGTTGTCCAACGACCAACCACTCACAAAGAATTGCCATTAAATGTGCCAGAATTCACCCACTTTATTTTTTGAATGATTTCAATTATAAGCTGATTATATCAATGTTTTATGTTATATTGCAATTTTACAGCGCGTTATTTTTGCATTTAGGACAAGTTCTCGAGATCCCCTGTTCGCTTATCTAGCCAAACCAGCTTCAACGCCGTATAATTCTTGAGCGTAGGCTAGTTCGCACGATGGTTACAAATTTGCCACATCAAATGACTGATAAATGTAGGATGAAGAATTACATAGTTTATCTAATGAGAGTTTTAAATATCTTATTACGGTTTTTATTTTTCAAAAATTAAAATTTTTTTGGCTGTTTTCTGAAATTATTTGTGTATAGATTTCAACAAAAGCAAAAATTGGCAGACTAAAATTTATTGCTTTGTATTCAATAATTGCAAAAAAAAATATTTTTTCTTAAATATTTATAAAATACCTTAATTATATTTACATTATTGATTTTGTTTATTAATTTATTTAAACCTTTTGATGAGCTTGACTGAACATTTCTGAGGGTTTATTTTTTTACTATTAACAACATATCTTTTATTTAGATTAATCAAAAATGATTGGTGTGCGCCTTTTGCTTATAGCGTTCCAGGTAAATAAATTAATTTTAATTTTTCGTTGTATCGTTTTGAAAAAGGGTGAAACCAAATTTTATTTTTTTATTTTTAAGACTTTTAGTTGGTAGAAGAATTTTTTATTAGTAATATTATAAATTTAAATGCATCCTTAATTTTTCCTTTCATAAATTTTCGAATCATAACTAACCGTTATTTTAAGTAACAAAAAATTTTTGGTTGATAATCTTACTTATTTGGAATAGTTTATTATTTGTATTTTGATGATTTCTTTGTTTTCCTGTTTATTTTTAAATTAAGATTTCTCATATTGCTCAGATGGTCATTGGAATCTGAATGTCAAATCAGAATCTAGGGACATAAAACAAAAATCGAATCCCGACCCAGCAATTTTAAATTACTTTCAAGGCCCAACTTTTTAAGAGCTACCGATTGGTGTTCTTTTTGCTAGAAAATTTCGAAAAACAGTTGTTGCCAGCTAAGTCCAGGGTGGTGTAGTGGTTTTTAAGAGTTTGGACGTATTTAATGATTCCGAGATTGGTGGTGATTTTTTTATTTCAACCTTTTTTTATTTTTACTATTTTAGAAATAATAAAAAGAAATTTTTAAGGTTTCATATGAGTTATAATCTGTTTCGAATTTGTTAATAATAAAAAATTTTAAATAGAAAATTCTAAAACAATAATTGCGTAACCATTTGTAACAATTTAAAAAAAGATTTTGGCTGGCTCGCTGAACCTCACAGCCTTCTCGTCAACGGCAGTAATTTTTTGGTTAAATCAGCTCTATCATTATTTTTTTATTTAAAATGCAAACCTAGCATCATAATTTATTTTAATTAATTTTTTTATGCTTTACATTAATTCAATTTAAAATTTTAATTAACTCAATTGGTTTTTGTTAAACTCTTAATTCGAGTCCTTTGCTTCGCCTTCGGCTCGATTCGAGTCCTGCTGAGTCTTGTTGGTTGAAGCCGATCAAATTGCTGTAGGCGAGGGGTGAAAGCCAACATCCCTTTATTTGCTATTCTGGCATTAAATTATTAAATTGGTATTTTATTTTTAATAGTTTTATCGGTTTTGCGATCTTTGCGACAACATTAAAAATGAGCTTTATTCCGGATTAAAAGCTATTATAGAAAATTTAGATTTAAACTTAACATTATATTTACCTTTCTTTTATTATGCGTGTATATGACGGTAGTCAAAATACTTAAAATTCGCTCTTTTAAAAACTGCATATGTTCGCCTTCTTATTTTTAAAGTAAATTTTTCAAAATAAAAAAGTTAAGTGTTTTGTTAAAAAAATATTTATTGAGCTTGAAGTAGGGTTTTGTAAATTATATTTTATCTTAATTTACACATTAAAATTTTATTTAATACTCGCGCAGTCGAAATTTGCATAATCTCGCGCAGGTGCGCGAGGCAGGTGCGCGAGAGGGTCGCGCAGGGCCAAAATTTGCATAAAGTCGCGCAGGACCCTGCCAATAGGTTTTGGCTTAGGGACTGACTTGGCTGGGCCTCAGGTGGCCCGCGGTCACTTGGCTGGCTGGCGCTCAATTGGCGCCCCACCCCCTCCATAGGTATGGGCTGCTACCGTACCCGGGGAAATGGAAGGTAGTAACTACTCTCATGGAGGACACAAAGGTGACCGCATTGGCATTGATAATACAAGAACAAGGAAAAACATTCATTGATCAGCCTTATGGTGAATGACAAGGCAACAGGTTGTCTTAATAAATCTCGAACTGCAGGACTACGAAGCCGGGCAAGCGAGAATTTAAAAATTTAAAACGCAAATGAATTTTAAAAAATTTTAAAACATAAAAGTCAAGGAAAGAATGAATAAACTTTGTTATAAAATGAAAAAACACAACGAACAAAAAAATAAAAATATAAAATCGTTAAAGGAAGGAAAATATCTAAAATAATAAACAATTCCACAGGCTCCTCGACTTGTCATTTTGTGAAAATCCTTCCAAGACACTTCTATGAAACACAAGAGCAGTTCTGTGCGATTATAAAACTTAAAAATTTATATTATCTTCTAATAACTGTTAAAATATGTACTAAAGTAATAAAAATATAAAATAAAAGTCATTAATTTTGAATATCTATAAAGCGGACCGCAGGTGCAACACGCCGAACTCTACTGAACCCGATGAACCAAACTCTGTTTAGAGACGGAGCGAATTATTACTTTAATATAAACAATTTTAATAGAAGTCACTGTTTGATACAAATGATTAGCCATCAAGTTTTTAAATTTTAAATAAAAATTATATAACAACTCTTAGAATTAAAAAACATATATTAATAAGTTCACACTTACAGTGTGTAACAAAAGTATAAAATCACCCAATTTTTCGACGTTTTGCCCACTTATACTGGACCGACCGAGCTGAAATTTTTACCAGTTGTGGGTTTGATCAAGTTGGTGCAATTATCTTTTTTGATCAGTCTTAAAAGTTATGCTTACATGAATTTTTTCGGAATTTTGAAATGCCTATAAAAAAAGTTTTAGTCTTTACAAAATTTGATTTTATACTTTTGTTACACCCCGATTTTGAAAAAAAATTTCTAAAAAAATTTTTTCTTCAGCACTTTCCTTTTTTCCTTTTTCAATCTTAATATTTATGCAAACGCCACAACTGGTAAAAATTTCAGCTCGGTCGGTCCAGTATAAGTGGGCAAAACGTCGAAAAATTGGGTGATTTTATACTTTTGTTACACACTGTATATATGTTAAAATTTTGTTTTTTAAAACCAAAAAAAACAAAATAAAACTATATAAACGTTATAAATATATTATGTTAATTATTACAACATTAATTCTTTATCGAATTATTTATACATTGTTTGCAATTCTTTAAAGTTAACAGCGAATTTATGTAGAATTACATACAGTACATTTTTGTTAAATTAAATTACACACAAATCTTTGCACAATCGTAACTTGATGCTTTTACAATAACATTTCGATTTTTATTTTAATTTGTAGTTGCTTTTAGTTAGAAATTTAAGATAATTATTTTTGAAATTAATTGAAATGTTTGATTTATATATTCCTTTCACCGGTCACCTATCTTCTTTTCCACTTTTCCAAATCGGTCACCCGCTGGTGTTACTTTATTTAATACTATGTAAATTTGAGTGGTGACTTTATTTTCATTACATAAACAAATAGATTTTCATGTTAAGTTGCCTTTGACTTGAATACTTCGCTGAGTTGAATGAATAATAATTGGCGGATCAAGTTAATAATTTCGGGTGTTGCACATTTTTAAATTGATTATAAAATTATTTAATAAATAGTCCTTTTGTTATTCATAATTACTTAAATATTGTGCACGCCTAAAAAAGCAATTTATTGCTTTGCAAATTTTTTACCCAAAAATTACAAAAATACATTTTAAATTCTGTTAAGCGGATATTGTTTTTTGTCTATGATATTTTATTTTTATAAAAATCTGCTCACATAAACAGTTAAAAACATTTTTAGCGTTAAAATAAAGCGAATTTGCAATATTATTAGATAGGTTAACTATTTTAAGATTAAAACTCGCTACTTTATAGGTAATTTGTGCCGTTGCCTCAAAGTATTCACTTATTTTTTCATTTAAAAAGTGAGTTTCCAGTACGAAAGATGTTGTCCAACGACCAACCACTCACAAAGAATTGCCATTAAATGTGCCAGAATTCACCCACTTTATTTTTTGAATGATTTCAATTATAAGCTGATTATATCAATGTTTTATGTTATATTGCAATTTTACAGCGCGTTATTTTTGCATTTAGGACAAGTTCTCGAGATCCCCTGTTCGCTTATCTAGCCAAACCAGCTTCAACGCCGTATAATTCTTGAGCGTAGGCTAGTTCGCACGATGGTTACAAATTTGCCACATCAAATGACTGATAAATGTAGGATGAAGAATTACATAGTTTATCTAATGAGAGTTTTAAATATCTTATTACGGTTTTTATTTTTCAAAAATTAAAATTTTTTTGGCTGTTTTCTGAAATTATTTGTGT
Organism: Globodera rostochiensis; assembly: GCA_018350325.1. NCBI lineage: Eukaryota > Metazoa > Nematoda > Chromadorea > Rhabditida > Heteroderidae > Globodera > Globodera rostochiensis. The sequence goes on from JAEVLN010000020.1 coordinate 385,258, forward strand.
ATAGATTTCAACAAAAGCAAAAATTGGCAGACTAAAATTTATTGCTTTGTATTCAATAATTGCAAAAAAAAATATTTTTTCTTAAATATTTATAAAATACCTTAATTATATTTACATTATTGATTTTGTTTATTAATTTATTTAAACCTTTTGATGAGCTTGACTGAACATTTCTGAGGGTTTATTTTTTTACTATTAACAACATATCTTTTATTTAGATTAATCAAAAATGATTGGTGTGCGCCTTTTGCTTATAGCGTTCCAGGTAAATAAATTAATTTTAATTTTTCGTTGTATCGTTTTGAAAAAGGGTGAAACCAAATTTTATTTTTTTATTTTTAAGACTTTTAGTTGGTAGAAGAATTTTTTATTAGTAATATTATAAATTTAAATGCATCCTTAATTTTTCCTTTCATAAATTTTCGAATCATAACTAACCGTTATTTTAAGTAACAAAAAATTTTTGGTTGATAATCTTACTTATTTGGAATAGTTTATTATTTGTATTTTGATGATTTCTTTGTTTTCCTGTTTATTTTTAAATTAAGATTTCTCATATTGCTCAGATGGTCATTGGAATCTGAATGTCAAATCAGAATCTAGGGACATAAAACAAAAATCGAATCCCGACCCAGCAATTTTAAATTACTTTCAAGGCCCAACTTTTTAAGAGCTACCGATTGGTGTTCTTTTTGCTAGAAAATTTCGAAAAACAGTTGTTGCCAGCTAAGTCCAGGGTGGTGTAGTGGTTTTTAAGAGTTTGGACGTATTTAATGATTCCGAGATTGGTGGTGATTTTTTTATTTCAACCTTTTTTTATTTTTACTATTTTAGAAATAATAAAAAAGAAATTTTTAAGGTTTCATATGAGTTATAATCTGTTTCGAATTTGTTAATAATAAAAAATTTTAAATAGAAAATTCTAAAACAATAATTGCGTAACCATTTGTAACAATTTAAAAAAAGATTTTGGCTGGCTCGCTGAACCTCACAGCCTTCTCGTCAACGGCAGTAATTTTTTGGTTAAATCAGCTCTATCATTATTTTTTTATTTAAAATGCAAACCTAGCATCATAATTTATTTTAATTAATTTTTTTATGCTTTACATTAATTCAATTTAAAATTTTAATTAACTCAATTGGTTTTTGTTAAACTCTTAATTCGAGTCCTTTGCTTCGCCTTCGGCTCGATTCGAGTCCTGCTGAGTCTTGTTGGTTGAAGCCGATCAAATTGCTGTAGGCGAGGGGTGAAAGCCAACATCCCTTTATTTGCTATTCTGGCATTAAATTATTAAATTGGTATTTTATTTTTAATAGTTTTATCGGTTTTGCGATCTTTGCGACAACATTAAAAATGAGCTTTATTCCGGATTAAAAGCTATTATAGAAAATTTAGATTTAAACTTAACATTATATTTACCTTTCTTTTATTATGCGTGTATATGACGGTAGTCAAAATACTTAAAATTCGCTCTTTTAAAAACTGCATATGTTCGCCTTCTTATTTTTAAAGTAAATTTTTCAAAATAAAAAAGTTAAGTGTTTTGTTAAAAAAATATTTATTGAGCTTGAAGTAGGGTTTTGTAAATTATATTTTATCTTAATTTACACATTAAAATTTTATTTAATACCTCCGGAATATTAATTTTTGATATGCTGTTACAAAGTGAATTTCAGACAAAAAAATTTTTAATTTATTCCAGCACCTTTCCTTGAATTCCAACATTAGTATTTGTATATTTTTTGTTGAGTTTTTGTTATCCATAATAATTTATTTCAATTTTATACTTGAGTTTAGCAAGGAAATTATTACATTTCTTATGCCTAAACGTCTGATGTATAATAAATTAAATTTTCTTACTTGCCAAAAAGAATTAATTAGAAGTCTCATAATTCCGAGCTTTCATCTTGCCCTTTCGACACTGATTTGTTTTTTCATTTTCTGGGTAAATTTAATTTCTTTTTTTACACAAAAATTTATTAGAATATTTATTTCAGAGATGTGTGACTTGTACTATATATTATTATAAATAAGTTTACATTTTTACAGTACTTTACATTAAACATTTAATTAATTTTTTTAGCATACCTATACTTTAAGTACATGTAGAATATTGAATCCTTAGTTTAATTGTAAAATTTATTTAACACTAAAAAGATAAATCCTTTCTAGTTCCAATATTTAATTCTTTCCATGGCTCCATGGATCGTCTTTTTCAAGGCGCTCCACCGTTATGAAGGTATTTAATAGTTGACAATCTTCATTATATAAATATTTTTTAATTTTTAATGTATTATTTGTTGTGTATTAATTGATTTTGTTTTCTTCCTTAAAAACAAATATCATTGATTTCTTTGAGTTATGAATCTGATTAGAGATCCCTCACCCATCAATATCCCTTTCTGGGCTAGCCAACCATCACTGCATACATTGGCCAATGCATTTGTAGCAAATTATAACTGGTTCTTGTCATTCTGAGTTATCTTTTTGCTGTGCACGTAGGAGACTTTCATAGAGCACACGCCATACTATTTGGCGAATTTAAACTATTTGTGCCGATTTTGATAAAGGGCAAAATTCACAATTATCTTTTTATTTAGATTTTATAAACTGCGTGATTTATTCTTGCAGCATTTGCGCTGAAGATTTCTTGAAGGGTAATTACAATATATAGAATATTTTTTTTACAATTATTAATTTTACTACATTTTAATAACGTAATTTTTATTTTTGCGCCAATAAGCTTTCAGATAAAAAAAAAGGCGTTCGAAAATTGACACTTTCAAAATTTTGATTTTTACATTTAGTTTAATTATTCTGTTTAAACAGTATCGTTATCGTTTAAATTTTATTAATGTTTTATTTTCAAAAAATTTATTTTTGGACTCAACAATGTTAACATTACATGAGCACTAAAGCAACTTTGTGTTGGGTAATTAAATCTCACTTAATTTAGTTTATAGTTTTACATTATTGGGTATTTGTACAGATCAAATTTGCATTAATAAATAGGTAAATTCATATTTTAATTCGCGCAGAGTTGCGTCAAATTTAACGCTACTCAAAAATCTTTTGGTTTAAATAAAAAGTATATTGAATTTTGTATATGTTAAAGAAATTTTAAGGATTTATACGTAAGTGTATTTTATATATTGTTTTGACCATTCCGCGTTTCTTTATCACGGCAAGTGTTTCTTTTACCCCGGCGACATTTTTTGGACTTGAGGTTTTCAATTTTTTACAAGTTTTATTAAATGTCCCGTTAAAATCTATTTTTTTTCTTTTAGAAACACAAAATCGATATACGGCGTCCGCTTCCAATATTCCTTTTTTTTGATATTTATAAGCAGAAAATGATGCGGAAATTTTATACAATCTTTAGCGTTAAAGAAAGAAAATATTGCAATGATTACCAAAAAAAAACAAAATTTTAAATAAATAATTAATTTATCAATTTTAAAAATGCCAATTTAATTAATACATTATTTAGTCTCATTATAAAAATGAATCTCCCAGTTGAAGCGAAAAACGGGAATTTTGAATGCTATGTTGGATGAACTGCTCGAAATGGCTATAAAGTTTATATTTTTAATTTTCTTTTTCAGAAAACATACAACGTATTCAAACCACAGGACTCGGAGGCAACAAATTTTGGCGACTTAGTTCAATATTTGTTTGTTGAGCAAATTTTTTAATTGAGTATTTGCATTTAAACTCAGACGTATGTAAGGCGATAACAGATCATTTGATTAAATACAAATCTAAACATGAGAAATGCCTTTTAACACATTTTTTATAACTAAATTCGACTACCAGTCCAAATACCCCTACTTCCGTCAGAATCCCCCCACAGCGCAATTAATTTGTCAAAATGTTGAACGTTAGAAAATAACTGAATGCTTTAAATTGTCTGAAAATATGTTGTTTGATGCACTGATTACAAATTCGTAAAATATCAACTTATTGATGTTAAATTATCATATTAAGTTTACAAAAGCAATCTGAAATTTGCTCTTAGAAACATATGTGTTTAACTTTTACTTCAAACTTTGCCGTTTGTGGGTCCATATATTTTAACAATTGCCTTTTTACACCTATGAATTGTTATAAATTTGTAATTTGGAAATTAAACAATAATTTTATTTGAATTAGTCACAAAATTAGCCAAGCACTTTGCAACATCAGAAACTCGGAAATTTATAATTAATTTTATTCATATTAAAAATAATTGGTGAGCAATTTATTGTGTGTATGTTTTAAATTAAATTCTACAAAAACACAACCATATAAATATGGCATCTAAATGTTTAGCCGGCGTACTATTTGGCTTAAGCAGTGAATATAAAAGGATAAAATATGATAAGACTTAAAATAAATAACGTAAGTGGTCAAACAGTCAAAAAAAATTTGCAACACCCTGTACATTTATTCTATGCATCTATATAAAATAAAGAATTTTACATATTATTCTGATGTTCAATAAAATATTTAATTTACTTATGTTAACCAATTGTGACGATACTTTATCATATCGTAGTAAAACTTTAAAATTTCTAAAAATGAAATACAATATGAATTTAGATTTTATTTAAATAATATATCAAACATACTCATATTTGAATTATACTTAAAAGAAAAAATTCATATTATAAAAGCAACTAAACGCAAAACAATATTGTAGTCTAACAAAATAAACAATTCAAATGGTTTAATCGAAGGCTTAAATTATGTAACCTCTGTAAAAAATAAATCATAAAACCAAAACATTATTAAACGAACTAATATATCAATTTAAATCAAAAATAAATATATTAATCGGAGAAAAATGAACACGGTTTAATAGACTCCTAATCAGAATATTGTTTTTTATTTTATAAAATCCATATTTTAAATACACCCACCCTCCAGCAGAGATGTATAATATAATAACCTTGGAAAGTATAATATGATAACAACAGAATTTAGCTTTAGCACTTTACATGCTTAATCAGCGTAGTCCAAGAAATGTCAAATTTCTTCTCAAATATAATTATTTAAAATATATGATAAAGTCAAATGTAAGCATTGAACCATGCGCAGATGAGAATTCGCCAAGGCCTTCACACAAACATCTGGTTCTCGGCACACCGTGGGGACATGAATTTTATGCTGGGCTTCGTGTTTACAGTTGATCAATCTCATTTTTGGTCTTTAACAAACAATTAATTTAATAAAAATATTTGCTATAAATAATACATAAAATCACGTGATCATGCAATAAAAACGGGAAGCAAGATGTACAAAGTTAAACATTAAACAAAATCAACAAAGGACCCAATTTTAAATGTCTCGATAATAAATAAATATTATAATTTACACTTTCTAATGAGCATATGTCTGTGCGTTTTGTTTCAAAATTTATGTGTGTTAATAATTATTTAATTAATATTACAATCAAGAGCATTCATTTTTAATGAATTCAGTGTAGTAAAAAATGCGGACTAATCAGCGCAATTTTCATTCCGTATTATTTTTATGAATGTTAAAAAATCAAAGACTTTACTCAATGATATGAAATTTGCAAAATAGAGTAAGTTCACACTCAAATTAAAAAAAATTGGGCCATATTAACACAAAAATACACCAGTGAGCAGAATAGGAAAAACTGAAGAATATTATTTTTAATTAAAGCGCTACAAAACTTGAAATTGAAAAAAAAGAGATACAATTAAACCCGGCAAAAACTTATAGCATTCTTGCAATAATAAAAAGCGAATTAAAAAAAATAAACCTAAAGAAAAAATAGTTTTTTTTTGAAACAAATTAAATTCAAAGGAAATATGCAAAATATAAAAAATTCAATGGATACCTTTTTTATTTGAACAATATTTTTAAATTTTGCAAGCAATAAACGCAAATTACCAATAAAAATTGTATCCGATATACTAAATTCTAAAAACGATGGTCAAATTAGACAACATTTTATAATGCGTCAGAGGCATGGGCATCCAACTTTGGATAACCTTTATTAAATCAAAAAGCAATAAAAATAAATTGTAACTAAAAAATTCAAAGGTTTGAATAACGAATTGACAAAACATACCTATTAGCTAAATATTTTTAAAAGAATTAGCATATCCACATGAACAAAAATACTTTAAAAAAATTACAATCAACATTTTTGAGATATTAAACTTACAAGTGTAAAATATATTTATTTGTTTTTTGAAATTTAATTATTATAATAGCATTAAATTCAATAATTAAAATTGCAAGTGTATTCAATCGAAAGCAAAGACAAAATAGGTATTCCATCTGCTGGTGAAAACATAATCAATAAATCAGATATAATCCTGAAATAAATAAGCCACTGTGACACGAAACCAGAGGCTTTTCATATTGTATTTATAAATTTAAAAATATTAATACAAAATAACTAATATTAAAAAATGAAAAACTAAGATTTCTACAATAATTCCTAATCTCAATAAAATAAATAATTGTTAAGTGAGGCGCAAAAAAATAATAAAATAAAACCGCAATTTAAGCAATAATATCGGCCTATTAAGTTTTACTATTTAATTAATACAAAAAACAAATAATTAAAAAATGTTAAAGATCAGCGACGTGAAATGAATATATAATCATAAAAACAAAAAGTACAAATAACGCTAGCGGAAATCTCATTAATTGTCAGATATTCCCTTTACTTAAAGCTAGAAAAATTAAACCTAAAATTAAATATCCAATTAAAACGAAAAAATCGATTTAATAAATGAATAAAACCACCCGTACAGTGATAAACGTGCCTCAGCTGCATCATCAGTTGGAAGAAACGACGGAAGAAACGACATGACGGCAATTCAAGTTCCATTGACGCTGTTGTTCATTAATAATTTTGCAAAAAAATCTTATTTAAAAAGAAATACTTACATTCAAAATAAATGCACTGGCATAAATAAACCCACTGAACATCTTTTTAAAAAATTTGGCATAAGTTCGTTTTTGGAAAAGGTTTTATTTTTCCTGAAAAGCAATGAAAAAAAATTTATTATAGTCAATCTAATTTTGAGGAGTAACAAATGGCTCAGCTTATGTTTATGCATAATAAGGTTAATTTAATTTTATTTTGTTTTAATGACAACTGCCAGCACAATTTGCTTTTATGTGAATTTTTTATTTGTTATTTTTACTTATCTCGACAAGTTCCCATCCAATACAATTCAATATGAAAAAAATACCAAGGAAAAAAGAAGGAAAAAAAAACATCATTAAAAAACCCCTGTTTTGTATACAATTGTATTGAACTTATAACTGACGTTTTAATGATTTAAAATAAAGGTTTTAAATCTTAAATTATAACTAAACCCATTAAAGCAATAAACGCAAATTACCAATAAAAATTGTATCCGATATACTAAATTCTAAAAACGATGGTCAAATTAGATAATATTTTATCGTGCGTTCGAGGCATGGGCATACACCATACTCATAAGGCGGGCAATGAAATAAAAAAACTTTGGAAAAACTTTATTAAATCAAAAAGCGATAAAAAATAAATGGTAACTAAAAAATTCAAAGGTTTTGAATAACGAATTGACAAAACATACCTACAATATTAGCTAAATATTTTTAACATTTTAATTGTTAAAATTGAATTCAAATGTGAAGAATTATTATATTCACATGAACAAAAATGCTTTTAAAAATTCCAATCAACATTTTTGATATATTAAAGTTACAAGTATAAAATATTGCGCAATGGCTGCGATTTGATTGCGGGGCATTCGGGACGCGAGCGGTACGAGCGCGCTCGCACCGTAATTCATGAATGCGGCCATGAGTTAATCAATAGCAAAATTTTTGCTTCTGTGGCAAAAAAAAACCACAACCGTGGCAAAATACATTATATTGACTAAACGAAAAAATTTAATATAAAAGACAAATAGCTGAGATTTTAACTGCGTCAATTAAATAATAATAATGAGAATAATTAAATCCTAAGTGTTGAATCAATTTAAACGCTGCTTTACAAAAAGCAAACAATTTAATTTATTAAATTAAACTAAAATTAATGCATTCATTTTATTTAAATAAAACCAAAAGTAGCCCAAATAATTGTATGAAGCTTAATTAAAGGCATTCTTTATTCTCTGTTAAAAATATAAAAATTATAAACCAAAAATAAATAACGGATTGTTAAATAAAAAAATTGTTGTGTTAAAAAAAGTTAGACTAATTGAATTTTTGGGTTTTCCCTGGTGCATTTGCTGCCTTATTTTAAGTATTCAAATTGCTCATGATTTTGCCGTTTTTAGCGATTATTATGACGTACAAGGATAAAGCCTGTGGATGCATAAATAACACAATTAATAAGATTTTGAAAAAGAATATGATTTAAAGTAATATTTAAAATTGAATAAAAACCTAATTTAGCAGTATCATATAACGTTACTTTAAATTAAGCATTTAAAAAAAAAGAAATCGGAAAATAAAAAAGTTTATAATATAACTTTATCCATATTAGTTAAATTATTGCCAACAAATAATTAAAAAAATATATTCAATTGAAATTTTCAATTAAAGTAAGAATTTTAAAAATCGATAGCCACAAACTTCTTTTTTGTTGTATTTGCTTAATATATTACATATCTCTCAATTATTTATTGTTTTTTTTCACTATTGCTCCCTTAGAATTTTCTGAGATTTTGATAGGCTTTCCACTTCTCCAAGTTAACCGAAAAAAGATAAATAACTGTGCAATGAATTTAAATAATTTGAAGTTAAACTTTTACGTTGAAACTGCCCCCGAATTAACAAAATGTTAGAAATGCCCACAAGAGTTCAATTTTTTATATTACTTTAAATATTAAGACTCATCAGTAAATGAAATAATTTCCTAAACTCTTGGATATTAAAATATAAAACATCAACCATTTAATAATATTAACTTAATGAGTGATTCAATAGAACAAAAGAAACCGAGGTCAAAACATCATGATTGATTGATCGATAAACCTATTAAATTCCACAAAATGTACAACAGAAAAAGGTCTTTGGCATATAAATTTTTAATTTTAAAGAATTTAATTCTTTGGAGATAGAAAGATGAAGTTCAAAAAATGATATAACTGCAGCATATTGAAACAATAGGTTGACAGTGCCAAAGTCAAATAGAAATCAAATAGCAATTTAGCAACACAAAGTTAATAAAATAATATATCAAAAGGAATATATATATATATATATAGCACGTATTATTAATTAGGTTTAATAAAAAGATTTTTATATTTTATTAAAGCACAAAAATGAAAAGTTCAAAAGCCTTAAATCGCCATGGGTGGAAAAGACGGCTGCGAGTCCAATTAGCCATCAAGTTAAGAAAAAAAAATATAAGAATGGTTATTAATCAGCTAAATATATAATTTATATAAAACTAAAAGCAAAAGAATAAATTTTAATAAAAGAGAGTAACAAGTAGGGTAGCTGCGTCTACTTTCTATGCCTTAATGGTACAATTTAAAAAAATATTTAAATTTTCAAGTTATAAATTATAATAGAATTTATAATTATACTACCCTACCCAGGTTTTTTTCCGCAAGCTTATCAACACAGTTACGCAATAACATAAACTAAAACGTCTACTTAACTACAAATTTAATTGGATATTTTTAATCGATTTATTAACCATTTGTTTGTGCAAAATTGGCTGATAGTAGGGCTGGCATTTATATGCACATGCATATTTTTTTCCTGAACTGGGAACGGTCTGAAACGCACGAAAAACGTGTTTTCATCTTGGTTTGAAGCTTCTAGAACGCATTTCCATGAGCATATTTTGCATATTTTTGCATATTTCACGATTTATGTGCATATTTGCATATTTGTGCATATTTCGCTATTTATGTGAATATTTTATGTACATATTTTGGCATTTTTGCCATTTTTATCCATATTTCGCTATTTTTCAAAAATTCCTTAACAAAAATGCAATAAAAATGAAAAATATACCCCTAAAGATCGACTTTTTCAAAATTTTCAAACATGCACCCCTAAAAATTGATTTTTTAAAAATTTTCAAAAATGCACCCCTAAAAATTGACTTTTTAAAAATTTTCGAAAATGCACCCCTAAAAATTGACTTTTTCGTGATTTGGGGAAATTATATTGAATTTGGAAAAATTTATGTGCATATTTTGCAATTTTTATGTGCATATTTTGCAATTTTTGGTGCATATTTTATGCGCATATTTCAAGATTTTATGTGCATATAAATGCCATCCCTACTGATGAGTGCTGACTAAACCAATTCATTGATTTTTTCGGGGGGGGGGGGAGTGCACAGACGATCATCTTTAGTCGATGCTCATTGCCTCCAACAAACCCAATCAATTTGATTTTTTGCTTTTCTTTTTTTTTATTTGAAATATGCAAATGTTACGAAAAGAGAAAGCCATAAATTTTTCGATTAGAACAACTTTTTTAGTCAATATAAATAATTATTGGAGATTTCTGCTTGTGCACAATTTCCTATAATTCTTCTTTTACCAGAAATGATATCACACATTGCTGGGGAAGTTAAAAAAAATTAATAATGCAAAAATACGTTAGATTGCGATATAACAAAAAAAATCCGATTGAAAATACAAAATAATTATATCACAACCTAAAAAAAATTTCAAATTAAAAGCAAATTGTGTATTCATTGTAATAAATAATTTTAAAAAACTTATTAAATAATGCCAAAAACATTTAAATTGCAATTATGAACTACAAGGAATTTACGTTGCTTTGTTGCCAATAAAAAAGTCATTAACCGCATTCCTCTGCCAAATTGAAAAATATCTCAGAAAGCAAATTAACAATGAATGGCACTCTTTTGATACAGCTCAGCTTACCATGAGACGAAAGAATCTTCAAAGAATTAAAACAATTAACTAATTATGTAAGCATGGAATGTCATGCTCAAAGCAGCTTCAGTGTATCCTCAGGTCTACAAAGCCCTAAAAATCAAGGTTTAAAGAAAAACACTTTAATTTAAAAAAATATGACGAAGAAAAAAAAAGTTTGAAATATCATAGTCATTAAGAAAAATAAATAAAGCCAAGCAATTATTATGTGTTTCATTATAAATATTATGATTCATGATAATTTGTCGACTTAAGGAACAAAAATATTAAATTAAACCATTTTTCATACACGAAACAAGTTAAACCTTTTAAAAGGAAAAAAATTCAACTGCTATATATTATATTTTTAAATTTAATAGCTAAAGTGTAAGAGAAACAATAATTTACGTATTTAATAAAATATATTTGTACAGAAGTATTGAAATTATAAAGCAGAAATAAATATTTAACTTTCTAGCGCTCTTTATTTTATTCAATTGGTAAACTTCGCCAAGCATGTGTCCGCAAAATTTTAAAATTGTTATTTTGTATCGAATTTTATTGGATCAAAATATAGTAAACTAAATCCTCGGTGATTAATAGATCTATTTCTTCTCTTAGTACAAAACATAAACTATACTATAATAACTTAAATATATTCAATTTATTGTTAGTTTAAACTGTACCTAAGCAAATAATTGGCAAGAATTCTTTAAACAAAATTTATTCGCTGCAACATCAAACACCCACATCTCAAACATAATTAAAATGAATTTTTCCCGATAAACATTTTATGAATTGAAAAATGTTGGCACTAACCAAAATCTATCCGTCTCAATTTCAAATTTGCTATGGCAGATGAAAAGCTTGGTTTGTAAAATCCCTTTGCGCAAAACCATTCAATAAACAACGTTTACATAAAATTTATCAAATCTCTACAAAAAGTTGCAAACCTGAAGACCTGCAAGTTCGTCTAGACTCAATGGTAAATACAAATGCCGCTCAGAATAAAAGTTAAATATAGCTCAAATAAATAAAAATATGCCCTAAATAAATCCAAATCTAAATATAGCTCAAGTGCACAACTCCTTAAATTTTTAGTTCTAACGCTAAAAATTGAAAAAGATAATAAGAATGTGAAAAAAACTCCGCCTTGTGACCAGCCGTTTTACGCCTGTCTGCTTGTGCTGTTTTTTCTTTTAAAATAATTTTATTATTACGAAATTTATTTCATAATTAGAATTTCAAACAAAAGCAAAATAAACAAAAAAGTTATTTTGTAGCGTGTAGTGGACACCTTTCCCCTATGAAATATAAATAAAAAATAAAATTATTTTAAACGCGTTTGAAACTAGAAAAACGGTTTGGTCGAAAACCGGTTTTTTTTGGATTTTAAACCGGATTGCATCGACTTAAAACGATTTTAATAAATAATACACACAAAAAACTGTTGAATTAATTTAACAATAAAATGAATAACGCAATGGCTTATTTGAAAATCGTTAAATCGCAAACACAACCGTGGCAAAATCCATTATATTGACTAAACGAAAAACTTAATGTAAAAGACTTCTAAAAACATATCAAATTTTTAATTTATAATTAATTATTAAAAAATTGTAAATATTTTATAAATATAAATCTATAGACGAATTATTTGTTATATGGAATTATTGACTTCTCAGCGTCGCAAGGAATCACGCAATATTTTAATTTTTAAACTCATATTTATTTATTGTCATATGAAATACTTTATTCGTATTTTGCTAATAATATGATCCAATAATCAGGGTCGGCAAACAATAAAGAAATTCGTTATCAATATGAAAGAATTAAAATTATTTTAAAATGTAATTACTTTAAAATTATAAATCCCAGACGTCACCGTCCGGCCAATCGCAAAAGATCGCCTAATGGGCTCAAGGGCTCCATCCCGAACCTGGCTTCATTCGCTCTTTATTTTATATGTGCTGGATTCTCTTACCAACACCCTTGATCGAGTGTAAAATTAAATAAAACAAATTCTAGAACAATAATATACCAAAAATTATATAATAAATCAATAATAAAATGAAGAAAAATCTTTGTGCGATAATTGTGAAAATTACCAACATAAGAGCTTAATGATTTTATTTAGTTATCAATCATATTAATATAAAACAGCTTCAGTTAAACAACAAACATGAATAAGAGTTATATTAAATTCGTAATCGACTAGACTTCAAAGTCATTGTCATCGGTGTGGGAATTTGCCATATCTTACAAATTAAAAAAAAGCCTTGTAATAATGAGAGAAATTTTGTCTTGGAACTTTAATATATTCTAAACCAATTAATATCATTTTAATAATAGTTAACAATAAACTTTTGGGTAATTCTTAAATTATTACAAGAAATATTAAAACGTCCGCTACCAAAAAAACTTCAAAATGTGAATAAATCAGCAGCTTTTTGACCATAAAAAAGATTTTAGTATAAATGCAAAACACGTGATCTAAGATGTAAAATATTAGATATTATTAAGTATCAAAATAATAAATATGACTCCAATATCATAAACAACATAAAGTATGCATGGCTTAAAGCTTTTATTATATTCGAAGAGGGTTTGCGTGCTTAATGACCCTAAACAAAACAAATGAAAATGATAAAAACAATAAAATTCACAGGCATGAGGTTTTGATTCTTTTCTCTGCGAAATGTAAATAATTCAATGTAAAAAACGGGATTTAAAAAAATGTGATTATTTCAGCCAAAAGTGCAAAATCAAGCCATCTGCTTCTGGTATCTTCAATTCAGTAGCGTGCATATTGAGCCAAAAATACAAGAAGCAAACCTAAGATTGGAGTTTTTATTATGATATTTGGAGTGATAAATAATTTATGCACACGATTCTTGCACGGCTTTAAAAACGCATTAAAATTTTTGATCTTTGACAAAAATTCCAAGCAGCATAATGCAGCAATAATAACGTTTCTCTAATAAAATTTATTTTTATAAAAATAAAACTGATCTTCAATTTGGGCGAGGTCATAGACAAGCAAAATATGCGTCATTCTCCTTTTCAATTTGGAGGAGAACACATCAAAGAGCTGACCATGCTATTTGAATATCTACTTTTAATTAAACTTACAATATAAAATGAAATAAATGGATTCCATGCTGCCTAAAGAAAAAGCTTATTATGATTTTACTAAGACTTTTTAACAATTTAAAATTAAAATTTAGTTACAATTGACATCGTTAATAGTTGCACAACAACCCATAAAAATTAAATAGCAATTGCTAATTTGATTATACGCATTTATGATAGAAATAATATTAAAGTAAAAAATTTTACCTGAGCTTTAATAAAAATTTAAATTTATAAAATTAACTAATCAAATCACAAAAAAATCAAGAATTTAAAGCCTCTTAAAACCAATAAAAGTATTGCTAAAAATTCAAGACCCTAAAAATATCTTATGTATAATAAAATAAATGTAGTCTGATGTGTATAACTACTATGACTCCAATTTAGCGCCAAGTTCAAATATCATAAAAAGAATGAAAAAAAAATTTTTTATGTAAATATTCATAGACTTTAAAAGCATTGCAATTAAACTTTTAACTAAGAAAAACTATCAAGCAATAGAGCTTGGGCTAGTTGTTAGCATACAATCCTATTAACCTGTTTGTATATTTTTTATTGTATTTAAATAATTATATTTTTTATTTTAAAATTAATTATTCTATATTTTGTTTTAAATTATTATTTTTTGTGTATCATATTCAATTCTTACTTATTCAATCCAAATTTTTGCTTTGCTGATTTAAAGTGCAAGCACATATTTCGAATGATGTCCGATTTTCGCAAAATTTCGGTTCATTCGTCTATCAAAATGCACAAATAATAAATTTATTTTATTTTTAAAATATTTCATAGATTAATTGTTGTAACTGTTTCACCAGCAGATGGAATATTTTGTCTTTGCGTTCGATTGATTACACTTGCAATTTTCATTCCGTTTGATTGAATTTAATTAAACTATATATTAATTATCCATAATTTAATATTCATATGTTAATTGATCGGCCTTTTATGAAAATTCGTTAATTGTCAAAAGGGTTTAAACGTTTTCTAAACTTTTTATTTTTCGTCCTGAATTACAATTATAATAGACGAAAATGTTGCTAAACATAGCGTCATGAAAGCATTTTGATTTATGCTTGCTAAAATTAAAAGTATTAAAAAACAGTATTTTTAAAACCAAAAATGGAAAAAAAAAATAAATTTTTGTTAAATTTATTGATTATTTTTTATTTTGAAATAAATTTTTGTATTTTTTGAATAAAGGAGTGAGTATATGTTAGTGTTGTAGCTTTTTATAAATTAATTTTTATTTTGTTTTATTTAATTTATAATACATATAGATAATATTTACACAGGTTCATTAAGGTGCACACAAAGACTAACTGAAGAAACTCGACAAACAGAGTGACTTAGGGGCCAATTAAATTTTAGAAAGTATTTTCTTAATTAATTTACCTGATCGTATTAAAGTTCCGACATGTAAACTTAAGTGCAAAAACAAATCAACGAATAAAAGAATAATGAAGTTTTGAAAACTGACGTTGATAATGTCAATGGGACCAATCAAACTTTATAAAAAGTAAATTATGTAATAAAAAAGAAAACTAAAATAATAATAATAATATATTATTTAATGAATCAATCAAAAAGAGTCAAACTTTTGATTGCGGGTCCCCTCATAACTAGAGATCGGAATTTTCAAGGCACACGGCCAAGGGACTATACGGACTAAAACCCGTGTTGCCCGTGAACCCGTAAAACCCGTGTCAGGCAAAGAAACGGGCCCGTACACGACGGACAATGGTTTTTTTTGAAAAAATTTCCACGCTCAGATATTAAAAATTCGAAGTATTTTGTTAATAAAACACTTAATAATTCTCAATTTTTGTTTGACAAAATTTAAACAAAAGTTATGACTTCCTGTTTATGGTTTTATTTAATATTATTTATTTCTGAATAGTTATTTTATCTCCTTTAGTTTGCGAAGAAACATTCTCTGAAATGGTTATCACAATGTGTGAAGTGCCGAGACATGTTTGTTAAAATATGCAATCGGCGTTTCATCAAAAACCGTTTGTAGGTGTGGTTGTCAAATAGTAACAGATTGGTCAAGGTTAGTAGTTTGATCTAAATTTAAATTTTTTTAATATTTATTTTAAAACTAATTTATTTGTTTATCAGTTCATTTACTTTTTAAAATATGATTTAGCGTCTTCTGCGCTGCAATTCTTCTATAAACACCGCGTGAAAACTTCGATTTTAAATTTCTAATTCAATAAGCATTGTAGCTATCTAAGGTATATTTTGGAAAGTAGCTACCTTGACGTTTAAACAATGCCATTGAGCAAGCGCCGATAAACCAAAAGTATGTCAAAATTGAGAAACGGCCATGCGGGTGTAAATGTCCAGACAACTAAGGCATCTCTCCAGTTGGCCCGAACTCGTAGCTCTTAAGCCTCATCCTCGAAGTGATTAAAAAGCAATTGCCGTAAGGTGCCGTATTTAATTTAATTTGATTTTTGCATAATCGATTTTATAAAGAATTCTCTGTATTGTTTGAAATGACTTTTATTGTAGAATTTTATATATTAACTTAACTATTTATTTATTGATAAATTTAATTTAGGTATTTTTACTTTAATTGATATAGCAGTTTGCTCCTTACCTTATGTGTTGGTATAGGTTTTTTTCTTAGGTATATATTAAAATCATAAATCTCGCCTTTAGTATTTTAATTTAGCTTATTCAATTTGTTGCATCTATATTTTGCTTTCTAATTTTTCAATTTATTTAAACGGATTTTCTTTTTAGTTTAAATTGTATGAAACGGTGTTTAAAATAAATAAGTTGGAAACCGTATTGGAACGAGAAGAGGCAGAGAAGATGGCGAGTATCATTGATTAAAATGGTTTATTATAAATTTGTCAGTTAATTATTTAAAATATGAGTATTATTTTACTCAAAAATTAAATTTTCGCCCTTGATAAAAGTTCAGATTATTAATGAAACTAAACACTTAAGAATAACCTAATATAATTTATTTTATCTATCTAATTTCAACTCATACAGGCAGATATTATAATTTTCAATAAACAGGCAATTCTTCAATAATAATAGTTAACAACTTGCGACTAATAAAAATTTAATTTATAAAATTTTATTTTATCAAGATATTTTAAAATTCGTTATTTATATGTAAAAAAGTTATTGATAATTTAAGAATTAAAACTTAATTAAAAAATAAATATAATAATTTACATTTAATTGAAGATAATATAAAGCATTTAGCCAATATAATTTTGTTTAATATAAAGTCCGGCTGTAGCAACAAGATTCATCGACTGAACCACGATCACGTTGGAGACTTCGATTTTTTCATTAGTTTACTGAAAAAAACAATTATGAAAGTGGCCGACTCTTCTTAAAATCAGCAAAATATAAAAGTAAATCTTATTCGTTTCCACAGTGAATAAAATATTATTTAATTTAATTAATTTATAATATCTTACCAACTCATAAAATAAAAACGAAAACAAAAATTTAATGCAAAAAGTATGTTCGTTAAATATACGTGTATTATTTACAAACTAAATTTTTGAAAAAACTAATATAAAATAAAGTACAAAATTATTTAATGTGAGATTTAATTCTATTATAATAAATAAATCATTCAAAAGTGCCGTTACGGGCTCCTAAGTCCACAATGGCTCAAAAGAATTCAATAAAAGAGCAGAGTCTATGAATTTGAATGCTGCGCAAAAAAGTGCATTGGGTTGTAAAAATTAAAAATATAAACAATTGTAAAAGATAGCAATTTTCCTTAAAATTGAAATCGACTATTATAAGAAACTATCAAACAATTGTTTTCAAAAAATAATAAAGCAATTACTGAAGTTTGATTAAAATCATTACAAGATTGAATTTTGGGGCAACAAAGGCTGAAAGTTTTAAAATTTTTTGGACAGTCAGAAGCAATAAGTTCGGGTAAAAAGCATTCGTCAATCGATATTGTTTCAAATTTGTTTCCGTTTGAATGGGGGGGGGGCGGCAGAGTAAAAAGTGTGAGAGAGTGGTTAGCAGTGAAAAAAAGCAATAAAAAGTAACTATTATGCTAAACTCTTCTAAAATGGGATAGCCGATTTTAAATATTAAAACATAAAAGATACCCAACATTTTTGCCTAACAAGGATTGATAAATCAAATAAACTATAAAGTGTTTGTGGAAAATATATAAAAAAATTTTCAAAAATAAATCAACTAATATATTTAATTAATACTAGGTTTAAATACATTTATTTTATAATTCTCATTTAATTATAAATTATTTAAAAGACATTTACTTGATTCGCATTTGCATTGATTCAAATTCACACAATACTAAAATAAAATAACTAAGTACTATTTGCACGTAGCGCAAATCTTGACGGTGTGCTTGTCGCTTTCCTATGGAATTCAATCCGAAACTAAGACAAATTTTAGGTATGCATATGTATTCAACAAAATAAAATGTTTTGTGCAAAAAATATTACTTTTTAAGTTCAAATAATTATAAAGTGTTAAATAGTTTTTTACAAAAATGGATAATAGCGGATAAAGAAAATACTCTTTGTTGTGAACCGTATGCTTTCAGCTGCGAAAGAAAAATCCAAACAAATCCAATACATTTTGTTATTATAATCCTACTTTACGATAATTTGGAAGGAGCAACAAAACACTTAAATAATGCTTATTTAAACAAAAATGAAATTTTGAAAACTAAACAATAGGGTGGCACACGACATTTGAATTTTCCATTTGCGGAAAAACAATGAAGTTAATAATTAATAAGATTGATTTAAAACTTAAACTAACAAAAACATCTAAATATCGCCAAGTGATTTTTGAAAAATTTTAAAAATAATGCATCGAGAAATTCATAATATAAATTTATTGAACATTTGGAATGGAAAACAAAGTGCTCAGTACAGCAGAGTCTCATTATTTATTTCACAAAGCATTTACCTAAAAACTACATAATCATTATGAATCGATAATAAACTTATATGTTTTTGAAAGTTAGCGATAAACAAAATTGTTTATATAAAAATATTATCTAAAACATACTTTATATTGCTATGACAGCGAAGGTATAAAAACTAATAATGTTTCTAAATAATGACAAGATAAATCTATAAATGAATACCGCATAATTGATCCGCCACAAAAATTGACAAAAATTTAAAAAAAAATGTGTTTTCCGTCATGCCGATTAATAAAATTCAAGCAACAAGAAGGATTTTCAAAAATATTAATAAGTTTTTAATCTCAACGCTCATTATCTAAATTCACTATATTGATTATTTCTTTTGTTATTTAATTAATAAATTGAACCAAAAAATTAAATTTACTTAAAATGTATTAGAATGAAAATAAACATTTAAAATGTAACTTAATGTATAAAGAGTTTTTGTTTTGAACAAAAAAAACATACAATATGACATTTTAGTGAATATGATTAAGTTAAGATTAAATCTTTGGATTTCAAATCAATGTTATTTGACATTTTATTGGAAATGTTGACTTTTTTTAAAAAGTTTTGACAAAAAACCGAATTTCAAAATATTTTAAAATTAAAATATGTTAATAAAAAGGATCCCCGATATATCAGCTCCCGAGACCACGAGTTTCCAATTTAACCAATTTTGATAGATATAAATTTTTCTGAAATATGAATGATCTTTTGTATGTAATTGAAACATTACACTTTTTATTTAAAAAACTGCTTCCTTTGCCCCTCCCCTCAGGGGACAATTCATCGGCTCGGCTTAGCTCGGGTCGGACAGAGCTTGCTTCTCCATGCCCATTGATTTGATCGGGGGGGGGGGGAGAGAACCATTCATTTTTCTTGGCAAAAAAGAAAAATTGGGTAAATTTTATGCTGCGGTTGTTGGTTTTACTTTTGAAAAATATTAAACAAATAATTGGAGGTTTTAAATAGTTAAAAGGGAGTTATTAATTTTGGTTTATAAAACTTTCTTGTGTCTATTGAATTAGAGCGACTTTTTTAGTCCATAAAAATCCATATTTAGGCTTTTTTGAGAATAAATCCATATTTTACCATTTTTCCATGAAAAATCTATCGCAATTTTATGGATAGGAATTCAATCCGAAACTAAGACAAAATTTAAGGTATGCATATGTTTTCAACAAAATAAAATGTTTTGATGCAAAAAATGTTACTTTATAAGTCAAATAATTATAAAGTGTTAAATACTTTTTTACAAAAATGGATAATAGTTGATAAAGCAAATACTATTTGTTGTGAACCGTATTGCTGTTGAACAAAATGAAATTAGATTTTGAAAACTAAACAACTTTGGATTAATTAATGTTAATATTGAGGCCTAATAAAAAAATAATTATCGAACTGAGTGATATTAATGGGATGATTAAAAAAAACTAAAATTGAATATTGAACAGGAAATTGGCATAACTCACAAAAAAATTAAGTTAGTCAAATAAAACCCAAAATTTATTTGTGTAACAATGAAAACAATTTATGAAAACCATTAATACGCTCGAGTGAACACAAAAATCAAGGAAGTCGCATTATTTGGTGACTGCGAATGTGGCGCGCTCTTTGGGAAGCCGGTGCCCGCCGACCTGGGCCAATTCTGAAATTGGGTTTCATTTGCTAGGTTAAGAAGCTACATTACTCTTGTATCTGTGCAAATTTAATTCACAAATTAATCTAACATTTTAATTTTAAATAAATTCTTATTTCTAATAAATTACTCGAATTAATTTTTTGATATAGAAACCCTAAACATAATTTGCATCTATTGATAAACTCGAATAATAACTAAATTTTATTTTATCGCTGTTTGTTGTACATATTTTTAAAAACCCAGAATAAACTGACATGAACTTTAAACTAATAAATTATACATAAATAATTATGATTACAATTTCTGTGACTATGGTACAGAATAGATTTTTAAAAATGATATTTATTGGTAAAATAGTTGCAATAGAAAACTCTTGAAATTATTAACTTGATTTTAGTTATAAAAAAATGTTTTTATAACTAAAATAAATTCGAATCGAGTATTATCTATGCGGTTAATCTTTCAAAATAAAAGCAAAAAAACTAAAAATTATTTATTTTATATATTTATAAATAAAAATATTATGTTTATAAAAACTGAAAATTATAATTACAATCATTCAATAAAAATGATTGTCTTTTTACTTAACCCAGACATGTTAAAAAACATTCCACCTTCCCGCATTACAAATAGTTAATGAATGCTTCTTAAAATAAATAACTATGTCAAATAACGCTAATCATTTTTTACCAGAGAAAAATAAAAAAACGCTTGTAAAAGAAAAGGTTTGACAAACTTTTCATGCTCAATACTTCTGCATGGGCTTGAGCATGTCCAAGGAGATTTTATAAATATATTTATTGAATAGTTTAATAAATAAAATTGCAAAAGATACCATTTAATTTTTTTAAATTAGAAATAATTTGGGTTAAATAAACATTTTAAAAAAATTTAGCAATAATATACCAAAATTTATTTTATGTTATAAAATAAATCAATGATGGAATTAAATGACCATAAAAAAGTAAACTAATGTTTTTACTTGGTTTTTTTATTAAGAAGAAGATGATGATTACCACAGTGCGAATCTCGAATTTTATTGCAAGTTAAGATTCTGCTATTATTCTACAGCAAGCGATAAAGAAAAACATTGGATTAGCGCGATAGCTGACACCGTATTAATTTTAAAAATTGATTGCTATTTAAATTACGATAAAATAAAAATTTCACATGAATCGGTTAAATATGAAATTTTTCTATATTGTTGAAAGTTTGCAGGCAATTTATTTGGTGAAATTTAAATGTTACTCATTAATATATTATTACAAATTGCAGTACAATTAATAAATAAAAATTTGTCTGTAATTGGGTTAGTTACAATTTTTGTGACACCGATATGTCGGACTGATACTTTGTCGGATTTTTAGATAAACCTCCCACGCATACGATCAATAAAGTGCAAAGCAAAGTAAATAAAAATTTATTCAAAAAAAAAATTGATAAAATAATTTCGTCAAAATTTTAAATATAATATTATCTTAACTTATATTTATATAGAAGATTAAAGACCAAACGAAAAGCAATTAAAGCTAATAAAATTAAAAAATAATATGAATTTAAATAAAAATATGCTACCAATTGCCGACTTACATTCAACTTGGAATGCATGACAACTTGCACTTACATGGTATACAATACATAAATTTTCATTTTGTAAAATGAAACAAAACAATTTTATGGACTAAAAAACTTTTTATGCTTTTATCCTCGATCAAAAAAGTGCTTTCACCTCTCTATGAGGCCACTCTGTTATTGCAAGACCGAAATACTTCAGTTTCAGTGATCATCCCTTTCTTTAAAGTTAAATTTTTTTTTGTTTAAAAAAAAAGTAATTTTAAGCAATTTCATTTGCTTTTATTTTTAATCAAAACAGACATATTAAATATTTAAATATGTTGTTGATTTACAAAAAATTAATATAATAATTAATTTAAAAATCTAATTTTTTCAATTTAAAAAATCTGTAAACAAAGAAAATTTATCAAGCGTCTATTTCAGTTATTGTTTTTAAAACAAGACCACGAAACAGATTTAATAAATTGTTAATAGATAAATATGTCGGCGTAACTCGCCGTATTATTTGAAAATTTTTAAATAATACTAGGATTATTCGAATAATCAAATATTTAACAATATTTCTAAATTTTCAAACAAACTTCAATGAAAGGACAATAATTTATATAGATAAATCAATCATTTTCAGTCAGTAGACCGTCAGGGTAGCTATTATAATTCAAATAAGATTTTTTATTATCAACTATAGCATCATTATCAACCCATATAAAGGACTATCAACCAAGATAAAATTACAAAAAAATATTACTCGTATTTGTTTTTTAAAAAATGTGAGTATTATCTAAAATCAAGACAATTTATACTAAATGAAGTATATTTGAACATCATCTCATTTTATTAAAATAAAAAATGATATATGTGAATGTCTTAATTTTAAAAAACTTTTAAAGTTTAACACACTAAGATCTTCCTGATCAGGATTATCAAGGATGATTGGCGGTACATTGATTAGAATATCTGCAAAAACCATTACGAAAATAATTATAGCCAAATAATTCTAAAATTTTAATCGATAGCATAAAAAACTGTTGTACCGTAACTTGAGATTAACCCGAAAAAATGCATTCTGCAAATAAAATTATATAAATGACAAAAGTCGGTACTGCGTGACGTTGGAAGTACTAAAAAAAATGTTTAACTCGGATCCATATTCCATTTCGCCGAGTGAGGACATATTTAAAAACAAAAAAGGCATACTATAACTCAAGAAAGTGTAAAGGATATAAATACACCAAAATAAGATAACCATAAATATATTGTACCTAGTTTTTCATATTGACAAGAAAACAAACAATTTCTAACTTGACGGCGAACCGCAGAAAAATAATGTTTTTACAAAAAAATGAGAGCTATACACTTAATTAAAGAAATACTAAAATCATCAAATTATGCATATTATTCTTTAGACTATTAAAACTAGTGTTCGGCACGGTAAAATTTACCGCGGTAAAAACCGGTAAAAATCGGTAAAAATTCACGGTAAATTTACCGGTTTACCGTTACCGGTCGCATTTTGTCCCAACCGGTAAAAACCGGTAACGGTAAAAATCGGTAAATTTACCGATTTACCGTTACCGGTCCAAGTCATTTACCGCGGCAAATTACCGGTTTTCCGGTAAAAAATTTTAAACTAATATTGATACTTATTTTGAATTTGGCATTCAATTCAAAGAAATTTTGGGTCAAGTCTGACTCAAACATAGTCCAAAATCGCAATTTTTTGCCCATTTTTTAAAAAAAATCTTAAAAATTCGAAAAATCCCCCCCCCTGGTTCAGGAGAGATACATTTAGAAATTGCAGAAAAAACTCTTGAAAAAAATGGCCTAGGACACTGTCTCGGGGTAGACCACAAAAAATGTTTGTCATTATTTAGGCCTCCGTCCTTATTTTTCGGATTTTATGAAGATTTTCATAATATTTTGATGCAATATTCAAAATGAGAAAATTTCGAAGCGAATTGGGCCAATTTTTATTACAAATTGGGAGTCAAAATTCCAAAAATTTTCTCGCCGACCCTCCCCGCCCCCATCTTTCCCAAAAATTTTTGAAAAATCACGCGCAAAAAAAAGATATAAAGAAAATAAAACGTTTTTATTTTGATAAAATGTAAATTTTGAGTGTACTTGAAATTCGTTGCCTGTTATGTACTTGGAAATCAATTGTTTTTACCCGATGGAAGCCCTGAATAATACCCAAAAAAACACTCTCCAAAATCCAACTTCTTTTTTTGGAAAAAATTGATTAAGAAAACCAAAAAAATGCAACCCCTAAAATTGTCATCGGAATGTGCAGAAGAAAAATCGAGAACTGGTTCATAACAAATTTGTGCAAGTTATCGGGAAAGATTTGTTGTGAGTTTGTAAAACTAGAAAGGACTTTAATTTCAATTTTTGAAAATTTACCGATTTACCGTTACCGGTCGTTTTGGGCCACGAACGGTAAAACCGGTAACGGTAATTACCGGTTTTACCGTTACCGTTACCGGAAAATGCCATTTGCCGAACACTAATAAAAACCCAAAGCAAAAAAAATATTAAACATAATTCTTATTAATTAAGATAATGAATCTAACTTATATTTTGTAATGCTTATTAAAGTGACAATCTATGAAAGCCGGAAAGTTTAATTTAAATAATTTAAAGCAAAATAACATAATGTTTTGGTAGTAAATAACAACACCATGGATATTGTCGAAGTATACACTATTAAAATTAAAAATAATAACAAACTTCAAACAAATGTCTTAACTAACAGATCAAAAAGAAGATAGCTTAAAGAAGGCTTAAGACATGGTGAAAGGACACTGTATTAACATGATCGCGGCTTAAAATTGCCTTAAAATAAGAAATAATAAAAGACTAACAAACCATTAAGAACTAATTAAAATTAATTTTAAAATTATGCTGGACAAAAGAATTTTACAAGTTAAAAACAAATTGGTACAAATAAATAAATTGAAAATATATTTAAATATCCTTACCCAAGGTATTCTACAAAAGCTAAAAAATTACAGATTTTTTTGTCTAGTTGTGTTTTAAAATTTAAAAAATAAAATATTTAAAAAAAGCAACAATCACAACAGTTCATAGTGCCAGAAAAATGAAAAGATATATTTTTTAAACTAACCAACTCAACAAAAAAGATGCATCAAAAGCTTCAACTATTTAAAATGGCAAGAAACAAATAAGATTAAAAGTTAAATAAAAATTAATTAATGTAAATATTTGTCATCAATCAATAATTTGAAAAAGGTGCAAACATTTTTGAATATTTGAATTTTTTCTTCATAAAGAAATAGTTTGAACGCATAGTGTTAATAAAAAGTAATTAAAATTAAAAATATAAATCAAAAAATTGCTTAAGCTCAAAAGTGAAATAAATTTTTTTTAAAAACTCCACTTTCTGTAAAATTTTAGAATTTTTAATAGTTTTGTTAAAAAAATTGAAAATTTGAAAAAGGTGCCAATTCGAATTTTTCAAAAATTTTTAAATACGGCAATTTTTGAAGCTTTTTAGAAATGGGAGGGTCGGCGCTCCCATTTTGAATATTAATTAAATTTTATTTTGCTAAATTTAGGTTTACAATTTACGCTGTGCATCCAATTTTAGACGCTTCCACTTTTCCACTCTTATTAATCCTTTTATTATTCATATTTATTAAAATTTGTATTTTACGAGACCCTCATTTGAAGTAACGAAAAATGAGTGTACCAACATGCTTTTGCAGATCGTTATCTATATATAACATTCCTGAGTTATCTTTCGCCGCTGAAGATTGCTTGAAGGTAATTACAATATATAGTATCTTTTTTAATAATATACAATACAATTTCATTTATCAATTTTACTACATTTTAATAACGTAATTTGATTTTAACATTTCGTTTAATTATTTTCATTAAACAGTATCGTTTAAATTAATAAGGTTTTATTTTCAAAAAAATATATTTTTGGACTTAACAATTTAACATTACATGAGCACTAAAGCAACTTTGTGTTGGGTAATTAAACCTCACTTCATTTAGTTTAATAGTTTTACATTATTGGGTATTTCTTGTCGCTTTAAATCAATATCATTTTTGAAGTTTATTTTTAACCTTTTAAATTTCAGCACCTTTAAAATTAACTGTCAAGTATTTTATTTTATTGAACATTTTTTTGCACAGATCAATTTGCATTAATAAATTGGTAAATTCATATTTTAATTCGCTCAGAGTTGCGTGAAATTTAACGCTGTTCAAAAAACTTTTGGTTTAAATAAAAATATTGAATTTTGTATATGTTAAAGAAATTTTAAGGATTTATACGTAAGTGTATTCTATATATTGTTTTGACCATTCCAAGTTTCTTTATCATGGCAATTGTTTCTTTTACCACGGCGACATTTTTTTGACTTGAGGTTTTCAATTTTCTACAAGTTTTAATAAAAATACCGTTAAAATTTACTTTTATCTTCTTTGATAAATTAATTTTTTTTACATTTAATAATAGAATTTAAGATTTCTTTAAAAAATGAATCTTTCTATACAAACACATTTTCTTTAACTCTACACTTTGGTGTTTAAAAGCGTTTTAATAATTTTATTATATATCATTTTGTTTAATTGGATGGGGTTGTTACAGATTCGCTAGTTGGTCTGTAATTGATGATAAGCCTTTCGGCATAGTTTGGGTTTTTAAATTGAACAAATTATGGTGTCTTCTTTTTAAACTTTTTAACAAACTTAATGATTATAAATTAATTGATACTTTTTAATATTTAAATTTTGTAACCTTGGCGCAAAACCATTTTTTGTTTAAATCGTCCAAAAGAAAATTTGTCCGCTTTATTTTCATGAAATAAATGATTAATTTATATATTGTAATTATATTTGCCAGTTTAATGTTTGTCACCTAATTGGGTCGTTGTTCCTGCGTTTTCAAACGTATAAATTTTCTAAGCAAGTTCCGAGATTAGCAAACATTTACTCCTTGTTAATTTTCAATTTGATTTATTTTTAATTGTCCTTTTCCCGTTGTATTTATATGTGCAAAATACAGATTTATTTTTAAAAAGAAAAGTTTTTCTATGTTTTCAACAGTTGCTTTGCCTCGGCGGTACCCCGTCGTTGAGGAGAATGTCTTATTCGTTTTTCTCCTTTTCGGGCTCTTTGACTTCGGGTGCGGTCCTAATTTCGATGCGGCAGGTGGGTTGTGAATTTTTATTTTAATTGTCTGGAGCTTGATCGAAATTTTTTTATACCATTTTAATTAATAAATTTATTGTATCTTAAATTAGTTTTATAGGGGACTTTTCCATTCATTTATTTTGTGAATTTAACACTATTAGGAAGTTTTTTTAAATCATATGTTTGTTTTATAATATAATTAATTGTTTTCTGTTCGATATTTTTATAAAAGATAGAAGAATTATTCTTTAAAAAAAAAAAGTTCCACTTCATGTGATTGCATGTTGATCCCTATGTATCAGGGATGTGCTCTGTTCTGTTCTGATTTTCTGATTTACCAGAATTTCTGGTGATTTTGGGCACCAGAATTCTGATTTCTGGTTTCTGGTTTTTTTTTTTGCAACCAGAATTCTGATTTCTGGTTTCTGGTTTTTTAGAGAAAAAACCAGAAAAAAACCAGAAATTCTAAGTTAAAATTTTTACTTACAACACCTTTTACAAATAGCCATTTTTGCAAAATTATTCATTCTTGGGCCAATTTTCTTAACAAATTGTCATCAAAAATCAAAAAAATTTTCCCGGCGGCGCCTATCGGCACCGCCGACCCCCTCCTATTTCTAAAAAATATTAAAAAAAGTGTCGATTTTTTTAAATTTTTGTTGAAAATCTGTTAACAAATAAAGTCAAAAATTCAAAATTTTCTCGGCGGCGCCTATCGGCACCGCCGACCCACCCGCAAGCAGAATTCGCAAAAAATTTGCATTTTTGAAAAATTTAAAAATCGACAACATTTTTGAAATTTTTCTACCAAAATGTTAAAAATTCTAAAAAATTTACTGAAAATTGAACTTTTTTGGAAAATTTGATAAGAAAAATGCAATAAAAAAACCAAAAAACACACCCCTAAAATCGAACTTTTTGGAGGAAAAATTGCTTAAGAAAAATGCGGGAATGATTAAAAAATTTCTGTTCTGGTTTTCTGATTTACCAGAATTTCTGGTCGTTTTGGGCACCAGAATTCTGTTTTCTGATTTCTGATTTTTAAAATAAGGACCAGAATTCTGTTTTCTGGTTTCTGATTTTTTTTTATGCAACCAGAATTCTGATTTCTGGTTTCTGATTTTTAAAAAGTCGACCAGAGCACATCCCTGCTATGTATGCGATTTTATGAAAGTTAAATAAAATGTAAATTAACATTTTTCGTTTTAATATTAAATCTGGCGATGCGATAACATAGTTCAATATTTTTTCTTAAAAAATATTTTTAAAAAATGTTATGGGCCACATTTTTAGCTAATCATAAAATAAATTAAAAATCTTAATGTTTAAGATTAAGTTTTACTAATTATTGAAAAAATATTTTAACATCCCTTCATTACGCCGTGGCGCGTTTGATCTGGCAGGCCATCTGTGAGATCTGATTCGCAATATTAATTTCAAAAATGTTTTAAAAAATATAAAAATGCGATCTCAGTTAGTAAATGAGTCTGTATTTCCAAATTTAATTTTATTCATCAGTCTTATTTATTATAATAATTGGGTAGCGAATTTTTTTTATAACGTTAAGCTGTAAACGTTTTTGATTTTTTGTTTATTCTTTTTATGTATAAAATAACATAATGTTTAAATGCATTTTTAATTGATATTGACAAATCATAATTATTTTAGACTTTAATTTAATACATCTCATAAAAAAAGCGCAATTGTAATTTAAATGATAAAAAAATTGATTTGTCACAGTGATGTCAACATAAATTTTGACAGAAAATCGGCAAACGCTATTCAGTATTTGCAACTAATCAATTACGTGGCGGTTTGATTTGTAAATCAGCGCAGAAGCCCTTTCGGATTTTGTTATTATAAATTATAAATAAAGAAAAAAAAAATTTCCTTTAATTTTATAATATTCATTGTTATAAATTGCTGTTTCATCGGGTAAACGGTGCAATTTTTGAGAATTAAAATGATTTTCTTTGTTCGTTTTTTTAATTAATTTTCATTTTAAACTTTATGATTTAATTACTTTTAAATTTTTGTTTTAGGAAATTTATTTTATAAATTGCACCGATTAGTAAGATATTTTTAATTGGTAAATGATATTTATGATTGAATTAATACCAACATTATGATTATAGGTTCAATGATTTTCTTATGCATAACATTAATTTCTATAAATTTATACTTTCTGGGCCATCCCTTCAACGGCGACATCATCCGATCTTCAATGTCCGATAGACCATGTCGGTTTCCCATTCGGTTAGCGAGTAGACAGACACGCGATAATGTCGTCCGGATAGCATTCCAATAAATGTTATTTTATTAGTAAATAATTAACAATTTTAAATTTATGTATTTATTAAACTAATTTTTCGTTTTTCAGAATTCTTTAAAAAGGCACAAGAGCACACCCCAAACTAGCTACTCTTTAATGCACTATAGTTCATTTTTAAACATTTTTTTTTATTAGTTGAGCTTTTGCAACCGTGAAGGACGCTTTCACAAAGCCTTATCATATAAATAGTAACATTAAAAAAAAATATTTTATTTGTTTGTTTATTATTTATTGATTTGTTCTAAAATGCATTTGTTTAAATTTCCTTGCAAAATTTTGCAAATTTTATTAAAAAAATGCAACAAGATTTAACGAAATGTAAATTTTATTTTATATGCTAACTTTATTATGATGGTTTTATTACTTGCAAATATTGAATGTTGGCATTTATTTTATAAAATTTATTGTAAATTAATTGTTTCTCATCACAGCGCTTTATATTATGCATTTTTCAATTTCGACAAACTAAAATAATTAAGTATAATTTATAAATATCCTTAATAAAGTATTTAAATTAGACAACTTTATGAATTATGAAAAAGATGTAATAAGTAAATTAAATAAAAATATATGAGGATCGATTATATAAAATGATGTAAATAAAAAATGGAATTAATTATTACGTAACAATCAAATTATCTAAAATTTATTAACCACTAAAACATATCGAATAATTAGTCCAATGATGACTAACCAACTCCGTATGAGCAATACCCGACAAGCGTGTTGGGTTTTCTGACGGCTGTAAATTTTTATCGTTAAACTAAACACTTTAGTATATAAGCATAGAATTTTTAATTTTGGATAAAATATGACAAAAATTGAACCAAAAATGTAGTAATTATACCTTAAACATTCTGATATACAGAAAATGAGTCTGACCAGCTCTTAAATAGCTGAGGCAGAACGCTTTTAATAATGATGCAAAATAAATATGAAATTGACAATTTATAAACAAATTAGTCATAGGTAAACATTAAAATGATCCCGAATTTCTAATTGATATTTCTGTGAATTTATATGCTCAGAGAATGAGATAAACACTTGAAAATTAATAAATTATTCCAAGTTCAGTATATCAGTAATAATATAAAAATGAATAAACTTGTCTTCTTAATGTTATTATAAAAAACTTATTTTAAAATTAAAAAGGTATATTTATTGAAGTAAAAAAGGTATTGAAGATCTAAAAGCATCGCATAATTCAATATCAAATAATCAAGCACTTTATATAAATGCTACATCGTCAATCAAAAAAACAACAAAACTTAAAATATTATTTAAAATTGTATAGAGGGGATCTTCACAGGTAGCACTTGACCTGGCCCAACATTAATGGCAGGATTGCGCGAGGCGAATACAATTTTAAATGCTTAAACTCGATACCTAATTAAAAATAGCAATTCAAAAACAAAAGTATTTTTAAGACATGATAGTTCAAAAAATTATTAATCAAATCATATTTTTCCGAGTCCACGTATCAAAGTTTGAGTCGTCTTAAAAGCCACCGCAATCAAGTTAAACGTTACATTGATAAATTATTATAACATACAATAAATGTTATTAAAAAATAGTGGTTTAAATATATATTAAAACATAAACTAAATTATATGCCAGTTTCAGCGAGAATATTATTTTTATTAAGTTGCGGATAAAAATAAGGACACAGTAAAACAATAAAAGTTAGTAGATTATAAAATTAATTTGATATATTCAAAATGGTAAGCAAGATATTTCTTACTATCACAAAAAACTAAAATATTAAGTGAAATATTTTAAATCAAAAAACGAATGCCTAAATTAAACTAAAAGTTAAATTAAAATCTTTACCAACCATGAAATTTCATAAACATTCTTTATTTTTATCTACAATAAAACATAACGAATTTCCCCTAGTTCGAATACATGCCTCAAGAGATGAAAAACTCTCAAATTTTCTAACATCGAAGTCCCAGATAAAGAAGCATCACAAATTTACCCAAGGAACAAATTACCATCTCGAGACCCTGCTGACAAAAAAATTCAACCCGGCCAAGTTAAACGAAGCATTGATAAATTAATATAAAATATTTAAATAAATCTTATTAAAAAACAGACGTTAAATATATATTAAAAACATAAATAAATTATGTGCCTAGTTTCAGCAGAGAATATTATTTTTGTTAAGTTACGGATGAAACTCGGACACTGGTAGTTACCTTTTTTGCTCAAACATGATATACCCTTGCTTTAGGCAATTATATTCAAACAATTGTTCGTATAAAGGAAAAAACATTTACAACAATGCTAAGCAAAAGTTAATTTAGTTAAAATTCGAGTTAATAAATCAATATAGGTTGGTAAATTCTAAAATTAATTTTTATATTTAAAATCGTAACCGATATATTTCTTACTATCACAAAAAATAAAATATTAAGTATGTCGGCTTCTTTCCAAGCTACCTAGTTGGCACATTTAAAGGTTTATGCTTAAAAATAATGGCGTAATTAATTTATATTTTTTTGTCAATTAAATTGTGATATAACGCAGCGATTCTATTATTGATTATTTTATTTCACAAACAAGCTATTGTTTAATTACATAAATTTGTAGATAGTTCATATGCTAAAATATAATTTAAATTAATAAAAAGAACATTCGGTTGGTTACCAGACAAAGAAAAACGTTTAAAATGACTTAGTGTTTTTTTTATAGTTTTTTAACGATCCTACAGAGACTTGCTTCTAATTAAATTAATTAAATTAGTAATTTACTTTGTTTTAGAAGAAGAGCTAAAAGATTACAAAAGAATATCAACAACCATTGTGGCGTCTATCACCTTTTTTTCAAACGAAGAATGTGCGTCTCTTTAAGGCATAATAAAGCAAAAGTCAAAATGATAAAAGGCAAAAAAATTGAAATAAACATTTAAATAAAAACTAATATTGGATTTGACAGCTATTGTTATATCAAACACACGTATTTAAGGCAACATCGAGAACGCATTTTAATTTAAAAATTAGTTTCTTAATTGAAGTGAATAAATTTTTCATTGACAAATAAACATCTAATCCTTGAAAAATTGGCAAGCTAATACATTTAAAAAATTCTTTGTCTTAATAAAAAAACCAATGAGGATAAAATGCAATTTTGCAAATACCGCAAAAAATAATAAATTACAAAAGAACACAAAATAAATTAAAATGAGAAATAAAATAAATCTAAAACTTTAACAAAAACGTAAAATTTAAATATTTTGACTGAAATTTATGGAAATAACAAACAAAATGACCTAAAAGCATATGAGCATGACCCAGTTCTGTTCTTGTCAACGAAGAATGAAGACCGTGAGATGGCAGAAATGCATGATTATGATCAATTTCTATAAACCATAGAAGATTTTGTATTCCATCTTACGCCATTGACAGGTGTTCTGCGAAGGAAGAATGAAGACCGATTGAAGAAATGATGCATGACTATATTTTCCGTTGGCGCCTTGATATTCGAATCCATTAAGTGAACATATCATCAAACAGAGATTTATCAGCTTCTAGCCCGTTTAAATGGTTCACAATTTGATGCAGCTTTTTTTAATGAATTCATTCGTGAACAAACATGCTAAAATATAATGTGATTATTTATTATTTTCTGTGAAATTTATTACTTTATCTGGGAAGAAATGGGGCATGCAGTGCTAGTCTGGCTGTGCAAATGGGTTTTTTACAAACTTTTTGCAACCTGTACATAAGGCAATTTAATAGTTTAAAAGCATTTACATCTTTTTAACATCTGCTTCTATTTTATTATGCAGCACAGCGTTTTATAAATTTAATTAATGTTTTTTGTTATTATTAAATTAAGTGTAATTATAATAAATTGTATTGAATGGCGTTTTTGGTAAGGTGTCACCGCGCTTGGAGGCTATTTACATCAGCAATTAATTTCTTATATTATTTTATTTTAATTTTATAGACATTCTTCGTTCTTTGCGCAAATAGATTATATAATGGATAAATGTGATTTTGCAATGGGGCAAGTCAACAATTCTTTGTATTTTATTAGGGATGGTTTAATTTGTAAATTTTCATGTTTTTATTTATTATATAACTTTTAAAATACTAGTATTATAATGTTTAGTTTCCTTTAATTCTAGTTTTATAGAATTACAGACAGTCACATCAGCCATTTCGATGCCTCTGCCGTACCTTGGCACGAATAGTGTGATGATGCCGGCATTTTACACATTTATTATTTGCAGAATTAAATAGTAAACGCGATTCAAATTTTAAAACACTTCTTTTTTCCCACATGCCTTATTATATTTAAACATAAGGTGTAAGTTCCCCAATCCCTTTTTTTTAAATTGACATTACATTTTTTTTAGATTTTGCCTTATATCAATTTATTTATATTTTAAATGCTTTACCTAATTGTATTTTATATTAAATTTATTGAAACTTCAGTAATATTTTCCTTTTTAAATATTTACTTTATTTTTCGAAGTTTTCTAATTTTACAAAATACTTTATATAGGTAGTACTCAATATAATGCATTTTTATCCATGTAAATATGCCCAGTTTCATGTATACAACTGCAAATGTTTATCTGAGGGTTAAAACATATATGTGCGCGGGTACTATAACCAAATTAACAAAAAAAAATAACGCTAAATAAATAATAATAATTTAACTGATTTAAATAATCAACGTTTTATTGATCAATTTCCATAAACCAATGAAGTATTATGGAAACTTTGACCCTAAAACATAATTCAAAATATCTATATAAAATAATAAAAATAAAAAGTGAATAATAAAGTTAACTTTCTGGATACAAATAAGCTGACATAACGTAAATTAGCTAAATGTAAAACTAAGCCGGGAATTAATAGCAATAAAGGAATAAATCCTTAAAATTCAATAATTAAAATATAAAAAACAGCCAAAACAATCATTTAAATAAAAAAGCAGTAACTTCTTTAATGAAAGATTCTAACAAAATTTTTTGATACACTTTTTAGCAAAATACGATAATAATTAAAAGCGTAAAAATAAGCTCTAAACAAAAAAAGTTTTAAAAAAAGTAATATTTTTATGTCAAGTTAAAGAGAAAAGATTTTCATAAAATTTTCAATGGCAAAAGAATAGTTTTAAAATTGCTTAAAAACAAGAAAAATCAAAATTATTCAAAACTTCAAACAAAGAACAATATTAACCACAAAATTTAAGTAAATATTATTTTTTAATCTAAAATTTGAAAATGACCCGACAACAAAAATTGCGGCTCGAGTTCGCGCACTACCAAGAGAGAATTTGATGAGTCGCACGAGGCGCCGGAGAAGCCCAGAATTTGTTACCACGAACTTTGCCATTGCCTAACCATCTGGTTCCAAAGAAAAGGTGGACGATTATGCGACGTATAATTTTTTTTTATGTGCCATGATGCTCTATGATAAAAGAAAAAATAAACTTTCTCAAAAATTAATAAATAAAACAAAGTAAATTGAAATAAAAATAGAATGAAATTACAAATGCGCAAAAAGATTCGCACAAAAACGTATTTTAAAAATTATAAAATTAATTATTTATAAAATACTAAAAATAAATTAATAAATTCTTTATCCTCCACTTCGAAGGACACAGGATTGCATGTCGGGGGTCGGTGCTGAACCACTAAAAATTTTAAAACGCAGTTCAAATAATAGATAATTTATATTAATGGTTTAAAGATTTATGGTATAAATATTGTTGAATTGTAATTAAAAATAAAAGGTTATAATGACAAAAAAACTTAAAACGTCTGAAACCGTAAAAATATATTTAATGTCTCAAAACGAATTGTCATGCAGAAACTCGGGAAAGGTAGGAAGAATACGAGCAAACAAACATTGCTAAAATTTGTTATAATATATAAAGTCAATTTTGAAAATACAGCGAGTTAAATTAAGTAACATTTTTAAACACCCAATTGAAAATGAATTTCTCTAAAAATTAAATGCATCTTGAAGGTCACAAAGAGAATTAAAAATATTTATTTAATTCAGTAGAATAAAACTAAAGTCCGAGTGAATAAAAAGATCAAAATAAATTTTAAAAATTAATTGGCAACAAAAATACGATTTATAAGAAATTTTAAATATTTTAATTTATTCATATGACGTCTGTCGTCGCTACCCTCAAACAAGTTTGAACCCCAGACGCGCATAATTCATGCAGAAAGCCAAAAAGCGGGCCAAATACCTTATTTATAAAGTCAAAATTGTGACCAACTTTCGGAAAAAATATGTCATGTTTATTCAGAAGATGTTTTAATTTAACATCTTATCTTATTCATATTAAATTTAAATTCCAAATAAATTCACCGCATAATGTTATGTTTTTTA
Source organism: Globodera rostochiensis (assembly GCA_018350325.1). Lineage (NCBI taxonomy): Eukaryota > Metazoa > Nematoda > Chromadorea > Rhabditida > Heteroderidae > Globodera > Globodera rostochiensis. The sequence continues at coordinate 421,284 of JAEVLN010000020.1, forward strand.
AAAATTGATGTAATGTTTTTTATTTTGATATTCTTGTTATGGCGACGGTGAACGTTGTGCCATGTCTCGCAGATCGACTTTTAGGAAGCACGCTAAACACTTTAACTTATCTTTCAACGAATATTAGTTATTTCCTTTTTCGTATTATTTCATCAAAAAGGCGTATCAATTATATTTAAAATTTATAATATTTCATTTTTATTCATTGTTTCTATACAATTTAAACTCTTGCGTGCATCCAGTTGCCGTAACGTACGTGGGTTTTCTTGTTTTTGAGAGACACAAAAGCCAAGATGAGAGCAGAACCTTGTTCATCATTGTTCTTCTCCAGGCGGGTTGCATGTATAATTTGTCAAATTTTCAATCCGTGGGCTATTATTTATTGCTCTCATTAAAACTGTTTTAAAGAATTGGTCACGATTCGTTAAGCTTAGAAAAATTATTTTAATTAATAGATATATAGTTATTTTAAATTTTATTTATTTTATGAAATATTTATAGCAAATATTTTTTAATAAATAAATTGTTTTGTTAAAGATCAAAAATTGGATTGATTAACTGTAAACACGACGCCCAGCTTAAAATTCATGTGCCTCTAGCACGAGATAATATATTTGTTATCCTCATTTATTAGTATGCTTTGAATTTTTGCATTTTAATTGCAATTATTATTTGTATATTTTTTTTCAAAGACCACGGGGCGAGCCAGCTGTTTGTTTTTTATCCGGATATTCTTATAAATTGCTGTTATTTTTCATATTACAATTTTATTTAATAAAGTCGTTATATCTAATTTAATTTATTTCTTTATTGTTTTTTAATAATTATTTGGTATCACAAATAATTAATTAAAAAATTCTATTGTAATACTGATTTGTTTTGTAAGCAATTGATTGAATTGGATCATTAACCTTAATCAGTTTTTTAGATATATATTTTTTGGTATAATCTTTGAGATTTTAGATTAAATGAAAATAAAGTAATGCAAAACTTCTTTATTTTATTTGTTGAAGATTTATTCTTGATTACTCGCGTTCAACAATTGGGCAATTCTTGAGCTAAAGGCATACGGCAAGACGCATTATTTTTTATTTGTATTTTATAAACGCATAAGCGCGTCATTATTAGAATTAAATTTACTTGGGCATTAACGCAGTTAAAGAGATTCTAATTTCTTTTTTATTTTATTTGTGACAATTAATTTTAAAGTTTTTTGCGCAGTTCCCGAGCAGGAAAACTAATGGAATGGATGCAACGGTCAAAATTTACAAAAATCTTTCATTAAAATACAAACACTCTCGTGCCTTTAAAATTCAAACTTATTTTTTTTGGAAAACAAAATAGTGCAATTAATAAAAGCGAAAATGTACTAAACAATTCATAAATACTTATTAAAATTAATACAAAAATAATTTAAAGACTTAAAGTTTATTTAGGGCACATAAACTGACGAACTCTTCTAAAAACGAGAATAAACGATCAAAATAAATATAAAAATGTTTCAGTATAAAAACGATTAATTGCATTTTTTCGAATGAAAAAAATAATTTATGGAAATATATGATAGGAAAACCATTCATCTACCAGCCTTATCCGCTGAGAGACAAGGCAACGGGTTGTCTTAATAAATCTCGAACTGCAGACCACGAATCCGGGCATGCGTGTTTATAATAAAAAATATTTAAATACATAAAAGTCAAGGAATGAATGAATAAACCTTGTTATAAAATAAAAAAACACAACGAACAAAAAAAATCTATAAAATCTCATGAAAAATAAAATTTATATTAACTTATAATAATCTGTAAAAATATGTCAACATTCAGATAATGGAATTTGACCATGAATTTGATTAAAAATAAAAATACGAATCTGCTTATTTCTATTTTATTTATTTGAATTTTTTAGAATGATACCATCTCCATTAAAGTTAACCTAGTGGAGTTACAAAAAAAATGAACTAAATGCGTATAGAAATCTTTTGAGCACATAAATAAAAACAATAAAACAAACAACGAGGTTTGATATAAATTAAAATAAGGAAACATCAACTAAATCTTTAAAGAGATAAAAATTATGCGCCTTACCATAAATGGACTTTTTACAAACAAACTAAAATTTCAACACGTATCTGCAAAATTTCTGACTAAATCTACTGCCGCCGCATCACTTAACTAGGTATTATAGCAGCCGCTCTTTCTCCGTTTGGGCTTCGACCCGCCGATGAATGAAGAAAAGAATCATATTAATTTTTTGTAAAATTTAAGATATTGAAATAAAAATTATTTAAAGTTTCCAAAAACAGATGATCGGCCTAAATAAAATAATTAAAGTACAAAAATTCATAAAATCAGATTAGAGAATTCAATAAAAAGTCAAATAATATTTACAACATCAAAATAAAAATTAGTAACATATGCACTAGAATTTTGTCAAAATGTTGCAAATTTTTACATTTCACACAAAATTAAGAAAAAAAGAAATCACATGTTCGAGATAACTCGCGATGCAATCAACTTACTCGGAGCCGGTGTCGCTAACCTTCAGACAATTATTAATAAGCAATTAATAAAGGCAAATTTGAAAAAAAGATTTAATAAATTAAAAATATGTCAATGATAATAAAACGGCTTAACACAAAATATTTTAAAATAAATCACGATTTAATTAACCAAAAAAGCTCCTTATCATAAGATTTAAGTGTTCATCGCCAGCACAGTCTAAACAAATTCATCGATTTTTTTAGGAGGAGGGGGGGGGGGGGAAGACAGTTTTCCACGAAAAAACCAACACGAAAAGCACCCCTAAAGATCGAGGTATCCCGCCAGGGGAAAATTATAAAAATTAATTATATGCTTGAAGATTTTGAAAGGGTATTTGGATATTCTTATACAAATCATTTTTTAGTAAATATGTGGCTTTTTTATATTATTTATATATAAAGATAATTTATTATTTTTTTCTAAAGTTACGTTTCTTGGCTACCAAAAAATCATTTTTCTTAAAAGCTGCAAATGATTAGTCCTTATGCTAACTAGCTGATATTTATTGTAAAAACATAGGCATTCACTTTAGTTGAATGTTTTTTAATTGTAAATTTTAAATTATAAATAAAATTTTTTATTATAAATGATTTATATTGATTCAGCATTAATTCAACTTATTAAAGTTTTCGTAATTTACTTTGCCAATAAAATTATAAATACAAATGTTTAATATTTTCAAATTGTGGTTAATTTTATTTATCTTGACTTGCATTTGTATATTTCTGTTTCTTAATTTTGTTTTTCGTAATTTATCCGGACTGCATAGCAGCTCCCCGGACAGCGTAACAGCGACTAAGTTATATCTAAAAATGTAATAATTAAACTCATGCTTTTATTATTTGAACTTTATTGTTTTGAAAAAAATGCTTGAAGAATTAACATTTTCATAAAAATAAGGGGAAAAATCGCGGCACTGAAATGGCGCAGCGCTCGAGTGGCTGGCGCGGAGATGGCCAGCTGGCGATGAATTGGCCTGACAGTTAAAATTCCGGAACTTTTTTCTCAATTTGTTCAACTTTCCAAAAATACTAAAATAATATGCGAAAAGGCTTTAAACCTACTTATCAGACGTTAAAAGATGAAAAAATTAAGTATTAAGCAAAATAGTGAACTAAAAGTGCTATTTTTCGATGCATATTTCGGCATTTTTGGTGCTTATTTCGGCATTTTTGGCATATTTTGGTGCATATTTTGGCCTTTTTTTGGTGCATATATATGCGCATATTTGGCCATTTTTGGTGCATATCGGTCCGATCCCTAATTATTATACAATTTGATTTATAATTTTATTGTTAACGACATTCCATTCCAAACTACACCTCAACTTAAAAAAATTACATTCAACTCCTTTAATTATCTTTAAGAAATATTAAGAAATAATGATTTCTTCTTTTTTTAAAACTGGCTTTTTATGAAAGTGTTTTGATGTTTATCACAAATTTGACAAGATTTTAGCCATATGCCATCACACTTTAACAACTATTATTTTTGGCCGTCTTTTACGTTAAAAATGCTATCTTAATTTGAATTTTTTAAATCATTTTTATGTGCTTTAATGTCGGAATTTATCTCCATTTACGCAATGGTCGTTAAGATACATATGGATTATTTTTTAGTGTTATGTGTAACATAAATTATTTTTCTCAATTGTTATATGATTCAAATTAATGTATTCATTCAACCTCTTTTGCTTTAAATTTTTTATGCATATTATTTAATTCACATTTGCTGTTGCAGACAAATTTGTATCTCGGGTGTATGAAAGTTTGTATACATAATCTTAAAAATATTCGCTAATTCACATAGACTGAATATTTCTTAGAAAATAAAATTATTACACTTTTTATTTTTACATGATTCCTATACCGCAATAATTATTTAAGCTCTGTTTTTGAAATTTATTCATATTTGCCGAAACTTTTGTTTCTATAATTAGGCTGATTTCTTTATATTAATATTTTGCGTCTTTTTCATACCTAATTTTTTTATATCGGCAATGTTCGTCGAAATTATTTATGTTATTCATTTTTAGGTTTTTTTTAATATTGATTTTGTGGCAAAAATTACAATTTTTTGGCTGATTGAATTAAACTATAAATAAAAAATTAAACAACTATGATATAATAAACAAAGACTAAATAAATATTATTACAATAATTTGACAAATTGTTGGATCCAATAAAATTTGCTAATGAAAAAATATTTTTTTTGGATTTTTTAGTTTTAAATTTATTGTTTATAATTTAAATAAACAATTTTTTTTAGTTTTAATAATATCTATAGATGATTTGTTTGAAGGATAATAAATAAATTAAAAAATAAAAGATTGAACAATGATTAATATTAGTTTATTAAAATAAAATAAATTTAGAGCCAATAAAAAATATGAAAAACTTTAAGAACACCAAAGTCAAAATAAAATCATAATTTTTTTGTTCAAATAATAATAATACATTTAAAAAAGTTACAAAAACTCAATTGCTTTTAATTAATTAAGAAAGTTAAAATCATGATTGCAAATGGCGTTTTTAAATTTATAGACAACGTAAAATTTCATTTTGTTTATAAACGCATTAAAAGATGCAACAACTAGCTTACGGTAATATTCAAAATGAAAGCTTTTTTTTTATGTAATTACATTTCAAAGCGTGATTAGACCAAAAGAAAGTGCATTCGCTTTAACGCCATTAGAATTTATTAAAATTTGTTGTTTATTATCCCATATTTCCGTTATTTTAATAAAAAATTCATCAGTTTTTTTTTAGTTAGAATTTTTCATTTTAATTTTATCTTTTTGCGGAGTTAAACCATGTTACAATTGAATTTGGGAATAATAATTTCACTTTTTGATTAATTGAAAATATTAATTTTTCATTTGAATTTTACAATAATCTTTATAACTAATTTATTTAATATCATTGAATTTTATATAAAAGCTTTTAATAAAACTGATTTAAATTTTCCCCGGTGGACCTCTCTCAGCAATTTTTCGTGCATATATTTGAGGTCTCATTTATTTGAAATGAACTTTTCAGTACCAATCCGATTTTAAGCAAAATTTGTTTATTTCTATGAAAGAAATAAGAAACATTATTGTACTAATATTAGCAACAAATATTTTTTTATTATTCTTACCACTTTTAATATAATTTGTCTGTTTTTCTTTGTGCCTTAGTTTTTGTTTTCTTCATTTATGTTTATTGCATATTTCAAAATAAGAATACAGTTACTAGATATTTCGAATAAATATTTAAATATGAAAGCCTTTGGTAAAAAACATTAATTATTTAAAATGTAATGATTTAATTTTTTCATTTTTCATCCACACTCAACCAGCAGACTTGTGCGATAGTTTTTCCCTTATCGGAGTTTTCATTCTCATTTTATTCCATTATATTTCTTTTGTTTTTTTTATTAAAAAATTAGTTTATTTCATTTTGAATATTATTTAGTTGCTTTTACATAAATTTATAAGTTCGACTAGGCTCCTTCAGATTGATTGTCTATGCCAGGTTTAAAATTTGATTTATTTACTAGCACTATGCATAAAAAATTGCATACAATCTATCGACAGCGACTTTCAAAACATCAGCATGTGCACGCGCGATCGTTTCTCGTCAACTATGTTGAAGTTTTTTTATTTTTTAGCAATTGAGCAATTTTTATTATCAATATTTGTTGAGTATTTTATGAATATTATTTGGTTTGTTTTTACATAAATTAATAGTTCGACTCACAAATCCATTATTTGTCATTTTTTTTATTTCTTTTAATATTGCTTAATTATTATACGTCTTATTGCTGTAAACTTTGGTGTCCATCCAGTGTGAAAAGTAATTGGTGTGCTGCCAACCAAAGCAGTGATTATTAATTTTTGTTTTATCTGTTTTTTTTATAATTGAAATATTATTTAAGACTTACACGCTTTACACACAACAATAATAAATTAAAATAAAGTTTTAAGTTGAAGGCATTAAAAAACTGACAATTTTGTTTTTCTTTTGTGGTTTTTAATCATTATTTTTTGCTTGATGTTTTGCTCGCTGAACGAAAACAACTTCAATTTAAAAATATTATTTTTTAAAGTTTTTGAAGAGTCTGTGCCATTTTTTATTCAATTATTCTTGTAAAATATCTTAAATTTAAGTTTATATTTGTTTTATTATTCGTTTTTAAATGTAGCAGCAAAATCATTTTGTTCTTTAATTACTTCTAGTTTATTATTGATTTTTTTTAATTGCGTTAAGAAAGTGTTAGATTTGTTTATAATAAATATCATGGGCTCTTCGACTATGCTGGTTTGTAGCGCAAGGAGATCAAATATTTTAGCACAAATTATGTTTTTAAAATTTATTAATATATCGATCACTATTTTGAAAATGTAATACCTATAAGAGCTTTTATTAATTAATAAAGCATTTTATCGGATGATATTAAGCATTTTATTTTTTTACAAGTTTTAAATTATGCATTTTTATTGGCGTGTTAGTCTGCTGTCTTGTAGGCTCCAGCGTAGCTGACCCATGGTGGCAATGATGTAAATATACTCCTTTGTTGCATTGTATTGGCAGCAATTTGTTTGCCTCGCTGTTTTATGCGCTTTTGCATGTTGTAAATTACTTTTTATCGTTTTGTTATTTGTCGTTTATCCATTGAATATTTGAATTTTTAATGTTTTTTTAAAATATTTTTTGATATAGTATATTAACGTGTAATTAACAAATTTTGCGGCTGTGTTTTACCGTTGTCTGGTGAATTATTTCATTAAATTATTCTAGTTGACGTTTCTTATTTTTATTCCATTTATTCCTTTTAAATTTCTTTGCCATAAATAATTATTTTCCAAGTAAATTTTGTGTTTTTTTCTGATTATAATATTATGTTCACTTGAAACCTTTTCATTTTTATTTCACTTAAATTGTTTTGCGAAGGAAAGCGATGTAGAAAATAAAATAAATCTACATAATCTTTCAAAATAGCAGCAATTGCCTTGTGAGTGGTCGGCTGAATCCAACTAGGACCCTTTGTTGTGCTATTTCTAGCAAAACATTAATCTTGTCATTTGGTGCATGCGAATTTTTATATCCATTTCAAATCCCGGATTATAACATTATTTTATTCATATAATGATGCTGACGATTGTTCGACTTTACTTGTAATTTTCTATAAGCCTACATGGTTATTTTATGTACTTGTTCCAAATCAATTTTCTGGTTCCTTTAAGCGAAGTTTTATTTTTATTATACTTGATTAGAACGACTTTGTGCATTAAATCGGAATCAATGCTGACACCCAGCCAGATCTAGAAAGTTAAATTTTAGCGATTTTTAAGTTAATTTTGAAGTTTTCCTATATTAAATAAAGTAATAAATTTCTTCACATTTGATTTTTATCTTTTTGAAAATGTAATATAAGAGCTTTTATTAATTAATAAAGCATTTTATCTGATGATATTAACCATCTTATTTTTTATAAGCTTTAAATTGAATGATTATATATTATTGCTTTAATCTTTTTGTCAATTGTATTACTAACTAAATAGTTTATTTTTTTTAATATTTAATTGCCCAATCTTTTGGTCCAAGGCCTTCCATTCCGCGCATTTTATAATTAGCAATTATAAAATTTTTAGTTGCTTAAATCTTATTCATATTTTTTTAAACTGTAGTTATTCAATTATTTAAATACCTTGTCAGTGTATTGCTGAATCCATTTAACTAATCATGTAATCATAGCTTGAATAAATACTATAAATTAAAGGTTTTATCATTTTTCTTAAAAATGCTGTTTTTTTAAAAAGGACAATCTATTAAGTATTTTGACTACCGTCCTATACACGCATTATAAAAGAATGCTATATTCATGGTCATATAAATAATTGTAATTTTATGAAAAAATAATAGTGATAATTTTTAAAATGAATTAATGTACTTTTATTTCTTAATATCTTGATACAATAAAAAAAACATCAGAGCTGGATAGCGCCCAGAATGTTGTCAGATAATAATTAATTATCAAGGTACTCGATTTATTTTGTTTAATTAGTTGTGTTATAATCATACAAATTATACTGATCGTGCTACTTTCTATTATTAACAATTTTTTTTAATAAGTTATTCGTCTGTCACAATATTTGCAGAGTGGCTCTGGCTTGTCTTAAAAAATAACAATCTTGTATTTTTATTGCTAAACGATGATTAAGACATCTCTGTTTGCATTTTTAAATATAAATTTTGGTTTATTCATTAAAAAATAAGAAAATATATGAATTTAAAACATATTAAAAAATTAGTGCAAATAATGTTTTGTCAAATATTGCAAAAAAATGAAACGATCAGATCGCCTCAAGTGAAGATGAGAGAAACAATTGAATCAATTTGTGATGAATTAAATTAATTTTATTTGAATTTTAATGAAAAGCAAACGGAGAACAATTGTAAAATAAATTGTTATGCCTAAATATAAACAATAAATTAACAAATAAAATGTGGATAAAATTTTCAGAACATACTTGGCCGTGCACTTAAATTGAGGACGATTTTATTTTAGAGTAGCAATCAAAAATATATTTAAAATCAAACAAATCGCGTTTTCGATGAAATCACTTATCTCACAGTCGCATTCCAATCTATAAAATATGTTTGTTGGACGCATAAAACCGACTGACGCCATCACAATGAATATCGACGGTTACTTTGCAAGTTGACTCACTCTTAAATTTGAATTTGTCAAACTATTGTTGTAATAAATAAATGTAAAAAAAACCTTCAATATCAAGAAGGATAAAAAATCATTCTGAATAGAAAAAGCTGGTTTTTTATATACAAAGAAAGTTATTTTGATTTTAAAACAAAACAAAAATCAATTTAAAAATCAATTAAAATAGTCAAATTAAAATCTATGACAACTTGATAATCTGATCAAAGGGCCCCGAATTATCAAACCGACTGCAAACGGTCCAAAACGGATTTGAAGCGCAACCGAAATTTGGAATGGAATGTCTGTTGTAGACGTACTATGATAAAATTTTTTGTAAAGCGAAAAATATAAACAAATAAGTTAAATAAAAAGACACAATCAAAATAAATAAATTATTTGAGTGTATTAAAGCAAAATAATACTTCAAAGCAACAAAATCAAAAATAAATTCTTAAATAAAAAACGCACCTTTGTTAATTTAAAAATTTACAAGGCAATTATTCCATTCAATTAAAATAATTGTAAAACATTAATAAAAAACTTTATAAATATTAGCCACTGCTGCAATCAATTTACTAATGCATTAATAAAATAAACTAGAATATTTATTATGTGATTGGTTGTAAAATAAAAGCAACAAACAACTAAAAAAACTAAGCCCGTACGCATAAAAATTATATATATATTTCATTTTCTGAGAAATATTTAATTATACTTTGTTAATTATACTGTTATGTTTAAAAATTATTAAATAACTAAATATCAATATAAAGAATGGAGCTATCATATATTACATTCTATTTATTAATAAACTATTTTAAATAATAATATTATGTAAAATTCACGCAATAATTAAAAAGTACAAATTAAAAAATGAATAAAGAAATCTAATATATACAAATGCGACCTCCACCATTGTTTCATTAGTTTCGCACCCAAACATAAGAAATAATAAATATCCCAGTTACATACAATTTTGAAAATATAATTAAACTTCTACTATTATATTAAGCTCTAGAAATTGTCAATGAATTCGCCAACAAGACCAAATAACACAGTCTTAAAACTATTATGTAAATTTACGGCAGCCGAACGTAAGAATTGCATATAATATGAATGAATTAAGAAAATTGCTCAAAAATTTCGAATTTTTGCCGATTTGCAAATTTTTCAAAAATGCAAATTTTTTTTAAGAACTTCATGGGTGGGGGGGGGGTGGTTGGCGGTGCCGATAGGCGCCGCCGAGAAAATTTTGAATCAATTTGTTAAGGGATTTTCAACAAAATTTAAAAAAAAAAAATGCTGTGATAAATTTTTTTCAAAAATTCTTTTTTTGCACTCATTTTAATTAAAAAATATTTGAAAATTAAAAAAACATTGTTATTAATGGGGGATGTGTTTTTGTGACTCGAGACAAAACAATTAATAATTGCCTGCACTCAAGCGGGTTCGAACCCACACATAATATTTGATATGTCGAAGAGGAAAACCAATATACCACAGTTGCGATATGGCCAACCCTTGTAAAATATGAAATTTTTGTCAAAAAGTACGGGAGACCACCGCCATGTCCTCGGCAAAAATTAAAAAATGATTAAAAACACATTGGTACTCAAATATACTGATATGCGCGGATATCCGCGGATTTGACTTTCATTTCCGTGTCCATTCGTATCCGTACATTTTTTGAAATTCCGTATCCGTATCCATCCATATCCGGATTATCCGCGGATATCCGGATATCCGTGTCCACCCCTGGCTTGGAGTTGCGCTTACATTGCCGGGCTGTCAAATTAAAACTTTACATCTTAAAATAAACTTTTATTTTGTTAAATTTTAGCGAAACTCAACGATATAAAACTTAAATTTCTAACCTACAATATACGCACATAAATATAGCGTGCTTTTACTCTCAACGAAAATTATATCTTAACAAAAAGTACACCGGTTAGCGTTTGCGACGCGTGCAAACGATCGTGACAACAAATTTGATTATTATAACACAAAAATGATTTAACAAAAAAGTGCCTTAAATAAATAAATAATATATTATTTACAGCTTGTAAGTCTATAAAATACTTCGATGATTACTATTTTTTCTATTAAAAACGCACCAAATAATCGGAACGGACGTGATCTGCGGACTTAAAAACATGAATTCTTTTTGCAAAATCACATAATGTAAATTATAGTGAAACAATTTTAAATTTAAAAAACAAAAGATTAAAATAAATAAATTGATATAAAATAATTATTAATTTACATTCGCCTAATGTTAAAATCGAACATTGAAAATGATATGTTAGATATCGAATTCTTAAAGAATTATAAAATAACAATCGGGCAGAAGAAAGAAAACATCACCCCGTTCGACTCCTGGCAAAGTGCCGTCGATTGTCGAGCGCTAAAAGCCAGATGAATATTCCAAAATTTATAATAAAAAAGAATTTCATATAAATCTTTAATAATACTAAAAATAGTTATATATAATACCCTACTAAACCCTAATAAGGATCTATCATTAAATTTTATAGTAAAAAAATATCAATAAATTATCACTAATTATTTCTAAATGTGAATTGCAATAGCAAAATAAAATGAATAGTTTAAATGTTACATTTATCAATAATTTAATAAAATATTATACCAACAAATTTATAACATCACAAACACAAGAATTTTTCAAAATATTTAATACCCACTGATCACGCTAAGATAGTGAGATGACCAAACCGCCCATCCATTTTTAGGTCATTTCTGCGATACGATTTTATTAAAACTATAAATAATAATTTTTATAGCAAATTTAAAAAGTGGTTCCCATTTATTTATGTCAAAGAATAAGAAATCTAATAAATTCCATAAAGGTCCCGAAGATCGCGAAAACTGATTAAATCATTAAGAATAAAACGCAAACTAAAAAATTGAAATAAAATCACTTAAAAATAAATGCTAAAATAACAACAAAAAAAAGTATTAAAAAAGCTATAATTGGATGTAATCGCAAATTCAACGCATTAGGCAACCGAACAAAAACGGAAGCTGTTTACGATCTTGACAAAATCGGGATCCGGCGCGCAAGCAGGACAGGTGATATTTAAAATTTAAACTGTTTTTATGTGGCGATATTACATAGAAATAGCCGTAGATATACAATATATAACCATGAGTTAATATACAAAGAATTAATATGAATTTCAATATTGACTTAGTAAATTAGCTGAATATGCTAATTTATATTTTATATTGGCAAAGTAAGTTATGAAAACTTTAATAAGTTGAATTAATGTTGAACAATATTTTTAACTGGACGGATTTTTGTGTGATTTAATGTTTTTTTTGTGTCGGATCTGTTGTAGTTGCTATAATTTTAATTGCATTTGATTGTTTTATTTTATATTTAACATATTTGAAATTTAAATTCAAATATTTTTGTTATTTAAATTTTAGCATTATATTTTGATTAAATTTAAGATTTAATGATATTATTAATTGTAACATGGGAGAAGTGTGTTTTTCGATTCCAAGTTGTTCAGTCTGGTGTTATAATTTTATCTATAAATATTGGCATTCTATGCTTGATTTATTCCTTGCAAGTCAAGTTGAATTTGAATTTAAGTTACCTTTTTTTAATCCTCCATTTTTTCTGGTAATTAACACTAAATAGATTTAATTCGACATATTATTTATACCTAGTCATTTAATTGTATTATAACGTTTTTCTTTTTGAGCTTTAATTTTTATCTACGATCAGGTTAATTTTTAGTTGTTTTCCCGCCATATCTGTCGCTTATAAATTTAATCATTTAAAATTGAGATTTATTTTATTTTATATAAATTCTAATAATTGTACTTAATGTATTGTATTATTTGTCGTATATTTCGGTCTCCCAAGCTTCTTTGGTAATTAAACGGTAAACCCACTTCAAACCAATGACAACCAGTTCGCATATGTTTGTTAAGGTATTTGTAGGCCATCACCTGATCACCAGGTTTACACTATCACTTTTAATTTTTGCAAATTAATTCTTAATTAATAAAAATTTGTTTTGAAATTCTTAAAGATAATTAATTTATGTAATTCTTTGTTTATTTTTGACAAATATTAAAATTTTTGTAAGGTATTGTTATTATATTTATTGTATATTATTTATTAATTTAATTATTAATCCAGTTTTATAAATTATTTTTGTAGTTGGGATCTTGGCAGTTTAAAATATCAATGTAATTTATTTGCTTCGCCCGTGTTTTCTCCTTGCCTCTGAGAGAAGAAGCGGTCTAAGCTGGCGCTAAGCGGCTTGATCACATATGCGAATGATTTTGATGCCAAAATTCTTTAAAATTTGAATTCTTCAACATGGTCGAAATTTAATTTTTTAAATAACTTATGTCTAAAACAAGGAAAGCATTTGTTAACAAAAATAAATGGTTAATTATATTGTAATGTAGCACTTAAATATGTTAAAATTTTGTTTATTAAAACCAAAATGTATGAAAATTAATATAAATTAAATTTTTGGGTAATAACAAAATAAAAACCATGCTTTGCATTATTATATTCAAAGATTAAATAGATGGTATGAATATTAAATAAATAAATAAAATAAATAAAGACAGATTCAAAAATAATATTTAAAATCACAGACAAAATTGCAAAAAAACTTTACTATGCAGAAATACTTTTGAAATAATTTATATTAAAAAAGTTGTTATTTAAATAAATACTAAGTAATAATTAGTTATAGAGAAGTCAAAAAATCTCGTTAATATAAAACGACTTGGTATTTAATATAATATTTCAACGACGGTTCAAAAATTAAGCAATAATTAAATTGCATTAATTAATTCAGATTTCATATAAAAACGTTCAAACAACACAGCCTTTCTATTACCGAGTATAATGACAAATAATTAAGAATAAAGCATTATTATTCTGGGAATAAACCACTTCATAATAAGAAATTTATATTTAATACATTTTGCATTTTTATAATATATAAAATAAGTAAAATATAACGATCAAAAAAGTTAACTAAAAACCCAACAGAATTAATGTTACCAAAAAGCAATAATTTCGAATTAGTTGCGTCTGACCAATTGCGATAATTATTCTGAAAAACGAAAATAAAGGATAAATATAAAATGTGTACATCTATAAAAAAAGTGATCACGTACTATTATTGTTAATGCAGCAGTCAATTCCATATTTTACAAAAATTGTATTAATGTAGAATGCACTAAACATATATTACTTTTATAGTTTTACGTCAAATTATTACTAATTTTAATTAAAATTAATAATAATAATTACTTACAAATCTTTATAACATATTGCTAAAATGCGAGTAATGTAATGTGTTTGGCTTTCTTAAAATAATTTAATTTTTAAAAATTTTTGCCAATTAAAACGATTAATTGATTTAAAAAAACGTTGCCGCAAGCGATTCTTTTATGGCCAAAGAAAGTTAGCTTATGAAACAAAATAAAACTAACACTGTCCCACACCTAAGCTTAAATTTCTCTGCTGCATCAATTATTCATACTTATTAAAAAACGCCATTAAAAACATCAAAAAAATAAAATAAAAATAACTATATATGTATCGAATTAAAATAATTTTTCTAAGCCTAACGAATTGTGACCAATTCTATAAAACAGTTATAATGAGAGATACCAATAAATAATAGCCCACGCATTACATATTGTACATGCAACCCGTCAGGGAAGAAAAATGATGTACAAATTTCGTCTCTCATCATGGCTTTCATGTCTCTCAAAACCATCCCACCATGAAAATCAAAGGCAACTGGACGCTACGAGTTTAAATTGTATACAAACAATGAATAAAAATGAAATATTACAAAATTTTAAATATAATTTATAAATTGATTAAAAGCAAGATTATAATAAAATTTAATAATTTTTTAAAAACGCAGAAAATGTTGGAAAACTTATTTTTATATTTATATGTTTTGTTGATATGTAAATAAACAAAATATTTTAATTTGAAATAATAAATTGAGATATAAATAAAGGAAATTTTTTCAGAACATCTTTTACTAAGCGCAAAACAAAAAATATAATGTTATAAATTATAATACGACTGTAGCGATATTACTATTATTTTGAACATTTTGTTTATCACATATAACATGGAGGAAATGAAAAGGTGTTTAAATCCAGTTAAGTTAAAATAAGTACTAAAACATTAATAAATACCAAAAATTTCTTTTTAAGGAAAGTTATCATCTTTTATAAATACACTTCTTTATTTAGAAAAATTATTGCAAAATAGAATTCAAAATTAATTTTAGGCAGTGTTGAAAAATAAGCGATTGCTTTTTATCTTAAAAGTTAGCTATATCTCTTATAAACCTTTTAGTATTTTTAATCGTTTTTAATGGATAAAAGTTTTCATATTTTATTAACTATATATAAAACAAAGGCTGTTTACCGTAATTTGTCAGTTTTTAAATTTAAATTATATATATTTTTGTTGAATTTTAAATAAAATGATGGAAAAATTGAACGAATAATATTTTGTGACGAGATGTGTCAGCAACATATTTAAGTCGGCGACCAGCCAGTTAGCAGGGACCTTGTTTATAAAATTTGCTTTGTAATTTCAATAAAGTTTTATAAAATTAAACTCGCTCTCAGTTATGTGCGCATGTATTTGAGAGTTGTAAAGTGCGATCGCAAATTGTACAATTCTCCGTCTTAGTCGGTATTAACAAATTTATTTCGTTCACAGTTTATTTATTTGAGTTGGTGTAACCAACATCTTTTTTTAAAGATAAGCTTGTAATTAAAAGATTTTATGTTGTTTTTTGTGTAATAAATATCATTTTATTTCAATCGCCTTTATTTTTAAATGCACTCTAATTTTAATACAATTTCTGTTTGTAATTCTTATTTAAGAGACAAAGTTTTCTTTATTCATTAAATGTTTGATATGAATGTTATATTTATTCTGAATTGCAATTTTTATAAACACTCATTATTATAAAAGACTATGTAAGTAAAACGCAAAAAGCATAAATAAAATTTTTCAAATGAAAAAATTAACAGATAAGATATAAACTAATTTTTAATATAATGCAACGTAATAATAATAATATTGTAAACAAATTTATTTAAAAATTATTGCTACAATAAAATCAAGCAAATTTAAATGAAAATAGCAATAAATCATAAACCATACAAATGTTAAATCGGCTGCTGATTAAGTGTATTCGAACAATTCCGACTCATCGGTAGCGCGCTGCTTGGTTTATTTGATTGTTTATCGGCTGAGTTAATCAATAGCAAAATCTTTGCTTCTGTGGAAAAACTTTTTTTAACATTTAAATTAAATAAATTCGGCGAGACGTCAACGCCAATTGACTCGATTTTTAAAATGATTTTAATAAATAATACACACACAAAACTGTTGAATTAATTTAACAATAAAATGAATAAAGCAATGGCGTATTTGAAAATCATTAAATCGCAAACCATAACCGTGGCAAAATACATTATATTGACTAAACGAAAAAACTTAATATAAATAGCTTAGATTTTAACTGCTCTAATTAAATAATAATAATGAGAATAAATAAATCCTAAGTGTTGAATTTAAAAGGTGCTTTAAAAGCAAACAATTTATTAAATTAAACTAAAATTAATACATTCATTTTATTTAAATAAAACCCAAAAGCAGCCCAAATAATTGTATGAAGCTTTAATTAAAGGCATCCTTTATCCTTTGTTAAAAATAAAAAATTATAAACCAAAAATAAATAACGGATTGTTAAATTTAAAAAAAATTGTGATTGTGTTAAAAAAGTTAGATTCATTGAATTTTGGGGGTTTTCCCTGGCGCATTTGCGGCCTTATTTTATGTATTCAAATTGCTCATGATTTTGCCTTTTTAAGTGATTATTATGACGTACAAGGATAAAGCCTGTGGATGCATAAATAACACAATTAATAGGAATTTAGAAAAAGAATATGATTTAAATAAAAAGGTTGGCTGGCATGTGCATCAATAACAAAATCATCAGTTAATTCATAAAAAAAAATCATTCTTTCCATTCTATAATAAAAGTTCAACGAATATGACACTTAATATTAATTTTATCATAACAATATTAAATTTAAAGGATTACTGCGAATTTTATTAAAATGTTTTAATGAAAAAATAAAACGTTTTTGTGTATAAATAGAAGCTCAAAATAGCCTTTTTGCGGATAAATTTTAAAAATAAATTAAACATCCATTTTAAAAAAAACTGACATTAAACCAATTAGACACAATAAATACATCAATAATGTTTTGTTTTTTAATAGAAAACAAATTAATTTAAATTTAACTGTATTTTAAATATAATTCATATTGCAAATTCAAAAAAATAGGAATATAAATATCATAAGAATTAAAAGAAGATGACTAAACAAATAATAAAAAGATTTAATTTTACAAATGTTTTAATACTGCTATTAAATAAAAATGATAAATCTCTGGAAGAGTAGCGTCAATGAGAACATTCAAAGAGGAAGCGAGATCGTGTAATCTGGCATCAGTATTTAAAGCCTACATAAACTTTAGAAATAATTAAGCAGTTCCAACTCGACTATATTTCAACGCAACCAAAAATAAATCGTAACTATCTTCACATTTAAATTAATTTTTTTTTAAACTTTATAATTAATAATTTCAAATGCCGTAATAAATAATGAAAGAATTTGCTGCACACTAATGATCGACTCGAATTTTATATAAGGTTTAAATTCTACAAAATTAATTGTAAACACAACTTTCTCAGAAACCACTTTTGATCAATTGTTTATTGTAAAGATAACGATTTTTACATACAATAAACATTTAATTAATAAAGAAAAAAACATTAATTAAAATTTAATTATTTTAAAAAACAACTCTTATTTGTAAAAATGACCAATGAAAAAATATAAATTATTCACCAGAATTGCGTTGTGTTAATAAAAATAACTGGCCCGTGGTTTCTTTCAAACACGCTGCGATCCTTGAAAAATGCGTCATTACGGGGCGCAATTGTCCTTTCAAAACCATATTAAATTCACTAATAAAAAACAAATAAAGTATTATGAAAAATAAAAAGAACCATGGTTCTTAACTACATATTGTATTTGAAATTATAAAGAACATTAAGTAATTTTAAATAAATTACAAAGGTAAAAAGAATTAAAAGAGCAAGAAAAATGATTAGGTGATTTGAACAGATGGAGAAACAAATAATATAATAATTACAGAATTAGCAAGATATGCTGATTTCTGCACTACAAGCAATGAATTATGCAGATGACGAAACAATTGGCTAACTGATATGTTGTCGTTTTTTAAAAATGATAAATTTATTAAAAAAAAAGTAAAATACATATTAATATTAAAAAATATATATAATAGAGAACCGAAGTCAACGAAGACAATAGCTGTGAAATTAGCATTATAATAACTGGTAATGGACTGGATGCAAACAAAAGAAAAACACTACAACTTGAAAAAGAACTACAGACAACGAAAAAATTAAATTCAACTATTAACAATACATAGTTTTTAATCAAAATAACAATCTCAGTTTTTAAAATTATCTAGAAATAATAAACGCACACAAAAGTGTGCCAGTAAAATTTACGTCCATGAAATGTTATTAAATCTGTAAATAATGTAATTAAATAATGTTTTATTTGAATATGTCACTGATGAGATACATTTCCTTAATCTTCAAGTGTTTTGGCGACTTTTTTGAACTTTTGTGACTATTTGGCATTTTTGGCGACTTTTTTGAACTTTTGTGATTATTTTACGCTTTCAAAAAATTTCTTAAGAAAAATGAAAAAATCAAATTTTTCTTGCCAAGATCACTAATTTTTTGCAAAATGCCAAAATATGCACATAAAATGAAAAAAATATGCACATAAATAGCGAAATATGCAAAACTATGCAAAATATGCACATGGAAATGCGTTCTAGAAGCTTCAACCAAGTTGAAAACACGTTTTTCGTGCGTTTCAGACCCTTCCCAATTCAGGAAAAAATATGCATGTGCATATAATTTTAATCAATTTTGCCTTTTTAGTGACAAATTGAGTTGGGGATTTTTAGACGCTAATACCTATTTGTAACTATTAATATTTAATAATTTTTCAATATTCATTTTTGTTTAAAAAACATCGAAAATAGCTTATATTTAAATGTTGAAAATGTTTTGCTTTTGTTTTAAACTTTATATATTAATTAGTTTGCTGTTTTGAGCCAAAAATTTTTTGAACATTTGTTATTTAAGGGCAAGCCTTTAGGTTTATTTTGTTTGCACCATTAATTTAATATATTTTAATTTTTGAATATATATTTATAAAATTAATTAATATCATTTTTGGATCCAGATCAAGAGGTTCTCATATTGAATTTTCAAAATAAATATATTAAATTAACGTCTGATTTGCACATTTATCGAAACAGAAAGCACTTTTTGATGGGGAAGCGTAATTGGTTTTTTTAAATATTAGCATTGAATCTATTTGACTAATTTAATAACATTTACTTTATTGTTTTTTTATTTATTTTTTCGGTTGATCGTTTTTCTTCTTTTTGGGCTTTAGTTTTGATAGGATATCTTGTACTTATTTATATGCTCTAAAGCCGGCCCAGTTGTGTATACACATCTTCTCAGCGTTGCTCAATACTATGGTTTACTTTTTTTTATTTTTCGCTTTATTTGTTTAATTTTATTCAATTTATAAAATAAACAATGTCGTTAAAAGTTCTGTTATAAATTTGTTATGATTTATTATTTGATATTGTGGCAACTTTTTAATTTTCTATAATTAAACATTTTAAAATTTATCATGTTGTTTCGTTAATAATTATCAAATTAAGTTTACAAAAGTAATTTAAAATTTGCTCTTATAGTGTTTCAAATTTTTAATTAAATTTTGAATATTTTTTTATAAAATTAAAAAATTTAAATTTAATTGTTTTGTCTCGAGATTCAACTTTCGACTTTCGCCTCTCATTTCTTCTGCTGCAAGTCAGGTTCTTTTCAAATATTTCTTTAATTTAAATTGCTACAACATTTTATTAAACTGTTCCTCCTTGTCGCGCGACCTTTTTCAATGTTACCTACAGATTTGTCGGACATTTTTATTGTACTTTAAATGCCACATAAATCCATACATATGCAAAAATCATCCGTGACATTAACATTCAGATACGACATTACAAAAATGTTGTAAAATGATCAATGCCTTGTTGTGTTAAATTTTATTGTCATTCCAATAAAATACCTGGAGAATTTTTTTTTGTATTAGCAGCAAGCTGCTGGTATGCCGCTAGCAAAATAAGTTGAGTTAATTTATTTAATTAGTAATTAAATTTAAAAATAATCAAGAAAAATAATAAATTATTCTTGGCATTAAAATTTTAATCCCTTTTTTATTTCAAATTACGAACTTAACATGCTAGACATAAGCATAATAATCGATTTTATTTTATTTTTGGGTTTTTTACATATAAACAATATCAATTTTATCCATTTACGAACAATAAATAAAATTTTAATTTGTCTTTTGTGGTATGATACTTTTTTATTTATATCAACGTATTAATGGGCTCGTTTCAAAAAAGGGTGTTTCAAATCCTCATTTAAACGAATTTTACAAGAAAAGTTAAAGATTAATAATTTTCTTATTTGTATATGGTTGTTTTTATGTAAATTAAATTTTTTTCAATTTTTTTCATGTCTTTGATTTTGATTTTTATATGTAAAATTTCTTTTGGCTTTAAATAAATTAATTTACTGCTAAGCAATAAAAATAAATTATCACAATTATAATTAATATATTTGTTAGCCGAATGACAAATATAATTAATTCCTTTCGGACATAAAGTCGTGGTTACATGGCTGACTCACCGAAATATATGGCAAGATCTAAAAATTTAACCTAATACAAGTACTACAAATTCAAACCGAACGAATTCACCCACATTGTAAATGTTCCGCCATGCGCTTTGAGGATAGATTGTTCTTCGCGGCTTGTTTAATAAATCCTTTTGCAACCCCGAAGTCATGAGTCTTAATTGAAATTTATGTTTTCCGACTACAAATATTCTTATTTTATTTTTTATTCACATTTTTAAAATAATAATATCAATTTGTTTTTCAAATTATTTCTTTTTTCACACGTAACGAAATTTCGATCACCTCTGGTTTCAATTCAATAATCCAATTAATTTTTCTTTTTGTGATGTTGACGACCCTGACAATTTTATGCAAAAGTCATCGTACTTCTTTTATTATGCAAAATGCACAGCATTATTTATGTTGGTTTTTAGAATCTTATTTGTTCTATATTTGTTTTTAAACTTAATAATTGATATAATAGCTTTTTTTTAGTCAAGTTATTTAAATGTATTAATGAATTGGTTAAAGTTATGATTGTATATTTATTGTTTTTGTATTTAAATTAATCAACTTGGCTTAATAATTATTTTTTGTTGTTTCGCCTGCTATTCTGAGGTCAACATTTTCCATGAGACTAAAAATACGACAACAACGTCCACCACATTGGATACTTTGAAACTCTATGTTAAGAAAGTTTTTTTCTTTTTTTCAAATACTTTTAACATTTGCATGCATAAAATTTTTATTTTTATATTGACTTGTGTAATCAATAAAGTTCATTTTTGAACTCTATTTGGGCAATTATCCAATCGGATAAATTTATCTATTAACTGAAAGAAAAATAAATTAATGCCATTACAACGTATGAATTTAAGTTTACTTTATTTTATTTTTATTTCATATAAAAAGAACACTTTGAAAGGGTTTTTATTAATTTCTTTATATTTAAAATATTTAGTAATTTTTCATTGGTTTCAATTGAATGTTTTGAAATAAATTTAAAAAATATAATCTTGAAAGAGTGATAAAAAAATAAAAATGATCTGAAACATTGACGGCACTTCGCAAACGGAAGGAGAATTGTAAAAGAAGTTTAAATGGTCATACGAATTAAAAAACCGTTTACTGATTTCCATACTAGCAAATTGAGTGTTGAGATCATTGATTCTCCCATAAAAACAATATTAAATAAAATTATTAAAGCAAAAAATAATAAACCACAATTTGATTCAATTTACACAAAACTAATTTTTGTCAGTAATAAAAAAACTATGTTTTTGAAATAAATATTTTAACAAAACTATTCAGCTAGTCGAGTACAATTTTTGCCTATATTGTTTAATCTATTTAAACAAATTTTATTTTATTTATCTTTTTTAACAATAATTTTAAAGCATCTTTCAATTTTATTTGCAAATTACATGGTATAAAAGCCATGTTATCTAATTCTTATAATATTTTCTAATCAATTGATCACTTTTAATTTAATAAGCAAAATTTATCTACTACGTGGGACCAACGAGGCGCAAGGACATAAATTCTATTGGTTAATGATTTTACAAATATGCTCTAAGTCTTAATTTAAAAACAAAAATTCCAAACTTTGGCTATTATAACAATGTTATTGCTAAACGCATTATCAATTACTTTCTCCCCTTAGATGTTAGACGTAATACAAACGTATAAAAGTTAATTTAGAATTGAAATATATAAAATAACTCTTTCTTGGTACATGTACGATTTGCGACTTATTGCGACTTCAGTTATTAAGCAATTCGGAACAATAAAGTTAAAAACAAATTATGTTAAAAAAATACATATTTATCAGTACAAAGAAAAATTAACTAATATTAAAAATTAAAAAAAAAGTTAAAATTATTAATATTTTGAAAATGATGCTTTAGTTGAGTTAAGTTGTGTATATAAAAAAACTTACTTCATCTAAAAAATATATATTCATAAATATTGCATTAAATTTCATTTATTCTTCAGAAATACTTGAGATTTGGTCTATTAAAAATATTAAATTTTAAACATAAACATTATCCCTTACAGCTAATAATACCGAATGCGCGTTCTTAATGCGCATAAATAAGGGTGCTGATGAAGACGACCACATGTACACCTTGCAGGGCGTGTCTGTCGCGTGCTTTCTTCAAACGCATTTCGGCTGCCGCTGCTAATTTAGCCTCATTTGCTCAACCTTTTTTTGCGATACTCTTTTTTCAACAACATTAAATCTATAAAAAATTGATTGAAATATTAACTTTAAATAAGAAATGAGTGTATAAACAAATATTTTTGCTATATATTTATTTAATGGCAACCAAGGAAACAAAAAATTGGGTTTATTTTATTGTAGCAAAAATAACCAAGGCGTTTGCCATGACCCGGAACGCGGACAGGAGCAGGCATCAACTGTTTGTTAAAAAACAAATACACATCATATTGGCACGTACAGGAAACCCAAAAGCATTCTCTGTTAATAAACTGATTTTAATATTTGAATTATGATCTTAAAAAGAGTTGAATAATATAAAAATAATTTAAAGTAATAAAAAATTTATAATACTTATACTTTAATTAAATATTAATTTGAATTTTGTGTTTTAACGCAACAAAAAAATATTAATTTGAATTTTGATTATTGTTTTAACGCAACAAAATTGATTATTGCTGATAATGGATTTAATAAAAAATTTAAGTTAATTAACAAGCAACAAAAGTGCCGTATTAAACTTCATTTTCTAAAAATCTAATATAATTAAGCAAGATTATGAAAAGAGAAATTATTTTCTCTCATAAATTTATATGGAAATTTATTCATTTTAAATAATTGGGTACTATTGGTAAATTAATTATGTTGAAATGACACGAGGAATTGAATATGAGGATGCCATACTGACTGATTAATTCACACAAAAAATGTATTTAATAAAAAGTAAAGATCCAACTTTGCTGGTGGAATATTCTCACCGATTGCCGCTTCATATGTCAGAAGTGGATCATTATCAGTTAATTATTTGGATTTAAAAACTAAATTAAGCTTCCATTTAACTTGTTGGCGCAAGGAATAAAAAATATAAAAAAATTGTTAAATTAAAGATGAACAAGTGATGCAACGGCAACTGAATTAAATTAATAAATTAAAAATGTATGACATAAGCAGTAAGTAATAATATAGTTTGTATGGTGTAAAAATTTTGAGTTTTAAGCTGAAAATTGGCATTGGTCATTATTATTAATGCATGAGCTTTGGTTGATGAGGTTAAATTAATATTTTCCTATTTTTTTTTGTTTTAAAGATATGTATTTTATTATAAATATTTTATAGCAATAATAGTTTAACATTTCATCTATTTTAAATAGATTATGTGTATTTTATGGCATTAATTTTGCTGTTGCTCTGAAATATTCAATATGATTTTTCAGTAAATATTAATAAATTTTATTTAACGTTATTTTAAAGGTAATTAATGCTGGTTTCATATATTTGAGCATTATTGGGCTTTCCGTGTTTGTGCATGAAAAGATGACCCATTCTTTTTTATAAACACCGTAGGAGTTCCGCAATGTTTTCGGTATTTACTTTTATTAGTTTTCTAATCAATTTTAACCGTATTAATTTTTTTTAATTTTGAGAGTAATTTAATGATTAAAAAGAATCACCGTTGACATAATTATCTATGTTCACTTTTAAATAGTTGTTGAACTTGCTTTAAATTTCATAAATATAATTAAAATTGGCGTTCACGATATCGCCCGCTAATATTGCAAACATATTTAATCCGCAAGTCGTTAACAATTTATTTTTTTTAGAATATACTGTATATCAAATGTTTTTACAATATTTAATATCTTTCTCACATTGTTTCATTTTTAGAACTTACAAATAATCACCTGGGTATCGCGAATTTAGAAATCCTGCTTCCAGTATTCGACCCTTTTGAAGGGTGCTCCTTGCACCGACTCACGGGGCTTTAATATTCTAATTAAATTAAGCAATTTTAAATTTGTTATCGTTTGTTAATCTTTTTTTAAATCAATGAATTCACTTTTTTATGTCGTTATTTTTAAATTTTAATATGGGAAACACACCACTTCACAAAGCTTTACGAAGCTCACAATTATTAAGTATATGATTGCTTTTTCATCGTAAACTTTGTGCAATTTTAAATTTTATTTTTTTTCATAATGATAACTATTTAAATTGTGCAATAAATGCAAAATATCTTCTTTATGAATTTGACGATGCCTTCTTTGTTTTTGAAAGGTGCAATGCTTATCATTAAAAATAATGTTTTATTAGTGCTATCCATTTGTGCTAAATATTTATTTATTTTTCATTTGCATTTTTAAACAAAATTTTAAAAAAATGCGAGCGGTACTTATTCTCGAACATAAAAGTGTATGTCTTACGGTTTTTAGCTTCCAATTGTATCAAAAATAATTTATTATTTTTATTTTAAAGGGTGTTTAGCATACGCTGAGTTAATTTCATCTTTTCTTTTATTGTTGTCTGTTAATTAATTATTTATTTTATTTCAACATTCAGAAACTATTATTTATTTTGTAAATTATTCAAAGTATGGCTTGTATCTTTTGTGAATTTGATCTTTGAATTTGTTTGCATTGTCAATTAATACCTTCAACGCTCAAAAAGAATTTGATGTTAAGCAACATAAATAAAAATTGTTTCGTTTTTTAATTTTATGTGTTAACATTTTAATTATCATCGAGTTGCGCATGAAGCCTTGTGTTCTTTGCCGCGAGGCGATCTCGAGCGACGCCCAAATATTCCGCTAAACCGGTATTTGGTCAATCCGTTCTTTGACCGCTTGGCGGATTTTCTCTTCCAGGTCGAATTCAAAATTTATTAATTTTATTTAAAGCAATTAATTATTTTCTTTGAAAAAATATTGATGAAATATACCTAAATTACTTTAACAGAAGTTGGTATTATTATATCTCTTATTGTTTTATGTTTTTAGGTTTATAGCTTTTTTGATAGCGTTGCAATAATGTGAAAAATTATTCTTTTATTTTAATATTATTTCCCATTTAAATAAATTTTATTAAGTTGAAACTTATTCTTTTGCATTTATTGTAGTTTTTTTTTTTGATTTACATTAAGTGGTTAAATGTAGAACAGTGTTATTGGGCATTCTGGTTCTGAGAATAGGTGTCCGGAACTATTGTAATAAAATATTTTAAAACTTAGTAGGTTTTACATTATCGCGTTTTACTATTGTTTTTGAAACATTTTTAACGTTGCGTATATAATTTTTAATGCAATTTTCGTATAATTTTTATGCAAATTTCTTTAATAGAATTAAATTCCAAATTAAGATCAAAATTCTAATATTTTGGAGATCTATTTTGTGTAGATCAACTAATCAAAATAATCGCATTTTTTCATAAAATTCAATACAAAATAGCAATTTTAAAATTCTGCGGACACATGCTTGGCGACGTTTACCAATTGAATATAATAAAGAGCGCTAATTTTCAAAGATATAATTTCGATGCTTCTGTACAAATAAATTAAATTTTAATTTTATCTACACATTGTTTTTTACACCAATAATTAGCATTTTGTTGGTTTTTTGTTGTTGATAAATACTTATTTTTTAGATAAAAAAAGTAAATTATTCTTTCTCTTACAATTTAGATATTAAATTAAAATATAATATATAACAGTTGAATTCTTTTATAATTGTTTTTGGCATTTCTGTCTCTCCAATTGTCGCCTAAACGGAGAGTATACCACTTTCTCTTTGATCAATATGCGTATAAATACATTATAATAGTTGAGAAGCATTTAGTCCTTTTACATTTAGAATGCATTAATTTTTTATTAGTTCATTCTTTATTTATTTAATTTTTACAATCACATTTATTTTTAATAATATTTTAGACAATAATGTGGTATTTACAATAAGTCGTTGAACTATGATTCAGCTACCGCTGTTTGCAATAAGATTTTGTACTTAAATGTATCTACTATGAATTAGGTTGGAAGGAAATTAATTGTAAAAAAATTATATTTATAAACAATTGTGAATCAAACTTTTATTTTGGATTTAGTTTTGGTGATCTTTTAAGAATATAAGTCTCTGCTGCTTGTGTTATAGAAATAAAAATATTCACTCATTTCATTTAAGTACCAAAAGTAATAATAAGTTTGTGCATTAGTCTTTTTCATTTTTTATATTTGGTTTAAAATAGTTGTATATTTTCTTATAGCTTTAAATAAATTAATTTACTGCTATGTAATAAAATAAATTATCACGACTATAATTAATATATTTGGCCCAATGACAAATAAAAATAATTAATTTTAAACCTTTATTTTTACTTTTTTTCAATTATAACTATTAAAATTTAAAATTGTTACGAATCATTTGTTAATGTAAAAATGTTTTTTTATTAATAGTGGTTTATGTAGTTTTTTATATAAATGCATTAAAGTCTATTTTTAAATTATATCTATGTATCGTTTAAATAAACAACAAACTTAATAAATCTAACCTCCTCCGTGTATTGTAATTAGAATTAAAAATAGAACTTTAATTGAGAGACATTGCGTTAATGAATCATTAGAAAAGTTAAAATCCACCAAACTTCAATGCCCCACCAAAACGAAACCATGCGGCCCTGCTTTAGAGATTGGCTCGTCTTCGTCTGTTACGATATGACGAACGAGACTTGGCAGACTTAATTATTAACTGTTCAGATTAATTTTGTGGAATAATTTTAATCACATTTATTTTATATTTTTTAAAGGGTTTCTTTGCATTATGAATAATCAGGTGTCAATAAGTTTTTATTAAGCTGCTTTTCGCTGTCATTTTGGCTATGGCTGATCAAGGCCGACTGTTTTGGATCCTTATTTGTCATCCATCCTTTAAATAAAAATAATTATTAAACCTAAATTTTAAACAAAAAATAGTTGTATTATTTAGATTCTTCGAGTGTATTTATTATTAGTTATGTTTTTAAAATTTCTCACTTTGACGGATTCTTAAAATGTGAGAATAAATAAATTTTTCTCAATATTTTCGACTTTAATTTGTAATAGGCCTTCATCTCTCCCCTCGTCATTGAATGGCTCGAATCGGCGTCGGCGACATCCGCGTTAAATTCTCGGTAACCGCTCATAACAAAAGTCATTGGACTTAATTAAAACAAAATATTTTTAAACCGCATATAAATGATTTTTGATTTGTTTTCCAACATTACATTTATATAAGATTAACAAATACATAATTTAAATTGGTTTTAAATTTAAATACATTTATGTTTATTAGTAGTATTTGTGAATTTTAAGTCTAAAGAGTTTGGAAATTTTTCTCTAACTCATTTTTGCTGTGGTGTATATATATATAATAGAAAAATATCCATATTAATTCAGTTTCTATCCTTGGTGAGTCTCGGACCTGCAATATAGACAACACTTGATGGTCAGCAAAATCAGCGCATTTTATAAATTTTTTGGTCGTATGGATTTTGAATTATTTTTTTTATTTTCTGCATTTTAAATGCTTTAATTGAAGTTATAATCGAGATTATTTTTTCATATTAGAAAAATAAATATAAATTATTGCTGATGTTTTTTATTTGTTACAAATATTATTATGTTTAATTCGCTAAATTGACTCAATTATCGCCATTGATGAATGCAGTTTTTGTTGCCGAGAGTGCATTTTTGGCATAGGTTTTCTTAAATGTTTGACACTATGTTAGGCGTTTATTATTGCTCGCATTTAATTAATTGTTATTATTAATGTAATGCGCGTTGACTTTCGTTCGTTTTCTTCAATTTAGTTTTTTCTAATGTAATAATTATTGATGGAATTGTCGTTATACTTAAGTTTTTACCTTTTTACAATTCATAAATACGAACCTTTGATTGTCGATTGGACTAAAAAAATAAATGACGTTCTATAGCCAGATTCAATTAAATTCATTTTTAATTGATTGTTTGAAATAAAATTTCTAACCGGTAATTAGTAGTTTATTGATAATAAATATTTTTAAGTTCCGCGAATCAATATTATTAGATAAATATTTCCTATTAACTTTGCTTGTTTTTGATTTATTTAGTGTTTGGTAATGCACTAGGCAAAGAAAATTTTTAAGCGCTCTTTCTTCTCGGAGGTGTGAAAATTATGGATAACAGACTGCAAAATTAAAAATGTATCGTAGTTTAAAATCTTGAAGATTGTTGCGCCAAAGTTGGTGAAGAAGCTGCACAAGGCTTGTCTGGGCTATGCCGAGTGGAAAAAACGGAGCGAGCGCACATAAATTTAAATAGTATGTTTGTAATAACAAATAATAATAGAAATAAAACAATAGTGCCAATAAATAGAAAATTAAAAAAATAATTTCATTTTATACATAATTTACTTGAAAAAGAATCTAGAAATATTTTTTAATAAACATATTAATGATTCGAATAAATTATATAAATTGTATTTTATCATATTTATATTTTTATATTTGTTAATAATAAATTATTTTTATATTATAACCATTCGATCTTTTGTTATTATTACAGTTAAAAATATTTATATTACGTTTATTATTTAATTATTTTTTACAAATGACATTTTATCTTTGCCGCCCAATCGGTGCGATTGTTCATACAAATCTTGCTCCTTATTGAACGGGATACAAATAATGCTTTTAATCCGCATTGTTTTTTTTTCTCTTATCTGGTTTTTAATTAACAAATTATTTTTCTGTTGGGTCTATACAAATTAAATTTAACTCAATTTATTATTTATATGTGCGGAAACGCACGCCTAAAAAATATTTTTAATCAATTGATCTTGCTTTTGTACGACGCTCGATTTCTTCTTCGTTGTCGTCCGCATTGTTTTCGGCGGGCGGTTGTGTTATCCGGTGGCGACTATCCACACAGAATGAACACCAGCAGAATGGCAGCCACAGATTTGATCTTTTAGACAAATAAATAATATTAATTAGCTGAATTAATACCGCATAATAAATTTTATTAAAACATACTATAAATTTACTTTATTTCATTTATTTTCTTTCATTAATAAGGTACCAATCGTTTTGATTGCGGGAATTGTCCGGAATGGCTTTTTCGTTTTTTCTGGTATAAGATTGATTTTAATTTTTTGATATAGTACATATTTTTTATTAAACCTATTGAGTTATTTTTTGATAATTACATATATATGATCGTGCTCGTGCTTTTTATTAATTAGTTGATGTTTATTACTCCGAGGTTAGTAAATGTAAAATTTTTCTTTATTAATCAAGCTTATGAATTGAAGGCTATGTGTCTTTGCTGTGATTGTTTAAACTTTCTTATCTACGGATATATAGGTTTTAATATATATTTTTTTATAGTTTAATTAATCTCGATCATTGGATTCTTCTCAAGACAAATGGCAAGCGAATGCAAAAAAGGTGATTTTATTTAGGGCGCGCCCTCTAGACAATATTTCATTAAAATTGATAAAATAAAAAATTGTTTAAACTGATAGAAGGAGCCTTCACTTTTTTGATTTATATTTTTCTAAAACAAAAATAATTATTTTTACAAGTTTAAATTAATCAATAAACAAAAAAAACTTCCAGAAACAAAAAAAAATATTTATTATAATTAAAGCAGATAAATTATTTATTGATCTCTAATTACATCGAAATCAAAGAAGCCATTGAATCATCTAAATTAAAGCACATGAATTTGCGTTATTCTATTATAAACTTGCCTTTTTGTCATAAATATTTGTAGTTTTAAATCATTGGCAATTGACAATTTTTGCATCACATTCTTATCTCAGTATTAAAATTGCCTGTTGTTGGTTATTTCCAATGGGATAATTTTGAGCACCTTATCAAAATTTTTCTTATGTCAAGCACAAACACATTATATAAAAGATTTTTGACAAAAATATTAAATCACCTGTAAATAAACATGCATTCAAAAACTTGCTTACGATTTTTGGAAGCTATTACATAAGCTTTATAAATTAGTTTGCTTATCAATTTGTTTAAATACAAAAATAATAATATATTATTCGGCATTTTCAACATAAAAATAGATAGGTGTTTAAGCGCAAATTTTTTAAAATGTTTGTTTATTTACATATCAACAAAACATTTAAATTTAAAAATCAGTTTTCTGACATTTTTAGCGTTTTAAAAAATTATTTAAAATTTTTATTATAAATCTTGCTTTTAAGGCTTTATAAATTATATTTAAATTTTATAATATTTCATTTTTATTCAAGCATGATGAAACCAGAACTTTGCACATCATTTCTCGTCCTGGCGTGTTGCATTTTTTACAACTTATGCAATTCTGACCGTTGTATTGCTTCATTTTCAATTAATAGCGCCATAATCTCGCATACAGAAAATTTTAAAATATTTATAAAAGTTTCTTTGTAAATTGTAAAAAAAACATTACATACATGAGTTATTTTAGAAATTGCTCAACTTTAATCTTTAAATTAACTAATTAAATTCAGTATTATACTTGATCGAATTTATGTGCATTATTTTAAAAGTATGATTCACTTGAACACATTAATTATTATATTTTCAATGAAAATAGGTATAAATAAACGTAAAAATACAATTTTAGTACGCATTATCGTGCGACCTTTGTGTATATTCAGTGCGCGCTGAGTGCGAAACTTAATTCTTTTTCATGATTTGCACTCTTTTAGATAGTTCTGATATGTGTAATTTTAATTTTTGTTTTTTTTCTGTTCAGAGTTTCTAACAGAAACGGAATTGACCGCTTATTAATTTAAAAGTATCAAGTTTTAAAATCAATAATTTTTCTAAACATATATATAATAGGTAGTAAGAGTTGTTAATCTGCGAGTCATAGTTACATAGTAACTAAGGTATCATGATTGACTTTCTTTTGGATTTTGTGTTAATTATATAACTAATAAAGGTTTGAATTTTTAATTCAATTTTATTAATTAGCGATTGATTCTCTGTTTTCTATTATTTTGTTTATTTCTTTGGTCCAATCAGCAAACTTTCTTGTTATTTGACTATATAAATTATTTTTGCCTATGTTTTTGTTCTTGATAGTTTTGACTTGTGTTCATTTTGCTAAATTTAAACTTAATTTTTATTTTTTTCAGTCTTAATTAAAATTTCATAATATTTCATTTTTATTCATTGTTTGTATACAATTTAAACTCGTTGCTTGCATCTCATCCAGTTGCCTTGAAATAGGTGGTTTCGGTAGTTTTAGAGAACCCGTGATGAAAGCACAACCTTGTATATTATTTGTTTTCTCTCTACATGCGGGTTGCATGTACAATTTGTAATGCGTGGGGTATTATTTATTGGTATCTCTCATTATAACTGTTTTATAGAAATGGTCAAGATTCGTTAAGCTTAGAAAAAAAATATTATATATTTTTATAATTTAATTTTTCTCTTAATTTATGATTTTCCAATTTGACGACAGTTGTTTTATTGGTTATATAATTTATTTTTTTTTGCAGTACATTTTAATATAGAATTGGTTTACGTATAAATTTTAATTGTTCAAAGATTTATTTTAACTTATTAATATTAAGTTTGCTTAACATATTTTATTATTATTGTTTAATAACTCAACTTCATTTGATGCAACCTAAATAACACAAAGTAAAGTGATTCTGCAAGTTTATTGCAATCTTTAATCTAAGAATTGTCTGGCAGTTACGCAGGATCGAGCCTCGAAAATACAGAAAAATGCCAGCGGCCGTAATGATAAAACAGGAGGGGTTCGATTAATTGTGTCATAATAGACAAAAAATATAAATAAAACAAAATATTGAGAATGAATATAAGGCAGCCGTCTTTCATTAAATTTTTACTTATTTAATTTTTTAATATTCTTACATTTTACAGGACATCAACTTCAGCGCCATAACGGCATGATTAATGAGCATTAAATAACTAAAAAAATTTTCATAAAAAATACTTTTAATCTGAAAAATATAAAAGAGAAAATGGAGCGTGTAAATTAATGTAAGCAATTTAAAAAAATTTAATAAATATTTACATATTTTATCAATCAATTCAAAAAGAATTACTTCCGTTTGACGGATACATCGCCTACAACAACAAGACAATGAAGGAGCGGGAACCCGCTGTGATAACAACACTTAAAAGGCAATGTTTATCGCTGTTGTTAATAAAAAATCATATAATTCAGGTAAATTATTTAAAATTGTAATACAAACATCCACATACGCTTAGGTTTTATAATAACCACTCAATAAAATCGACTAAAGGAAAGCAAACTATTATTGCAATATTAATTAAAATAAAAAACAAAATTCCACTAAAGAGAAATAATTCCCATCTGTGCTTTAAATTCTGTTAATTTTCAAAAGATGAACAGCCTGAACTGAACTGTGATATTGATATTGAAGTAAAATTTAAATCACAATTTAATAATGCTAATAATTGATATTATAAAAAAAGATTTAATCAATAATTGTTTACTAATATAAATTATAGAATATTAAATTGAAAATATAAAATACACTACAAGAATTCAACTACAAAAATTACAACAAATAAATTAATTAAGTAAAAAATTCTGCAAATGAAATCTAATATATTAAAAAATCTATAATTGTACTTTACCGTAATTATGCGCATATTTGGTCATCATAACCATAATAATGCCAAAGTGTATTCCCCCTTTGCAGTGGATGTGTTGCTGAAAATTCATGGCATAGTAGCGGCCAAAAAGTGTGTGGGTTTTAATTGAAGTAATTTTTAAATGCAACAACAAAAAAATTTATAAAAATAATGAATTAGTTTAATTATTAAAATAAATTAGATAAATATAATTACGTTTTATTAGTAAATATACGTCTACCATAATAAAATTTTGAATTTCATTTTTTATCTGAGCTACTATTATTATGCCAATTTCTTCTCAAAATTTGACTGAACAGCATTTAAAACGCATTAATAAATATGTAAATATACATTAGTATGCCTAGACTTAAAAAAAATTATTAACAAAAAGATCTGCTGTGGTTTAAATTTACGCAGGGAGTTGTCGCGCGCCACTAAGCGAAATGGAAAAATAAAGAATATGTTAAAAGCCATTGAAATAAAAAGCTTAAAAAGTTAAATATAAGAATCACAATAAAATGAGCAATACATAAGATTTTCTATTTTTATGATAAACTCATTTTAAGATAATAACCAATAATTTAAATTAAAACAACATATGTACATGTCAAAATTATTAATTAATATTTTTACAAGATGTAATCCAAATTTAAAACTGGTTGCATAATGTAATTACCCAAATGTGAGACTAATAACAAAAAATTAAAGTTTAATGACAAACATTTCTGTCATTAGAGTAGCGTCGAAAGCGCTACTTCAACTGTTTTTATATTTCGATTATTTTGAAACAGTTCTGAAACTAATTTTCATTATCTTAATAATAATTTTAATAATTTTTGAGATAATTTAATTGTTTGCCGGGCGTCCTGTTAAAATTATTATGTATTTGAATGATTTTTTTTCTCTAATTTGTAAGTGATGCCATGACTACTTTTTGATTCGTTGATAAATATATTAATTTAAGTTATTTTTGCTTATCAAATGTAATCCTTGGAACTAATTATCTTCAATGGGAATTAGGTTCTTTATTTTTGAGACCCGGCCTATAGTTAGGTACGTCTTGAGTTTAATGCTGTCCGCATATGTTTTAATTTGATTTTAAACGTTTTAAGTCAGAAATTAGATTTGAATTTAAATTATTTTCTGTTGTTTTTATGATAATTTATAACAAAAATATTTATTATTTTTCAAAGCTTCAAATTATTAAGTTAATAAAGATTTTCATCCATCCTTCTTTTGTTTCAGTGCTAAAAAAGTGAATGAATTGAATGTTTTTATTTAATTAGTTTTGTGGCGTCTGTATAATGAGTTTAACTTTTTTATTTATTCTGAGTTTTTCCCGTTTATAAGTACAATTACTATATTTTCAACCTATAAGGTTTAATAAAATAGCTTATTTTTTTAATTTAATTATATCTTCTTTTTCAAAAGTTATTTTGTTATTTAATTTAAAGTTTAATACGACACATTTGCTATTTCTATTCTTTTCTATGGGCTTGTCTATTGTAAATTCTGCAGCTTATTTTATTGTTATCATTGATTTGAAATTTTAAGGTTTTTCTGAACTATTTAAAATATTACTATCGTGCCTGCCAGAATAATAATTTTATATTTTATTAATTGTTGTTTTTATTGGTAAGCGTACCGTTTATATTCAAACATACTCTGCCGAGTATTTAAGCGACCTCCACGTGCCAGATTTTCATTTGCCAAAACCCATTCCATGGCCAATAGGCATATGCACGGAGAACCATACAGCTATGAAAATTCTTTCGGTCAGCGTTGTTGCAAAGAATATTTTTTATTGGTTTTGTAGGGTTCTAAATTAAATATTAATAACTCCATTTATTCTTATAAGCATTTAAATTTAAAGAATCGTAGACCATATCCATTTTTATAATTTAATATTATAAGAAATTTTTTGTGTTGTTTTTTATTCGAATATGTTATCAGACAGAGCAAGGATTTGTAATTGCTTTCACATTAATATAATTTAGTTTTTAAATGTATTAAATTTTTGATATTCATTATAGAAATGGAATATTTGTAATAAAAGATGGATAGATTTTGGTTAGTGCCAACATTTTTCAATTTCATAAAATGTTTATCGGTAAAAATGTTCCATTTTAATTATGTTTGAAATGTGTTTGTTTGATGTTGCCGCGAATAAATTTTGTTTAAAGAAGAATTTTTCGTTTAATTTTCTTGCAAATTTCTTTAATAGAATTGACTAAAAAAAATTATTATTTTTAAAAATATTCTTTTTATATTACTGTTTCCGAAGACGGTTTGTGAGAGACAGAATAATTTATTTTATATTTTTATTGTGAAATTCACATATTTCTTTATAAATCATTTGTTTCTTTAGTTTAAATTGTTTTTATTTCTTGTAAAAAATTATTATTAAGTAACTTAAAGACATGAACAGAGCAAAATTAATGCATTTATCATTTAAATTTAAACTTCATTTGAACATGGAGCAGACCACCTTTATTAATTGGCGGGCTTTTGAAGGTTTAGAATTTGGTTTTTAAAATAATTTGATTCAAGTTTTGACATAAAATTCACTCAGATAAAAAAAATTGTTAGATAGCTTTTTTAATCATTTTTATCTGATATAATAATGATATTAATAAACTCCATTCATTACACAAGCAAATTTAGTTTTTTGTATCGCAATTACAGTTAAATTGGCATATTTTTTTGGTTGAAATAAATGAATGCCTTGAGCCCAAAATAGATTTTTGAAATTTTTGAAAAAACAATACATAAGTTGCATTGTTTTGATAAGTTTAAAAAAGTTATAATGTAAAACTGCCAAAAATCGGATTTGTTTCGTGGTTTTCTGATCATAACTTTTTAAAACTATGTTTTACTCCTTAATTTAGTTTTACAAACCTTTTCTATTCATATAGAGCTTTACAATGGTATAAGGCTTAAGCGATTTATTGCGGTGTGAATAAAGTTATGATGTCTAAAATTACTTCATAAAATATATGTGGCGAATTTACGAAACCCCATGGTGACAGTTTTTACGAAACGACACAGCACGGCTTCGCTCGCTTTGGCACCAAGAGTTTTGCATCGCGTATAGTGCTGCACGAGAGTCTCGATATCGAGTATCGACTCGAGAAAAGTCTCGAGTTTTTTGGGTCTCGGGCTCGGGCTCGAGTCTCGGGTATTTAGTCTCGATATTCGAGACTTTTTTACACCGGTAAAGATGGCATTTTTGGTGAAAATTCATCACAACTTCTGAGCTTAAATATTTAAAAAATGCATAATTAATATCTTTTGCCCAACGTTTG
Source organism: Globodera rostochiensis (assembly GCA_018350325.1). Classification (NCBI taxonomy): domain Eukaryota; kingdom Metazoa; phylum Nematoda; class Chromadorea; order Rhabditida; family Heteroderidae; genus Globodera; species Globodera rostochiensis. The sequence goes on from JAEVLN010000020.1 coordinate 458,405, forward strand.
CCTTAAATCTCTTTTGTCTTAGTGGTTAAATTCTTGTTTCTTATTTTCCTGAGCAGAGGTTCAATCCCCGAGTGGAGCCACGCTTTATTCTTTTAATTAAATACTTAATTACTCTTTTTTACAGATTTATAGTCAAAAAACAAAACCTAATATGGTTTTTTTTTTTGCAATCCCTCCTTCCTACACCTAAAAAAGTTTACAAAAATTACAGTATTTTAAAAATTTTTGGTTAAAATCTCTTAACACATTGAGTAAAAAGATTCAAAATTTTCTCGGCAGCGTCTATGGCACCACCGACATCCCCCCCCCCAGAAGTAAAGCAGAATTCTCAAAAAAAAATTGCATCTTGGGAAATTTCTTAATCAAAAAACGCAATAAAAAGGGAAAAATACATCCCTAAAAACAAAAATTTTCGGAAAAACTTGCTTAGGAAAAATGCAATAAAACCCTAAAATACATTCCTAAAAATCGACCTTTTCCATTACCACTCCCCAAAGCAAAATCCTAAATACGTGCCTGGGCACACCATCTTTACTTTTAAACCGATAATTTTTAGTCAAAATCAAGATAAAAATCATTAGATTTGGTCTAAAATTTACGTTATCTTAGCAAATTATGACAGTTATCTTAGCAAATTATGACATTTTTGAAGTAATTAAAAATTTTACGAAAAAAAGTCTCGATATCGAGTATCGATTCGAGAAAAGTCTCGGGTTTTTTGGGTCTCGGGCTCGAGTCTCGAGGTAAAGTATCGGGCTCGGGCTCGAGTATCGAGAAATTTTGGGTCTCGTGCAGCACTAATCGCGTACTCGATGTGACCAACTAAAATATTAAAAAAATTCAATTCAGTTATTTAAGCATATTTCTTTTGAGTAAAATTATGCATTTTTACAATAGTTGAGAACATTTTTTTAATCTTTACTATTCACTTTTGATTGTCATTAATATACTTTTATCTTTTTTTAATAAATATATTATTTTATTTAAAGAAATTCATGTTTGGCAATTGAGGGCTTAATAAAATATTATTTTTTAACAACGCACGCAGACGATTGATGTCTTTTAATTACAAATGCATAAATATTGTTAATTTTTTTAATGGCCTTTTCAATTTTTATAAATACGTAAAATATTCTTTTTGCAATTATTTTATTGGCCTTTATTGATAATAATGGTTTTAAAATGTTTTTAGTGATTATTGTGCCGGCCAACTCTTCAGGGAGACCTCCAAGCAAATCAAGCGACATTCCCATTTTCAACGCATTTATTTTAATGTGTTTTATTTTAATCAATACATTTTTATTACTTTTTATTAATGCAAATAAATAATTTTGACTATCCCCAATTGGGGGTTTTTCAAGGTCAAACGACGTACTAGCGTTAAACACAGTTTTATTTTTTTTAGTCTATAGTTTATTTAGTAGATTATTTTTAATTTATTTCGATTATTTATCCGTAATTTTTAATGAGGCTTTATTTAATATACCGCAATGTTTTAGACTTGGTAACCCATTTTAATTTTTACCGTACATTCAAAGATAACGTTATATATTGTTAAAACAAATTGTTGAATGTAAGATAATAAAATTATTTAATTATTATTCGTCAGTGTAGTTATTGAGTCAAAGCTAAATATTATCGTTTATTAAACGTAACATTTTTGTTTTTACTTTAAGCGCCAACTCATTGGTGTATATACTTAAATTAAAGAACTCATAACGGTTACAATGCAAAAAAATGTATTTCAAAAGAATCTGGCTTGCAGCAGAAGAAATGAGACGAGGCGAAAGATGAATCTCGAGACGAGAATGAAACACGGCGTCGATCCCGAGAGAGTTCATTTAAATTTTAATAAAACAAAGACATAAACAAATATAATGCCACATAAATAGAAGAAATGCCGCAGCAAACATGAGCAACAGAAGATACGTATTAAGCATACCATTAAATTTGAATCTTTTAACGCCTAAAATAGTAAAGTAAAAATGAAAATGGAATAAAGATTAAATTAACTGACCTCCAAAAAAATTTAAATATTTGATGTTTTGAAAAAAGCGTTGATAATTGAAGCTTTTATTAACGGCTTGCATTTTTTAGTTCGTGCCGAAAACATCGACGAACTTATCACCTACCACCGCATCAGTGGACACAGATAATAATATGTTGCCAAAAATGTTAATAAAATTATAAATCAAATAAATTCGTGCCGCCTAAGCCGGTAACAAATAAAAAATTAACTGAATATTTTAGTATAAATATATTTTACAACAAAAAAGATTAAATAAAAATAGCACTAAAGAATTTAACACTAAAAAAAATAAAAAGTAATATTCATGAATAATTTATTAATACAAATATTCGAATCCGATCCGAAAAGACTGGCGAAAAAATAGGATTTGGAAATATGAAAATTCTTTCTTTCATCGTTGTTGTAATGAATGGTTTATTGGTGTTGTAGTGTTTAAAAAGTTTATACATATTAATAATATTCCCAATTTATTCTTGTATTGTAGCATTAAATTTGCCGAATAGTAGGCCGTTAGCTCGCTGTGTGAATTTATTGAATTTTGGACACATTTTTATTTAAATAATAAATGAAATTTTTTGTGTTGTTTTGATTTGAAAATGTTATCAGAGCAAGGATTTGTAATTGCTTTCACATTAAATTTTTAGATATTTATTATAGAAATGGAATATTTGAAGTTGAGACGGATAGACTTTGGTTAGTGCAAACATAAATGTTTATCGGTAAAATGTTCCATTTTAAGTATGCTTGAGATGTGTTTGTTTGATGTTGCCGCGAATAAATTTTGTTTAAAGAATTTTTTTGTCCAAAAAATGGCGAATTTTAGTATAATTTTCATGCAAATTTTTAATAGAACTAAATTCCAAATTGAGATTAAAATTCTAATATTTTGGAGATTTATTTTGTGTGGACCAACTAATCAAAATAATCGCATATTTTCTTTCTAATATTTTTCTTTTTAATTATTTGCTTTGCTACAGTTTTAAACAAACAATAAATCGTTGAATTATTTAATTATTATAGTTTATGTGTGTATAGAAGAAATTAAAATTCTGCGGACACATACTTGTCGAAGTTTACCAATTGAATAAATTTAGTTTCATATTTTTACTTTATATAGGCAAACTTCTTTGATTTCAAATTTGTGTCTGTTTTTTAAATGATATTCCTCTAATAAATCTCGTTTATAATCTCGATAGCTTTTATTTTTATAAACAGTTTTGGTTTAACGGCTTAAAAAAATTATTTGATATCATTTTAAATAATGACGCGAAATTCCTTTTGAATTTTATTATAGCAGTAAATAATTAATAAAAATCCAAAACCCTTAATTTCCAAAAGCTTAATGCTTCCAAGCAGTAAATACTATAAGTTAAATGCTATTAAAATTTCGTAAATTTTAATGATTTTATAAATTTATTCTGATGATTTTAACGTCAAAATTGCAGGAAAAAATTATATAAAATTGCTTTTACACAAATAAAGCTATTGGGATGAGAAAATACAAAAACAGTTTTTCCGATTTATTGCTTTGAGTTAGTTTGGTCGGTGATTACTGCGCTTATAAATTGATTTATTTAAATTTAATTATTTATTTAGCTTTGGTCTACATCAATCCTTCAAAAAGGTGAGGGATGAAAGCCAACACCCCTTTATTTGCTATTCTGGCATTTAAATGTTAATTTGTTATTTTATTTTTAATAGTTTTATCGGTTTTGCTCTCTTTACAACATCAAAAATGAGTTTTTTCAAGATTAAAAGCTATCATAAAATATTCAAACTTAACATTATATTTAGTTTATGACGCGTATATAGGGACGGTAGTCAAAATACTTAATAGCTCGCCATTTTTTAATAAAAGTAGCATTTTTCAGAAAAATGATAAAACCTTTAATTTAATAATTTACTGAATTTATTTAATTTATTCATGCGATTATCTATGATTGCATGTTTAGTTAAATGCATTTATTTTTATATATTATTTCTGTATATTGAAACTATTGAAGGGTTTTTTGGATTGCATGCATATTGGCATTCAAACCTTGTTTGCTATTTTGTTTGTTTAATGCTTAGTTTGCAAAAAAAAACATTTTTAAATATTTACCAACTGAAGAATTTTAAGAATTAAGTTTCTTTTATCTAATTGTTTTATTCATTTGTATATAAATTTCTCAAACATCTTAAAAATATATTAAATCTTTTTCTTAGTCTTATTTTCTATATATGGGTATTTTTATTTCGTTTTAATTTTAATTTATTGAGTAAACCAAAGGCATTAATCAGTAGTATGGGGAGTTTTTCATACCGAACCTATTGTAGTGTGGCTCATGTCGATTTGCTCGACTTCTGCTTACGTCGAAGAGGTCCATGACCCTGAAAAGAGTGACAATGGCATTTTTAACGCTTTGTGTTTTATAATAATATTAGAAATACAAATATATTTTATATGGTATTTTTTGACGTTTTTTTAAAATTTGCTTTTAAGCATTAAATTACAATAATTTTTAACTTTTTTTAAACAAATCTAATACATTGAGTTTCGTTGCCTTTAAATACTCTTTCATATTTAGCGTAAATTATATGATATTTAAATATTAATAAATTTTCAAATCCTCAGATTATTTTAGTTGATTTTGTCTCTGTTTCAAAAACATAATTATTTTAAAGCGTTCTCTCTTTGCATGAAATGCACATTTTTTATAAACCTTCACGAAGTAGTCTTTTAATATTATTTGTTAATAAATTTAATTTCTATAGGAATCATTCCTTTTGAATTATTTAAATTGGAGCATAGAGGGTAAATCTCGTGGGAATGAGCGTTCATAAAACCAGCGATCCAACGACCGTCATTGTTTCGTGCCCACGAACTTTAACTCACAACCGGCTACGCGGCATTTGAAATATTCTAAGAATTATTTAATTACATATTTTTAGTTCATTTAAATTTGAAGGACCAAAATCACGTTGAGGTGAAGCCCTGAGCCGAATTTAAATTTATATCATTATTTAGTATTGTAGTATTTTGGAGTGGCTGATTTCATTCATAATTACATCTACGATTTATTTATGGCTTTATTTTTTTCAAATTTAATTTAAAAATATTTGTATTTGATTTTTTACAGACTATTTATCGTATTTTTTAATTTAATTTTATTCTATTTAAATAATTATCATAATTGTTAAATTTTTTATCTAACCAGTTTTATTTTCAATATTATATAAGTGATTTTTTGAGTGACATTTATACATTGTTGTCTAATAATTTTCTCAAAAATAAACTGCATAGCTCAGTATCGTTGTGGGAAATTGCAATAATAACAATTTGAATGGCGAAAAAATTTATTTTAAAAATCTTGCAATAAAACAAAAAAGTCATTTTACTACGGTATGTCATATTGCGATAATTTGTGTTATGTATTATAATTACTTTAATAGCATGCTGCAACCCTGATTAACGGATTTTGTAATAGAACGAAAATTACCAAGTAAAAAAATATTGCTAAAAATATTAACAAAGCATATATTTAACTTGCTAAAAATAATTTTTAAGAAATTACATATTAAAAGAACCCGTGTTCAAAAATGTTTAAAAATTCCAACACCAATTCAACATTGCATGAAAATTACTTGATTAGAAAAGTAGTTCAGTAATAATCAGATATTTTAGTTTTCACCTAATTTATACCTTAAGTTTTTTTTGTTCAATTTGATTAAACGACGGCGAGCTGCCATGATTGTCAGCGACACGTCTAGTGATCAGCTGGTGAACCACACAATAATATTACACCAGTTCTAGCGATATAGTTTCATTTTTGCATTTATTTGGTATCAAGAATTCTTAAATAAATTCAAAATGTTGATCATTTATATGTAAGTCATTTAAAATTTTATATATATATATTTAAACGATGACTAAAAGGTTAAAATATGTAACGAGCGCCCTTTTGTAGACAGAGCTTTTAAATTTTAACTGTTTTTTTCAGACCAGTTTTTAATTTAATTGCGGCAGATTTATTTATTCATTTTAATACAACATTTATTTATATTTTAATTCTTATTAAAAATCGCTATTGGCACGCTTATTGAAAACGTCCATTTTATAAAAGAAACAATGGATGTCGACAAAAACCGGTTTGTTGTTCAACCGTATTGCAATGCTATTATCTGATTTGAAGGAATATTAAATTTGGAATAGCTATTTAACTTATTATGTATAAAAAAATGTTTAAATTTTATTTATTTTTTTGGTTTCTATGTTTTGATAATATCAGGCCTAATGCGTTCTTCTTAGATTGATTCTAGGTAGAAATATTAACTGGTTAAGAAATATATTTTTTATATATAGAAACTTGGACATTAACTGCAAAGTTTTGTTGATAAATATTGCCGCTGGTTACTTTTATGCTATTTATATTTCTAATTATATTTCTAATAAAGTCATTTAAATAACTTAGTAACTTTTCAATTCAAACATTTTTTCTTCATTTTTTTTGTTTAGGAATTTTTCCGGCTATAGTTAAGTTCAACTTTTTTTTAAATTTTTGATTAAACAATTTATTGTTTTTTATATTTTAAGGCTTTAATATTTATTATTTATTTAATATTTGTGTGACAAACTTTGCTGTTTTGTTGAGTATTTGCAATCAAAAAGTTAAAAAGATGGTGGTGTTTTTTGAAGCTTTAACCGTTTATTTAATAATAAACTGAACGTATACATGAAAGTATAAATTTCATTTTAAAGAAATTTTCAAATATTTTGTTTTATATTTTTAACTATTATTATTACATATAATCCACCCGTTGTATCCTTCGGTACGCAATCTCATACTTTGGCAGACTTAATAACTCTGCTATGCATATTGATTTTATAAGTATATTAAATTTATCTTAACCACGAAGTTTCATAATATATCAAGATTGTAATGCAATATATCAAGTTTATTTTTTTGAAATTTAGGCACGCGTTTTTATGTATATCCAACATTATTCATGTATGTTTAAAGTAAGGGCATTTTTCTTGTTAGACAATTATTATATAACCATCATTATATTTATTTAAAACATTTATCTCTTAATATTGTACACAAAATGTAACTAGGGCTCTTATTTTCATAAAATTTGACCATTGCGCGATTGGATTGTTTTAAATTTAACTTTATTTCAGGCCTATGCTATTTTATGTAATCTTTTGTAGTTGTGAATATTATATTGAAAAAAAACTTTTATTTTATATTTGATTTAATCTGGGTGTCTCATACCCATTTTTGAATTAATAAAATAGCCGAGGTGTTCGTTATTAATTAAATCATTGTTATATTTTATGTTTTTTTTCTTTGAAATTTTGCCAGATAAACTAGCCAGTTTAACATTAAATAACTTTATTGCCTGATGAGTTCAGTCGTAATCTTTTGTGAAGAAACCACCTGGGAATTGGCAGCGTTTGTCCATTTACATTTTTTTTAAATTGTATTGTTATTTCGAACTAATTATTTCTTTAAGTTCCGCTAAATCAATATTATTAGATAAATATTTCCTGTTAACTTTGCTTGTTTTTTAATTTTTTAGTGCTTGGTAATGCACTAGGCAAAGTAAATTTTTAATCGCTCTATCTGCTCTGGAGGTGTTTAATATTATATAAAATGATTTATTTTATTTTTCGAACTAATTAATTCTAAAAGAATTACGAACTGTTTTCTAACACGCAGATTTGAAGATTTAATGTTTTAGTTATCTGATTTTTTTTATCATTTAATTATATTATATGCCTTTTTATTTAAATAAATTTGAAAAATTGTATCATTTCTGAGACAATACGATGATGTATGTCTTTGGCGGTAAAATATCAACTCGTTTTTCACCAACTCGTTTTTTAATCAACTCGTTTTTGGATCAACTCGTTTTTTCGACTCGTTTTTTCTGATTCGACTCGTTTTTCTGATTCAACTCGTTTTTCTAGGAAGGACCCCCTAAATTACTTTGCTGATTATTAGGGAATTAATTAAAACTGCTATATTGCCAATGTGTAATTTGATTAAATAAGTTTTAATTTATTAATTTTAACTATTGAAAATAAAGGCATAAAATAACAGCTTTGCTTCTTATCCTTTATATTTATTGCTCTCCAAATGTTCGACTGATCAGAATTTTAACTGCTGATCAAAAAAAATTCTTAGTCTTCCTATTTAAAAGTATTTTTAATGTTTTTCCTTGGGCAATAAGCAATATATTGATGTTCTGGACAACGATTTAAAAAAAAAATGATTTATTAACAAGTTCATAAAATTTAACGAATAAAAATCATTCAGGCAAAGAATGTTATCGTAATTTATAAAATCTTATTCAAATCCAATGCTGCTAGCTAAACGTCATAGTAAATACTGCCGAAAATTTATATTATTTTTAAAAATAACAATTAATAATGCCGGCATCAATTTATACAAAAAAAGAAATTTAAAATATCAATTTGTTTTCTCTCTCTCTTTAAATTTTAAAAAACGATTAAAAAATCCAAAATAAATAGTTCGATTTCTTTTATTCAAAAACGTTAGTTTAAAATTCTTATGGAAATTTAATACTTGGAATGGAGCGGCTAAATATCCCGGCATGCCTTCATGATTAATACAGTTGTATAAAAATAATTATAAATTAAAAAAGTAAAAATTTAATTCTGTAATAAAAAATTTGCTCACGCCTTTGTTAGTTTTAATATAATTTCTAAACTATATCTAAAGAATCTTATATATTTGTAAAATAATTTAATACATAAAGATATTTTTGGTATTTTAAAACAGTATAAAATTGTGAGTGATCAAGGAGGGTAAAAAACCGAACCATAACCTGGAGGAAAAACATGCGCAACAAACGATTCGTATCATCGGGTGTAAGCTTAAAATATTTATGGAGTAGAAAAAAGCCAAACCTTAAGTTAGGCTATATATGAAAACTTAAAAGAATATCGATAAAAACTGAAAACACTAATTCTACAAGAAATTTAACATTCTATGAGCATTTTGCTGACTCGCAGGAGATTGATAAAGCAGCAAAATGCTGAGCTACTTAATTATAAAATTAAAGTTTTAAATTAAATTATTAAAATATTTATTAAATATTAAGTTTAAGTGATCATCCGGCGTGAAGCGCATTTGTCAAAATGTTTTATATTATTAAGTTGTAGACCTTTAGTGGCTTGTGGAATTTGTGTTCAGTCACTGTTGGCAGTATTCCACTTTAATTTTAATTTTAACTTCGTTTTTGTTGGGTCCGCAAATTTATTTGAATTATACTTTGGGTGAAATATTGTTGATTATAATATAAGTTCATTTAATTATTTTTAAGTTGTTTTAAGTTCTGTGTTCGCCTTTGCTTGTTTATTTTTAAAAAAATTGTTATCAGTAATCTATTTGTTTAACGCTTATATAGTCAAATGTAATATATAAAGTAAACGATTAAAGTGGTTTTGCAAAAAACTAATTTTTGTGCATTATTTTAGTACATTTAGTTAATTTAATGTTGATTATGAAATTTTTTTTTCACTTTCTTTTGCAACTTATGAAAGTAGAGAGAGCAGCAACAGGTAGTCAGTCATTTGGTGTTTAATTTTTTAAAACAAAAATAACTTATCACACAAACATAAATATAGTCTTAAAATTAAATTTTGAAAGATTTTAAGAACCGCAACAGAATCATATACATTTTTTTTATTTATTTCTTTTCCCAGATAAATTTTAATTCATTTAGAACAAAAAATAAACATACGAAATTTGCGTTTCTAGCATTTTTTTTTTTTGGAATATATTTGTACAACGAATTAAATTAATTTTTTGTCTTTGTAAAATTTATATTCGAATTATGGAAAAAATTTTGCATAAATACGATCTTTAAAAATTAGATTATTAAGGATTTATTGGTTTGGACTCGGCCTCTTTCAGTAGTTCCTTTTGCTTAAAAAAATAAATAACCAAAGCATTTATTATCGTATTCTTAGTTAAATAAACCCATCTAAGATTTAAACAATATTATAGATATTTTTGTACTTTTAAATATTCTTTTATTCTTACAGTCATGGTCATAAATTTGATATTTTAATTTTTTTGAAGATTTAAACAATGTTTGTGAGAAAATTTTTGTACACTAATTAAATATATATGATTAGTTTATTTTTTTGATCAATAACAAATATTTTGTTCTCATTCATTTTTTATTTATTTATTTTTAAATGTGCGGAGTGCGCCCGCCACAGGACGGGCGCTTGGGTTTTGCAGAGCAGCTCACCAGAAGTCTTGAAATTATAAATAAAAAGGATATGTATATGAAATAAATAGTTGAAAATTTTAAATAATGTTATCATCCAAATAAAAATTTTAACTCCAATGAAATTAAGTATTCATTATTTGCAGCAGGCAGAAACGAAATAAAATTGTAATTTTGTTTCTTTGGATATTTATTAGATTTTTCTGTTCGGTATAACAACATATTTTAAATAAGTGATTACGTTATTTTTTCAGATGATGAGCTTCGTAGGTTTGAATCAAGGTTTTATGCCTATTAATATTTTAATTCTAATTTCTTTCATTAAATCTTTTTTCTTGAATACGGCCGGCACCTTCACATAAATATTATTATAATGGATTAATATTTTGAATTCTTTACTTCAATGAATAAAACATTTTTAAAGTAAATACAATTTGTTTAGGACCCACTTAGCTGTTCTCAATTGCAACAAAAAAAAACAAATACATTTCCAATAATTGAAGTTTTATTTTTATTATGAGCCTAAAGATTAATACTTTTTAATTTACTCGCTTCACTTTCAAGCATAGCGTAAGGGATATGTTTTTTGATTATTAGTTTAAATTCAAATATATGGTAATTGAAGCTGTTTTACCAATTAATGCTTTTTAAAATATTTTTCTAATCATTTTTTTCCAAATAATCCTTTTTAACTTAATTCAGTTTTGTCATAGTTTTAAAGATATAACAATTTCCAATAGCCTTTTTTAGAAACTGTAAAAATTTATGATGAGTATTTTTATTTTATCTTTATATTATTATTGGTTGCAACAATCGAATAAGTGTCTGTTGCTCTTGTTCTTCGGTCGGTCTATGAAATGCCTTCCAACCCGAGAAGTCGCTCCAAATCCAAAATAGTTTAACTTTTTGTAAATAGTTAATATAAGAGTATTTTAAGTTAAAACAAGATTCTCCGCAAAAATTGCAATTATATAATTTATTGGTTTTTGACCTTATTTAATTATTATTCTCGACACTTACTTTTTAAAAATTATTAGAAAATTTATTAATTAGTTATTTAAAAACACGTTTTTAGTGTTTAAATTTTGAGTTATAAGCTGAAAGCTAGTCACACTTGATCATAATAGTTAGTGAGGTTAGTTTTAAAAGAATCCATATATTTTCATCTAACTCTTTTTTTGATAAATATTGTTATCTTTATATTTAGATTATTTGGTATAAAAAGTATTTGATTTTTAAAGTTTAATTATGGTTGTTGTGGTTTAAAATAATAAATACTTAATTTGAAATCCCATATTTCATTATTGCATGCTCCTCCGGCAATGGTATATGTCAAATGTTGAGTTTTCTGTAAAAGTGAAAGAATTTGTTATTTTTTGTAAGCATAATTTTTAACTCTGAATACAATTTGCACATAATCTATATCAAGAATTCTTAAATTACAATATTAAACATTAAGCATTATAACAAATATATTGATAGCTTCATTTAAATACATCCATTATTGGGGTGTGGCAGCTATAAACATATTGAATTTTGTAATTATATTTATCATAATTTGCTTTATTTATTGATCACCCCACTAAATCTTCTGTGTTTCTTTTGTTGAGGTTTTCAGAAAATTTTTTTGGTTGCGGGTAGTTTTCTTTTAGTTTAGGAGGCGTTTTTTATTTAGTATTTATTGAATTATTTTTATTTGCGGGGGTCCTTTTAATTCACTTTCTCTCTCATTTTTTATATTTGCTTTTATATAAATTTATAGGAATTGTTTGCCGGAAGCAGTTGCAAAATATTTATAATTTTAGTATTAATTATTCATATGCTTTTATACGGTAGAATTATTTTTTCAGCTTTTTTATTAATTATTTTAATTATTCTATAAAATTGAGCATTGTTGAATTATTTCCTCTCATGAGTTTTCGAAGCTTTGGAATTTGAATTTTTTAATATTCAATTTAAAAAATATTTTATTTATTTATTATTTTTAGTTGAATTTTTGTCGTCACTGGGTACCAAGCACTTTTCATGTAAAACTTTATCGATCTAAAATAAAATAGCAATTTTTTGAAATAATAATAAATATAAACAATTTAATAGTTCCAATAAACTGAAAATTATAAAAATACAAATTTACAAAATAACACAGGCATATCAAGATGCATTGAGAATTTATTATTTTATAGATGCTTTTTTTTCTCCTTTCTAGAAGTGAACATGCCCAGGGTATTGCAATTCTTGTTTAAAAGGAAAACGTCACGTTTGGATGATAATTCACGGTCGTCCCCTGCTGTTTGCTCCACTTGCACCAACGACAGTAAATAATAAATGTTCGAATTATTTTTTACTAGCGATATGCATTCTTTTTTTTAACTCTTTTCTAAAGCATATTTAAATAAATGCATAAGTTTATATAATTTATGTGTACTTGTCATCGTTCAGCCTCATAAAATTTTTATTTGGTAATATAGTTGCTTATTTTGTAGGTCAACATTTTTAAAGGATCTCGGTTTCATATAAACGTGGAAGTAACAACAATAAACGACGAGAATCACCATGAGATTGCTGATGGTTTGGTTACGAGTCGCCACTGGTTTCTCAATAAAATTTTGTGGAACATTAATTTTAAATGTTTTTTTAAAAATATTAATGATCTAAAAATAATTTATTGTTAATTGCTGTACCTATTATACTTACCAGAGCCTAAGATTTATTTTTATTTACAATTTCGGGATAAGTTTAAAAAACTCGCATTCAACATTTTATGTATCGCTGTTTGATTAAGTTATTAAACATATAAACATTTTTATATAATAAACAAGTTTCAAAATAGAAAAACGCGGTTTATCATGTTTTTTTGAATATAAGTTTTCTATTGATATAAAAATATTATTGCTGAGCTCAGATAGCTGTGCTCATAATAAACATATTTGGATTTGGCTTTATTTATATTATAGATATTATGTTTAAATATTGCATTTTTTTGTTTTATTCATTGATAATATTAATCGCATCTATGATTTTTCTTACTGTTTTCTACAATATCTTAACAAATCATTTTATTTTTGTCAACATGTTTCATAGAAAATTTTATTATGTCATACTTTGATTAATTACTGTTATTAAATCGACTTTTCCAGTTCTTTTTAGTTATTTACTTTTTTTTAAATTGTTGAATGTATAGGTATTAGTTGTAAAATAAATTTTAGCATATGAATGAAATTTTGGCATTTTTTGGCTTTTAATAAAAGCCTAAATGAGCTTGAATTTTAAATATAATACAGATTTAATATAATTTAAAACTCTTTTAATAAAAAATCAAACACTTTTTGTGTTGTCCTTGAATATCATTTACTTATATTTTATCATCTTTTAGATAGTTGTTGTGTTTTTTTTCAGTGAAAACTATGGCTGCGATTGTTCAAATGTTCATTAATCGTTCTTCACCCCTGCCGAGTCACTTTGTGATGCCTCTTCTCGTGTCGGAGATTTTAATAAAATGTTTATTCTTTATCAAATTTATTTATTTGTTTTGCTTAATTTTTGAGTTTTTTTGGTATAATATTTAAATTTTAATTAAGTCAAAAATAAGATTTTTTTAGATAAAATAATTATTAGAAGTTGTTTGTTTACAAATGCCTGATTAATATTTATTATTGATTTTAGAACGCAGCGTCATTCTTCTAGAATGCTTTAGTTTTGAAAAACCGCTATTCCTAATTCCATATATTAATTTTAATATTTATAAAGTGTATTTTTAAGGTGGTATTTTTGTACTATTGTACAAAAATCTAATGAGTTTAAATAAATTGCATAATTTAATTAACAAAGATGCCCTTGAGGACTAAACCAATGTATTAAAATACAATAAACATTGCATAGATTTTGCAAAATGATCAATGCTTTATTGTTTTTAATTTTAATTCCCAATAAAATTACCTGGCGAATTTTTCCCGTGTTACGCAAAATAAGTTAAGCAACTTATTTAAAATAATATTTTTTTAATGCGAAAAATCATATTTCGGCATAAAGTCGATGAAGTGAAGACAAACATTACGTTTCATTAAAATTTTAGATTTATAGTATAATATACAAACAATTATTAAGCTTTGCTCCTTATCCAATTATTTATTTATGCTGCACCATATCCAATATTTTTTAAATTTCTAATTTATAGCATTATATTAATTTAAAAAATGTTTGCTTTTTTATAATTATAACTGTTGTGAATTTTGGTTTAAACATAAAGCATATTTTTATTATAATTTACATAATCTTCGCATTCATGATTGGGCTAAAAATATATAAATGGCATTTTTTTCAAATTGTTGGAACGCGACTGCCAAATTATTTATCATCTTTTTTTAGAATTCTATCGTTAATTGATAAAATTTCTGTAATTCATAAACAGATTTAACATGAATTGCTTCAGAATGTTCGGTAACAGCCGCTTTCTGCTCCATTTTCAAATTACATATTCAATATACATTTAATTATTTTTGCAATGTTTTAGTTATTGCAAATAATTATTTTGTATTTGAATTAAACTTAATCAACAGAAAAAATGTTTAGAATAATTTTAGATTATTATTTAATTTTTAAGGTCGCAACATTGCTCTCCAGTGCCCTCAGAGAAACCAGTAATTTTTTGATATTGTTGCTTATAAGTTGATTTAATTAAACGTGTTAGATATTCGAAAAACGTGTTAGATATTCGAATCAAAAATATTATATTTATTATCAATCGTAATGAGTTTATTTTTTAACGTTTCATATTACTAAATTTAAAATGTGAAGTGCCCCGGCGCGTTAATCTAACTCTAATGACAGCCTCAAGGCTAAGCGCGCCAGTGGGGGATTGTGGGGCTGAAGATGCTGAATACATTCGTGCGGCGATTTTCGCTTCTTTTTTGATTGGCGTACATTTCTTTTGTATTTTATTTTCGTTTTACTTTCTAATTTCTTCGTTTTAGGATTAGTTATCACAACATTTTCCAAATTTCGGGGTCGTCTCTCAGGCGAGGATAAGAGAGAGAGAAAAAAAATTGATATTTTAAATTTCTTTTTTTGTATAAATTGATGCCGGCATTATTAATTGTTATTTTTAAAAATAATATAAATTTTTCGGCAGTATTTACTATGACGTTTAGCTAGCAGCATTGGATTTGAATAAG
Organism: Globodera rostochiensis; assembly: GCA_018350325.1. Taxonomy (NCBI): domain Eukaryota; kingdom Metazoa; phylum Nematoda; class Chromadorea; order Rhabditida; family Heteroderidae; genus Globodera; species Globodera rostochiensis. The sequence continues at coordinate 473,852 of JAEVLN010000020.1, forward strand.
ATTTTATAAATTACGATAACATTCTTTGCCTGAATGATTTTTATTCGTTAAATTTTATGAACTTGTTAATAAATCATTTGTTTTAAAATCGTTGTCCAGAACATCAATATATTGCTTATTGCCCAAGGAAAAACATTAAAAATACTTTTAAATGCGCCAAAACACCAAAAAAAAATAAAAATTTACAGATAACAATCTATTTTAAACAATTATTACCATTTTTCATTTATAAATATGATAATATACGGAAATAACAACCCCAAAGTTGAAAACAAAATTCACTACATATGACAAATAATGACAGCAAATTTTTACCTAAAATTGCAAGGATGCCAAAAGTAATTTAATATAAAATTTTTTAAATATAAAGCTGTTTGGAAATGCAATTTTTATTGACTATTATTGACAAATTTAATTTAATCAACATTAAAAATATTTTAGTTGATTTTACAATTAATTTCAAGACAACTTAAATAATTTAATTTATAATAGATTAATTACCAGAAAAATACAATTTATATAATCTTTGCCAAATAAATGGCGGTCATCTGACAGCGGGTGTAAATATTATTGAACTTTGGTCGGGTGGTAACTTACAAATTGTCTGCCACATGAGTCTATAGAACAGAGGAGATAATTTAATTTTGTGGGTAAAAATTCATTAACAATTTTAAAATACGGTTTTTCAGAAACGTCATATAATGAATGTTGTTTGTGCAAAATTCATCCAAGAAGCTATAATTGGATCGATAGAAAACAGGATGCCAGACATCGATAATAACAAAGTGTGTGCACATTAAAGATGACAAATCAAGTCTAAAAATTATGCCCAACCTTACTGCAAATTACTCAATAAAAAATATACAAATCATGAATTAATTACAAAAAAAACAAATTTTAATAAAATGTAATATGCAAATGATTGAGTAAAAAAGCCTAAACAATCAATTTATACTTAAAATAAATATTTTCTTTAACATTTAAATGAATTTATGGTGCTAATGTAAAAAATTGACAATTAAACTAAGTAATAAAAACCCACTATTTTTAGTAAAAATAAATCACACCTTACGGCTTTGTTTGGCCTTCAAGACGACGGTGCCGCGATTCCATCGAATTTGACGGAGCTGTAAATGAATAGTTCACGAATGCCAAATTTGTCGATGCGCATGTGCGGAGAGGATCAGTGAAAATAAAGTTGAATCAATTAAAATTCAACCTTGCAATAAATTATAAAATGCCAATATTATTTAAAAATTAACATTATCAAAATAAATAAAAGGTGAAAATCTAATTATCTATTAAACAATCATAAAGATATAATTTTATTTACTATCAATATTGCGCAAAAAATTAATTTCCATCAGAAAATAAAAATATAATCTAGAAGGTGCTGTCTAACCCCCATCTATAATTAATTATCGTTGCCTACACTAGCCAATACCTTCGCAGCCAACTATAGCATGATAAATAAAACAACAAATAATAAAAATAGCATGTATATTTATTCGATTCATTGTATAAAAAAAAAGATTAAATTTAATATTATATTCAATTGACTTTTTCGGCTTGCGTGGATTATATTTAACATGGCAAAGTTTTCAAATTTAATTTTTGGTTTCTTGCGCTTATTGCATAGCATTGCAGGTTTGCAGAGTTTTTCAATACATTTTTATTCGCTGTTTGTTTTTTAGTTTTAATTACTGAGAATAAATTATTCCTGAATAAACTTCCATAATTTGGTTTGGTGGTATTTCTTAATGCTTCCCCGACAAGGTTTCCGAGAAACAGGTACTTGCTGGTTGAGAGTTTGCTTGAACTGTTATTTGGACTTAATGTGTAAATTAGTCGTTATGGCAACATCAGGTTGTCAATCTCTGATTGATGTTTTTGTTATAGCTCGCATTTCTGGGTTATAATTTTATTTGTTATCATTTAATTAAGATTTCTTTTTATTTTAGCTGTTTTTTTTTTTAAAATGATAACATAATTTAATCAACAGTAAGTAGCATTTAGGTGATGCTTTTTAAATTGGTTTTAGAAGTTTATATATTTAGCATTAAAGTTTCTTTCTGCTAAAATTATTTTTTTAACTGATTTAGCAGCATAAATGTCACAGGCACACTCTTTTGTGGAAAAAGACTTAACTGTTGTATTTTAAATAATAGTTAAGCACATTAAAATTAAAACTTTTGCATTAAATATAAACATTTATTTAAAATATAATGATGGAATATATTTTATTTTAATTTGCTGGAAAAGTATTTTTAAAAGGGCAGACACTCGCAATCCAAAATAAATTAAATTGATGCCTATTTGTGCCTATTTCGACATTTTTGTGTCTATTTCGTGCCTATTTCGGCATTTTTGGCGACTTTTTTCCGGTTTTTGAGATATTTTGCAAAAAATGCCAAAAATAAAGGCAAAAGCTACCTGGATTAACAAAAATTAAATTTAGGGCTTCAAACTCTTCTACCCGAATCTTATACATCTCAGGTCGAAAATTTTTTGATTTGTAACTGCAATAAGCAGAAATGATCGCTTATTTTTTCTTTTTCTTTTTTGTTAAAACCTTCTGTAAAAAATTTTATTTGCCTATTTTTGTGCCTATTTGAGGATTTTTGTGCCTATTTCATGCCTATTTTAGAATTTTTTTGTGCCTATTTAGGCGCCTAAATAGGCAAATAAAATTTTTTACAGAAGGTTTTAACAAAAAAGAAAAAGAAAAAATAAGCATCATTTCTGCTTATTGCAGTTACAAATCAAAAATTTTTCGACCTGAGATGTATAAGATTGGGTAGAAGTTTGAAGCCCTAAATTTAATTTTTGTTGTGCCAAGTTCGCAGAAAAAATAGGCATTTGCCTAAAAGTGCCAGCCCTGATTACAACAAGTTCTTAAATTCAAATTCAAATTCAAATTTATATTTTAATGTTTGACTTTTTAGAGTTTGTTGTGATTACAAATAAAGTTGTTTTAATGTCGAGAATTATAAATGTTGTTTTGCAGTTGAATTGCTTTTATGAAGTTTGGTATATTAGATTCTTTTTTTGGCGGTGGTTGTGGCTGGTTCTTTGACGGTAAAAACATCTTTTATTTATTTAAAGTTTGTGCTCAATTCAACGGACCCATAAACAACCATATTTTTTATAACCTTTATGACAAGAAAAAGCTCATAATACGTTGTTTAGTTTGATATGATAAAATGTTGAAGACTTCTTGAACAAGCAAAAATTGAGAATGCCATATTACTTAATGATTATCGTGGAAAGTAAACTAAATTTTTAAATTGCCTTTTTTTATAGTACAAATATTTCTTTAAATGATTTAGTAATTTTAATTATTTTTTCAGCTTAGATCAATATTGACAATGATTTAAATTACCATAGACATACAATTTAAGTCTTTAAATGTTATTTTTAGTTTTTTGTCATATTCTGCAATAGCTTTAACTTTATTACCATTTGTTTATAGTAATGAACTTTAGATTTTAAATTTGCTTTGAACTTTTGGTATATTGTAAAAACTGCTTTCGGACTCATCGTTTATCTTGTATTAATTTTATATAATCATGTTATTTTATTTTTAATTATTTACATACAGTGTTATTTTTTTGCAGATCACACATAATCGTTTTTATGAGTATTTAAGAAATTAATCAGCATAAAGATTATACATAAATACAATGGATGTTATTGTCTTGGCTCACTCACCAGCCGGATGCCGCGTTCGCTCCCGTGAGTACGTGACGGATCAACTTTTCCAATTGCATTTAAAAAACGTATAACTTATTATATTTTCATAGATTTGTTTACATTTTGCCATCAATATATCAACGTGCCTAAGGCTCTGTCTGAAGATACGCCCTGAGTTTATTCACTAGAATTTGCGTAAACTTTAAACCATTTATAACAGATTAATTTTTATTTTATTTTTGTATAAAATTAATTTATAGTTTGCCTTGGTCAGTTACTGTTGCACATTTTATTAATATAATTAGTTTTTTGTAGTTATTATTCATTTAAGCCATATTAGATTACAGATTTTATTTTTAAAGATGAATATATTATTGAATCATTTAGTTACATTTATTTTGAAATAGTATACAGATACATAATTTTAACAAAATTTTTTAGAATTTGTATATATTTAATTTAAAAAATTTTAAGCTAAAAATTAAAAAAAATCTTTTTAAATATAAAAAAATCCAAAAGTCATGGGACAAAAAAATTTAATAACTTGGTAAAAATCCAAGCATAGTATGGATCCTGGTTCGCATAAACAATGTAAAACCCCCGAAGATAAAATATTATGATTTATTTTGGTGGTTCGAAGCTTGCGGCCCGAAACTTGCGGTCCGAAACTTGCGACCCGAATTTTGCGGCCCTAATTAAAGCAAAAAAAAAAAAGACAAAACAACTTTTAAACTTGATAATTTATTACACCATTTTGTCATAAAAATGCATGAAAAGTTAATAGCTCATATTGTCTGGACTAGTCGTCCCACTGATCAAAATTTTCCAGCGAGTCGGTATTGTACCGCTCTAAATTTTAATAGTAATTTAAAAAAAAATAATTGCTCTTTTTATACTATGATTTTTTGTTTTTTTATGCTAACAAATTTCAAATCAGATTTGGATTTTTAAAATATTACATTTTCATGGACATCATCATTTAGTTATTACTGATTTGATCAAAAATCGACAAATCACAAAGAATTACTTTCTGTATTTAAAAATTCATTTGATACAGAAATCTTTCATAAAATTACCTGTTAAATATTTTGTTATGCTCAGCTTTGCGCTGACGTGAATCCACATATTGCATCCGTTCCGTGTCTTCGCAATGTCGATTAAAATTGCCTTATATTATTGGAGGAATACCTTAAACATTAATAAGTGTTAAGATTTAACTGATAATGTAGTGCTATGTTTAGTCAAATAAATAAATAAAAATATTCTAGTGCAAAAAATTTCTAATATTTTGCAAGCAATCTTTTAAGGCATCTTTATTATTTTTGCATTAAAAAATATTTTTATGGATAATCGCATATATTTATCAAATTATATCATATAGTTGTTCCAAAGAGCGTCTTTATATTTGTAATATTTTTTAATTGATTTTTTCTAGATATTCAAACTTTTGTAACACACTTTTTATTTTATAACTTTTTATTTATTGCTTTATCAGTATAATTATTTTATTTCAATAATAGTAATGATTCTAAATGATTTTATGTACATTCATAAACCTTTATTAATAGTTTTTTTGTGTCTCTTTTTTTTAATATTTCAGTTTTTAATTTAATTTATGTGTGGTTGTGTTGCTTTACTAATTATATCTATTAATTTTTATACATATTGCTGTAATTGGCATATTATTGAAAATTAATTTGGTGTTGGTTAAATATGGTTGTGAGTCTCGTATTTCTTCGATGAGATTTACCATCACAAAAATACTTCATTTCCAAACCAATCAAATTACGATCAGTATATCAAATAACTTTTATTTTTGTGCACAATGTTTAAATAATATTTCTATGTTATAATTTTTCTCGCCATGGTGCTGGACAGTTGCATAGGCTAATTTTACTTAATAATAACAAATGCGTAAATGTACAATATTTAGATAAACAATACACTATAAAAAATACATTTATAAAACTGAGCAAACTAATTATTGAATCAAATATAATTGACTTTAATATTATCTTTTTTTTTATAATAAACATTCAAAAACGGTTAATATAAAATCAAAAATTACACGTGTAGAAGCAGTGGAGAGGAGATTTTTGACCTTGTTTTGGCATCATTTTTACAGCTCAGTTGCTGGGAAGCATAGCATCAATGTATATGAATGCATTCAACATAAAAAATTACAAAAAGGATTAATTGGAATTAACAAAAATAAAAAAGTATTTACATTTTCAAAGTTCCTATTTATTTATAAATTAAAATTTTAAAAGTGCGGACCACAACAGTGAATTTTTGTATATTGTAACTTTTTGTTGGGTACAATTTAAACGACAAAAAATTAAACCAAAAAATAAAAAAACAAGTGGTTCCAGTATTATTTAATGCAACTCTAAAGTATATGACAACCCTAAAATATAAAATATAATTCTTTTAAAACTAACAAATAAAAATAAAACCTAAAACCTTTTTTTCAGGTTCAACGGATGGAGAACACAGATGCGGGAGAGGATACCAAAAAAGCGATTAAAGAAATTTTTCAGTTAAATTACCACAACAAAATGCTTAAATATAAATCTAGATTAATAAAGCGAAAAATTTTACATTTTTAATGATGTTTTCTCAAAGCTACCTTGTAAGGTCATCCAATTCTGCTTTTAAATTGATTAAAACATGAATATTTAATAAATATCATAACCAGTGCCCGGTGGGCACTGTTTTTTTTTTTTTAATTTTTTTGTTACTGAAATCGCCAAGGCGATTTTAACACTGAGTCTAGGCGCGCTTCGCGCGGCATTTACCCTTTTTACATTTTTTTCTATTGGCATTTTCCCCTTATGAACATTTCTCTCTTAGGTTTTTTAAATACTAATTAAATATAGGAAAAATAAAAAGGTAACAAAGATTAATACAGAGATTTGGGAGAAATTAGGGAGCAAAGCACAGAGATTTAGGGTAATAGCAAGAGAATTCAGTAGAGATTCACTCAGAGATTTAATGGGTTTTACAGTAATGTTCAAGCTTTTTCGAGAAACCCCCCGAAAAATTCATATAATTAGTAAATTGCTTTAAATGTTTTAGAGTGCACACCAACACGTTTGGCATTTGCCTTTCTTGCTTTAAAGACACCAAGCTTTAAAAATGTAATTATTCGAATATTATCATGGAAAGAAAATGCACTAGCACTATGATTGGTCAATATTCTTGGCTGTTAAGCGCCCCTGCAATAGGGTCTTCTGGCAGAGCGATAGGCCGGTCAAGTAACTCGGGGATGATCACGTTGTTAATAGTGGTAGTATCGCCCTTGCAGGTGTGTGGGGAAAAAACACGAATGCCAGCCATTGTTGTCACCCTGGACATAGCAACATACACTTGTCCATGCGAAAAGCATTGCTTTCCATTGAGTACAAGTCCCATTCTTTGCAGAGTTTGCCCTTGCGCCTAAAATAGATTAAAATATATAGATGACTGAACAAAGTTCAAACATATCTTATTAACTGTCATAGCAAAACATGGACGGACAGGAAACTGAATGCGCCGGAAACGAATGCCACGGTGATGACGCCCCTGCCCGTATTCAAATTTCACGCGTGGGATGATGTACTCCTGTCCTTCCCGAGGGCCGGTCAAAAGTTTGCAGAAAAGATTTTCTTCCGTCATGCGCCTGAGCTGCATCCGCGTTCCATTGCATAGGCCAACGGAAACATCAAGATTGCGGATGAGCATCACAGAGGCTCCGGTCTATAGTTGTATAAGGAAAGGAGTATGTAAAAACTCAAACACCTTTAAAATGAGCTTGTGAGGCGGCATCCCCGACGGCATTTCATTGTGAATGGCCTCGATATTAAAATCCGCGCGAAAAGTCCCAAGTTCTTCCTGTCCATCCAATGGAGAATCAATTGACAGGTAAATCATTGGCGCCCCTGCCATGCGTTCCATTGCTTTGTCATTGATAGCTTGTACATCGGCATTAGTTGGTGATAATATGACGCTGTCTTTGATAAGTTCAGCGTGTCGAATGGGATCATTGAATAAAGCTGCCGGAAAGCAGAAGTCAATTATTTCTTCAAGAGTGTTGACGAGCAATTCAGTTGGTATATGCAACTTTAATGGCTGCAGGTCCTGCTGATGATTTGCCCCTGCTTGATGGAGGCCATTGCCGATAATGTGAAGCCACTCGCAAAGAGCACGCTGGTCCGGCGCAGTTCGCATGTTTATGGACAAACTAAAAATAAAACTTGCGACACAAATAGATTTCAAAACACACTGAAGTTGTTCAAAATTGTCCTTGAACAATTTGTCCATTTTAATGCTCTCCTGCAGCTGGTCATCACGCGTGCCCTGCTCCACAACTGGTGCCAGTTGTTTCCAGTCGCCACCCAGTACGAGAGGTTTGCCGCCAAAAGGTTTATTGGTAGCACAAACATCTCGCAGTAGGCGATCAATGTAACGTAACACTTTATTGCTCAACATGCTAATCTCCTAAAAAAAGAGGTGTTGACATATAAGGTAAACATTGCCTACATCAATAATGAACAGATCGGCAGAACGCAGTTTTTTGGCCCCTGCAGACTCGAATGCTAAGCGCGGAGGTGTATCATCGCAAGCATCATTAGGCACAGAAAAAAGACGATGGACAGTTGCGCCACCGATTAGCAAGAGTGCTGCAATGCCAGTGCTGGCAGATGCTAACACAGAGCCAGTATTCAATTGCGTTCGCTAAAAAAGGTAAGAAAATAATAATAGTACTCTTCAGAATTGGTTTTTCAGGATGCCAAAAACTTCAAAAAAAAATCTTGCTATTTATTACCGCTTGACTCGGCAACTCAAGCTCGGAGTTGATCGGAGGCTTCCCCGCGAGACACCAACGGATCAGCGTGTTGTACAAAAAGGTTTTACCTTAACATAAAAAAACAGGGGGAGTGCAAAAGAAAAGACTAAATTACCACTTCCGCCCGAGCCTTGAACAAAAAAACAACGCTTGTTGCCCCTGCCTTTGACGGCTTCTGTGATGCAAGCGAACGCGTTACGTTGATCAACATTTAATTTCTTCACATGCATCTCAACCAATTTTTGAGGGGTCAATCGTTGGGCCTGATCCCCAAAGAAATCGGTTTGTAGGCGCGTCTCTTCCAGGATGGCCCCTTGGTAGCTAAAGCTGTAGTCTGCTGGCAATCCACAGAGTCCAACCTCACTGAATAATGATTTGACTAATTGCATAAAATGGATGTTACTAACCCGCATGAGGTTGACATGCAAGTGAAGTAGTATTCAAGATTGCGCATGACTTCGCCCCTGCGACGCTCTAACGACTGAGCGGGAATGTCAGGATCAACGCCAGCTTTGTGGGGACGCATTTGGTCTAGAAAAGTGTCGAAAAGTTGTTGTGGGTCCGATGGTCTGCCATGAGCGATCAACATAGCAAAGAAGTGTTGAAGTTTGTTGAGATTCATATTATCTACGCAGGCATCTTGCATCGCCCCTGCGAAAATAATATCATTCTCAAGCAGGTTCAATTGTATTGCAGCTTCGGTAAAGGTTGCAAAGCATTGGCCATCAATAGTGCGAAGGTCTTTGAAGCTCTTAGGGCCCGGCCGATGCAAAAGAAGAGCACTTTAAAAAATTTTTTGACGTAATAAATTATAGGATTAAAAACCGTATAGCGAAAAGTTCGCAGTGTTTTGGGGAAACAGTGTAAACTCGGACGAACATGCGCGCCCCTGCTACTTCTTCTACTAAAGGTCGTTGGCGCTTAATCCATTTGCGGTGCTTTTGATTCCAACTTAAAGGACAATTGAATAAAAAAGTGGAAAATGGCCTCACTAATAACGATACGGCACGCGATCATAAGTCAGTTCTGATACGTCTGGGTCATTGGAACATAGCTCAAAAAATGCGGTCAATCTCGTATGAAGCTGCAGGTTGCGGCGCCCCTGCTCAGCATGGCCCTCTTCAATGACAAGCATTTGGCCAAGTTCGTCATGGAGTGACAAAGGGTAGATTTGGTGTGATAAGCGAACAATTCGATAGGAATGCAGACGAAGGTACGCTTCCATAGACGTCATATATCGAACTTTGAAGGTCGCTGCAATTTCGTCGTAATCGCAGACAGTTTCTTGCTGATTTCTCTCGCCCCTGCGCGGCTGCAGAACACGGACATACGCCTTCTCGAAACCTATAAGCAAAAAGTTAATCGGGTTTAAAGTGAATTTGCAAACCTTTAAGCAAGTATTTGAAGATATACTTGCAGGCCTTTTGCCCGAAGACGTACTCGATGTTGATATGGCAGCCATATTTGAGAAGAAGGAAGGCATTTGTATGGGATCACACGACTATCATCCAGCAAAGCAGTACCTTTGCCGCCCCTGCTTTTCTTCATATATGAAAGGCCACATTCCTCCTGAAAAAATAAAACTATTTATTAAAATAAAAGAGTTATGCACATAGGTTCTTGGTGAAGTAACACATGGTGGTGCTGCACAACGTTTACGTTGGTAACGGACTTCGTTCCAATCTCTTTCTGGATCGTTTTCAGGGAGTACATGATCTCCAGGCGCTAACTGTTGGTTTTCCACGCGCGCCCATGCATGGAGCTCAGCATCAAAAGTGTCAGCAGGCAAACGAACATAATTTGTATAGCGCACTTCTTAAATTACAACAATTAAATGTTAGAAAAAAAAAGAGGGAAATCACCAGAAAGTTCTGTATGATCAGAATAGGGTTTAGGAAAGTGTTTTTTGCATTGCGGACGCCCTTGCTCGTTGAAGTCCGTGCATGCTGAATTACAATCGTGCAACATCATTGTAGTCACATAGTGCCACAGCCGACGTTGTTGATTGGCTTCAGGTGTCAGATCATCCATTTGTGGGAGAGGAGGAATTCTGGCGCTTACAAAATCGTCAACATCGTTAGGCGAGGTAATGCGCCCCTGCTTCTCCAGAATAAGAAGAATGTGTATGTGTGGCATGCCTTAACATTTTTGAATATTATAATCAGTATTAAGATGATTAGGTCACCTCGTTTCTGATGCTCAACACTATAGCACCACCCAGCCACCTTTCCCAAAACGTTCCGCTCTGTAAGGTCCTTTATAAATTCAGTCGCTTTGTCCATAAAAATTCGGCAAACGATATCAGCTCGATGGGTATACTGTTGGCGCCCCTGCAGTGCTTCTTTGAGTTCTGGCCATGAAGGATTTCCGGTAAAGGTTACAAACCTGAAAAGGACAAAATGGTAATAACCTATTGTAATTAAAGGACCAAGTTGGATTGCCGAGGTGCCGAACCATAGTCATAAGGTCTGCATACTTTTGCTGATAGTATTGCCTTGAGCCAGCAAATGTCTGCGGCATTAAAAAAATGCGGCCAAGTCGGGCATTGGGCTCCTGACGTTGGAGCCCCTGCTCAAGCGCATGCACATAATCACGTGCAAGAATTTGGCGGTAATCCTTTTTTGACTGTTGCGCCTTTACGTGTTCCATTTCGTTTCGCTCAATACGATTCAAAAGCGCAATGACAAAATATTCCGCGAGGCGACGAGCGTACCACAGCCAGTGGAATGCGCCCCTGCTGGGCTCGCGCATTGCCAAACGATAGCGGTAGAATTGCCGTTCCGAAATGTGCACTTGAGGGCCAGGCTTCTTTATCCCCAACACATGAGTGGGCCGTTGCCAGAACTCTTCAGAAATGACCGAGTCGATGCTAGGCATTACATGCTAAAGGGAGTAAAAACTGAAATGAAATAAATGTTTAAGCCTACATTATCGTCCAGCGCATCTTGCCCCTGCTCATTAGCATCAGGAACAGCTTCAACAAAGGCGGCTTCTAGTTCAGGAAAGTCTTCGTTGCGAACAGGCGGCTCTGTATCGCGATGCGTTGATGTTGTCGGACTGAAGGTAGAGCACACATCGTTAGCATTTTCGTCTAGACATTCCAAGCTTCGTACATTGCGCCCCTGCTTGCAGTTCTTCTTCAAAAACCATTGCCAGCCGGCAGTCCCTCTTGGATGTAGTAGAGGGAAGCAGCATGGGTCTAGTTGTGGCATCCCGCTTTTCAATAGCCTCATCTTTCCAGCTTTGTCGCAAACCCAAAAACCTGTAACAATAAAAGATGTTTTGAATGAAAAATTTATTGACCATGAACTTCTGGAGCCAACCCATCTTCTTGTACCCAAATAACCGCAATTTGTTGAGCTGTCGGCGCTTCCGTTTTTTCAATAACTGTGCACTCGCCCCTGCTTCGAGCTGCCTCAACATTAAGAGTGCGGTCGGTCAGCAAAACAATCTGTTAAAAATCAAAAAATCAAAAATGCAAAAAAAACACACTTGAAATCGGGGAATTTCTCCCTCATTCCGCTCCATTGCTTCCTCTATTTTCGCCCCTGCGGTCATAAAAGTGCGGCCATACGGGTTTTCGCGCATCAATTGCTCGAGTTTTTCCATTATTGCTTGTCTAATTGGTAATGCAAGCACATCGGCGATATTTTCGGAACGTAGGCGGAGTGCATCATCAGGCATCAGGGTATAGACTTGAGCAAATGTTGGACGACGCCCCTGCGGCGCGACCAAGTCGCTGAACTGGAATGAAAATTGTCCTAAAAGAATAGATTAAAAAAGACATTATGAACTGAACGGACCATTATACTTGACGGTGTCCTTACGGCCAGCCATTTGATCCTCTGGAGCTTTTTCACTGTGCACTGAAGCAAACGCGAACGTGTTGTTTAATGGCAACGTGTTGTCCAAAAATTGTTCGCGTGCTTGCAAATCGGACGCCCCTGCCAGCTCCGTAAGAATAGTAGGTGGGCTTTGAAGTTCTGCATAATCGGCTGCCATTGCATCAGTATGACATTCGCCATTTGAACAGCATGGAGAGACACGCCCCTGCTTTTTTATTGCGTCACGTTCAGCATGGAGTAAAAGTGCGTCACAATGTTCACATGTAGCATCGCCAAACTGTCCGCTATCGTAATAGTCAACCTTAAACAATGGCTTTGAAATGAAAGTCTTAAAACTTAACTTGCCCGATGAAAGGACCCTTCAGATGCACAATGGTGTTTGCGATGGCACTGAGTGGTAATTTTGGTCAATTTCCTTGGTTTCATGTGCACTGCTGCAAATTCCTGAGCATATTTGTTTGCAGTAATAAAAGCTTGTGCATTTTGCTGACATTGCGCAAAAGAAGAACAATCACAATTGCCCCTGCAGCAACGTGTCCACGATCTCTTAGCTAAAACAATAATCAATATTAAAAAATTAAAAATATCACAATACCACCGGATCCTTTGAGAGGCCAAGAACGGGCAGAGTAATCAGACAACAACTTGTTCAGATGCGACTCGATTTCTTGAATGTGCTTAGCACGCAACTGTAAATGTGTAAAAAATATTAATAGGCATTAAAGGTTATAAACTTTAATTTTTCGTGGGTTACATCCGCCCCTGCCAGCGTTGTCGGCAAACAATGGTGTTGTTCGATGTTGCTTTTTTTATCGGGAAAAAGCACTTTTTCCGACCCCTGCTCATTCGCGGCTTGCTCCTGATCAATTAGGTTCTGGGTCTGATTTGACGAACACGGCTGATCAAGGTGAGCATTTGCATTAGCACCTCTAGCCTGTTTTGAATTGTTTCCTGCGTCTGAAGTAGACGCCCCTGCTTCGGAAAACTTTTCGGCAGAACTCCTGCTCAGTTGCTTACACAAACGATTTGAATTGATACGTTTTCGTGTTTTTGAAGGCATTTTGGAAAAATGATATCTAAAAAATTGAACACAATGAATTAAACAATAGCTTGAATAAAAGAGGATTTGTGTCAATAATATTTGGTCTGTAAAAAACAATTAGGATACACACATTTAATTACTAACACAAAGTCATTTGTGGGTTCAATAAATACATACAGAAGACCAAAAAAGAGAAATTCGCAGACAAACAATTCACTAATCAATAATGCAAGAGTATTTGTGGATCGGAAAAAATGCACACATTCGTTAGCACAAAGAACAAAATTGTTTTGTTTACCAGTTCACCAACGATTTCTTTTTTGCTATTACTACCAATTGTTTGCTGTGATGTAAAATGGGGAAGAGAAAAGAGAACAACAACGCACTATTTCTTTTTCCCTTGTTTTCTCTTCCCCTTGTTTTCTCTTCCCCTTTTTTTCTCTTCCCCTGTTTGCTGTGATGTAAAATGGGGAATAGAAAGCAGAACGATCAACGTAGTGTTTTCTGGTTTCCTTGTTTTCTCTTCACCCGCACGCTGTTTCACTCATTCTTCGCGTTGTTAGAATATTGTTTAAAAATTAGCTTATATTTATTAAAAATTTATTTAACAGAAATTGTGCTTTAAAAGCAGTGCTGGTGTGCTGTGCCTCCAAAATATTTAAGAAACTGTTTTGGTACTTCCCAAAAACTTGGAAAACGCAATGAGGAATGGTCTAAAAAAAGATTGTTTAGGTTTTCTCCAAAATGCCAAAACTAACTCCAAAGCACATAAATCTCTGAGTGGATCTCTACTAAAATCTCGCACTATTACCCTAAATCTCTGTGCTTTCCTCCCCCAATTTCTCCCAAAGCGCTGTAGTATTCTCTGTTACATTCATGTGATCTTTAAAATTTTTTTGTTCTTAGAATTTTGTTTTTAATGTTTTAAAAAAAGTATTTATACATTTTTATTTTAAGTATAATTTTTTGAAAAAAAAATTTTGGAACTTGGGAATTGATCCCACACAATAACCAATGCACACCAAGTGCTTAACCACTACACCACCGATTCAACTGTGGATTTCCCTTATTTTCCCCTCACCAACCCCCACCCGTTTGTCTTTTTCGAACATTTTTTGATTCTTGTCAGCAGCACATCTACCCTTCAGACTTGGCTGATCCGGCCCATCTATAGCTCATTTGATAGCCCATGGTCTGTAGATGTGCCCTCCAAAACATTCCATCAACGGTTAGGGTACTCCCCGCCGAGCTGGGAGCCAAACAATGGGGGGTGGTCAAAAAATTTGTGCCATTTTTAGACAATTTTTCGGGATTTTCTCGAAAATGCCTAACCCAAACTTTAATTTTATACCTTCCCCATATCGGCCACCCCAAACAATGGGGGGTCTTGTGAAAAGAGTTTTTTGATCCGACCCCAGTTCAAAAGTTATTCGAGGAAATGTGTAAAAAGGGGGTAGAAATATCTTATATAGAGAATAATGTTAAAAATGAATTGGAGAATTAATAAGTGTTGACTACAGTATGAAATTTTGATTCGAATTTATTTACCAAAATATGGATCAAAAACCCAAAATCGTCTAAAATATTGATTCAAAATGTGCTGGAACTGACAAAATCCAATCAATATACGCATTTTTAATTCATCGTGTCATAAGGGGTTTATTTATGTGAGCGCAAGTGATTTTGTTTTTACATCGCATTCTTATTAATTAAAATTTTTTGTAAAAATTCTTAATGAAATCCAAAATTATATTGACAAAAATGTATCAATGTTGCGAATATATAATTTTTATCTTAGTATTTATATCAATCAAATTATGTCAGATAAAATTAAATCACTTTCATGTGGACCGCCGGAAGCCCAAAGAGTCTGATATTTTATAAATTTAAAAAAGTGTTATATGCAGAAAATGTTCACTTTAATTCTTTAAGAACTTGTTATTATAAGGACAGTTGGTTTTATTTTCATAATTGAAGTAAATTAGTCGGCAAAATTTTATTATGTTGATTTTTTATAATATCAAATTTCAAATAGTTTTAC
Organism: Globodera rostochiensis; assembly: GCA_018350325.1. NCBI lineage: Eukaryota > Metazoa > Nematoda > Chromadorea > Rhabditida > Heteroderidae > Globodera > Globodera rostochiensis. The sequence goes on from JAEVLN010000020.1 coordinate 489,301, forward strand.
ATTTGATTAACATCTTCCAAATATTTTTGTAATATTTATATCTATTATTTACTTCCAAAATTAAAATATACTTTTAATAAATTTCAATGATAATCAAAATTCTTTACATGCTTTTTGTTATTAAATTAATTTTGGTTCAAAATAATTAAAAAAACGAATTATGTAAATAATTTGTCTAAAATTTTATGTTGAAAAATAGTAACCCACTCTTCATTTAAAACCCCCTTACTAATTTCTTCACTTCGACGGAGCCTGGAGCACTTAAGTAAAGCAGAATATGTAAATTAATTGATTTCGAAAATTGTTTACTTAATTCGAATTTTTATTTTTTGCTCATTTTTTAATATAAATTGGTAATTATTATTTTTTGCAAAGAGTTAGTTAATATTGATATTTTAATCATATAAATTCCAAGACAGGAGACTGCCTGCACACAATATAGAGCAACATGACCACAAGGGGCGCGGCATCGCGTTGGGGTGCTCATCATGCAATACATTCTTGGAATTAAAATTGTAATAATTAGGGAACAATTTATATGATTTTGAATATTTTTATGCTTATATGTTATGTAGAATACGGCCCAAAAATTGCGTTTCGCGTTGGTTTGAGCGTCCAGTTTATAACAAAAAATTAATTTGTAAATATCGATAGCTTATAAAAACAATTTCTCGGTTTTTTGGGTCTCATTCTCGGTCTCGAGTCTCGGGGTCATTTCTCGGTCTCGGTTCTCGGTGTCATTTCTCGGTCTCGGTTCTCGATTCTCGGTAAATTTCAAGTCTCGAACAGCTCTAATAACTAACCAGAAAATAAATGCATAACAAAACAAAAAGTTTTTACTCAGCATTTGTTTTGCAATTATAAACCTTTTTGTTTATATTTACGAAAAAAAAAAATTACCTATTTGCTGTGAAGCATCAAAAAGCAAAAATTATTAAAATAACAAATTTAATATGATATAACAACAAATAAAACAAAATATGAAATATAATTACATATTAATGTTCATTTAAAAAAAAATTAGATTCCAAATTAAAATGATAGAACACCTAATATATTAAAAAATTTAAAAAAAAGTAGTAACCCATAAAAAAAGTTAATTCAAAATATTTTATTCAAAGCGGTAATGGCAGAATATTATTGAACAAATCAAAATAAGTCTTTAATCCAAAACACAACAATTCAAAATACAGACAAAAGAAAAGTTTGTCAAAAAGCAAAAAAAAATGTTTGGATAAAAATAATATTTTTTACTTTATTTAAGTAAAATTATATATTCAAAATATTGGCACTCTTGCCTCCGTAAAACACCTTCACTATGCAATTTGTAACATTCTCCTGCCCAACTGATGAGGTGAAGGCAAATAATTTAAATCTGTGTATATTTTATTCTCTCTCCTTCAGATGATTAATTACCCAAACCTTCTTCCCGATCTTTAATTTTAATTGACGTTACATTTATTGCAAATTTTTCTTTTTAAAATTGAGCATAGTTTATATAAGAAATTTAGATAATTTTTAATATTTCAACTTTAAAGCGCAAGCATATGCATTTTATTTTGTTTTGATGCGACCCGACAACAAATCAGCGGTGCGGTGTGGTTGCTGTTCTCAAAGTCAATAAATTATTTAACATTTTTAGATAAAAGCAGCATATGGCCTCAAAACCGTCCGGGTATCGTCCGGGTCAAAACCGTCCGGGTATCGTCCGGGTCAAAACCGAGCGGGTACCAAAACCGAGCGGGTACCGAGCGGCCTTTGATCATGCCGCCACCAAACCTAAGCCTATTGGAGGGGGTCTGCCCTTTGATCATGCCGCCACCAAACCTAAACCTATGGGAGGGGTCCAACCCGTTGACCTTACCATTACCAAACCCAAACCTATTGGAGAAACCCTTTGATCATGCCGCCACTCAACTTAAACCCATTGGGGCTTTGATCATGCCGCCTTCTACCTGATCCCAAAAGCGAGCGGTTTGCGGTTAATTCAGTCCCAACAAAACCGCGCGGGTACGGCGCGGCCAAAAAGGGCGCGGGTACCCAAACCTATTGGAGGGGTCAGATCCTTTGATCTTGCCGCCCTAAGCCAAAACCTATTGGAGGGGTCGGGGTCTTTGATCATGCCGCCCGCAAGGCCTAAACCTATTGGAGGGGTCAGATCCTTTGATCTTGCCGCCCCAAACCGAAACCTATTGGGTATTTTGATCTTACCGCCCCAAGCCAAAACCTATTGGGTTCTTTCATCATGCCGCCCGCAAGGTCTAAAGCTATTGGAGGGTTCGGGTTCTTTGATCATGCCGCCACCAGACCCAAACCTATTGGGTCCTTTGAACATCCCGTCTCCTAACAAACCACAAAAGCGAGCGGCTTGCGGTCAATTCAGTCCCAACAAAACCGCGCGGGTGTTAGCGGATTAAACAAGCTTTTAATTAGTCCCCCAAAACCCATTGGGCCCATTGCCAAATCAATTTTCCCTCCCCCATCCCTCAAGGTCATTTCGGCACCTGTCAATCAAACTTTCTCCGCGCACCAAAATTTTTCCCTTCTCACCTGTCAATCAAACTTCCGCCGTTCAAATTTTCCGAATGTGAGGGGCCATCTCGTGGGTTTGAAAAAAGCGCGGACGATTTTTAATTAAACACTCAAAACCCATTGGGCCCATTGCTAAATCAATTTTCCCTCCCCATCCTCAAGGTCATTAAGCACCTGTCAATCAAACTTTCGCGGCGCACCAAAACTTTCCATCTCAGCTGTCAATCAAATTTAACTTCATTTAAATTTTGCAACAAAAACATTCGGCAAATCGATTTCACTTTTGAAACATTTTTAAAGGCATAATGTAAAAAATCATTTCGTTAGGTTCTTCAATATTTTTTTCCACCCGTAATTACGACTTTGCCCGTCCAAAAAATTAAGGCAGTCAATCTTTTTCCTCTTTTGTAGTTTAGACCACAAAAAATTTTGGGCTCATATAAGCTATTTAGAACGAATTTTACGAAATTTATTTAGATCAATTCCCGCCTAAGTTAAAAAGGGTAACAACATTTTCAACTAAATGCCTGAAAATAAATTGTGCTTCTCGAGAATTTAATAATTTCAACAAACGTTCTTATCGCCTTTCGCAATCTTCTAATTTTTTTTTTTTGTGCTCAAACAAATGCTTTTTCAGATTTTATAAGATTTTCAGATTTCTAATGCAGGTTTAAATTTTTGTTTATATTTAAATTTGCAATCATTACTCGATAATGAAGAGAAATCAATCTCAACTCCCAAATTAGCAACAGCAGCGATATTGAAAATGACCCCATCCCAATTAAAAAAGCAACAACATTTTCAATTAAAGCCCGCGTAAAATAATCCCCCACCCTCAAGGTCATTTCGTCACTGTCAGAGTGGTCATTTATCACCTGTCAACCTAATTAAAAAAAAATTTTTTTTTTTGGTGTTTGATGTTGAAGTGAAAAGAGGTGAACATAAAATAGGTAAAAAGAGGTGAACATAAAATAGGTGAAAAGAGGTGAACATAAAATAGGTGAAAAGAGGTGAACATAAAATAGGTGAAAAGAGGTGAAATCGGGTGAAATTTCACCTAAAAGTATATAGAGCACGTGTTTTATGGAGGTAGTATGTATAAAAATGTCAGACTTAAACACTTAGGAAATTTTGTGTTGGTTAACCAAAATGAAAACCTACAGGACCCATTGCCAAATCCAAAATACCTCAGGTTCATCTCGTCACCTGCCAATAACCTTCCACTCCCGCGCAACTTTAGCATTTCAGTCAACACAAATTGAATTAAACCACAGAAATTTTTCAAATTTTATGAGAACTCTCGCAATAATTTAAGACACCAAAACAAAAACATTTGAACTTCGTCACACCACATATTGCCGAAAACAAATCGATTTTATCCGCCTCTCAAACAGATTTCATCAACTGTCAATCATAAATGTTTTTCCGCGCAAAAACTTTTGCTTTTGCAACATGTTTTCAACCAGCGGACTTGGGCGAATACATCCTTAATTTCGCAACCATTTAGGTGGAAAAAGCATTTGGGCATTAAGCCATCTGGCATGCGTACCAAACGTCATCACAGGCAAACTAAAAAGGCGCACCTTTCTCACACCCACTCAAGGTCATTCAACGCCCGCTAATAAAAAGACCGTTGTGATGCAGATATTTATCGAACAAAAAAAACGATAATTTTGTGGATGAACACAAAATTTATAATATGGGGAAAAAGTTTGGTTGACACGAAACGAATTCAAGTAACTCCAAGTTATACGTATTATAAGTCGTATTATAAGGAGGGTGACAAATATGAGAAGTATCTTAAAACACGGTGTATTAAGGGCAGGAACATCGGCAAGAGAATGTGAGATGAAGACTGAATTTAAAAATTATTTCAGTATTATGAGAAATGATGGTCGGCAAAATTAAATTGGATACTAAAATGATGGTCCGAAATGAGAATGATGACAAATGAAAAGCAATAAAAGAATCTGAGAATGACAGTCAAAAGTATGAGGATATGAGGGGAAAACGGTGAACCATTTGAAACCTATAAAAGCAAATTCAAATACCAAAACATGATGAAATGTATCAGTTTAGTCATCAAGTAAGCGATAATACAGCATTTCTGAAAAAACTAGCTTCCAACAGTTCAGACCGAAAGAAGAACGAATTAATCGAATCTGCAACTACCGATCAAATTTTGGCAATTGTTGAAATTTGTGTAAACATTTTGAGTTTTAATTTTAAACTTAATAAAGGCCAAAAACAAAAACTTGTCCAGTACGCAGATTTTTACCGGACTATTGCCAGATCCCGTTCAGAAAAAACAGCAAGAAAGGCGATACAGCAGGGAAGCGGAATAGCATTAGGAGCGATCTTAGTCCCGATTTTAAACGTTCTAGCTCAACATTTGTTAGAAAAAATCGTATGATGAAGTTTGCAAAGAAAATGACAATGGTCCCGGAGGCGGAATACCATGCATTATTAAATTCGCTCAGGGGCGGAGACTATTTGCAAAATGAAAAGGCCATGTTGGATGCAAAGATTATGCAAAATTTAGAAGATCCGACAATAAGTGAAGATCTTAAAGCGAGTAGGCATAGTTGGCTCTATAAGGAGCGAAGAATGATAAAAAGAATGGTTGATAATAGACCGCAAAGAGTTGTGATTGTTAACCAAAATCCGGCACCTAATGTTGCACCATATTTGGGGGTTAGTCAGCCAAATACCCAGACAACCGAGGAGCCAAGAAAATTCATAGTGCCTACAAAAAGGCTCAGAAGAGAAGAAAACGAAAGTGAAGAAGTTGATAAAAACTTGAGAGATGAAAATACGAGGGAGATGATCCAATCTTCATTAATTGAAGAGGAAATTCCACTCGAATTACACTCCCCAGTTTCTTCAGAAACATCATCAATTTTTAAAACACCAGAAAAATTGCGCAGCACTACGATCATCCACCCAAGCTTTTTGGGGGATCTTTTTAATTATGTATCTAAAAACAAGGATACCTTTAAAATAACGGCAATGGGAAAAGTTCAATCTAATAAAAATCTGCCAATTGATGATAGTAATTATAAGAACGTCTTGAGATATCTTGCTGGAGAAGAGGGCGACACACCCCGAGGAGCGAAATTTCTAAAAGATCGGCTCTTAAAAGATGCGACAATACGAGAAATGGTTGACAGGTCAAACGCCATGTGGGGAAAAGGTAAAAAAGTTTTTATTAAAGACACCCCTATAAAAAATACCGGAACATTGCAACAGAAGAAAAAACCATTTAAGCCAACTTTATGGGCACGGTTATAGATAAGATGTTATAATAAAGGTAGTATAATTTTGAATCTCCAGCATAAACATGTAGCAGTTTTGCATGGAATTTTAATTTACAGAAATTATAAACCCTGGAGTATAAAAAAGGAAAAGACAATCTTGCTAGGCGGGAAGGATATTTTGATAGCGTTAATTTAATTAAAGATTCCGATTTTATGCGAATTAATTTAATTCATTTTCAATTTGCAATAAAATTGGGTCTGGGGCGTGATTGTGGTTTCGCGTAAGAATAAATTTCTCATCCCCCTCGAACCCCCACCCCTCACAACCATATCTAAACCATTCACACTTCCACCATGTCTTGAATTTTGTTGACTTATGTTTATAATATCGATAACCATCGCAAAATTTCCCCTTTCCATCTTTTATTGTGTTTAATTTTGACATTTTTTTTTTTGCATATTACCCTCTAAAACACATGCCCTATATACTTTTTGGTGAACTTTCACCAGATTTCACCTTTTTCACCTATTTGAATTTCACCTTTATACCATTTGAGGTTCATCTTATCATTTGTGGCGTACAAAAATGCTATAACGAAATGGCTATAAAATAAAAAATAAATAAATATGGATTTAATAAAACCAGAAAGAAAGAATAACCAACTTTGTGAATCTGCAAAAAAAAAAAAGGGGCAGAAAGAGTTTGAAGGGTTGGTGGTAAATCGAGTAGTTCAAAGGGGTGGGGGTTCGAAGGGGATAAGAAATTTATTCTTACGCGAAACCACAATCACGCCCCAGACCCAATTTTATTGCAAATTGAAAATGAATTAAATTAATTCGCATAAAATCGGAATCTTTAATTAAATTAACGCTATCAAAATATCCTTCCCGCCTAGCAAGATTGTCTTTTCCTTTTTTATACTCCAGGGTTTATAATTTCTGTAAATTAAAATTCCATGCAAAACTGCTACATGTTTATGCTGGAGATTCAAAATTATACTACCTTTATTATAACATCTTATCTATAACCGTGCCCATAAAGTTGGCTTAAATGGTTTTTTCTTCTGTTGCAATGTTCCGGTATTTTTTATAGGGGTGTCTTTAATAAAAACTTTTTTACCTTTTCCCCACATGGCGTTTGACCTGTCAACCATTTCTCGTATTGTCGCATCTTTTAAGAGCCGATCTTTTAGAAATTTCGCTCCTCGGGGTGTGTCGCCCTCTTCTCCAGCAAGATATCTCAAGACGTTCTTATAATTACTATCATCAATTGGCAGATTTTTATTAGATTGAACTTTTCCCATTGCCGTTATTTTAAAGGTATCCTTGTTTTTAGATACATAATTAAAAAGATCCCCCAAAAAGCTTGGGTGGATGATCGTAGTGCTGCGCAATTTTTCTGGTGTTTTAAAAATTGATGATGTTTCTGAAGAAACTGGGGAGTGTAATTCGAGTGGAATTTCCTCTTCAATTAATGAAGATTGGATCATCTCCCTCGCATTTTCATCTCTCAAGTTTTTATCAACTTCTTCACTTTCGTTTTCTTCCCTTCTGAGCCTTTTTGTAGGCACTATGAATTTTCTTGGCTCCTCGGTTGTCTGGGTATTTGGCTGACTAACCCCCAAATATGGTGCAACATTAGGTGCTGCATTTTGGTTAACAATCACAACTCTTTGCGGTCTATTATCAACCATTCTTTTTATCATTCTTCGCTCCTTATAAAGCCAACTATGTCTACTCGCTTTAAGATCTTCACTTATTGTCGGATCTTCTAAATTTTGCATAATCTTTGCATCCAACGCTGCCTTTTCATTTTGCAAATAATCTCCGCCCCTGAGCGAATTTAATAATGCATGGTATTCCGCCTCCGGGACCATTGTCATTTTCTTTGCAAACTTCATCATACGATTTTTTCTAACAAATGTTGAGCTAGAACGCTTAAAATCGGGACTAAGATCGCTCCTAATGCTATTCCGCTTCCCTGCTGTATCGCCTTTCTTGCTGTTTTTTCTGAACGGGATCTGGCAATAGTCCGGTAAAAATCTGCGTACTGGACAAGTTTTTGTTTTTGGCCTTTATTAAGTTTAAAATTAAAACTCAAAATGTTTACACAAATTTCAACAATTGCCAAAATTTGATCGGTAGTTGCAGATTCGATTAATTCGTTCTTCTTTCGGTCTGAACTGTTGGAAGCTAGTTTTTTCAGAAATGCTGTATTATCGCTTACTTGATGACTAAACTGATACATTTCATCATGTTTTGGTATTTGAATTTGCTTTTATAGGTTTCAAATGGTTCACCGTTTTCCCCTCATATCCTCATACTTTTGACTGTCATTCTCAGATTCTTTTATTGCTTTTCATTTGTCATCATTCTCATTTCGGACCATCATTTTAGTATCCAATTTAATTTTGCCGACCATCATTTCTCATAATACTGAAATAATTTTTAAATTCAGTCTTCATCTCACATTCTCTTGCCGATGTTCCTGCCCTTAATACACCGTGTTTTAAGATACTTCTCATATTTGTCACCCTCCTTATAATACGACTTATAATACGTATAACTTGGAGTTACTTGAATTCGTTTCGTGTCAACCAAACTTTTTCCCCATATTATAAATTTTGTGTTCACCCACAAAATTATCGTTTTTTTTGTTCGATAAATATCTGCATCACAACGGTCTTTTTATTAGCGGGCGTTGAATGACCTTGAGTGGGTGTGAGAAAGGTGCGCCTTTTTAGTTTGCCTGTGATGACGTTTGGTACGCATGCCAGATGGCTTAATGCCCAAATGCTTTTTCCACCTAAATGGTTGCGAAATTAAGGATGTTATTCGCCCAAGTCCGCTGGTTGAAAACATGTTGCAAAAGCAAAAGTTTTTGCACGGAAAAACATTTATGATTGACAGTTGATGAAATCTGTTTGAGAGGCGGATAAAATCGATTTGTTTTCGGCAATATGTGGTGTGACGAAGTTCAAAGGTTTTTGTTTTGGTGTCTTAAATTATTGCGAGAGTTCTCATAAAATTTGAAAAATTTCTGTGGTTTAATTCAATTTGTGTTGACTGAAATGCTAAAGTTGCGCGGGAGTGGAAGGTTATTGGCAGGTGACGAGATGAACCTGAGGTATTTTGGATTTGGCAATGGGTCCTGTAGGTTTTCATTTTGGTTAACCAACACAAAATTTCCTAAGTGTTTAAGTCTGACATTTTTATACATACTACCTCCATAAAACACGTGCTCTATATACTTTTAGGTGAAATTTCACCCGATTTCACCTCTTTTCACCTATTTTATGTTCACCTCTTTTCACCTATTTTATGTTCACCTCTTTTCACCTATTTTATGTTCACCTCTTTTTACCTATTTTATGTTCACCTCTTTTCACTTCAACATCAAACACCAAAAAAAAAAAATTTTTTTTAATTAGGTTGACAGGTGATAAATGACCACTCTGACAGTGACGAAATGACCTTGAGGGTGGGGGATTATTTTACGCGGGCTTTAATTGAAAATGTTGTTGCTTTTTTACTTGGGATGGGGTCATTTTCAATAACGCTGCTGTTGCTAATTTGGGAGTTGAGATTGATTTCTCTTCATTATCGAGTAATGATTGCAAATTTAAATATAAACAAAAATTTAAACCTGCATTAAAAATCTGAAAATCTTATAAAATCTGAAAAAGCATTTGTTTGAGCACAAAAAAAAATTAGAAGATTGCGAAAGGCGATAAGAACGTTTGTTGAAATTATTAAATTCTCGAGAAGCACAATTTATTTTCAGGCATTTAGTTGAAAATGTTGTTACCCTTTTTAACTTAGGCGGGAATTGATCTAAATAAATTTCGTAAAATTCGTTCTAAATAGCTTATATGAGCCCAAAATTTTTTGTGGTCTAAACTACAAAAGAGGAAAAAGATTGACTGCCTTAATTTTTTGGACGGGCAAAGTCGTAATTACGGGTGGAAAAAAATATTGAAGAACCTAACGAAATGATTTTTTACATTATGCCTTTAAAAATGTTTCAAAAGTGAAATCGATTTGCCGAATGTTTTTGTTGCAAAATTTAAATGAAGTTAAATTTGATTGACAGCTGAGATGGAAAGTTTTGGTGCGCCGCGAAAGTTTGATTGACAGGTGCTTAATGACCTTGAGGATGGGGAGGGAAAATTGATTTAGCAATGGGCCCAATGGGTTTTGAGTGTTTAATTAAAAATCGTCCGCGCTTTTTTCAAACCCACGAGATGGCCCCTCACATTCGGAAAATTTGAACGGCGGAAGTTTGATTGACAGGTGAGAAGGGAAAAATTTTGGTGCGCGGAGAAAGTTTGATTGACAGGTGCCGAAATGACCTTGAGGGATGGGGGAGGGAAAATTGATTTGGCAATGGGCCCAATGGGTTTTGGGGGACTAATTAAAAGCTTGTTTAATCCGCTAACACCCGCGCGGTTTTGTTGGGACTGAATTGACCGCAAGCCGCTCGCTTTTGTGGTTTGTTAGGAGACGGGATGTTCAAAGGACCCAATAGGTTTGGGTCTGGTGGCGGCATGATCAAAGAACCCGAACCCTCCAATAGCTTTAGACCTTGCGGGCGGCATGATGAAAGAACCCAATAGGTTTTGGCTTGGGGCGGTAAGATCAAAGTACCCAATAGGTTTCGGTTTGGGGCGGCAAGATCAAAGGGTTTCTCCAATAGGTTTTGGCTTGGGCGGCATGATCAAAGACCCCGACCCCTCCAATAGGTTTTGGCTTGGGCGGCAAGATCAAAGGATCTGACCCCTCCAATAGGTTTGGGTACCCGCGCCCTTTTTGGCCGCGCCGTACCCGCGCGGTTTTGACCCGGGCTATACCCGGGCGGTTTTGACCCGGGCTATACCCGGGCGGTTTTGAGGCCATATGCTGCTGATAAACTACTTATGATGTATGTAAAACACAGATACAAGCTCAAAATTTCAAACAATAACAAGATATAGTTCACAAATAATATTAATTTTTCTTAAAGATTAAACTTAAGAATTTTTTTTGTTTGTTTTTTGTAAACTGGTCAAATTTATTGCACTTTTGCCACCGCCTGAGCACCTCCGATAGCGGATTTCAATATCTTACAATTCACCCAATCAGTAGCCGAAACACCATCATTTTTAATTAGCATTTCCTAGATTTATTTGAATTCTAATTTATTATTTTAATTGAATAAATTAATACAAATTCTTTATGAACGCTCGAATATATTTTTGAAATTATTCAAATCGTTTTTCATATTTTTATTAATTATAAAATAATTCTAATAATGACGATTGCACAATGTGACAATTATTTTTATTTACATTGCTGAATCTTTTTTTTTATTCACTGGTTGCCATTAGGCCGACAATATTAAGAGTCGTTCTATGAGCACAAATTTAAATATAACTAAAACAATTTTTGTGCCTATTTAGGCGCCTAAATAGGCAAATAAAATTTTTTACAGAAGGTTTTAACAAAAAAGGAAATGAAAAAATAAGCATCATTTCTGCTTATTGCAGTTACAAATCAAAAATTTTTCGACCTGAGATGTATAAGATTGGGTAGAAGTTTGAAGCCCTAAATTTAATTTTTGTTGTGCCAAGTTCGCAGAAAAAATAGGCATTTGCCTAAAAGTGCCAGCCCTGATTACAACAAGTTCTTAAATTCAAATTCAAATTCAAATTTATATTTTAATGTTTGACTTTTTAGAGTTTGTTGTGATTACAAATAAAGTTGTTTTAATGTCGAGAATTATAAATGTTGTTTTGCAGTTGAATTGCTTTTATGAAGTTTGGTATATTAGATTCTTTTTTTGGCGGTGGTTGTGGCTGGTTCTTTGACGGTAAAAACATCTTTTATTTATTTAAAGTTTGTGCTCAATTCAACGGACCCATAAACAACCATATTTTTTATAACCTTTATGACAAGAAAAAGCTCATAATACGTTGTTTAGTTTGATATGATAAAATGTTGAAGACTTCTTGAACAAGCAAAAATTGAGAATGCCATATTACTTAATGATTATCGTGGAAAGTAAACTATATTTTTAAATTGCCTTTTTTATAGTACAAATATTTCTTTAAATGATTTAGTGATTTTAATTATTTTTTCAGCTTAGATCAATATAGACAATGATTTAAATTACCATAGACATACAATTTAAGTCTTTAAATGTTATTTTTAGTTTTTTGTCATATGCTGCAATAGCTTTAACTTTATTACCATTTGTTTATAGTAATGAACTTTAGATTTTAAATTTGCTTTGAACTTTTGGTATATTGTAAAAACTGCTTTCGGACTCATCGTTTATCTTGTATTAATTTTATATAATCATGTTTTTTATTTTTAATTATTTACATACAGTGTTATTTTTTTGCAGATCACACATAATCGTTTTTATGAGTATTTAAGAAATTAATCAGCATAAAGATTATACATAAATACAATGGATGTTATTGTCTTGGCTCACTCACCAGCGGGATGCCGCGTTCGCTCCCGTGAGCACGTGACGGATCAACTTTTCCAATTGCATTTAAAAAACGTATAACTTATTATATTTTCATAGATTTGTTTACATTTTGCCATCAATATATCAACGTGCCTAAGGCTCTGTCTGAAGATACGCCCTGAGTTTTATTCACTAGAATTTGCGTAAACTTTAAACCATTTATAACAGATTAATTTTTATTTTATTTTTGTATAAAATTAATTTATAGTTTGCCTTGGTCAGTTACTGTTGCACATTTTATTAATATAATTAGTTTTGTAGTTATTATTCATCTAAGCCATATTAGATTACAGATTTTATTTTTAAAGATGAATATATTATTGAATCATTTAGTTACATTTATTTTGAAATAGTATACAGATACATAATTTTAACAAAATTTTTTAGAATTTGTATATATTTAATTTAAAAAATTTTAAGCTAAAAATTAAAAAAAATCTTTTTAAATATAAAAAAATATTTTAATGACAAAAAGTTATTTAAAAAATCCAAAAGTCATGGGACAAAAAAATTTAATAACTTGGTAAAAATCCAAGCATAGTATGGATCCTGGTTCGCATAAACAATGTAAAACCCCCGAAGATAAAATATTATGATTTATTTTGGTGGTTCGAAGCTTGCGGCCCGAAACTTGCGACCCGAATTTTGCGGCCCTAATTAAAGCAAAAAAAAAAAAGACAAAACAACTTTTAAACTTGATAATTTATTACACCATTTTGTCATAAAAATGCAAGAAAAGTTAATAGCTCATATTGTCTGGACTAGTCGTCCCACTGATCAAAATTTTCCAGCGAGTCGGTATTGTACCGCTCTAAATTTTAATAGTAATTTAAAAAAAAAATTGCTCTTTTTATACTATGATTTTTTGTTTTTTTATGCTAACAAATTTCAAATCAGATTTGGATTTTTAAAATATTACATTTTCATGGACATCATCATTTAGTTATTACTGATTTGATCAAAAATCGACAAATCACAAAGAATTACTTTCTGTATTTAAAAATTCATTTGATACAGAAATCTTTCATAAAATTACCTGTTAAATATTTTGTTATGCTCAGCTTTGCGCTGACGTGAATCCACATATTGCATCCGTTCCGTGTCTTCGCAATGTCGATTAAAATTGCCTTATATTATTGGAGGAATACCTTAAACATTAATAAGTGTTAAGATTTAACTGATAATGTAGTGCTATGTTTAGTCAAATAAATAAATAAAAATATTCTAGTGCAAAAAATTTCTAATATTTTGCAAGCAATCTTTTAAGGCATCTTTATTATTTTTGCATTAAAAAATATTTTTATGGATAATCGCATATATTTATCAAATTATATCATATAGTTGTTCCAAAGAGCGTCTTTATATTTGTAATATTTTTTAATTGATTTTTTCTAGATATTCAAACTTTTGTAACACACTTTTTATTTTATAACTTTTTATTTATTGCTTTATCAGTATAATTATTTTATTTCAATAATAGTAATGATTCTAAATGATTTTATGTACATTCATAAACCTTTATTAATAGTTTTTTTGTGTCTCTTTTTTTTAATATTTCAGTTTTTAATTTAATTTATGTGTGGTTGTGTTGCTTTACTAATTATATCTATTAATTTTTATACATATTGCTGTAATTGGCATATTATTGAAAATTAATTTGGTGTTGGTTAAATATGGTTGTGAGTCTCGTATTTCTTCGATGAGATTTACCATCACAAAAATACTTCATTTCCAAACCAATCAAATTACGATCAGTATATCAAATAACTTTTATTTTTGTGCACAATGTTTAAATAATATTTCTATGTTATAATTTTTCTCGCCATGGTGCTGGACAGTTGCATAGGCTAATTTTACTTAATAATAACAAATGCGTAAAATGTACAATATTTAGATAAACAATACACTATAAAAAATACATTTATAAAACTGAGCAAACTAATTATTGAATCAAATATAATTGACTTTAATATTATCTTTTTTTTTATAATAAACATTCAAAAACGGTTAATATAAAATCAAAAATTACACGTGTAGAAGCAGTGGAGAGGAGATTTTTGACCTTGTTTTGGCATCATTTTTACAGCTCAGTTGCTGGGAAGCATAGCATCAATGTATATGAATGCATTCAACATAAAAAATTACAAAAAGGATTAATTGGAATTAACAAAAATAAAAAAGTATTTACATTTTCAAAGTTCCTATTTATTTATATTAAAATTTTAAAAGTGCGGACCACAACAGTGAATTTTTGTATATTGTAACTTTTTGTTGGGTACAATTTAAACGACAAAAAATTAAACCAAAAAATAAAAAAACAAGTGGTTCCAGTATTATTTAATGCAACTCTAAAGTATATGACAACCCTAAAATATAAAATATAATTCTTTTAAAACTAACAAATAAAAATAAAACCTAAAACCTAAAACCTTTTTTTCAGGCAACGGATGGAGAACACAGATGCGGGAGAGGATACCAAAAAAGCGATTAAAGAAATTTTTCAGTTAAATTACCACAACAAAATGCTTAAATATAAATCTAGATCAATAAAGCGAAAAAATTTACATTTTTTAATGATGTTTTCTCAAAGCTACCTTGTAAGGTCATCCAATTCTGCTTTTAAATTGATGTAAAACATGAATATTTAATAAATATCATAATAATGTTAAAAATGAATTGGAGAATTAATAAGTGTTGACTACAGTATGAAATTTTGATTCAAATTTATTTACCAAAATATGGATCAAAAACCCAAAATCGTCCAAAATATTGATTCAAAATGTGCTGGAACTGACAAAATCCAATCAATATACGCGTTTTTAATTCATCGTATCATAAGGGGTTTATTTATGTGAGCGCAAGTGATTTTGTTTTTACATCGCATTCTTATTAATTAAAATTTTTTGTAAAAATTCTTAATGAAATCCAAAATTATATTGACAAAAATGTATCAATGTTGCGAATATATAATTTTTATCTTAGTATTATTTATGTCAATCAAATTATGTCAGATAAAATTAAATCACTTTCATGTGGACCGCCGGAAGCCCAAAGAGTCTGATATTTTATAAATTTAAAAAAGTGTTATATGCAGAAAATGTTCACTTTAATTCTTTACAGAACTTGTTATTATAAGGACAGTTGGTTTTATTTTCATAATTGAAGTAAATTAGTCGGCAAAATTTTATTATGTTGATTTTTTATAATATCAAATTTCAAATAGTTTTACATTTGATTAACATCTTCCAAATATTTTTGTAATATTTATATATTATTTACTTCCAAAATTAAAATATACTTTTAATAAATTTCAATGATAATCAAAATTCTTTACATGCTTTTTGTTATTAAATTAATTTTGGTTCAAAATAATTAAAAAAACGAATTATGTAAATAATTTGTCTAAAATTTTATGTTGAAAAATAGTAACCCACTCTTCATTTAAAACCCCCTTACTAATTTCTTCACTTCGACGGAGCCTGGAGCACTTAAGTAAAGCAGAATATGTAAATTAATTGATTTCGAAAATTGTTTACTTAATTCGAATTTTTATTTTTTGCTCATTTTTTAATATAAATTGGTAATTATTATTTTTTGCAAAGAGTTAGTTAAAATATTGATATTTTAATCATATAAATTCCAAGACAGGAGACTGCCTGCACACAATATAGAGCAACATGACCACAAGGGGCGCGGCATCGCGTTGGGGTGCTCATCATGCAATACATTCTTGGAATTAAAATTGTAATAATTAGGGAACAATTTATATGATTTTGAATATTTTTATGCTTATATGTTATGTAGAATACGGCCCAAAAATTGCGTTTCGCGTTGGTTTGAGCGTCCAGTTTATAACAAAAAATTAATTTGTAAATATCGATAGCTTATAAAAACAATTTCTCGGTTTTTTGGGTCTCATTCTCGGTCTCGAGTCTCGGGGTCATTTCTCGGTCTCGGTTCTCGGTGTCATTTCTCGGTCTCGGTTCTCGATTCTCGGTAAATTTCAAGTCTCGAACAGCTCTAATAACTAACCAGAAAATAAATGCATAACAAAACAAAAAGTTTTTACTCAGCATTTGTTTTGCAATTATAAACCTTTTTGTTTATATTTACGAAAAAAAAAAATTACCTATTTGCTGTGAAGCATCAAAAAGCAAAAATTATTAAAATAACAAATTTAATATGATATAACAACAAATAAAACAAAATATGAAATATAATTACATATTAATGTTCATTTAAAAAAAAATTAGATTCCAAATTAAAATGATAGAACACCTAATATATTAAAAAATTTTAAAAAAAGTAGTAACCCATAAAAAAAGTTAATTCAAAATATTTTATTCAAAGCGGTAATGGCAGAATATTATTGAACAAATCAAAATAAGTCTTTAATCCAAAACACAACAATTCAAAATACAGACAAAAGTGAAACTAGCACTCATTTAATATTAATCCAAAATAATTTAAATTATATTTTATTGATGTAAAAGTTTCAGTTCAACCAATTTACTCAAAAAGTGGAAAATAATCGATTTCTTTTAAAATTGATTATGGAACTCTAAAAGGCTTAGTATATTCAGTTCACGAGTGAGAAAGGGATTTTATTATTATTGTAATTATAAAGAAAATATTTATTCGTTGAGATATTCCTTTAAACTTATAAACTATAATTTTTATTCACTATACTAAATCAGTGTGTCCGTCTGTATGTTTGTCCCGTTTTAAATGAAATTTTTGCACAACCACAATTTTATGTAATATTTCCTTCTGGCCATTTAGTTTTGTTTTTTAAGATCTAACTTAGTTTTTTTTTTTTTTAAGATCTAACTACCCAAAAATTCACCACAATTGTATTAAATATTTCCTTCTGGCCTGTTTTTTTAAGATTTAATTATCAGTTGATCATTATTTTAATATTAATTTTAAATTATTTTTAGAAATATAATGGACGTAATAAACAATTATTTCCAACTGACGCACCGTGTTCTTCTACTTCTTTGCAAGATATAAACGGGTTACAAGCTCCTGAAAAAAGCGGACAAACGGGTTCAAAGCTCCCGTTTAAAAAAGCGGTTGAACCGGTTCAAAGCTCCGGTAAACAAAAGCGGCCAGAAAATTTGACAACAATGAAAAAACTAATAATGATGTGTTTATAAATCTTGATGAAATTGAAGATATTTCGGATATTTCTTTTAGCCAATATTATTGTATTAATAAAAGCAAATCACATGTAGCGGAAAGAAAAGCAAAACAGAGAGAAAAAATGGATATTAATGAAAAAGAAAAAGAAGTTGAAATGAATAGAACCCGAATAGGTATCAAAAGAGCTTTGATGATGGATGAAGAAAGAGAATATAAGAAAAGTAGTGAGCGTATTCAGTATGCCATTAAAAGAGCGCGTATGACTAATGAAGATTTGGAAAAAGAAAGAGAATCGAATCGTTCAAATAAACACACTATTCGAAAAAGCTTTAAAAAGGGTTTTGATCAGTTTGGTGTTGCTGGAGAACATAAAAATGTTTTTTTTACGAATTGGGACAATTTAATCTTAAATGTTCAAAATGTAAGTCATTGCATTTCCCTGAGGAAATATCAGAACGAGCTAAAACTGTCGAGAATGTGTTTAATAGTTGCTGTGGAGGAGGGAAACTTTTAAAACTCGGAGAAAAATTAGATGAATACTCTGAGGAATTGAAAGTTCTTTTTCATAAAGATCATCCTTATCACAAAAATTTTATCACCAACATTCGCCGCTACAATAGTGCGTTTGCTTGCGCTTCTATTAGCTGTTTTAAATTTAAACTACCAACACCGGGTAACTATCACTGAACTCCTCGGCTCCTTTTGGTACCCAAACTTTGGTGCGTTCGCGTCGCGGGTACCGTCAGTAGGCAAAATTGCCGAAGCCAAAACCAAAGCAAAAAATAATCCACCAAAAATTAGACATGAAAAACAATGTATTTATTAGCTTTTTATTTCAATTTTAAAATTTGTTTTTTGTTTATCATTTATACAATAAAAAATGATTGACTACTTGAAATTTGTATTGTAAAATAATTCACTTGAATGTAATTTTTTTCGACACGAAAACTTTTAAATAAAAAGAGAAACAGAAAATCAAAAGAAAAGAAAATAAAATAGGCAGTGATAGAAAAAAAACATCTCTCGCTTTTGTGTGAAACAAACACAAAGACTATAACATCTTTTGAAATAAACGAGATTAAAATAGTAAATAGATATGAAAAAGAACACATAATCTAAAACAAGTCAAGAATCAGGGTAAGAGTCAAAGCAAGAGTCAAAATAGTCGAAATACAAAGCAAGAATCAAGACAAGATTCAAAGCAAAAGGAAACATTTAATACCGAATGATAAAAGACAAAAAGAGCGGTTGGGTGCCGCGAAGCGGCAGCCAAACGCTCGTAAGTAATTAAATTAAAAATAATTCAAATGAAAAATAATTTAGATAATACAGCGCGTATCGGCAAATCTTTATTGCCCGCACTTAAAAGTGATGCTGCCAATCCAAATCGTGGAGTCATTGGGTGTCACTAACAGCATTGTGAAATCTGGCGAAATTTTTACTATCACCCTGGGCAATCTTTTTTAACAAATTTCCATAATAATTAAAAAATTTAATTCTTAAAATAAACAAAAATAAAAAAAATAATACAGAACACAGCATAAACGCCGCTCAAATTATTCATAAATATATTGAAAATAATTTATAGAAAAAAAATAAGAATTACTAAATTTAAACAGCGATGATAAAACTAAAAATTTATTAATTTAAATAAATTGTATAACAATTTGGATAAATAGTGTGGATAATGCATCTCACACGTCGGCAATAGATTTATTCGTTCATTGATTTTTTTGGCGATTGAAAAGGTTCATATCATAAAATGGGTACCACTGGAAAATAAAGGTAAAATACGGAATATAATCTCCTGTTTACAAATCGTTCATAAATTCTAACTAATTCAATTGATGTTTAACAAATTTTCTTGATTTGAATATTAGTAGTCTTTTTGCAATTTAAATGATATACTTTATTTAGCAGCTTTCCATTGCATTTCTATTTAAATTCAGATATCCCACATTGATAAAAAGATTTCAAAAAATAGTAAAAGCAATTGAGCAATTACACTTTAAAATGTGAAATCATCTGTTTCAATTAATTTGCTAACAGTTTTTGGCGACCCCGATGTTTTGCCATCAACTGCATTGACAAAATTATAAAAATATTAAAAAATACAACTTTAAAAAAATCGAAATACGGAATGCTAAAGAAATAGTAAAATATTTATAAGTGAATTATTCCCAAATTACAAAAATTCTATAGAAATATCCAATTATTTAAAAAAAAAATAAATATCCAAAAATATATTTAAAAAACCACAGTAATGAAAATTTATCTCATCAACTTATATTACCGTTTTCTATGGAATTAATCTGAATAAACAAACTAATAACCCATAAAGGAACTCCTTTAAAAATTTTTTAGTGCATTGCATAAACAAATAATTAACTCATCATTTCATGAAGCGTCACCATCTACAAATTACAAATCCCTATCATAAACATCTCCCTACAACGACAAAATTTTAAAGTCAAAACATAAGGCCCAAGTAATAAATATATTATTATAGCTCTCATGCAGCATCTACATTCATTAAGTGGACTACTCCCTTTTAAGATTAAGTTTCAGGCGGGTGCAGAAAGCGCCTAAAAAGCAGGGGCCTCATGCTCGTCTCGTGGTTTAGTAAACCATGGTTAACGGCTTAACCATGGTTTAGTTAACCGTGGTTAACGGCCGACCTTAACCGCTATGCTAGTCATTAACCGTGGTTAAGCAAACCGTGGTTAACGTAACAGTGAAGTAAACCGTGGTTTATAAAATTATTAATAGCATAATTTTATTATTATAAAATAATAATTTAATCAATTAAAAGTTTCGATTAATATAATCATTCCGAATAACTTCCGCACTTTGGGCAATATTTTCATTTGGATTTTCTTGCATGCCATCACCCTCCACATCCCCTGCTGCTACAAACGGTGGTAATGGCGCGTGACAATCAATAGCAATGTTGTGAAGCATGCTGCATACCGCAGCAATTTTAGTCAATTTGACTTAAATAGTTTATTTTCAGCCGCAGATTATAGCTAAATACCGGGGCTTAGTCTGCATTTGTACATTAAGCACCCCCATCGGTTTTGAATATACCAAAACACTGCTCAATAGTTACTCGAGTCTGTGCATGCGCAGCGTTGTAACTTTCTTCTTTTTGTGTACGTGGAAATCTTATTGGAGTAAATAGCCAAATATCAAAAAGGAGGTTGGTGTTGGAGAGGCAAAGGAACTCCATCTCAAAGTGCTCGAAAAAGAAAGCGCGAAGTTGGATTTGGAAATGGAGAAGCTGAAACTTGAAAGCGAGGTGTTGAAGATGAAGAAGGACAAACACTTGGGCTATAGCATTGAGGATCTTTGATCATCACATAATGAATAGCATATGTTAAATTAACATTAATTTAAATACTCCTATATTTTATAGTTTATGTTATAATAAATTATTTTAATGTTATATAATTTAATATCAATTTTTAAACTTAAGCCTTAACCACGGTTAACAATGAGATGATGAGCATAATGTTTTGAAATTATTAACCGTGGTTTACGTCGTTAACCACGGTTTAGCGCTTAACCACGAGACGAGCATGAGGCCCCTGGTGCAGTAAGTTGCTTAAAAAGTATTTATTTGGTATTAATTAACGAAACAATGCTGATTTTTTTTAAACATCTAAAATTTTATAAACACAAATAAATTCATAAAAAGAAAAGACAATTGACAATATAATATATAAAAATAAGCCTCTCACAACCAAGCGACGAAACCAATTATTTTGGAAGCATTTTCAAAAGCAATTAAATAAATTTATAAATTTTTTTCTGAGAAAGACGGGAAATGCTTAGGAGGGTCAGAAAAAACGAATAATTGTGTAAAAACAAAAAATGAATAGTGAAAATTGGGCCGATTCTTCGCAAGTTCCTTTCACCAGCTAACAGAAATTGTTAATAACGACGAATGATGGTGGGAGAAGTTATTTCGAACGTTCGCAGATTTTTTCGTTCATTGATTTTTTTGCCGATTAAAAAGGTGCATTTCATAAAATGGGTAGCATAGGAAAATAAAGGTAAAACACTGAATATAATCTCCTGTTTACAGATCGTTCATAAATTTCTAGCTATTCAATTGAATATGTTAGTAGTTACAGCCCTCCATTTCACCGGGTACGGTAATGACGTCATCAGAGCCAAAAGGTACAGGAGGGTCGGTGGCCAATTGAGCGCCCGCCAGCCAGGTGAGCGCCAGGCCATTTGAGCGCCGGCCAGCTGAGTCCCAGAGCCCAAACCTATTGGCTGGGATGCTGCGCGACTTTTTTAAATTTTTTTGAAATTTCGAAATCTTAAGACGTTTGGACATCTTGCGCACCTGCGCGACTTTATGCAAATTTCTTCTGCGCGAGTTACTCGCGCCCCCTGCGCGACTTTTTCGAAATTTAAATCTTTAAATTTCACTCGCGCACCTGCGAGACTTTTTTTTGACTTTGCCGAAAATATTTTTAATCCGAAAAATTCATCCGCTGCTGCGGGGATCCGAACCCCCGCTTGCCACTGCGAGAGAGAAGAGAGCACTAACCACTTGGCCATAGTGTATTGGTAGCAATGGCCACTAATTCTCCCTATATGGTGGAGAATGACGTCAGCGAAAATTTTATTCTTCACAAAGGGAATAAACAAATATATTGCGATTGCAGTAGTAACTGAGGGGGCATTGCAAGCCGCAGCCAAGTTCAAAGCCCTGCGCGAGCAAATATTATTTTTAGAATTAAATATTTAAATAAAATTTAATAAATTCATAAATTTAAAATTATTTACAAAATATAAAAAATATTTATAAAATCGAAAATTTCTTAATAAGTCCTTAAGAGAAAAATCGTAAAGTAAAAATAAAAAATTTCAAAATTAAATAAAAATTTTTTTGATTGAAATTTGATACCTCACTTTGTTTATTTCTCACTAAACTTTAGTTTGGTTAAAAAAACGTAAAATAAAAAAGCTTTTGTATTGAAATATAACACCTTTAATATTCTGTTATTGTTTATTTGCGTTAAAGTTTTGGCTTCATTGCTGCCGCAATCTAAAATTGACTTTACGATTTGAATAATGGAATTTTTGGAAGACGACGGCATGCCGCCAATTTTGGACGGGCCCTTTAGCCCTGCGCGAAATGAAAGCCTGGCAGAAACAAACAACAGCGACGGCACAAAAGTTTTTCGTCTTGCCGACTGTCTTGAGATTCTCGAAAGCGTTGCGCGGGATTATGACTGCATCTACCCGCTGCCAAAGCTCGGGTCTGTCAATTTTTTAGCTCGCTTATATCTAATTTTAGGACAAGGCGAGACCATCACATGAGCGGCTGTTTGCTGACCCGTTCTTTAGGGTCAGCGAACCGGATGTACATCTTTGAGTGGGAGGAGTGTTTAGAGGTTTGCCCCAAAACAGTTATTCAAAATTATAATCAAACTTTAGCTGAAAGGCCACCTCGAAATGGAGGATGGATCGAGCAAGCGGGTACTTCACGAGTTTTACGAAAAGTATGACGGGATTGAGGGCCTCGGCCGATTTCTTCGCGAGTGTCTGTTTAACTTTTTCTATTTGTTGTATTCCGCTGTGGAAGATTAAATTTGTTTAAAATTTATTTATTGTAAACTGTTTGTTACAAAAGCATAAACAAATTCGTCGGGCCTATTTGATCGGTTAAAAATTTGCATTACAACTTCAAAATCAAGCCCAAGGGACATCAAATAAATAAAAGTGATTACATAATGGCCACAAACATTAGAAAAAATAGACTGAAATATTCTTTTGTTAAAATAAATTTTCTTAAATTTTTCGGACAAATATTTTTTAATTAAAGAGTTTGGCATATCGCCGTAAGAATCAAAAAAATAGGCCTCAGTTGGCGACTTGGCCCAAATCGCACACCAGTGAGAACCCGGCCTGCCAGCTCTGTCCTTAATATAAAATTCGTAATAAATAGTTTTGCAAAAACCTTACCAAATTAACAATTAAGCTGCAGGGGAATTTTGAACACCCTGGCAGGCCATCCGAAGGGAAGGTGCCCATAAAAAATTTCCTTGTCGCCAAATTCTCAAAGAGAATTTTGTCGATGAACCGGTTGTCCATTTTGGCGCCGGATTCTCCTCTCTCGCAAGAACAAATAAAACCCGACGGCTGCAGCCCCTGCAGTCCCAAACAAATAGAGAAGGCAGAGCGCAAAGTGTATAGGCGACTTTTCGATCACCTCCGGGAAACAAAGAACAACCCCCTCGCGCGGGGATGAGGCCATTTGAATAATATTTTCCAAGGAGTAATTGTCGTTTTTCATAAGGACAGGTCACTTGTAATTGATCTATTACGATCAATTAGAATGAGGCCGTCGGCCTCTCCGTATGCTATTAAGGTGACACCCTCGGGGGGAACAGGCTCGGAAAATCGAATGTTCACCGCAGTGCATCCCTCCTTGATCAGCTCAAAGCCAGGCGAGTCTTCTTGCGAGTTGGTCATTTGGAAGACATAAAGGCAAAAAGCCGTCTTGAACATGCTGTAGCTGAGGCCGTTGCTTTCGGTTGTACAAGCAAGGCCGAGGTGTTCCTGCGCGTCATGATAGGCCCTTGCATAATTGTTGTTTTTGTAGTCCAAATTGTAAGGGTATTGGGGGTATGTTCTGCCAGAGGCCGTTAGTTCAATGTCCCTAACCTAAAAGGGCAAACGCTTCAGCAAGTTTTTAATTGATTCTTACGTTATGGTGATTAAAGAAAAAGGGGTTCTTTTGTTTATGGCCAATGTAGTTCTGATTGGCGACTAGCCCGATGATGACCCTTCTTGGCACTTCCTCCGTGAACAAATTGGCAGAAAAGTCGTATCGGCCTCCGGTAATGAACAGGGACTTCATAAACGATTTGCGAATCCCAAATCTGGCCGGCTCAACATCCAGCTTCCTTGCAATGTCCAAACTCAGCCCGTCCATTAGATCGACAGTTTTCACAATCAGCCGGCAGTCGGAAATTTCCAAAACAAATTTATCTTTTTCTTTTTCTTGGTGCAGCATAAAATCGTCAGACTGCAGCGCGAGTTCAATGTCAATCTCGACATTGCTAATCATATACAAGTCTTGGTTGAATATATCGGCACTCAACTTGCTGATTGTTTGATAGGCTTTGCTTTCAGCCAACGGCTTCCTTCGCTTATCATTGGCCTTAGAAAGGTCAGTGTCGCGAAAATAGCCCGCCACCCCAAAATAGGCATCCTTTGCAGCAATCGGATAACTGAGTTCCGTGTCGAGGTACACCTTGTAGCTGTACAACTGGTTGGAGTCGTACACCTCTCGCTGGTTGATATGCACTTTCAAGTTTCGAATAAAGGTTGCCCCGGGCATTTGGATTAGCCCAACCGAGTCAGACGGCCCAATATTATTAAGCAATCCATCTTCGGCAATCTTTTTGATCTTAAACTCAGTGAACACAAAGACCTTGCTCAGATCAATATAACTGGTTATTGGGTGAATCTAAATTTTATTAGCGATTGAGTACGCAAAGACAAATTTATCGATTACCTTAAAATGAAAAGGCCTAGAGCTTATCGGGTTCAAGGTCAAATATTCCCGATAGCTTGAGTTTGACACTGCGCAGTTTGTTGGGGGAGTCGTAAAAAAGTCTAGCCCCGCATTTGCCACCTCCGCACTCGCAACATCCACTTTTTTATACAACATTACAAAGCAAACAATTAATAATAACCGAGGGAATCAAATCGCTTCTTTTTTAAAAGAGCTCTCTGGGGGACAGTTTGTCCAACAACGTCAAAAGGCTTCAAAATGATCTCCGCTTTTGTCTTCTTCCCTCTCCTCTTTCGTTTACCCCTGCCCTTTTGTAGTGATGAGGAGGCCTTGTCCAGCAGCTTTTTCGCCCCCTCTTTTCCCTCCGCCAACAGAGCCTCCTTAATGTCGCCGCCTTTCGAGACTTGGCTGAGGACTCGCGCACCAGTTTCGAGGCCCTCCTTGCCAAGTTCAGTAGCAATATTTGCAGCGTAAGGCTTAGCAGCAGAGATCATGGGGCGCAGGTAGCGCCACAAATTTCGCAGAACAGCCCCGACTCCTGCCCCTTTTTGGCGAGGGACCCCCAAAAAGTACCCGTATCCCCGTTGAAAAGTCGGCAATCCCTCAAAGTAGGCTATAGGTCCGCTGCCTGTTTGCTGATAAAACTGGTCCAGCCGCAAGTTGGAGCCGTCGAATATTACACGAACCATTTTTCAAAAGGTCAGAACCTTTTTAAACTGAAGCGTCAAAACTACTTGCCCAAAATCAAATGGAACTTCCCTAAAATAGATTTAAAAAAGGGCCTTAGAAGTAAGTGCACATACCGGCCGGTCAGTGTTCGAATCTCAACATCCAAAACATCCACCTCGCGGGCGATTATTTTATGAAATAAAGGGGTCTGGAAATCTTTCTCAACCACGCTCCCTGATTTGCCTTCAACGGCAATCACTTGGAGGAGATTGGCAAAAGTATTGCCGAAAATCATGCTTTCAATGATCCCACTGTTAAGGTAGATACACAAATGGCTCACGCCGCCGCCCAAATCAACGGAATATTTGGCGAGATCCTCGTTTAGGATCTGCTGTTCCTGTTCATAGCCAAGTACGTAGGCCAGCTGGTCGGTCAATGTGATATGAGAAATTTTGTTGTCGAAGATTTTCAGCATAAATCTGCCAATATCCTCCATATAATAGAAACGGAATCCTTTGACTAGCACAAGCAGCTCTTCTTTTTCCTCTCGCGTTTTTGACCCATAGTTTTCGTCGTACACTTCGCGTTCAAACAACCCTTTGAACTCTGCGATGTTCCGCTGAATTTGGGCGGACGGGTTAAACGCCGGCAGATCCCAGGGCAGCTCTGGGTGATAAATCCGATATTTATCAACTGCGTTGGCAAAGTGGTATTCATCTTTTTCGTGCAGATAATGGACATCGGGGGTTGGGTCTTTGCCCTGCACTAGGCGCATCCATCCACCCCTATACGGTTTCAACTCCTTGAGAAGCTCGAGCTCTCGCAGTTTAAATTTTCTTTCTTGATCTCGCCGCATTCTCTCTTCTTCTTTATTTTTGTCTTGGCTGGCGCTCTCTTGTTTTAGTTTGCCAACTCTCTCGCTCTCCTTCAGCTCATTCTCTTTCCGCTCATTCTCTTTCCGCTCATTCTCTTTCCGCTCATTCTCTTTCCGCTCATTCTCCTTCCGCTCATTCTCCTTCCGCTCATTCTCTTTTCGCTCATTCTCCTTCCGCTCATTCTCTTTCCGCTCATTCTCCTTCCGCTCTTTCTCCTTCCGCTCTTTCTCCTTCCGCTCATTCTCCTTCCGCTCTTTCTCTTTCCGCTCATTCTCGTTCGTCGCATTCTCTATCCGCTGTAACCTCTCTATCTCCTTACGCGCAGCCTCTTGCCGTTGTCTCTCAGTCTCTTTGCGGCCATCCTCTAGCCATTTCTGTCTCTTGGCCTTTCGCTCATTTTCAATCCTATCTTTCTCTTTACGGTCTTCCTCCACCCGCTGCAGCCGCTCTTTCTCTTTACGTTCTTCCTCCACCCGCTGCAGCCGCTCTTTCTCTTTACGGTCTTCCTCCAAACGCCGCAGCCTGTCATTTTCTTTTTCGTACGCAAGTCTCTCTTTTTGCTCCTTTTGGGCACGCTCCCTCTCTTGGGTTGCAGTCTCATTTCTCAGAGGCAGGAGAGGGGCTTCGACCGGGGGCTCGACGCCTTGCTCTTCCTCAACGACTTCTAGGTCAAAAAGCTCTCCTTCC
Organism: Globodera rostochiensis; assembly: GCA_018350325.1. NCBI lineage: Eukaryota > Metazoa > Nematoda > Chromadorea > Rhabditida > Heteroderidae > Globodera > Globodera rostochiensis. The sequence continues at coordinate 516,520 of JAEVLN010000020.1, forward strand.
TCTTCTACAAGAGCTGCCCTTTTCCGCGTCATCAACCGTTCCATCTCGGCGATCATGCCATGATGGATTCCACGCTCAAGTTGTTGTGGCGAAAGAAAACTCCCGCTTGGCACTCTGAACCTATATTTACGGCCATCGCGCAGATGTACAATCACGTATTGTTTCTCAAGGGTGCCCACTGTTGCCCAACTTAAAGGTAATTGGCTAAAATCTCTTGCCCAATTGGCTTACCTGTTGGGGTAAATTATGCCAGACATTCCCACCATCCACCCCGACCCTTCAAACACCAATTTCTTTGGCAAATGAACTTTGAATTTATTCGTTTTATTTCCAACAAACCCAGGCGTATTGCTGGGTAAAATTACAAAAAAGGAGTTGGTCATTTTTAAGAAATAGATAAAATGATCAAGTGAGATCACTTCCCGCCTGTGTACGGGTGATAGTGTCCGTTCTTTGTTGGCGCAAGCTTCTTTTGGTGCTTCATGATCAAGTCTGTGCAGTCAAAGTTCAGCTTGGCACAGTCGCGGCAGAAAGTTTGGGTGAACTCCAAACGGCCGTCGCCATTTTGGGGTGCCAACACGAAACGGCGGTCGCCCAGTAGGAAATTAGCGTTTTGGCAATCCTTACACATAAAAGTGAAGGTGCCATACTAAATGGGAAAAGTTTAAGATATAGTTATTTAGCAGGGGTTCTCTTACCTTGGGTCGAGCGAGCTTCCAAAAGATTGTTGGGTAGTCAAAGACACTTGGCTGGCTCTTTTCCTCGCCTGAAGTGAATAAATCGCAAGGCCTGCGATCTTAGAATACCGTCACTTTCGTTGGCACGAATTTTTCGGGGCGGCAGCTCCTCTTGTTCTTGCTGTTGTTTGTCCCAGCGAGGCTTTCTTCCCCGTTTGGAAGGCCCAGATTTTTCCACAAGGGGCTTTCTGTCGACATCGTCGTCGTCGTCCAAAATGATCACATCATTATCCGTTTTTTCTAAGTTTTTTGTTTAAAAAATTGTTAATAACGGAAAAAGTAACCTTGTTTAAATTTACGAGGCCCATTATTCTCCTTGCTTGAATCCCCAAAGTTTGGCTCTATAAAACGGCGCTTATGACGATTTATAAATTTTGAAATTACTTTGGCTTTCCTCCAGAAATTGTTCATTTTGTCTTTTAGGAGCCATGAATAAAAGATGACAAAAATAATGACTTTCGCATAAAATGATCTGCAAAAATGTTTGGGGGAAAAGGGAGAAAGAAATAAGGGTGTTAGCTCGCAGGGACCTCCAGACAGTTGCGTTACGAAATAAACGCCCCGCCCATTCGCCCCTTAATAGAGAGAGAGGTAGAGAGCACGTACGTGTTGAGGGCCATAGAGAGAGAAAAAGGCGGGAAAAGCAAATTCAAAAGTAAACACCCAAGCCACTTATTGATTTTTGTCAATCTTTTTATTCTTCATTTGTTTAAGATGATCCCGTTAACTACCGCCCTGTCAAAATTGTTGAATTGTAAACCGGAAAATTTGGCGGAATATTTGAATAACCCTGAGGCGGTGAACAAAGCGTCCGGCTACTTGGGCGGCAAAAAACTCAAAACAACATACTTGAGCCGTGACGGCACAACAAAGGACGTCAAATTTGGCAATTTTTCACTAAAATCCGCGTCGGACACCTACGCTTTTGAAGGATTTCTTGGCATGTTTTGTCATCATTTTCCCCCCATCACACTAACATCCTCCTTTTCCAGAGGTCAAAGTCCACCAATATTTCTACATAAAACACCGAATTCGGCTTCTTTACCCTCAGTTGAAGTGTGTGGTGGAGTACCACAACAAAGGCCACAGCAAATATTACCCCTTGGGCAAGTTTAATAGTCAAGGGGATTTCGAGAATTGACCCTTTATTTAGAGTTGTTAGCCATTGACGAAAGTGCCGAAGGAGGCGATAAAGCGTCTGACGACCACAACTACTTGGACTACTTGAGCTTCCGAACTTGGCAGACTCCAGTCTATTGAGTGTCGCAGAGAATGAAACGGGCAAGGCCGTCGCAGGAGTTTCCGGAGATTGAGTTCAACGTCAACACAATGGGGCTGACTGTGTATTGCCCCCGGCACCTGAAAACCCCGCGCTTGGTGCCATGGGATCAGCCGGGCCGCTGCTCTCGCTGCAGGAGCGGCACTGTCGAGCTCGACTACTTCATTCAGGCAGAGGGCGTTACAGTGTTCTCGACTCGGCTCAAAAACGGGGGCGAACACTTTGTGCCATTTGACGAGATCGGTAAAGGTTTTTGTGTAAATCAATCAATCAATAAGTTGATTTTAGTGGATTTTGGCGACAACGCCAAAATTCGAATAAGATCGCGCAACAAAGTGTTCACTCTGCCATTGAGGCAGCCGGAGGTTTGGCAAGCTGAATCTGTTGCAGGGGCCGGCCAAGTGTTGGCAGTTCAACCGCCGACGGAAGTGATAAAGGACGGAGAGGAGAGGAAAGACACAAATTGAATTCTTACCTAAAATTGAGGCCGATCAATCAATCAATCATTTTAATCTTTTTTGTAATGGACTATCCGAGAATAAACGAGCAAGAGTTAAAATTTCCGATCCCCTGCGGGATTATTGTCAGTGGGCCCTCATCGTCGGGCAAAACCCAACTGGTCCTTCGCCTATTAAGCTGCGCAGCCGAAATGTTTGCCCCTCCCCCTAAGGCAATAGGTTAGCGCTTGATGATTCACAGATTTATTGGCTGATTAAGTTTGGGCGTACGGCGAATACTCTGCGCAGATTCCGGAATTGGAGAGGCAGGGCATAATCGTTCATGCAGGAGCCCCGTCAGACGAAATGTTGAACAAGTTGCCAAAACCCTTTCTCATTGTATACGACGATCTGATGGGCGAGATTGACGCGAAGAAGTTGGCCGACCTGTACACCAAAAAGTCCCACCATAACAACTTTGCGGTGATTTTCCTCACGCAAAACCTATTCGACAAGGCAATGAGAGTGCCAAGGTCAAACGCCCAGTACATTTTCCTTATGAGGGCTCCAAACGACATGTTGAGCATTCGCAATTTGGCCACTCAAATATTCCCTCGCGAGCAGGGGTTCCTAATCGACGCTTATAAACAGGCGTGCGCTGAGCCGTATGGGTATTTGTTGGTGACCCTTCACGCAAACACTAACAACATTTTACGCCTGAGGACAAACATTTTTCCGGAGGACGACGAAAAAATTATATTTGTTTCCAAAAATGGTTAAACAAGAAAAGAAACAGGTTATCGGACAACGCGTGTTGGAAAATTACGAATATTTGAAAACCCTTGGAAAGACATCCTCCCAGAAGAAGATACGTCATTTGTTAAGCAGAGCCGGGTGTGAGGAGCTGTTGACGTTGGTGGAAATCTGTTTGAATATTTTAAACGGAAGCTTTTGTCTGACCAACAAACAAAAGCAAAAGATTACCCCCTTTGCGAACTTTATTCGAAAGTTGGCTCGAGCGAGAAGCGAAAAAAGTGCCAGAAAATTGGTCCTTCAATCCGGCGGTTCACTGTTTGCCCCCCTATTGGCACCGATATTGATTGAGGCCGCGCGATATTTGCTCACGCGCAGAGAAGATGGCAAACAAACTAATTCTGCTGCCAATTGAACACTACAGGGGACTGGTTGCGGCGAGGGAGAAAGTAGAGGATGACGTCACCGATCAGACAAATTTTGGGTTTGTCAAACAACAGTTTGAAAAGGCAAAGAGAAAGAGGGCGGCAAACGTCAGCGAAAAGAGTGCAGAGTACAATCAGCAGTTGAGGAGATATTTAAAGCTTCGCAAAGAGGTCAAGGACAAACCGGTCAAAGTCCAACTCAGCAATGGAATGCGCCTGATGACCAAACCCCCTGCAACAGGCGTACAATTGAAGCCTGGGCCTGAAGAAGTTGAAGAGACTATTGTGATTGGTGGCAGTGAGGCGGATGATGATGAGCCTGCGGCAATAAGCAGCCCCAAGTTTTCTACGCCAAAGGAGGTGGAAGTTGGCCCTGAGCCAAGAGTCAGCAGGAAGAGGGATCTCAAAAAACAGGAGATAATGGCCAAAAAGGAAAAGCTTTTGTCGATAATAAAATCAAACCCAACGCGGTTTGGCGTAAATGAGCGTGATAAAATCATCAATCCCTCAACAGGGCGAGAATTTGTTGATTTTGATTTGACTTGGGCGATTGAACGACTGGTGAACCCCCGTCCGGAAAATGCCCCGTCGCCAAGCGGAACTCGGGAGCTAACAAAAAAACTCTTGCAAGACCCAACCGCCAAGCAGTTAATCAACCCCCGATTTGTCGGATCCGGAAAGATGGGTATCATCAAACGCGGGGGATTTTGCCCTTTAAAATGGAAGAAAAAATAAATAAAATATACACGGACCCCTCCAATCCTGGGGGGTTTGCGGGCGCTAAGCCGCTATACGCGGCAGTCAAAAAGAAACACCCTGGCGTGAAGAGGGCAGAGTTTGACGACTTTTTGCGGGGAAGTACTACCTACACGCTGTTTAAACCCAAACGAGAAAAATTCCGTCGCCTAAGGACAATCCCCGGCGGGTTTATGACCGGTGAGTTGCCCTCCCTTTAGCCCTTTTAACTTTGCGTTCAGATGTTCAAGCCGACTTGGCAGACTTCCAAGCCCTGTCGCGAAAAAATTCAGGCAATCGATATCTTTTGTTGGCAGTTGATGTGTTGTCGAGGCGGATGTTTGGCGCGCCAGTCAAAAGTAAAAAGCCCGCAGACATGAAAAGAGCCTTTGAAGAACTTTTTGGCCAAATGCCAAAACTTCCTGAAACCTTGTACACGGACCGGGGGTTGGAGTTTGTGGCCAAACCCCTCAAGGAATTTTACGCTGAAAAGGGCATCAAAAAGTTTGAGACAAGTTCAAAGAAGAAGGCCGCCGTTGCTGAGCGCGCAATTCGCACCCTTAAAACCCGTCTGTACAAATATTTTTCTGCCAAAAATACCTCAACTTGGGTGGATGTACTTGCGAAATTTTTGGCTGCCATAAATAATTCGGTGTGCCGCGCAACCGGCCTAAAACCCATCGACATTGATGAACAAAACGCGAGGGTGGTGTGGAAAAAAGTCTATGGCGAAAGTATTGCGCCCTCTATCAAGAGCCCGAAGATCAAATTGGGGGAAAATGTCAGAATTCCAGAACCCAAACACATTTTTGAAAAGGGTATAAAAGTTCAAATCTTAAGTTTTTAAATTAATTAAAATTTTAGGATATATGCCAAACTATTCGGACCATGTCTATACTGTTGATGAAAGGCGTTCATCCAATCCCGAACATTATTTCGTCAAAGATTATTATGGAACAAAACTCAAACGAAAATTTTATTTACCCGAGCTGACAAAAGTAAAAGTTGACAAAAATACACTGTACAGGGTGGAGAAGAAGTACAAGGAGAGGATAAGAGATGGCCAAAAAGAGATGTTGGTAAAATTTATTGGATTTTCGGAAAAATATTGGGTTACAAAGGAAGATTTTGATTAAAAATAAAATAAAATGATAAAAATTAAAATTTTAATCGTATTCGGGAGCAAGATCGGCGACGTTAAAGTTATATTCGGGGTCTGGCACAAAAACTTGGCAATCACAACAGTGGGGGTTGTTCAGCTGGCAGTACTCCTTGTCCGTGTAGCCAAAGGGGACCACCCGCAGGCCATGATCTCTGATCACCCCCTTATTGACCGTTGGATTGAACCTCTTGTCCAAGGGGACGGTGAAGATCTCCCCTTTTTTGGTGATCCGGAAGTTCTTTGACGGGTAGTGGAAGTTGCAGTAGTTGTCCACTGCGCCCCACTTCTCCAGAACCATCTCCTTCATCTTGGCGTAGTTGATCTGCTGGCACGCGTCCGAGTCGAGGGTGATCCCGCGCAGCTTCATTTTGTACTGGTCCTCGCCGGTGGTGTTGTCCCGGAGCCAGAGCGCGTAGGCCTTTGGGCCCGCTAAAATAGCAATTTATTTTTTTAAAAATTTTTTTGGATCCCCCAACCCCAAAACATACCACACACGAATTCCACAATCGTGTGATGTGGGTATTCATCGGACAATTCGCCTAAAATTGAACCCTTATTTGTTTTTTAGAATTTAAAAAATCACCAAGTTGCTCTCCGCCTGGCAGCGGGTCCCCCAGGGCCGTCTCGTACTCGTAGAAGATGGAGTCGGTGTCCTTAAAAAGACAAGTTTTGAAAATTGTTATTTTTTTTTAACAATTACCATGTAAAGTACGCGCGTGTCTTCGCGCCAGGTGCCACCTGGAACACAAAAGACCTTCTGCAGTGAATCGAGGAGATGTATTCGTGCCGCTGATGTCGTCCAAAGGGCTATCGCAACCTGATATTTTCAAATTTAAATTGTTTCCCCTAAAACCCTTCGAAATTTTTACGTTGCTCGTGTCGTGCTCGACCACGTGCTCGTCCTTGGCCTTGTAGCACACCATCCAAAATTTTTCAGTCAGCTGATCGATGCTGCTGATGTCGATCTTGTCGTCGTTCAGCAGCTTGGCCAGATCCGAGTGGTTGTCGATGATCTCTGTTTTGGTCAGGCGATTTCTAAATTAAAAAAAATTTTTTTTTTGTTTGAATTGAGTAATTTTTAAATTGTTTTATTTCTAAATTATACCTCAGCGCGAAACGCCCCCAAAGGGAGTTCAGGCAGAGTTTTGCCACGTAGCGCAGCCCTGCGTTGTACTTGATGTTGGCCGGGTTCAACCGCACTTGGCACACGCTCCAAGCCTTGTCGATGTACGCTTGTTTTCGCGCTGCGGCCTCCTCCTCGCTGATGCCCTCCTCTGAACAATTTGCCGGGTAGCCGCTGGCTAAATATATTTATTAATTGCAGAAATTGATTCAAAAAAAATTACCCTCAAATTTCATCTTCAAAAATTTCTCGAGGTAGCTATGGAACAAAAAGCCGCTCCAGTCGCATGCCAACGGCCAGATGTAAGCCCTGTACACAGCGCGTCACTCTATAGCCCACTCTGAGGGCTTCCTCCAACTCGATGTGTGGGATGGTTACCGAAAACCCTAAAAATTTAAATTAATTTAATTATTTTAAAATATTTAACCTCTTTCCTCGTCCTCAAAATGAGGACAACTGTATTCTCTGTCCACCGCGCCGCTCGGGAAGAGTTCAGCGCACTTCCGGCACAAGGGGAACAGCGTCCTCTTGTTCATCCGAAGCGGCAAGACGGGGATGCCGTAATAAACGTGACGAGGCGGCACAACGAAACACTTGATAATTCCCTCCAGCCTGTACCCGTCGTCCCCGACAACATCGGCGGGTTTGCACCAATGGACGTCCTTGTCGAAGTGGACAAGGGTTGGGTGCCCGACCGGGTAGTTGGTGAACATGTTCCTAATTTTTTAAAATTTAAAGACCAAACATTGGCACCACCTTTACCGTGACGGATAAAGACTGTTGAAGTCTTTAATTTTGATGGTCCTTGGCAGGAGTACACCATCATCCTTGATCACAGACGCCCCTAACCACTCAGGGCCAGTTCGGCCTTTAATTAAAAATTTTTTTTTATTTAAATTTTTTTATTTACCGCCAAAAAAGGCGTCATGGAAGTCGATTGGGCCCGAGTCTGGCGTGTTGTCGAAGAACGCCTTCATCGCTGGGGTGTCCTCCAGCAGCCGGTTGAGATGGCACTCCCAGACAATTTCAACTTCGAACTCCCGCGCAATTTGGGCAATTCGCTTCGCGTCCCTTGCGCGGATTGCGCCAGCTGTCTCCCCTCCTCCAACAATTGCCGCGTCGTCAGGAAAACAATGAGGGCAAGCGTGCCAATAGCAACTGTTGTTTGATGAAGAATATTATTATTGTACCAGATTTTTTTTTCACTTACCCGTTGACCTCAATTGCGAGGTTATTGCCCTCTCCCGGCCTTTCCAGCATCCCGTCCAAGTTGTAGTTGCCAAACTTGTACTCGCCGCCAGGGCTTTCGACGTGGCGAAGGGTGAGCCCGTTCTCGCGCATCTCCTCCTCTGCACGCCACTAAAGTTATTATTATTATTATTTTTAAATTTTAATTTGAATTTACCTTTAGATATTTCCGCGCAATGGAGCTTTGCTTCCCTCTCTTCTCGTAACCAAGGTGGGGGATTATGGCGATCTTCTGCTTGTCGTAGTGCGCCACGGACACAAAAAACTTCATGCAAGCGGACTTAAATTATTTTAAATATTTTATTTATTTTTAAAATTTAATGAAAACTAACCGGAATCGTCACCGAATCGGTGATGTCGTCAAACGTTTCTTTGTAAAACAGCTCGCGCATCTTAATCACCCCGTGTGCGAGAATTTGAACATCTTAAATTTTAAAAAAAGTTTTTTAATTTTATTGTCTTAATTACCTGTTTTGCAGTAATCAGCAATTACTTCGCGCAGGAGGAAGGGGGTGTTGAAGTTCTCCCTGTGCCAGACTTCAAGCTTTTTGCGCTCCTCGGGAAAAAGGCCTCCTGGGTAGTACATCTCCAGCGGCGGCAGGGTGTCGAGGGCGTTGTCGTAGTTTTCTTCCTAAAAGATTTAAAGAATTTATTTTTTTATTTTTTTTATTTTATTTTAGCCTTACCTTGTTGAATTTGTGCGGGAAGTATTTTTTGTCTTCCACCCCATCAATTTCAAGCCCGAAGGTCTTGACAAATGACGCCAGTTTCACCGGAATTAATTTATAACTAAAAACTTTTATTAAAATTTAATTTAATTTTATTAATTAATTAATTGCCTGTCCCTGAAGACAGTCGTTGTGATGGTCCCCTTCTTGTGCGCACGCAACTCCAGCAGGTGGTTTCCTTGACGAACAAGATCGGGCTTGACGCCCATTCTCAACATCTCTCCGTAGATCAGCACGTGATCATAGCGAGAACCTTCAATTATTTTTTTTTAAATTTTATTTTTAATTATTTATTTTGTTTCTTCAAATTATTATTTTATCCTTTTTTAATCTTACCGGCGTGCGCGTAGGCGTATGTTGTGACGGAAATGGGCTTTTCGCCACTCTCGCCATAGCCGAGCATGTAGTTGTTTTCCGCGTCGTTGTTGTCACTGTCCTCTTCTACGGCATCATCTTCCATAAAACTATCGTTGTTGCCCTTTGTTCTTCTTGCACCGGGGCCCTTTGTCCGCTTTCGACGGCGCCGCTCACCCGGGACAATGCCAAGGACTTCCGCCTCGAAATTCAGCAGCCATTTTGTAAACTCCGCAAGCGGGTCGTCCACTCTGAAGTGCCGATCCACGTCGGTGTTGTCGTAGTGGAACGGGGCCCATGAGTAGAAGCGCAGAGGCCCGCAGATAGCACATGCTCGATCCAGTTCCTGGTCCCAGACCTCTTTCTCAATGCACCGCGTGCAAGTCACGTGGGCGTAGCAGAAATTGACCTGTTTTTAATAAAAAATTTTCAACTCCCATATTTTTTTTTTAAAAGTTTTCAAAATTACCTGGTGTTTGAAGCGCAGGATCTCCGGGTCCGGCTTGAAGTCCGTAGTACACTCGAAGTCGAAGAAGATGAGCCGCTTCTCCTTCTTCGCCTTTGGCCGATACGGGATGTAGCAGTCCCGAGGGGCGTGGAACCCGAGGCATGTACGACAGAATTTCTGACCACAGACGTGCCCTTTCTGCTTGTCTTGAAGCTAAATTTAAGGCTTGTAAATTTTAAATGAATAGCAAACCTTACCCGAATTTGGTAAATCACTCCGCAATCAATGCATTTTTTTGAGCTTTTGCAGATGGCTTTTTCGGTGTCCGCCGTCTCTTTTCCGCGCTTCGTTTTCCGGGTTGTTATTTTGGCGTGGTGCTCATAACATTCCACACATTTAAAAGTCTAAAAAGTCCAATTAAAATTAATTTTAATTTTTGTTTTTGATTAACCTTATTGCATGCCAAGCAAGTTTCGAAAAAGTTCCCATTCTTATTGTCGCAATTTCCTCGGAACAAGTTGCCAACCCGTTGACAGTTGTGGCACTTCCATTTGCAGCTGGCGTTATGTCGAGACTGTCGATCATATGGCATCTCGCACTAAAATTTAATTAAATTTATTATTTGCCATTCTTCTAAGTTTCATACCCCAAAGCAGTAATTTCCCTTTTGATTGAACAGCCGCCCAATCGTCTTTATTGCATCATAGTGTCCCACAGCCCCATCAGCGTCATCGGTGAAGAGCACACAAAGTTCGTGCTGGTATTCGGCCACATCAGATTTCCATGCAGGCTTCATTTTGCCGGATGTTTCAAAGCAGAAAAGCCGGAACATTCCGGGATGAAGTTGCTCATAAAATGCCTTAAAATAAAATATTATTGACAAATTATTATTATGTTCAGGCTAACACACCTGAATTCTCTCCCCATATTCCTCGACAGAATAAAAGGGCAGGTCCAAATTAATGTTGCAAGCTCTGCACAAAACGCGGACATCGTTGAGTTGCCATGACGCAGTGCGCTTATATTCACTAAACCGTTGTCGTGGCAGCAAGACCTTCATGCGCAGGAATTCGAAGGCCCGAAACAGGCAAAAATTGTCGTTGTTTGTCAGTTCAAATGTTGCCCCCGGATGGATGCTGTAGCTGATGTTAAACTCCTTGTGCCGCCCTTTGCCTGCCAGCTTTTTTCGCTTTCCGCTGCTCTCAATCGCCGTGATGTCAATCAGGAAGGAATCAGAACAGAGAGACGGTCGTTCCTTCGATTTATTGCTTTGATCCACGATTTCAAAACGCGTTAAAATCGATTCAGCCGCTGTGTTGTCGATTTTGTTCTTGAAGTGCGCCGCAATCTCGTAGTCAAGATGTTTGGACGTCAGCAGGAAGATAAAGTGGTCGGCAACGATGTTAAGAGCTTCAGCACCCTTTGCCGCATACGCCAAGCACATTGCGAATATCGCTTTCAACGTTTCTTCGGGGTAAGTTGGCCCAAAATTTAGATTCAGCATGAATCTACCCAAAAAGCGAAAAGCTGAAAAGATTGGATAATTTTCAATTTTAAAAATTAAAGCACTGTCATCATCATCATCATCATCTTTATCATCATCATCATCATCATCAATTTTAATTGGTTAAATTGTAATATGAATAATTTTTTACTTTATTTATTTATTTTTAAAATGACAAACTTACCCTTGAATCGCCCACTCCCGACTTCGGCCGCGTGTAAACAAGTGTAGTCCGTTCCATTGAAGCCCGACGGGTCCAACATCTTGGTAATTGTCGGCACTTTGCGAGGGCGCGGCGCAGAAACCTGAAAAAAATCTCAAAGAATTAGACTTTGTTCGCTGTGATAACCTAACAAAAAAAAAAAACAGTTCTCTTACCACCGCGGACGCCTCGACCGGATGTTGCCCGCCTGCAGTAAATGGTGTTGTTGCTTCCAACAAATAGTTGCCGTCGTTTGCCAGGGGGTAAGGCCCTTCCAAAGTTGGAGGCCCCTCGTCGTCAGACATTTCCAATTTTTGTTTTCAAAATTATCTAAAAAATAAAAGTAAATTATTGAGAAAGACAAATTGAAATGCAATTTTTAAATGCCGGGATTAAAACCAACTTTGGATAGATTTAAATATTTTAAAACAAATATTAAATTGATTTAAATATAGCAAAAGATTTAAATATTTTACGCAAATAATGTTTGAATACTTTAGAAGATTTTATGAATTTATAAAAATAACGATAATCGTTATTATATTTTCTTTTCTCTTAAAGTGGATGCGGCCAATTGATTGGTTTTATTAGTGACCATTTTAGAACGTTTACCAAATATTAACCACAAATAAACAATGGAATTTTAAAGGGTGTCAGATTTCAGAAAGCTTTTTTTTTTATTATTTTACTTTACGTTTTATGAATCAAGCTGGAATTTATTGAAAGAATCAAATTTCAACAAAAAGAATTTTATTTTAAATTTACAATTTCTTATTTTTTAGTTTACCTTACTTTTTTGTATTAATGCTTTATTAAGAAATTTTGGATTTTATAAATCTTTTTTTATATTTTGTAAATAATTTTGAATTTATGAATTTATTAAATTAAATTTAAATATTTAATTCTAAAAATAATATTTGCTCGCGCAGGGCTTTGAACTTGGCTGCGGCCTGCAATGCCCGCTCAGTTACTACAGCAATCGCAGTATATTTGTTTATTCCCTTTGCGAAGTGCTTGGCTGACGTCATTCTCCGCCATATAGGGACAATTAGTGGCCATTGCTACCAATACACTATGGCCAAGTGGTTAGTGCTCTCGCCTTCTCTCTCGCAGTGGCAGCGGGGGTTCGGTTCCCCGCAGCAGCGGATGAATTTTTCGGATTAAAAATATTTTCGTCAAAGTCAAAAAAAGTCTCGCAGGTGCGCAAGCGAAAATTTAAAGATTTAAATTTCAAAAAAAGTCGCGCAGGTGCGCAAGATGGTCAAACGTCTTAAGATTTCGAAATTTCAAAAAAATTTAAAAAAGTCGCGCAGCAGCCCTGCCAATAGGTTTGGGCTCTGGGACTCAGCTGGCCGGCGCTCAAATGGCCTGGCGCTCACCTGGCTGGCGGGCGCTCAAATGGCCTCCACCCCTCCTGTACCTTTTGGCTCTGATGACGTCATTACCGTACCCGGTGAAATGGAGGGCTGTAACTACTTATGTTTAACAAGCAACAAAAATGTAATGCAAAATTACATCTTTCATCCTTATAGTGAAAGAAAAGTATCTAATTCTTATCTTATATTTGTCCCCCATAAGAACCATGTAAAATGAATATTCCAACCATACGAGCTAATCAAGCAAATACTTTTCATAGATTGGGGTTCCGCCGGGAATTTTTTAAAAATTTTAAAGTTTATTGTTCGGGCAAAGAAATGATTTTTTTAATTTTTATCACACCTCTTTCTTAGCGTATATATGTTTATCGTCCAATTATAATTTATATTTTTACAAAGAAAATGTTTGATTTTTATATTTAAATTTTCATTATAATGCAATTCATAACAGATAAATTATAAATTTTTTAAACATTATTATCAAACAGCGTTAGTAAAAAGACCGATTCAGCTATCATTTAGTTAAGTTTATAAAAGCAACTCAATAAAATCACAAATTAATGTTTTTAGAAATGAAAATTTTATATTAATTACAAACCAAAATAAATCAAAGCTAAAAACAAAATGTTAATAATTAACGAAAAGCATTTAAAAAAGGCATGGGCAGATACGCAGACTACGGATGGAGTAAAAATAAATATATTTGTGATGGCATAATTACTTATAAACAACACTTTCCGAAAGAAGAAATTTACTTAAAAATGCAAACAAAATAGAATTTGTTAAAATTAATAAACTTACTTGTTAAAAATGCAATTAAAAAATTTAAATTTATTTTAAAATGTTATCAGTATGCGAGAAGTTGCAAACAGAAAATGTTTCTATTTAATATGAAGGGACGATCACTTACGAATAGGCAAAAAAAATACAAATGCTTGAACCATTAAGGAATTTGAACACTGGATAATTAATTAATAAAACATAATGTTTGATTTAATTTTACAAAACTAAAGATAAAAAATTGCAATAAAACTCATTTTTGAGGACTTAATCATAAAAATACTTTTGGACAATTATTATTTTTTAAATGTTACTGACGAATTAATTTACAATAAATTCAATGGAGGAACATCATAATTCCTGAGCGCAAAAATTCAGAGAAAATTAATCACTAATTAATTAATTGACTTTTATTATAAGTTGCTTTTGATTATTTGTTGATAATTAATATTTAATTTTCGCATGCTAATTATGAAATTTTAAATTTTTATGCGTTTGTACCTTCGCCGAATAATTTAAACAGGGTAAATGCATTCAATTTTTAAGAATAAATATACACGCTTATACAAGAAGCCATGCTGTAAAAAAAAGTATTAATGACTATAAAATCATAAATTAAGAAAGTCCACACAATCAATTTAGACGTAAATTTGAAACGACAGCTTTATATCCAAATAATTGAATATTAAACTCCAACATAAAAAAAAATAAAATTCAAAAGTAAAAGTATTCGTAAGCATAAAAATATAAAAAAATGATTATACATATTTATCAAACCGTGGCGCTCAGCGTAGCCACCGTCTAGAAGAAGTCTGTTGCGCTTTGTTCGGCGCGTCGCTCAACAAAAGCACTTAAAATAAACAAAATCAATTTTGTTGATATCGCATAAATTATGAAGGTAAAAAACTTTTAAAATAATAATATAAATAAAATTTAATCGTGGGTTGCGTAAACTATGTCACAGAATTTGAAATTCAAATGGATTGTTTATATACAACAATATTAACATATTTTTTTTACCAAATTATTTGAATTAAGCTTATAAACGTCAAATAAAAATTCCTTCTAATTGAAAAAATGAATGAATCCAAAAAATTTTTTTCAAACTAATTGTCCGCAAATACGTTTTATATTTTTCAAGTAATTTATAATTAAAATTGCTTCTGCGATGATTACTTTGCATATTTGTCAGTGCTGGAAGGGGCAAATAACAATAAGATTCCTTAAAATCAAAGTTCAAAATCATGACCGATTAACGAATTTTTTTATTTTTTTCTGCGCAAAGTTATCTAAAATATTTTTTTAGGAAGGGGGATGGGTCGCGGTGCCATAAGTGCCGACCTTCTTCTAGAAATTTAATTTTTCTGGAAAGGAGAGGCCGAGAAAATTTTTAAGATTTTAACAATGTTTACTAAAAAAACTGCTCTAAAATTTTAGAAATTTGGATAAAAATAAGCATATATTGTTACACTTTGGACATTGTTTAACCGCAAATTTAGGTAATAATAAAAAAAGTTAATTTAAAAAAAAGTACATATCCGACCAGGAATGGGCGGAATTCCGTTGTCCGTTTTTTTAAAATAAATTTCCGCCCATCCCTGTATCCGACTCGACCCCTGGGATAAACTGACTTTTTGCTTTTTTTAACAATTTTAACAAGAAAAATTGAATTAAAATGTGAAATTTTGAGGTTTTTAAGCAATTTTGTTTTTGGCGAATTTAAATTATTTTTGCCGATTTTGATAAACTATGGAAAATTCAAAATCATTTTTTATTTAGGTTTTTTAAACTGCGTAATTTATTTTTGCAGCACGCTGAAGATTGCTTGATTTCGTTATTTTTAATATTTAAATATATTCTCATTTTTAAACATTATCAAAGATCCACTGGTGTAAAGCTTGCCCCGGTCCACGGCACACACGCATACTATTAATTTGAATATATAGAATCTTTTTTTTAATATACAATACAATTTTCATCAACATTTTTACTACATTTTAAAAACGTAATTTTTATTTTCGCGCCAATAAGCTTTCGGATAATGACACATTTTGATTTTTACATTTAGTTTAATTATTCTCATTAAAGAAAAACGACGTTGTTATTGATGATATTGTATTAATTGTTTATTTAATTTTTTTAGCCAATTAATACAAAATTATGTAAACATTTAGTCGTAACAATTTGATGATAAATAAAATATAAAATACATTGACAATTGAGATAGAAGTTAAAAAAACACATCATGTAATTAGTTTAATGTTTTTCAAAAAGTAATAAATTATCTAAAGAGAGAAATCCGAGGCCAATAAACAACTCAAAAATAACATTGTTACGTCAAAATAGTTATATAGTAAAAATAAAAAATATTTCTTTCGTTTTAATCTTGCAAGATCGATTAAAATTTGGTAAACAAAAGTCCTATACGATTAAGGCAATCTTTCAAATTCATTTATTTAATCTTCGGGTTCTATTTAAATCAAATATTTGGATTTTTAAATGGTTTAAATTAAGTTTACTAGAATCATTATTTCTAATGTTTTATGTTCTGATGAATTAACAAATTCAACTCCGCAAGCAGACTCACAAAATAAAAGATCAAATAAATGATCATTAAATAATAACTCTTTCTAACCATTTAATTTTCACGCAATTTTGAACAATTCCGTTGCATTATTCATTTCTAGTCCTTAATATTTTGCCAAACGAAATGAAAAAAACAATTTTTCTTAGACACGATTCCTGAACTGTAATATAAAAAAAAATTTTTAATAAAAATATGTATACCACAAAAAAATAATTTCAAGCGAAACGACTGATTAAGCCCAGAAAGGCGCGTGGTATACGCAAATTATTGTTGTAAAACACAACAAAAAGCAACACCTATAAAATAATACAATCAAAATAAGTAACCCTAAAATATATTAATTAATTACTTTAAAACATTACAAAATGTAAAATAGTTATCAATTTAATAAATAAAATATTTATTAAAAAAAACTATTTATGGGACGGGACGTACTTATCAATCAAAAAAAAGGATTAATGTCGATTTAACAAAAAAAATAGCAGCCGTGCTCGTCGACGATGTCATCATCTAAACCGGGACTATAGCACAAACAGAATTAATGAGTTTTACTAATAGATTTAAACTATCACACTTAAAAATTAGAGCTATACTTTAAAATTCTATGAATAAGTAAAATAAAAGGAAAGAATACAACAAATTTAAAAATGTTTACATAATTTATTCAACTGGGTCGGCGCAAGATTTTTTTTGAAAATTACTGCTATGTCGACACGATTTATGAATTATAATATTTAGAAGAAACAAATGTTTGTTTAAAATATGTATGCTAACCCAATAAAAAAGATTGCATTAATTTTGTGTGGATGGCAGCAAATAGTAAAAACAATGAATTCTGCTTATTAAAACAAAACATGAAATAAAAAGTCTGAACTTCGCGCCTGAAATATATTCATAATTAAATAATATTATATTTATATTATTTTTATTAAAAACAAATTATTGTATACAAATCAGTTTAGAGAAAAAAAGGGTTCAAGATTAAAAAAAAATATTTCATAAATATTTGATATTGTGTTTAAAAGAATAAAGCTAAACTTCGGAGTCGCGCTCTCTAGCAAGTTTGAAAGCGCCAAACCGAATCGCAGAGCCTCTGTCGGGGTGCAATCGATTCACTAATTTGATATTCGAATTGGATAGCTATAAAATAATCACAAATTTTAATTTGAGTTAAAAAAAGTTTAAAATATTTATAAACCCTAAAAATTAAAAGGGCAATAAACAGCTAAGAAGTTGCCAAAGCAACATTACAATAATTGTTAAAAATAAAGAAATTTGAATCTTGTAATGAAAAAGCCATTTCTAATAGCTAGAAAATAATTTAAAGCGTTGAAGTAAAAACTACAAAAATAATGTAAATTTATTTCAATATCCGAATAAATATCTAAATAACGCTTAAATAAAACAAAATTGTAAATACAAAAATTATTATTAAATTTAATAAATAATGGTTTTTTAATAATTACTTTTATTAATTTTAGATTATGTAAGTATTGAGCAGCTCCAAATTGTTATTTATGGGTGCATTCTTTTAAATATTAACTGTTTTTTTGAGACCAGTGGAATTTTCATTTTATCTTTTGGTGTAGTGAAATATTAATTACTTTGTATTAAATATGTTTTTTATGTTACACTTTATAATTAAATTCATTACATATTG
The DNA here is from genome assembly GCA_018350325.1 of Globodera rostochiensis. Classification (NCBI taxonomy): domain Eukaryota; kingdom Metazoa; phylum Nematoda; class Chromadorea; order Rhabditida; family Heteroderidae; genus Globodera; species Globodera rostochiensis. The sequence continues at coordinate 534,058 of JAEVLN010000020.1, forward strand.
CAATTTGAATTACGTTGTATAATCGTGTAAAATATGAATGATGCTTGTTCTTAAATTAATTTTTTTTCCACATAAATTAAATTAAGAAACAATTAGGTATTTTTGCTAACATTCTTTATTTTATGTTATTTGTTGTTATTTTATTTTTTAATTGCTGAACCAGCAATCTGTATACGCAAGTGATTTGCTTATTTACAATTGCAATATAGTAAATTTTAAAATAAGATTTTTTAAATATTTATAAGATTTAATAAAAATTTTTGATTTATTATTATTGTTAAAGGCAGCCTTTTTAAAATTTGCCGGAATTTTTTTAATTGTTTAAAATTTATTGATTTTCATCTTTTGTACTTATCATTAAGCATTTTATTCATTTCTTGTCTTTGTAATCATTTAACATTTTATTTTATTTTGTTACTAACGTATTTGTTATTAAAAGTAATTACAATCATAAAAAATATTAATTATAAAAAATCCTTGTTTTCGTGATTGACGGCGGCACTCGCCAACTGTTAATTCATAATGCTGCTGATTTCTTTCAATTTTTATTTCAATATTTTTAATATGTTTTAAATGTTATATCTTTATTTAAATATGTTTTTTAATTTGATCATTTTTTTCAAATTAAGTTTTTAAGGACTTTAATTTATTGAAGGTTTTGTTTTTACATTTATAGATTTTTAAAAATTAAAACCTAAAAGATTTAATCAGGAGTTTGTTCTTCAGCTGGGCGCGCGTGTAAACCACGCGCCTTTCCCACCCTCGTAGTCCATGGACTTCGGCACGTCGAAGCCATAATTATTTTCAAATTTTAATTAGATAAGCGTTTAATTTAAACATTTGTTTCGTTTTGTAAATCAACCTATTTAATCTGCAGATTGCGGATGATGATCCATTTATTTTTTGACCACAAATGGACTAAACAAAATAATTTTCATATAAATCTGTTTCGCATCGGTCACTATCTGTCTTTACAAATAAAACACCAAAATTCATTTTTAAAATTATATAATCCGTTTTCTTAATTCAGCTTTTGTCAAAGTTTTACGATGTAAACCAAGCTTTTGGCCCATTGACAATTGATAGTTGTCGCCTTCTTTTGAATCGCAATAAAATTATGCTCGTTGTAGCGTTTTATATATAATTGATTAAAGCTTTAAGTTTAATTTTTTAAATAATTTTTCAATATTATTTATAATCCTCCATCATTATTGTTGTGGTTTTTTTACTAAAAATTTATTAATAATTTATATAATTTTGGTATCATTTCATTTTGATCGTATTCTCCTTGTTTAGATAATTTTTAATGTCATTTCGAAGGTTAGCATAATCAATAATATTTATAATTCTCTAATTATTGAGATTTTAATCTTAAAGAAATAATAGATTAAACAAAATAATTTAATTTATTTGTTTTTTTCCAGGTTGGAGGTATATTGCTTTTCTGGAATATTATTCGGGCTATAAACCTATGTTTCAGATTGGCTATTTAAGTTATAAAATCCTAACATTAACATTATTTTAATATATTTGCGTCAAAATAGTTTATTAGTAAAAGGCAAAAATTTGACATTAATCTGATACAAATTCTCCCACCTAAAAATGCCAATTGTTAATGTTATCCAAAGCTTGCATTTATTTGTTCCTTCGGTGGTGTCGGAATACGAATTGTTGGGGCTGACGTGATTATCGGGTTGTTATTAAATTTGTTTTTGCTTAACTTTCTTTTTCATTTTATTTTAAAATCTTAATGGGATGATGAATATGAAGTTGTTATTCAGCATCATTCGAGCGCTAATCATAATTAAGCACTCTTTTTTTTGGTATTAATTTTTTAATGAAAATTAATATGATCTGGACTTCCTTCAGAATTGGGTCAGGTACCTATATAGTTTATTGTAATTTATTATCGTTACTATAGTTTAATTTAACTAAAATAAATAAACTCATTATATTATACTTTAAATTGTTATTTTAATCGCCATTAGGAATTATTGTAGAAAGCTTAGTTTTTTCATTTTTTAATATTAGTTATTTTGTATTAATATTTTTAAATTTATAAATAAAATATGAAAAGCCTCTGGTTTCATGTCACAGTGGCTTTATTATTTCAGGATTATATCCGAATTATTGATTATGTTCAGGAAATTTTAATCAATATTTTGTTCAAATGTTATTGAAATGACTTTTTCTTTATTCATTTTGGTTGCGTCGCCTTGGCTTCTGCCGAAAAACATTCTTCCGCGGCTATGCCACCCACATCACTTGAGCAACCATTACCGTTTTGGTAGTTTTATTTCATTTTATTCCATTCTTAATTAGCTTATTTAATTTGTTATTACAAATTATTATTGCAAACAAATTTGATTATGCTGAACATATGATAGTTAATAAAATACCTATTTTTATATTATTATTTTAAATGCCCAATAAATTGGCTGTTTAATTTTATGGCAAATTAAAATCATTAATGCATTACAGGTAATATTTTTACTCGCTTTTTGTTCGTTTGGTGTTTGTGTGTTTTATGTTCGTGGTCACGTCAAGGTCACCAACAACTATATATTTTTTATTTTTTTAAATTTTTAGTTTATGAAAAATAGGATACACGCCTCCATTTTTTACTAGTTGCCGCCAACTCTTAATTGGACTTGGACAGTTTACGAAGACCGCTTTGTTTGGTACCGTTTTAAAATTTTATTGGTCGAATAGGTTGATTATCTGTTCTTTGTTTCATTTTTTTATTTTTAAATTAATTGAATTTTTATTTATTCTAAATGTTAAGTTACATCGTAAACCAGAAACGAGCTACTACAAAAACTAAGATAGCGCTTATTATTTTTTCATAAATTTATTCGTGAATTGCTAGACTATTAGAGTATTATGTATTGAAATGCATCGCTTACGTTAAACAATTTCTGATACTTTTTATTTTTCATTTTGAAAATTTACCGGTGGAATTTTTCTGGATAAATCCGGAAAGTCGAAAAGCCGGATCCCGCGGGATTTTTAAAAAAAAACAAGCCATTAATAATGTAATCGTGTTTTATCCTTTTTTTCGGTTTTTTATTACATTAGTTTAAGGTTTTGTTTCGTTAATTTAAAAAAATTGTTTTCTCACTTTTCTGCCACCCTCGATTCCATACAAAACCAAAGAAACAAAAATTTTCAATAAATTAAAAAGCAGTATTGACAATTTGTGTAAGAAAATAAAAATTTAAAATAATAATTTTACTTTGTGTTAATACAATATTTACTGGCTAACATTTTTAAATATGATATTCTATGCGAGCATAAAAAGTATTAATTTAAAAAAAGTTTGCGGTGCTGTAAGCGATTCTTCTATGGCCAAAGAAAGTTATCTTAAGAAATAAATTTAAAAAAAACAGGTCAGGCACTTACCACAACTAAGCTTCAATTGCTCTGCTGCATCAATTAATCATACTTATAAAAAAACCATTAAGAACATCAAAAAAATAAAATAAATAACATATATCTTTCTAATTCAAATAATTTTTCTAAGCTTAACGAATCGTGACCAATTCTATAAAGCAATAAATAATAGCCCACGCATTGAAAAATTTATTATGCCAATATTATATATGGTGTCATATCAACATATTATGCCCCTTGAAATTTTTAATATAAATTGAATTACCGCTGAAGAATATTGCCATAAAATATGACATTTGATCTTTCGTCTCAAACTTTTATCGTCTACATACTTTTACTTTATTTTTGCTTAATTCATTCCTTTTAATTCAGAAAAGGCGACGAACTGTTTGACGATTGTAATTTAAGATTAAAAAAATTTTAAAATGTATTCGTATGAGCGCGATGCTGTGAATTTACTCGTCAACACAATAACGGAGCTGCGAGCCGAGAACGAAAAGTTGAAAGGCATTTGAATTTTAATTGAAAGGATTCCAAAAGTAGTGCAAATCAATACATTTTAAACAAACTATTAAATTTGCTGAAATTTATATACAAATTAATATAAAACTATATATTAAAATTTAGATCACCAGCAGCATATAAACGAGACTCAATATATTTCTAAAAGATGTTGCTAATAATTTTAACAAATCAATGCGGGAATTACTAAATTTAATCGAAGATGAAAAAACCAACCTTTTTTTATTTAATTATATTGTACCTAAAATTTAACTAAAAAATATATATACAACTAAATTAATTAAATAATGTTATTTGTAATTGTTATATTTTAAAAAGGGTATGAACATGAAAGATAAAATTTTCACGATTGGAAACAAATATTAAAATCTCTTTATATGATGACATGCGTACCAAAGAAAAATTTTTGAATATTAAATACGATTAAAATTAATTAATATTAAAATAAATTGTATAAATTAAATCGCTTAAAAATTTATATACTAATTAATATAAAGCTCAAAAATAAAGTTTTTAGTAAGTGCAAATGCAGATGAGATCAACAGCAGCTTATAAACGCCACTCAAAATATTCATGTATAAAAACTGATTTATAAAATTTAAAATGAACATAGCGATAAAATATGAAAAACTCAAATAATGTAGTAGAAAATAAACTCTTTAAAATATAAATTCATTAACTAGATGTTAATAAATTGGTGGTACCGTTTTCCCCAACTCCCACTCAAATTACCGAAAAAAATTAATATTATTAAAAAATGAAGTAAGCAAAAGATAACGAAACTTGTCTTAAGATACTTAAATATTCAATAACAAATAGACTGACAAAAATATTTACAAAAAAATTTAATGATGAAGGCTTGGATTTACTGAAACGTTAAAAAATAAATATTAATAAATCACTGATTTTTGCAAATTGATCATTTTTATTTTAGTACATTTTACAAATTTATATTGTAAATATTACAATACCAACTAATTTCATAATTTTCAAACAATTGATAAATAATAAAGTAATAAAAATTAGTATCCTAATTATTTAAAAAAATTATTTTAAATAAATTAATTCAATTTAACACAATGGGCACCGATCCTGAGCTTTTTGTATCTTTAATGGAGCTGAGATGCGATAAATATTATCAACGGCATTATAAAACAATGAAATAAAAGAATAATTAAAAATTTTATTTTGTAAAACAAAAAAATGACGGTAAATTAAACAAGATAATAAAAATCCAACGAAACTAATTTTATAAAAATAGCAGGCAAATGATGAAAATTGTGAATTCAATTCAATTATTTATTTATTCAATATTATTCATTTACTAATATTATAACAAAATTATTTACATATTAAACTATCCCGAGCAGGAAAACTAATGGAATGGAATGCACCGGTCAAAATTTACAAAAATCTTTCATTAAATTAGAATGTCGACTTAAAACTGTATTTTAATAAAGTAAACCCCTGACACAACAAAGGGTCCTAGTTGGATTCAGCAGGCCACTCACAAGGCAATTGCTGCTATTTTGAAAGATTATGTAGATTTATTTATTTTCTACATCGCTTTCCTTCGCAAAACAATTTAAGTAAAATTAAAATGAAATGGTTTCAAGTGAACATAATATTATAAACAGAAAAAAACACAAATTTACTTGGAATTAAAAAGAATAAATGGAATAAAAATAAGAAACGTCAACTAGAATAATTTAATAAAATAATTCACCAGACAACGGTAAAACACAGCCGCAAATACCTAATTTGAAAAAATGAGAAACTGTTTCCAAAATATGCTTGATGGATTGGAAAAAATTCTAATATAGTATTTTATTGCAGCAGTGGCTAATATTTATAAAGTTTTTATTATTAGGAAATCTAACATTAAAATGTTGTTAAATTGTTTTATTTATGCTATTTGTTGATATTATTTGCCAAGTTTAAGGTCATCAATGGCTTTATTCATTCAAAATTAAGTCGGAATCAAAAATGGAATCAGTTTTATTAAAAGCTTTTTTATATTTCTTGATTTCCTTATTTTTAATATTTAAATATATTCTCGTTTTTTAAACAATATCAGAGATCCACGGGTGTAAAGCTCGCCCCGGTCCCAGCACACACGCATACTATTAGTTAGAATATATAGAATCTTTTTTTTATGTACAATACATATTTTCATTTATCACCATTTTTACTACATTTTAATAACGTAATTTTTATTTTCGCGCCAATAACTTTCAGATAAAACAAACGGCGTTCAAAAGCCACTTTCAAAATTTTGACTTTTACATTTAGTTTAATTATTCTCATTAAACAGTATCGTTTAAATTTTATTAATTTTTATTTTCAAACAAAAAATTATTTTTTGAACTTAACAATTTAACATTACATGAGCACTAAAGCAACTTTGTGTGGGTAATTAAACCTCACTTAATTTTGTTTAATAGTTTTATATTGGGTAATAGATTTATAGTTGTCGCTTTTAATCAATATCATGTATACCTCGCTTTTGAAATTTATTTTTAACCTTTTAAATTTAAGCACATTTAAAATCGAATTTTAACTGTCAATGATACATTATTTTATTTTATTGAACATTTTTTTGTACAAATCAAATACGCATTAATAAATAGGTAAATTCAAATTTTATTCGCTTACAGTTGCTTGAAATTTAACGCTCTCAAAAAATAAAATGAAAGTATTCAATTTTGTATTACAATTTATAATACTTAGGGTTAAAAAATGTTAAAGAACTTTTTCCACGTTTCTTTATCACGCAACTGTTTCTTTTTCCCCGGCGATTAATAGTAGAATGTAAGATATATTTAAAAAATGAATCTTTAGTATACAACACATTTTTCTTTAACTCTAAACTTTGGTAAAAACATTTTAATAATATTATTATATATCATTTTGGTCTTTTATTGAATGGGGTTGTTGTTACAGATTCTTTTATTAATTCTTATTATTAACATCAATTTTGTGCCCATATTCCCCTTATGGTGTCTACCTTTTAAACCTTTTAACAAACTTATGATTATAAATTAATTTATACGTTTTAATTGGCACAAAACCATTTTTTGTTTAAATCGTCGAATTAATACCAAATTAATGTAAACATTTTGTCGTAACAATTTGATGATAAATAAAATATAAACTACATTGACAATTGAGATAAGATAAAATTTCTCTATTTTTTAAAGAATTAAAAAAACATATTATGTAATTAGTTTGATGTTTTTTCAAAAAGTAATAAATTATCTAAAATGAGAAATGCGAGACCAATAAACAACTCAAAAATAAAATTGTTACGTCAAAATAGTACATATATATAAAATATAAAATAAATCTTAAAACCCAAACATGCAGTTATAGTATTTTCAAATATCATAAAAATATATCTCTATACAACTAAGCTTGTTTTGTAAAAAAAACTAAATAAACTGCAAACTAATTATCTGGTGAAATATCCAAAATCATTTGTTCTATAACGTCGGACAAATGAAACTTGGCAGTATTAAAAAAGAGGTCAGCAAGTGTTCATAAATTTAGAGAATTTATTTTTTGAACATTGTTTAATCTTTAAAAAAAGATTGAAATTTTAAGTGGGTAGCGTACCTTGACACGAGCCAGACGCTTCCACGGCCAGGTCCACACCCCGTCTTTTTTAAGTATATATTAGAAATTTCTTAATTATGATTTTAGGTGTTTAAAATATTTTTTTATTTTTTAAATGTATTGAAATAACCTGAAATTTACTTGAATTTTGTCAACTAGCCTTATCAATCTAGTTTTTTTAATTATTTTAAAACTTTTATAAAATGTAATTTTAAATAAAGTTCTTTGATATATTTTTACTTTGCCAAATATTAAAACTATCCTTATAACGGGCAACCGGCGACAATTGCGTGTTCATCTTCCGTCACTAATTTAATTTGAATAAGATAGCAAGAAATCAACAAATTACGCAAATTTAGCGTTTGGAAGAATGGCTAAAAATTGTTTATGGAAAATGTTTTAAAAATTAATTATGCGTTAAAATTGTTTTTCGTTATCTAACTCAGAATTTTTTCATTGCCTCCCCCAATCAAGTAATTTTCATGCAATGTCGAATTGGTGTTGGAATTTTTAAACATTGCTGTGAACACGGGTTCTTTTAATATGTAATTCTTAAAATTTAGCAAGTTAAATATATGCTTTGTTAATATTTTTTAGCAATATTTTTTACTTGGTAATTTTCGTTCTATAACAAATCCGTTAACAGGCTTGCAGCATGCTATCAAAGTAATTATAATACCTAACACAAATTATCGCAATATGACATACCGTAGTAAAATGACTTTTTTGTTTTATTGCAATATTTTTAAAATATTTTTTTCGCCATTTAAATTGTTATTATTGCAATTTCCCACAACGATACTGAGCTATGCAGTTTATATTTAAGAAAATTATTAGACAACAATGTATGAATGTCACTGAAAAAATCACTTATATAATATTGAAAATAAAACTGATTAGATAAAAAATAACAAATAATGATTAATTATTTAAATAGAATAATTTAACTGTGTGAAAATTAACTGTTTAATATTCAACACACAAAAAAACATAAATTTAAATTTTATTTAAATTATTTAAAAATATTTGGGTGGCCGTTCAAACAAAAATTTAAACAATATTATTTTCAAAAATATTAATTGCAAAACATTGGTAAAAAGACCAGGAACAATTGCCTAAAAAATTGTTAAGTCATATAATTTATTTTACAGAGAGTGGGTCAGCCACCCGAAATACTACAATACTAAATAATGATATAAATTTAAATTCGGCTCAGGGCTTTACCTCAACGTGATTTTGGTCCTTCAAATTTAAATGAACTAAAAATTTGTAATTAAATAATTCTTGGTATATTTCAAATGCCGCGTAGCCGGTTGTGAGTTAAAGTTCGTGGGCACGAAACAATGACGGTCGTTGGATCGCTGGTTTTATGAACGCTCATTCACACAACGTAAGTTACCCACCCTAGCTGAAAAAACTTGGTCGCATGTTGTTCAGGTTCCTCAACAGGATTACCGACGAATGAGAAGAAAAAAAATTAATTAAATCCATGCTCCAATTTAAATAATTTAAAAGATTGATTCCTCTAGAAATTAAATTTATTAACAAATAATATTAAAAGACAACCTTTCTTGAAGGTTTATAAAAATGTGCATTTCATGCAAAGCGAGAACGCTTTAAAATAATTATGTTTATTGAAACAGAGACAAAATCAACAAAAATAATCTGAGGATTTGAAAATTTATTAATATTAAACATCATATAATGTAATTTACGCTAAAGCTGAAAGAGTATTTAAAGGCAACGAAACCCAACGTATTTGATGATTTAATAATGTTTAATTCAATTTTGGAACGATGTAATAGTTTTGTTAAAAAAATTGAAAAATTTCGAAAAATTTGCCAATTTGAATAAAAGCTTAAAATACAAAATGTTAATTTAATAAAATTAAGAATTAATTTACGTAATCTGAAATATTAAATTAATTCTTCATTATTCTAAATTTATAGCAACTAAGCAATTAAAAATAAATATTACTTAAATATCATGACTTTGCAAGACGTACTAGACGAAAATCACCAATCACCATGTCTATATTAAAATTGCCCTTCGGCATAAACTTTAAAAGAAAAAAGATAAAATGTCACAGTATAATTAATGTTTAAAAATATCCATAAACTGATTGGTAAAATTATTTTTAAATGCAAAATGACTATTATAATAATCGTGGATTTCCCGCATAAAGATCAAATAGGTAAGAGGATGAATACCTTAAGATATATCTTAAAAGTATTTAAATATGGGGATTTTCGGGAAGAAAAATAAAACGTTCTTTCGAATATTTAATGTATTATTTGAATTTGTATCTTTAAATGATTAATTATATCTACATCGGAGTGTAAAAAAAAATGTTTCGGATACATCTTCAGATACATTCACTAATAAGAACGAAAAGAACAATAAATAACCAAAAATAACAACAACGATAATTCCAATAATTATGATAATAGTTCAAACACTGTAATTTGTCAGCTATTACTGTATTTTCAATACGATAATAACGATATTTATATACTATTTAAATTTCAAACAAAAAAAAAATTTAAAAAAAATATATAGCATTAAATAAATTAATCATTTGTGTAAATTGTTTTTGTTTTTTAAGGCACTAAAAAATAAATATAAAATGCCCAATAAAAATACTCAAATAGTGATACCTATTCAAATAACACTACTCGCACTTAAAACGAGAAGAACACACCTACAACCGACAAGAAAAAGGTTAAAAATAAAGATTTATAGAAATTGATAAATTTGTTAAAAGTAAAATGAGAAGAATTTTAAAAATTTTATTAAATACAATTTTTTAAAACAACAATTTCCCAAAATAAAACAAAAATTTAAAATAGTTTAATACGTCTGGTTACATAAAAGTTTTATTAAGATCATAAAACAAAATTAAAAATTTTGAACTTCGTATGGTATAAATTCTCAATGTAAAGCAGAGTCAATATGGATTAATACACAGAATAATAGACTAAAATTATGAGACATATCAAAAGATATAAGTAAAAATTAAAATAACAAAATATTAAAGAATGAAAATAAAATTCTAATAAACCGTTAAAGGTTTCAATAATTCACTTAATATTAAAAAAAAAAAGTTTCGTGGAACCACGCTTGCCACGCTGAGCACCCTACTAGTGAATAAAAATAAGCCATACTTCATCAAGACATCAAGCAAAAAATTTATAAGATATAAATATTTAACATTTATTTATGATAATAAATATGTACTTACTAATTGGAATTTAATTTTCGTCATTAATATTATGCTTTGTTGCTATTAAAAAATAAATTAAATGGATCTTTATTTTAAAGTTTAATTATAATAATCCACAAGATACTTAGGAATAAAAACATAAAAAGTTAGAGTTCACCCATTCGGTTTTGAAAAGAAATTAAAACGTAAATAATGTTAAGCTCATCATAAAATGAGACTTAATAACATTTTTACGATAAAAAATAATCCGGGCAAAGCTTGAAAAGATATAAAAATTAATTATTAAAAAATGTTTTAAAAAGCATTCGTTTTCTTTATTCAAAACAAAACAAAAAAATGCTTTGAAAGCATAAAAAATTATATAATAATTACAAAACAACAAAATTATTATACATAAAAAAAAATTTTTGTCTGAAAATTTTTTTGTAAGATAAATATCATAAAGAAGTAAAATTTTTTATTAAATTTATGGTAAGCTACGCGTTTTCTGAGTATTAAGCACAAATATATATAACTAATATAACTCAAATGGTCTTTAAGCCGTTAAATTTATATTGAAAAGTAAATAAAATTAAAATATTGAATATTGAATTTAATTTTTGTTAAATTACAGAAAGATTTATACGGATAATCAATGTTTTTAAATGGAATTAGTATTTAAAAAATAATGAATAATAGTAGAATATACACTAGAATGTTAGGAATGGAAGACTCCGGCAATGGACACTATCAATGATGATTGTGTCCTTTGAAATTAAATATTAAATGTAATGAATGCCTATAAATATTTCAATAAAATAAAAATTCCTTAAGAATAAAAGAGATATCCGAACTATGTCTTTAAAATTCTCTGATTAAATAAAAAATATTTTTTTAAAGAATAGAAAAGGATTTATTAATGTAAAATTAAATATTATAAATCAAATTTAAATTTTATTTGATATATATTCCTTATCTTTATTATACTTAATGAATTCTTACATTACTGTGATAAAAATTAATCACAAAATGACTAATATTCAAATTGGGCATCTTCAAGCGTTTACTTAACAAAAAAATCCATTGAACATTGTATTTTTTCAAGCGTATACATGTCATCGACAGAAACTACCCCTGTGGCGCAGTTCGGAATAATAAAATATAGAATAATCATCGCGCTAAAACAATCTCAAAATGAATTAAAAAACGTAAGACAAAAATACGTATATATAAAGAAATATCAGTCTTTTTAATATAAGATTGTATAGCTTTGGCATTCTAGAACTCACTCTCCTGCTAAACAATTAAGTAACAAATTTACAATCAGATAAATTGTTTAATTTTAAAGTAAGTTGACAATTAATTATATGTGAAACTCATAGACTTAAATGCAAAAATCTCGTCGAATACACGTCGAAATGTCATACAAAAAACTTACAATTGTAAAATTTAAATTCATAGCTCAGCTACAGAGAAAATCAAACAAGAAAATGCCTAAAAATAAAAAATAAATCTATTTAAAAAAATTCGCCAACAAAATTAATAGGGCAGGTTCGAGCTTTGGCCGTCGAATACTGTTGTTCTCTGCGTTTTTTGTATGCAACATAAACTTTTTTTTAATTTAAAATCAAAAAAAAAATTAATTAATAAACAGAAGTTGTAAATTAAATATTTGATGAATTAATGCCCTTTATTTAAATAGATGTTTGAAAATTCATTATATTCTTTGGGGTAAGTATAATAACCAAAGTTAAAGAACGAGTGAGTGACATCAATGTTTATTTCTGTAATAAATAAAATTAAAAACATATAAATAACATTATTAACAAATTTGGTTCGGAGATTAAACAAACAACAAACCTTGCTAAATAAATAAATTTAATTTTATTGAAAGAACTTGATTAAAACAGTTAATGATCCAAATATAATTGGATTAATCATCTTTAATTCAATTGTTAATTATATTTTGTTTAAGGTCATGTTAAGAATTCACGCATTAACCATTGTTAAAATTTTACAGAACGGATCATAGCAAACGATATTAATAATTTACATATACAAAAACTAGGGTTGGACAGGAACGGATATCCGGAACCGGAACCGATATCCGGGTGTTTTGGGCAAATTATTTTTTCGGAGAGATTTTTTTTTTGATGGTGTTAAAGCGACTCGAAGCGAAGTGTAATTTTTATTTGCAATTTTGGATGAATTTTCTCAACATTCTTAAAAAATTAAAAACTTATTCAAGAAGCGCTAATTTTCTAGTTTGTATACCTTCAGAATATCTTCAAAAAGTGTAAAATTGTATTTTAGAAAAAAATTTTTGGCGTCCTTGGATTTCCCCAAACTTTGCTGTTATGCCCTTTAAAATCAACATGTCTGTTTGATTAACTTTTTTTGGAGAAAATTACGTTAAATTTTTTTTTAAAAAAATTTTTACCGGTATCCGGGTGTCAAGGAACCGGTGGAACGCTACCCGGGGGACCCGATAATATCGGTTCTTGTCCAACTCTAACAAAAACCTTCGCTTAAATAAAATATTTAGATAAAAAACTGGGTGTCTTTTTATTTGAATTTGTTTATTGTTTTATTCTTTTTTATTTTTAAAATGATTATACCTTCTCATAATAAAGCGATTGAATTTTATTAAAGTTTTTACGGAGTATTGTACGCATAAATTAAAAATAAATTAATATACCTAATTTGAACAATAATTTCAGTATATATTTGTTTAAAAGCAATTCCTAGGAAAAAATATAATACAATGAAATTTAATTATATTATCTAAAAATAATTGACTAATATAAAAAAACCATAGCAAAAAAATATTAAATATTAAAATTTTTTATTAACGGGAAAGTTTAATTTAAATAATTTAAAGCAAAATTGGTTGCAAATGAAGAAGGCTTATGACATGGTGAAAGGGCCCTGTATTCACATGATCGCGGCTTAAAAACTATAAATAATTTTATTTCGGTTTGACAAGGCGCTGCCCCGAAAACGTATCAATGCTTGATATTTTAAAAGAGAAATTTTTATTATAATTTTTAAAATTGAAATAAACTCTTCTTAACCCAATAAAGTTAAAAAAGTAGTAAAAACTGCGCCAATTCAATAAAAGAAAATTAAATCATATTAATCTCATCAATCACTTTTTATAAAAAATGTAAATATATCTTAATATTAATGATTTGAGTCGAGATTTAAAATCAGCTTATAAATATTTTAATAAAATAAAAATTCCTTAAGAATGAAAGAGATATACGAACTATGTATCTCGCCTTTTCGACCATTTAAAAAAAAAATAGGAAAAGATCGTAATAATATCTATGGCATAAATGCCTCTAATCTAACTATGGCTTAAAGAAGCAAACAAAATTACTTTAGAAGATTTAATATACAGAAACACTTTTGAAACAATTTAAATTTAAAAAGTTGTTAATTAAATAAATGCTAGTAATAACTAGTTATCGTGAAGTCAAAAAGTCTCGTTAATTATAAAAAGCGAATTGTATTTAATAATAATATTTCAGCGACGGTGCAAAAATAAACTGGACTTTTAAATATGTAAATTTATTAAGCAATAATTAACGTTGCATTAAACCATATTCATCTATATAACTAAAACACCGCATAGCCTATCTTCTCAATCTTAGCAAAAAATTATAAAATGAAAATAAAAAAGTAATCATAACTGACTGCTGATTTTACAATGAAAATAAGAATAAAAAAAGTAATCGACTTCTAAAAAATTTTCAATTAAATATCATTTGCATAAATGATTTTTTTTAAATAAGCAAGTAATGGCTAAAATAGAAAATTAATTAGCCTATTCAAACTAAGTGGTATTTTAAATATAAATTAGAATGATTGAAGGAGAACGAACAGATAGCCGTGTGACACGTTTGGCGAACCCAGAAGTTAGAATTTTACAAAGCGCGTGTCGAAGGCTTGAATGTTTATAACATTTTTACTAAAACATATAAAGAATATAATTATTATAAATATTAAAAAATTCTTATTTCATATAAAAACGTTCAAACAACAACACAGTCTTTCTATTAGAATGTTGCCCAAAGAAAATGCATAATTGAAATCAGCTAAATAAATAGCAAGGATACTGAGGGTGACTAGATACTGAGACTATTTTCTCTTCTATATTTAATCTCTCACAGCAGCAAAAGTAAATAACAAATTTAATTTAAATTTACCAATTACTTATTTCATAACATTAAAGATTAATATATATAAGTTAAGAATAAATTTTGTTTTATAAATTTTCAAAGATCAAATTTTAAGATTTTTCATAATAATAAAATTGCATTAATTAAAAGCATTTCATCTGAATCATGTTTCATTTGGACGTAAGCAGATTTTTAAAAAAAGCTTCATACGACTTTAAAAAACATACTTAACTTTAATATAAAAAAAGTTAAAATCACATATTTATTTACAAATAATTATGAAAAAATATATATTTGAAAATTAAAAAAAATAATAATAATTATTGGCTATAAATAAAAATAGGTTTCAATATTCAATTATTTAAATTAAAATTACTTTGCTATTAACGAAAATATTGATTTTAAGATTCGCTCACCATATCAAAACAATGTTAGAGTTGATGAACTTATTAAATCCTTATAATTTTAAAAACTACCTAGCCTTACTGATAATGCAAAAATTGTATTAAATAAAAAATTTCTTCATTAAAATAGCATTTTAATTTTAAAAAATTACTCGTCAATTATGGCGTTCAGAATTAGGAAGTCTCATAAATAGCAATTAATAAATATATAAAGCTTGTCAAGGCTTAAAATGGAAAAAGGATCTTTGGATGAATGGCACAAAGCGTCAATTTTTTCCTGTTGTTTAAATGCATTAAAGCTTAACGAACGACCCAGGATTTTTTCTGGATTTTTGTCCGGAAATCGGCAGACACCTCCTTAAAATAAGGTCCAGGATCCGGATCCACAGGCATAGCTAACCACGGGTTTCCCTTAAAAAAATCTGTTTTTTTTATAATTTATACCCTATTTTTATGCAAATCAAGTTAATTAATTGAATATTGCAAAAACAATTTGTTTCTTATGTGTATATTTATTTTCTAAAACGTTTGCTAGACATGTTTCCAATTCGCAGTTATTTTTAAAACCGATATATTTTAAACGTGAAAATAAATTCAAAATTAAATTATTATGTTAATTATTATGAAAAAGAATGTTAGTAAGTAAAAAAAGTATTTTTATGTAACCCATAAAAAAATAAAATCATTTCGTACTATTTAAATAAACGATAATAACGCAAAGTTACACTACTTAATTGATAAATAAAATGCTTTAAATCATTAAATACTAAATAACAATTAAATTAATTATATTATGATGCCCAAAAAATCATTCCCCAACACTTCGTTCGGTCTTTCCAAAAACATTCTCAAAATTGTCCCGATTTTTGGCAAATTGCGCCTGTCATCTGTATTTCGCAGCCCACATCGTTCCACTGTCCGTCCACACTGAACATATGCACGCACTCCTCATTTGTGCCGGCTGTACAAAACATTGAAGGAAAAATATGAAATTTTTGATTTTAGTAAAATTTACAAAAATCTTCACTCAATAATTTTGAAGAAGGTAAAACGAGTACTTTTTCTTATTTATTTACTTAATT
Source organism: Globodera rostochiensis (assembly GCA_018350325.1). Classification (NCBI taxonomy): domain Eukaryota; kingdom Metazoa; phylum Nematoda; class Chromadorea; order Rhabditida; family Heteroderidae; genus Globodera; species Globodera rostochiensis. Next base: position 550,460 of record JAEVLN010000020.1, read on the forward strand.
TATGAAGCTTAAAATAAAATACTCGGATCAGTGTATTTATTAGTGCCAGATGGCTGCCCGATTCCCCATGGATATATGTTTCTGCCGCCGGTTGTCGATTCAACTGTGGTAATCTCGGGCTAAAATGGTCATTTATTCTAATGGATGTTTCTTGGGGTATAATTTTCTGATTATTCATACCACATTGCCGAAGGTGGCTAGCGTTCCGTTTGGCCAAGTGCTTTGATATTGAGCGCCGGCACGGACACGACGAAGTCCAATCCTAGGAATAGGGCAGAGTTGTTTAAAGCAAAGAAATAATTAAACTAATTAAAATCAATAAAAGGAAGGAATCATTTTAATGTATAAAATCGATGTAAATTTGGCAATACCATAATGTGTTGAATAGTGTTGTTGCCAAACGGTATGTCTGCAGGGAGCGGGCAATCGATCGAGCGATCATTCGACCAAGTAACCGATTCTCAGCTTCATTATCAATGCTGGCCAGTGAAGCAGCGGGATCTTCAGCTCTGCACGCTGCTACCGCTTGGCTAAATACCAATTTTGAGGGATAATGAGAAAATACGAAATTTTTAAAATAATATTTTTAATTAATTAGCAATCCGTCTCTTCACTCACTTCCAATCCATTAAACCTTCGACAACTTTGTAACAGTTGCCACCAGAAATAGTCCAGCCGAAACCGGTGCACACAGCAACACTCGGGTTGTTCAAATTGAAGGGTGCTGATGCCGATGATGCTGTTTGGTTTGTTGAGGGCAGTACGGTTGCCGGAGATGATGTTACGTTTGTTGAGGGCAGTACGGTTGCCGGAGATGATGTTACGTTTGTTGGGGCCTGTCTTTTCTTTCGACTTTGTTCTTCATGTCCGTAAGTCTCTTGAACAGAATCACTTCCACCAAATGAATTCTTAAAAATTACAAAGAATCGTTAATAGAATCAAATCAAGTATCTCACCGAATTTGCTTCATAAATTTGTAAAATTATTAGAATTGTGAATATTATTTGGGACAGCATCTTCGTTGATTAGTTTAATTGACCAAATTTTATGTGAACTGCATTACTAGGGCTTTTATATTTGTGAATCACGCGCTCATGGCTTAATTGTCTGCGTTTTAACTTCCAATTTATGTTTGAACAGCAACAATTTTATTTGAAATGGTTAAATTTCAAAAAAAGTACAATTTTAAGCTTTATTTGTTCAAATTTTTGATACCAATTTCAACATCCGTAAAATAATTGTCGCGTTATAGCCTGATTAAAATTAAATTGAAATTATCTAATATGAATTGAACTTAACAAGAAAATTTTAAAGGAAAATATTGAACTTTTGATTGTTAAGCGTATTTTTTTAGAATTTTTAACATTTTGTTAAAAAAATTTCATAAGTTTTTGAAAGGTCGGCCGTTGGGGGGTGCCAATTGTCCTTATTTACAAGATTATTGAGGCTTCCGTCCTTATTTTGTCCTTATTTTCGGGTTTTGGGAAATTTTTTTTCGAATTTACTAGTTGAATTGTGAAGGTTTAGCGTAAGGACCAATTTTCTTAACTGTTTAATTTTAAAAAAAATTTCCCCGGCGGCGCCTATCAGCACCGCCGGGCTCCTCCCCATCCCTAAAAGCTTCACAAAATTACCGTATTTGTTAAATTTGGTTGCAAATCTCTCAATAAAAGGAGTGGAAAATTCAAAATTTCTCGGCTGCGCCTATCGGCTAAAGCCCGAACATGACAGGAGTCCTGCCAGGATTTACTAGTACTCCTGATCCGGAAGGTCGGGGTTCGGGGGTTTTTTTTTTAAATTTTCTCCTAAAATTTATGGGTCAAATTTTTGTTTTATTGAATAATTTCCAGAATTGGTTGACAATAGGCTGATATTGTTTAAATTTGTTCTTATAAAAGAGAAGGGAAGGCATCTGGGATGTAAGCGGATCCCAAAAAACTCCGGAAACCGGAATTCCTGTTCTGACAATGCCCGGAATATTTTTGCTAAAAGGTCAGTAATAATGGATTTTTGAGAATTCTGCTTCCTTCTGGTGGCAGGTGGGTCAGCGGTGCCGATAGGCGCCGCCGAGAAAATTTTGAATTATTTAATGTATAAGAGATTTGCAACAAAAATTTATTGCGCTTTCGATCCGAGTACCGAATAGTGCAAAAAATATCCGAGTGCCGAACGTCCCAGTGCCGAATGGTCTGAACTCGAAGCGGAAACGCAATTATAATTATTTGTTTGAGCAGGCTATGGTTGGCGCTTTGCTGGAGCACTTTATCGCCGGCAATGCTCCTCCGTCAAAAGCAAAGAAGTTCCACGACGTTAATATGATTCTGTCAATCCTTCATTGGTACCTAAACGCAAAAGCGGCGCTGCCTCAACTTCAAGACGATCATCAGTACATCCAGAACCAAATCACCCCTCATTTGATTGTTGAAGTCCTTAGTGGAATTTCCAGCAATTACCACATGAATTCTTAAATTAATTTGTTTTGTCCGGTTTGTTATTTGTTCTACAATTGCTTCATCACATGATAAAAATTTTATGTTTGGATTAAAATCTATAAAATTTTGTTGGTGAGACTTAGTGTTATCCTTTTTCGAATGACGACGGAGTTGAAATATTGCGTTTCAAAAAATTAGGTTGGGACGGTAGTGGCCGGGACGGTAGTGGCCGGGACGGTAGTGGCCGGGACGGTAGTGGCGGGACGGTAATGACCCCTACTCAAAATATATGTAGGTCCAACGCTCGAATATGCAATCGGTATTGGGATTATCTAACAAAATTGAACGGGTGCAAAAAACATTTACACGTAGGGCCCTCACCAAATGTAAACTCCCCAAGTGTTCCTATAATCAACGTCTGAAATTATTTAATTTGGAAACTCTGGCATTCATCGCAAACTTTTTGATCTCTGTATGTATTATGCACAAAAAATATGTTACAATCACACTCATTTCGATCCAAAAAATATTGTCACATTAAACACGCGTCCTAGCCGTAAACATTCCCTCCAAATCTACAAAAAGAGAAAGACCCCATTTATACAATTGGACAGTGGACAATCCGACAGTGGACAATTGGACAGTGGACAATCCGACAAAAGTGGACAATTCAACAGTGAATGAAATCCCCAAGTGTTCCTACAATCAACGTTTGAAATAACTCTGGCATTCATCGCAAACTAAACCCCATTTATTTCCAATTTATTCCTTCACCGCTGCACGGAATTCCCTCCCCTCTGACATTGTCTTGATCTCTCCCCCTCAGCTGTTCAAAGCTAAATTGCTGTCCCACTTAAAGACATTTGAAATAATTAAAAAAATTTGTTTGCATTGATTCCATCATGTTAGTGATTTGCTTGCATTTCCTTTGATGTGATAAATAAACAAATAAATTATATTATGATGCCCAAAAAATCATTCCCCAACACTTCGTTCGGTCTCTCCAAAAACATTCTCAAAATTGTCCCGATTTTTGGCAAATTGCGCCTGTCATCTGTATTTCGCAGCCCACATCGTTCCACTGTCCGTCCACACTGAACATATGCACGCACTCCTCATTTGTGCCGGCTGTACAAAACATTGAAGGAAGAATATGAAATTTTTGATTTTAGTAAAATTTACAAAAATCTTCACTCAATAATTTTGAAGAAGGTAAAACGAGTACTTTTTCTTATTTATTTACTTAATTTATGAAGCTTAAAATAAAATACTCGGATTGTCGATTCGACTGTGGTAATCTCGGGCTAAAATGGTCATTTATTTTAATGGATTTTTTTGTGGTAATTTTCTGATTATTCATACCACATTGCCGAAGGTGGCTAGCGTTCCGTTTGGCCAGGTGCTTTGATATTGAGCGCCGGCACGGACACGACGAAGTCCAATCCTAGGATAGGGCAGAGTTGTTTAAAGCAAAGAAATAATTAACTAATTAAAATCAATAAAAGGAAGGAATCATTTTAATGTATAAAATCGATGTAAATTTGGCAATACCATAATGTGTTGAATAGTGTTGTTGCCAAACGGTATGTCTGCAGGGAGCGGGCAATCGATCGAGCGATCATTCGACCAAGTAACCGATTCTCAGCTTCATTATCAATGCTGGCCAGTGAAGCAGCGGGATCTTCAGCTCTGCACGCTGCTACCGCTTGGCTAAATACCAATTTTGAGGGATAATGAGAAAATACGAAATTTTTAAAATAATATTTTTAATTAATTAGCAATCCGTCTCTTCACTCACTTCCAATCCATTAAACCTTCGACAACTTTGTAACAGTTGCCACCAGAAATAGTCCAGCCGAAACCGGTGCACACAGCAACACTCGGGTTGTTCAAATTGAAGGGTGCTGATGCCGATGATGCTGTTTGGTTTGTTGAGGGCAGTACGGTTGCCGGAGATGATGTTACGTTTGTTGAGGGCAGTACGGTTGCCGGAGATGATGTTACGTTTGTCTAGGGCAGTACGGTTGCCGGAGATGATGTTACGTTTGTTGGGGCCTGTCTTTTCTTTCGACTTTGTTCTTCATGTCCGTAAGTCTCTTGAACAGAATCACTTCCACCAAATGAATTCTTAAAAATTACAAAGAATCGTTAATAGAATCAAATCAAGTATCTCACCGAATTTGCTTCATAAATTTGTAAAATTATTAGAATTGTGAATATTATTTGGGACAGCATCCTCGTTGATTAGTTTAATTGACCAAATTTTATGTGAACTGCATTACTAGGGCTTTTATATTTGTGAATCACGCGCTCATGGCTTAATTGTCTGCGTTTTAACTTCCATTTTATGTTTGAACAGCAAAAATTTTAATTGAAATGGTTAAATTTTAAGTAAAGTACAATTTTAAGCTTTATTTGTTCAAATTTTTGATACCAATTTCAACAGCCGTAAAATAATTGTCGCGTTATAGTCTGATTATAATTAAATCGAAATTATCTAATATGAAAAAATTTTAAAGGAAAAGATTGAACTTTTGATTGTTAAGCGTATTTTTTTAGAATTTTTAACATTTTGTTAAAAAATTTCAAAAGTTTTTGAAATTCCGCTTTACTGCTGGGAGGAGGGAGGTCGGCAGGTGCCGATAGGCGCCGCCGAGAGACAAAAATTAAAGTTTAAAGACTTATGCTAAGAAAAATCGTCCAATTTTTGAGTTTTAAAATGAACTAATTATTTATGTAAATGCTTAAAATTGTATTTTGTATGTCTGATTTCGTAAGGACCAATTTTCTTAACTGTTTAATTTTAAAAAAAATTTCCCCGGCGGCGCCTATCAGCACCGCCGGGCTCCTCCCCATCCCTAAAAGCTTCACAAAATTACCGTATTTGTTAAATTTGGTTGCAAATCTCTCAATAAAAGGAGTCGAATTCAAAATTTCTCGGCTGCGCCTATCGGCTAAAGCCCGAACAGGACAGGAGTCCTGCCAGGATTTACTAGTACTCCTGATCCGGAAGGTCGGGGTTCGGGGGTTTTTTTTTTAAATTTTCTCCTAAAATTTATGGGTCAAATTTTTGTTTTATTGAATAATTTCCAGAATTGGTTGACAATAGGCTGATATTGTTTAAATTTGTTCTTATAAAAGAGAAGGGAAGGCATCTGGGATGTAAGCGGATCCCCAAAAAAATCTCCGGAAACCGGAATTCCTGTCCTGAAAATGCCCGGAACATTTTTGCTAAAAGGTCAGTAATAATGGATTTTTGAGAATTCTGCTTCCTTCTGGTGGCAGGTGGGTCAGCGGTGCCGATAGGCGCCGCCGAGAAAATTTTGAATTATTCAATGTATAAGAGATTTGCAACAAAAATTTATTGCGCTTTCGATCCGAGTACCGAATAGTGCAAAAAATATCCGAGTGCCGAACGTCCCAGTGCCGAATGGTCTGAACTCGAAGCGGAAACGCAATTATAATTATTTGTTTGAGCAGGCTATGGTTGGCGCTTTGCTGGAGCACTTTATCGCCGGCAATGCTCCTCCGTCAAAAGCAAAGAAGTTCCACGACGTTAATATGATTCTGTCAATCCTTCATCGGTACTTAAACGCAAAAGCAGCGCTGCCTCAACTTCAAGACGATCATCAGTACATCCAGAACCAAATCACCCCTCATTTGATTGTTGAAGTCCTTAGTGGAATTTCCAGCAATTACCACATGAATTCTTAAATTAATTTGTTTTGTCCGGTTTGTTATTTGTTCTACAATTGCTTCATCACCTGATAAAAATTTTATGTTTGGATTAAAATCTATAAAATTTTGTTGGTGAGACTTAGTGTTATCCTTTTTCGAATGACGACGGAGTTGAAATATTGCGTTTCAAAAAATTAGGTTGGGACGGTAGTGGCCGGGACGGTAGTGGCCGGGACGGTAGTGGCCGGGACGGTAGTGGCGGGACGGTAATGACCCCTACTCAAAATATATGTAGGTCCAACGCTCGAATATGCAATCGGTATTGGGATTATCTAACAAAATTGAACGGGTGCAAAAAACATTTACACGTAGGGCCCTCACCAAATAAACTCCCCAAGTGTTCCTATAATCAACGTCTGAAATTATTTAATTTGGAAACTCTGGCATTCATCGCAAACTTTTTGATCTCTGTATGTATTATGCACAAAAAATATGTTACAATCACACTCATTTCGATCCAAAAAATATTGTCACATTAAACACGCGTCCTAGCCGTAAACATTCCCTCCAAATCTACAAAAAGAGAAAGACCCCATTTATACAATTGGACAGTGGACAATCCGACAGTGGACAATTGGACAGTGGACAATCCGACAGTGAGGACAATCCGACAGAAGTGGACAATCGGACAGTGGACAATTCAACAGTGAATGAAATCCCCAAGTGTTCCTACAATCAACGTTTGAAATTATGTAATTTAGAAACTCTGGCATTCATCGCAAACTAAACCCCATTTATTTCCAATTTATTCCTTCACCGCTGCACGGAATTCCCTCCCCTCTGACATTGTCTTGATCTCTCCCCCTCAGCTGTTCAAAGCTAAATTGCTGTCCCACTTAAAGACATTTGAAATAATTAAAAAAATTTGTTTGCATTGATTCCATCATGTTAGTGATTTGCTTGCATTTCCTTTGATGTGATAAATAAACAAATAAATTATATTATGATGCCCAAAAAATCATTCCCCAAAACTTTGTTCGGTCTCTCCAAAAACATTCTCAAAATTGTCCCGATTTTTGGCAAATTGCGCCTGTCATCTGTATTTCGCAGCCCACATCGTTCCACTGTCCGTCCACACTGAACATATGCACGCACTCCTCATTTGTGCCGGCTGTACAAAACATTGAAGGAAGAATATGAAATTTTTGATTTTAGTAAAATTTACAAAAATCTTCACTCAATAATTTTGAAGAAGGTAAAACGAGTACTTTTTCTTATTTATTTACTTAATTTATGAAGCTTAAAATAAAATACTTGGATCAGTGTATTTATTAGTGCCAGATGGCTGCCCGATTCCCCATGGATATATGTTTCTGCCGCCGGTTGTCGATTCGACTGTGGTAATCTCGGGCTAAAATGGTCATTTATTTTAATGGATTTTTTTGTGGTAATTTTCTGATTATTCATACCACATTGCCGAAGGTGGCTAGCGTTCCGTTTGGCCAGGTGCTTTGATATTGAGCGCCGGCACGGACACGACGAAGTCCAATCCTAGGAATAGGGCAGAGTTGTTTAAAGCAAAGAAATAATTAAACTAATTAAAATTAATAAAAGGAAGGAATCATTTTAATGTATAAAATCGATGTAAATTTGGCAATACCATAATGTGTTGAATAGTGTTGTTGCCAAACGGTATGTCTGCAGGGAGCGGGCAATCGATCGAGCGATCATTCGACCAAGTAACCGATTCTCAGCTTCATTATCAATGCTGGCCAGTGAAGCAGCGGGATCTTCAGCTCTGCACGCTGCTACCGCTTGGCTAAATACCAATTTTGAGGGATAATGAGAAAATACGAAATTTTTAAAATAATATTTTTAATTAATTAGCAATCCGTCTCTTCACTCACTTCCAATCCATTAAACCTTCGACAACTTTGTAACAGTTGCCACCAGAAATAGTCCAGCCGAAACCGGTGCACACAGCAACACTCGGGTTGTTCAAATTGAAGGGTGCTGATGCCGATGATGCTGTTTGGTTTGTTGAGGGCAGTACGGTTGCCGGAGATGATGTTACGTTTGTTGGGGCCTGTCTTTTCTTTCGACTTTGTTCTTCATGTCCGTAAGTCTCTTGAACAGAATCACTTCCACCAAATGAATTCTTAAAAATTACAAAGAATCGTTAATAGAATCAAATCAAGTATCTCACCGAATTTGCTTCATAAATTTGTAAAATTATTAGAATTGTGAATATTATTTGGGACAGCATCTTCGTTGATTAGTTTAATTGACCAAATTTTATGTGAAGTGAATTGCTACTACGGCTTTTATATTTGTGAATCACGCGCTCATGGCTTAATTGTCTGCGTTTTAACTTCCATTTTATGTTTGAACAGCAACAATTTTATTTGAAATGGTTAAATTTCAAAAAAGTACAATTTTAAGCATTATTTGTTCAATTTTTGATACCAATTTCAACATCCGTAAAATAATTGTCGCGTTATAGTCTGATTAAAATTAAATCGAAATTATCTAATATGAATTGAACTTAACAAGAAAATTTTAAAGGAAAAGATTGAACTTTTGATTGTTAAGCGTATTTTTTTAGAATTTGGAATTCTGCTTTACTGCTGGGAGGAGGGAGGTCGGCGGTGAACGATAGGAAACAAAATAATTAAAGCACCTTAAGCCTAAACCAATTCCGTCTTCTTTTTCTAACTAACAATTCATTTCAATCATTCATAAAAATAAGTTGCATACCCACCCCCAAGAGAAAGAATTTTTATCGAATTCAGTGACGTTTAAAATGGAAAAATGCGAAAAAAAATTTCTGAAAAATTTTCTCGAAGAATTATTGGTCCTCGATCGGAAGCCCGTTCTCATCCCCTTCAGCTGCAGCTCGCCCTGGTGGAGATAAGTTCCTCAGCGTCTCGGGCCTCCTTCTCCAGTCTATCGATGATATCCCACCATTGATTATTATACTCGGCCAACCGTGTCCTCCTCTCGTCCGAGCAGGCACTTCGAAGAATGTAGCTGAACACACGAAGAATAAGCTGAACACACGAAGAATGTAGCTGAACACCCCCATCGGGTGCTGCTTGAACTTGTTGGGATGAACGCAGCAGAAGGCGCTCCCAATTCAGTGATGAGGCGTCGACAAATTAAGTCCACGCGTTCAAAGTCCTGCTTCTCGAGCCGGTACTTCGAAGAATGTAGCTGAACACCACCGTCGGGTGCTGCTTGAACTTGTTGGGATGAACGCAGCAGAAGGCGCTCCCAATTCAGTGATGAGGCGTCGACAAATTAAGTCCACGCGTTCAAAGTCCTGCTTGCTCGAGCCGGTACTTCGAAGAATGTAGCTGAACACCACCGTCGGGTGCTGCTTGAACTTGTTGGGATGAACGCAGCAGAAGGCGCTCCCAATTCAGTGATGAGGCGTCGACATTAAGTCCACGCGTTCAAAGTCCTGCTTGCTCGAGCCGGTACTTCGAAGAAGGTAGCTGAACACCACCGTCAGGTGCTGCTTGAACTTGTTGGGATGAACGCAGCAGAAGGCGCTCCCAATTCAGTGATAAGGCGTCGACAAATTAAGTCCACGCGTTCAAAGTCCTGCTTGCTCGAGCCGGTACTTCGAAGAATGTAGCTGAACACCACCGTCGGGTGCTGCTTGAACTTGTTGGGATGGACGCAGCAGAAGACGCTCCCAATTCAGTGATGAGGCGTCGACAAATTAAGTCCACGCGTTCAAAGTCCTGCTTGCTCGAGCCGGTACTTCGAAGAATGTAGCTGAACACCACCGTCGGGTGCTGCTTGAATTTGTTGGGATGGACGCAGCAAGACGCTTTCCACTTCAGTGATGAATGGCCAAGGGAGATGACGCTGGCTTTAAAGCGGGTCTTAATTCATCCTTTTTAATATTCTTACAACTTTTTGAAAAAAATCAACATAAAAAAATACAATTTTAAGCATTTACATAAATAATTAGTTCATTTTAGAACTCAAAAATTGGACGATTTTTCTTAGCATAAGTCTTTAAATATTCAATTTTTTCTCTCGGCGGCGCCTATCGTCACCGCCGACCTCCCTCCTCCCAGCAGTAAAGAGGAATTTCAAAAACTTTTGAAATTTTTTAACAAAATGTTAAAAATTCTAAAAAAATACGCTTAACAATCAAAAGTTCAATCTTTTCCTTTAAAATTTTCTTGTTAAGTTCAATTCATATTAGGTAATTTCGATTTAATTATAATCAGACTATAACGCGACAATTATTTTACGGATGTTGAAATTGGTACAAATAATGCTTAAAATTGTACTTTTTTGAAATTTAACCATTTCAAATAAAATTTTTGCTGTTCAAACATAAATTGGAAATTAAAACGCAGACAATTAAGCCATGAACGCATGATTCACAAATATAAAAGCCCTAGTAGCAATTCACTTCACATAAAATTTTGTTAATTAAACTAATCAACGAGGATGCTGTCCCAAATAATATTCACAATTCTAATAATTTTACAAATTTATGAAGCAAATTCGGTGAGATACTTGATTTGATTCTATTAACGATTCTTTGTAATTTTTAAGAATTCATTTGGTGGAAGTGATTCTGTTCAAGAGACTTACGGACATGAAGAACAAAGTCGAAAGAAAAGACAGGCCCCAACAAACGTAACATCATCTCCGGCAACCGTACTGCCCTCAACAAACGTAACATCATCTCCGGCAACCGTACTGCCCTCAACAAACCAAACAGCATCATCGGCATCAGCACCCTTCAATTTGAACAACCCGAGTGTTGCTGTGTGCACCGGTTTCGGCTGGACTATTTCTGGTGGCAACTGTTACAAAGTTGTCGAAGGTTTAATGGATTGGAAGTGAGTGAAGAGACGGATTGCTAATTAATTAAAAATATTATTTTAAAAATTTCGTATTTTCTCATTATCCCTCAAAATTGGTATTTAGCCAAGCGGTAGCAGCGTGCAGAGCTGAAGATCCCGCTGCTTCACTGGCCAGCATTGATAATGAAGCTGAGAATCGGTTACTTGGTCGAATGATCGCTCGATCGATTGCCCGCTCCCTGCAGACATACCGTTTGGCAACAACACTATTCAACACATTATGGTATTGCCAAATTTACATCGATTTTATACATTAAAATGATTCCTTCCTTTTATTAATTTTAATTAGTTTAATTATTTCTTTGCTTTAAACAACTCTGCCCTATTCCTAGGATTGGACTTCGTCGTGTCCGTGCCGGCGCTCAATATCAAAGCACTTGGCCAAACGGAACGCTAGCCACCTTCGGCAATGTGGTATGAATAATCAGAAAATTACCCCAAAAAACATCCATTAGAATAAATGACCATTTTAGCCCGAGATTACCACAGTCGAATCGACAACCGGCGGCAGAAACATATATCCATGGGGAATCGGGCAGCCATCTGGCACTAATAAATACACTGATCCGAGTAATTTAAGCTTAAATAAATTCAAAAATCCTTAAAAGACAAATAGAAATATAAAATATTTATTATTAGGGCTGTTCGAGAGTCTCGAACCGAGAAATTTCTCGGTTTTTTTGGGTCTCGAGTCTTGGGGTCATTTCTCGGTCTCGGTCTCGAGTCTCCGTGTCATTTCTCGGTCTCGACTCTCGAGTCTCGGTAAATTTCAAGTCTCGAACAGCTCTATTTATTTTATGCATAAATTAAGTAAATAAATAAGAAAAAGTACTCGTTTTACCTTCTTCAAAATTTTGAGTGAAGATTTTTGTAAATTTTACTAAAATCAAAAATTTCATATTCTTTCTTCAATGTTTTGTACAGCCGGGACAAATGAGGAGTGCGTGCATATGTTCAGTGTGGACGGACAGTGGAACGATGTGGGCTGCGAAATACAGATGACAGGCGCAATTTGCCAAAAATCGGGACAATTTTGAGAATGTTTTTGGAGAGACCGAACAAAGTTTTGGGGAATGATTTTTTGGGCATCATAATATAATTTATTTGTTTATTTATCACATCAAAGGAAATGCAAGCAAATCACTAACATGATGGAATCAATGCAAACAAATTTTTTTAATTATTAACGAAACGCGGCTAAAAACGCAGATTTGGGACCCCTGGTTCGAGATTTGCTTCAAAATAGTCATTTTTTGAAGCCTTTTACTAATGAAAGAGGTCCCCGGGGAGAATGTTTTCTTGAATATTTAACAATTTTTGTTAAGGGGAAACAGCATTTAAACCAGTTTTTGACACAGTTGAATTTTTGAAAATTAAAGAAAATTTGTAGGTAACACTAAAGCCGGATAGAATAACAGGGGAAATCTTATATATGATGTTTTTAACCCGCGCCAACATGTAGGCAGAATTTTTCAACCAATAAATAATTTAAATTGTAAGAAAAATTTTCTGACGGATTTTCCTCTGACGGATTGTCCACTGACGGATTGTCCTAGCTTCCCCCCACGGCTCCGATATCTGCGGATTTTTCCTCATTCTGTGGTTTTTGGAAAGGCCAAGGTATTTTTATTAAATGCGGATTTTTTTTGGTCTTTTGAGATCTATATGGATTTTTTGGTTTTTTGGGAAAAATGATAACAAAAGGCTAGCCAAAACTTCCGGCCCGAAACATGCGGCCCTAATTAAAGCAAAAAAAATCAATGACAAAATCAACTTTTCACACAATTTTTGGCGGCATTCATAAAAAATAAAAGAAAATAATAGTTTGATAAATTTTATTTTTGAACTGGAACCACCATGACTCTGTTCTCAATCAGGTAGGTTAATTATTGTTCTGAAAGATGGGGACGCTTGATGCAGGATAGAATTTGTGTTTACGAATTGGACCCGAAACGGGCGTTTCGACTAGGCCACGAACCAAAAAATGCATATAAACAATGACTTTTGATCCGAAATCCGAATGACGGTCAGCTTAATCACGCGTTTGCGGGCGGTACAATACCGACTCGCTGGAAAATTTTGATCAGTGGGACGACTAGCCCAGACAATATGAGCTGCTATGTATTAACTTTTACTTGCATTTTTATGACAAATGGTGTAATAAATTACCAAGATCAAAAGTTATTTTGTCATTTTTTGTTTTGTTTTTTGCTTTAATTAGGGCCGCAAGTTTCGGGCCGCAACATTCGGGCCACAAGCTTCGCACCACCTTTAACCGAAAGGGCCCCCTATAGTTATTTTAATTTGCTATCAACTTTATTCATTTGGGTTCCGGCGCAAAATTTTTGCGGATTTGTATTCAGCTCGACTAGAGCATTCGGATCTGGATCATACCCATTAAAGTAATTAATCCAAAATTTCAGTGCCAAGTTTCCAAGAAATTTTCGCCAAAAATTTAATATTAATGTTATTATTTTATTATATATTATGTTTTTTAATCCGCGCCAACATGTAGGCACGATTTTTCCTCCAAATAAATGATTTAAATCGTTTTTTAATAAAAAATTTTCTGATGGATTGTCCTCTGGAGGATTGTCCTCTGACGGATTGTCCAATGATGGATTGTCCTCCACTGACGGATTGTCCTCTGCCGGATTATCCGGAGGCCCCCTGGGGGAGGCTGTACGCGGCGGTATTTCAGTAACAAATTGATCAAATACACTTCCCTTATGTTTTATGTCTCTGCCCTGAGATTCTCAGGGTTTTTTTTGAAAATGACTAAAAAAGTATGGCAACCGGCTCCAAAAATATGGCATTTTTATGGCAGTTTTTCTTGAGGAATTTTCAAAAAACCAATGGTATTATGGCAACTGTGGAATTATGGCAAAAAATATGGCAAATTTCCAAAATTATGGCATTTGCCATAAAAATAGGGCATTTTGGCCTCCCTGCGTGAAAGGGTCGCGCAGTTGGAGAAGGCCGTGGGGCGGTTGGTTGAAGAACGGAACAGAAAGTTGGACGAATTGGCAAACAATCCGAAGAAAGCGCTGGTAAAGGTGGGAATTTATGGCCAATATAACTTGGCATTATTTTAAGTATACCGTGTATTACCTCTTGTAATCCCCATGGGGGATTATCTTTCAATCTACTCAGAGGGTGGGGGATTAAAAGAGGTAATACGGTATTTAGCTTCACATTAATTATAGAAAATTCCCACTGAATATTTTTATTCAATTTAATTTATATGTTTGTTAGTGTTTTACTGTACAATTTTGGGTCAGCTTGATAACAACAATTGAATTAATGTGCAGAATGAACAGCAACAGGTAAAGATGGAGGAGTACCAGAACAAACAGCAACAGACCATTGACGAGTTGACAGACAAATTAAAAAGTAAACAAACTTATTTTGAATTAGAAAAAATCTAGTTTAACCTTTATTCACATTGTTTTTAGATTTTCATTGATCAGTTTTCGTTGGTGCAAAGTGATCGGAAGCAAATGATAACGGTTTGGAACGCAAGCAAAAGAAAGATCATGAAGAACTCCAACTCAAGACAATGCTTTGCAGGGCAAAGGTCGTCGTCAAAATGGAGAAGTATCAGAAACAGCAGCAACAGAACTTCCGTGCAAAGATGGGCCACCGTTTGGCGTCGGTGACGTCATCGGTGGCGCCTCGCCAAATTATTTACACAAAAAATGGCGAGCGTTTGGGTGAGAAAGAAAAAAGGATGGATAAAATTAAAGGGACAATTTCATTTTTGAGAAATATGTACACAAAATTTGTAAAAAAAAAAAATGTTTTTTTGCTGAACTACCTAATTTATTTTTGATTTTTTTGCAGACACTGCCAATTTATTTGTCTCTTTTGTCGATGATTTGTTTCCATGCGTTTCGTTGTTTGGTCATCGAGGCAAAGTTGAAGCTAGCTCTGCGGGCCTTACTTTGAATTTGAAGACAGATTCTGATGAGGAAGAAGCCCCCGGACAGTAAAAAACCGATTTTTTGTTTCTTTTGAAGGATACGATCGATAGATTTTAATAGCTTTGCATACAATTCGTCGTTTTGTTTTATAAATTTGTCACTGTCTCCGGTTTAAAGTTACAGGAAGAGAATATTTTTAATTCCAAAACACCTTTTCTTATGAAAGAAAATGGCAGAACCACGGGCGCGCCAACCAAATTTAGTAACACTCAAAAGCTTAAGTGCTGTAGACCTTATTTATCAGGTTTTCTGATTTTTGGGTGTTTTCCTGATTTGCCATTGTTGTCTGATTTTGTCTGATTTTTCAAAAATTTGGAAATTTTCACTGAAAATTTGGAAAGTCCGGGTCTCGCGCAAACCTCGACCAAAAATGTCAAGGGTTCGGGGGTTCCCCCTCTAAAACCCCCAAAATTTCGGCGTGTTCGGCGGCAAAACCCTGTCGGGGTCGTGGGTTTTTGATTACAAACCCCAAAATTTTGAAAGTTTCGATGCTCAAAGCGAAAACCCGACCAAAAATGTCGGAAGTTCGAGAAAGCAACCTTCCCAACCCCCGAATTATCATCATTTTGATAGGGCTCAGTGTGCCACTAAAGTGTGAGTGCGTTGAATGAAGACTTGGCCAACAAAAGAAATTTTTTATTTTCTAAAAAATTATACGCTTTTCTTTTTGCTTTTCACTGTTTTCATTTTGCGGAATTTGGCCACAAAATTCGCCCAACATTCGACCCGGACTTCCGGCGTCGGGCAGCGGCTGTTCAGACGCCAATTCGACGGCTTCCATTGTCCGATCGTGGTCAAAATGAAGGGACAGAAAATGTTGGACGCATTTTATTTATTTTTGCATCCAAAGAATTTTTTTTTTCGAAAGTGGTAAAATTAAAAATTTCGTCTGAAAATCTAGCCTCTCCGCCTGCCTACCTATTTGAACTTACGAATTTTGGGACAAATTTTGTTGTGAATTGAGTGCTTTGAAATCGGGATTGCTATATTGTTATAAATAGTTAATTGATTAAAATTTCTGAACTTCTTCAGGTCTGGGGTATGCATGTTTGTCACGGCGCGGTTCGGAGGCGGAATTCAATTTTTATAGGAAGATTTTTGTTGGATAAATTTTAATCAATAAGCAGAAAATGTTTTTTAATATCAACGAAAATTAATTTCGAAAGTTTCGTCCGGCTACTCCTCCAGTAATGCAGTAACTGATAATTGATACTGTATGTCATCCTACTCCTCTTCTACATTCCACCTTTTTTAGTCCAAAAAATTGTTCGCTTAACCATTTCCAAACTGATGACGACTGTTCACCCGGCCGTCGATCCGGGGTTCTTTTTTTGTGGCCTATCAGGGCTGGGCAAATTGTTGGGACGATTGGTGGATGGACAAATATAAACAGTCATCATTTTTAGCTATAATGATGACCGATCAAGTGGATGGGTTGGTGTGTGTCCGTTCATTCACTCTGTGAAAAAATGTTAATTTAGTGGTTTATTTTTTTTTTGCTCAATTTATTTTTGCGATTGGTATCGGGGACGCGATGGATGGACAAAATAAACAGTCATCATTTTTAGCATTAACATTTAAATGATGGCCAATCAGTGGATGGGAGGGGGGGGGTGGTTGTCCGTGATTACTCAACCACCCTGGGAAAGTCGGTTGACGATTCTGTGATTACCATTGGCTCCTGAAGGGCATAAAAGCAGGATTTTAACCCTCACAAATTCAGTTTAGGAGTGAGCTATGATTAAAATAACTTTTAGTTGTTAACACCGAACAAAAGCCTCGGCTAAGCTCATTTAAGTGCCTGTTCCCAATTTCAAATTTTTCTAACTCAATTTTAAAGAAATGGCGCGGTTTATCTGCGCTTCCATTCTCATCGCTTTCATCATAAGCGTACCAATCGAAGGCGATTCCATTGACGGTCCCGGGCACAACGGAAAGGGCCCAATTGTTCCCGGACATAACGGAAACGGCCCAGTTGATCTCGGACACAACGGAAAGGGCCCCATTGATCCCGGGCACAACGGAAATGGCCCGATTGATCTCGGACATAACGGAAGCGGCCTGAGCCTGGTTGAGCCCGGACAGAACAGAAACAGCCTGATTGAGCCCGGACACAACAAGGGGCCAAATAAAGGAAACGGCGCGTCGTCACCTGCTTCAGCTGGCGTTGCAAACGGCACCCATTTGCGACAAAAGCGCGGTTGGTTTGCAGCGGGGCTTGCAGCGCTCTCAATCCCAGGAGTTTGGGATACTGCTGTGGGCTTTGTTGATTGGGGGAGAAAGCAAGGATGCCATGGCATTTCTGCGGCTGTATGCTCCACATATGCCTTCTGCCGTCCCAGCACCGGAAAATTAGCCGATCTTTGTTGCGGAGACAACATGGAACTGACTTGCACTCCGCCGGATGAGTTGGAAGTTCCAGTGAAACCGGATGAGGTGGAAGTTCCCGTGAAACCGGATGAGGTGGGAGTTTCAGTGTTTATTATAATGCCTGTAGGTCGGGGTCCCGTCTGATTTATCTTTGATCTCTTTCTTCACTTGCCATATTATTTTATATATTTATCTGTAATGATAGTATTTTTCATTTTCTTTAATGTTATTTCTTTGAAACCCGGCAAAACTAAAATTAACGAGAATTTTCGGTCGGTACCTGTCGGGACCCACGGAATTTATTCTAATTTGAAATTTATTTTCATACTATTGGCTATTTTACATATTTCCCAGGCAGCGGCGACCACTACCGATACACGAACAATAGGATATGACGATTTGGAACGAGAATTTTCGGTCGGTACCTGTCGGGACCCACGGAATTTATTCTAATTTGTTGAAATTCTTAATGAAATTTGAGTTACTAAGCCTATTTTTCAAGCAAAATTCCTGGTATCAAATAAAAATTTGTATTGAAGACTTTAGAGAGGACTTGATTTGACTTTTAGTACTACTTGACATGGATAATCGGAATTCCGACTTTAGGATTTTCGAGTTCCGACATTTTTGGGCTCGGAATTCCGACTTCCGAAAATTTTTTAAAGCCTGGCATTCCGAGTTCCGATTTTCAAAATTTTTAAGCTCGTCGCTTGCGATGTCGGCTGCTGCAATAAGGTGCCACAGGAAATGGTGGAGGAGAACAAATGCCAGGCAGGCCAGAAAGAATGTCCATGCGGTTGGGCCATGTGCATCGAAAAAAATGGATGGATGGGGAGCGAATGCTGCGCTGCCGGATTTGACATTAAGTGCTGTGCGGCTGTAAGTCTTATATTTATTTCAAAACAATTGAATATCGGTTGCTATTATAATAATTAAATTAAATTTTTGTTTAAAATAAAACTCCTAAATACTAAAATAAAATTCTATATTATATCACGTTTAGGATTCGCGCGTGAAAGCATCGACGGAAGTATCATTTTTCATTTATCATTTATTCAATTTCCTTAATTTTTAAGCACTGCGTTTTCCCTTACGAATGCCCCCGGGCATTGCGCACTTGCGTGAACCTTGACGCGTCCACAGTTCTATGCTCATGCGCCTACATCGACGCAGTCAAATGCTCAAAAGTTGTAAGCATTTTTTTGGTCTAAAATATTTTTAATTTGCATTTTCATTGATTTATGTTCTTAAGGATAAAGTCGGAAAGTCCAACACCAGAGCGTGCTACATTCAAGCACGAGCACTTTCGTGCAACTGGCAAAAATGCGTGACGATAAACTCTGACATTTCATATTGCGACTGCTACGAGTTTAGCGTCGAAAAGTGTCCCGCGGTTGGCGCTAATTATGCGTTAATTTAAAAACACCCGTAATATTTTTAGGAAGCTTCGGACAACAACGAAACTATCGCCACCACTCCCACCGCCAACACCTCCACCATGGTTTCGACGATGAACATCTTTTCCGGTACAATACAAGCTGCAAATTTTGACATTATCTCATAAATTCTTCAGTTTGGCTCATGTGGATGGCAATTTGGATGTGATGGATGGTGTCAATGCCTCATCATCGAAGCATCAATGACGATACACGAAAATTGCAAAATAAATAATTTGTAAATCATACAACATCACCCAATGAATAAATTTGGCTGTCTGATTTTTTTAAAACCCCAATTTGGCATGAAAAACGCCACTGCAAACTTAATTTGGTCACAAAAAATGTAAAGTGGTCAATATTATTAATTATCACTGTGCAATATTTGCGCGCAATTGCATACCGAGTGGCTGAACCAATTTGCCAAAATTGATATCAGTTATTAAATAAAATATTTTTGAAACAAAAATATAAAATAAATTTATAATTTTTAAGAACATTTTTTGTGTCACATTTTGGACTCGCGCCTCAGTGATCGATCACTTCATTCATTTCCCCTCTCCGTTTTTTTGAATTTATTAGGCAAAGTTAATTTAATTATGTATTTAATGTTAATTAATTTGTTTAATTATAAAATAAAAAAATAAATGTTAATTATTAAATAATATGTTAAATTTATTTCTTTTATATAAACCAATATAAAATTTAAAATTAATTGAACTTAACACAATTTTTGTATTTCATCCGAATCCAGACCGGTCTGAATCCAGACCAAGCCAAAAAAATCATAACGACAAAACCATTTGCGGCAGACTGAGTCATGTTAGGACACCCAAAAACTGGTGGATTTTAAAGCTTTTTAAAAAGCTTAATTTTTGCCGTGATTTTTCAAAGCAGGTTTTCAGTGTGTTTACCGAAAAGTGGTATCCAAAAGATGTTTTGAATAATGGCATAGATTCCTTACTATTGGCCATTTTGTTTTGGCGTGCGGACCGAATCCAGACCGGTCCGAATAGAGACCGGGGCAATAACTGAATTCAAATTAAACAATTCAGGCATTATTTTAGCCATTCGAAAGCTCATGATGAGACGAAGCTATAGTTAAGCTAAAGTTTTGCGATTAGACAAGTCTCAAAAATGTTATGGCCAAAAAACTTCAAATATTTTTGAACTTCTTTAAGTTTTTTGCCCATAACTTTATTAAAACTTGCTCCAATCGCAAAACTTTACCTTAATGTTAGCTTCATCTCGACAAGAGCTTTCGAATAGTTTTCAAATTGTCTGAATCGGTTAAGTTAAAAGTCAGTTATTTGCCCGGTCATTGTTCGGACCGGTCTGGATTCGGTTCTGTAGCCCTTTTAATATATGACAAAACGCCAAAGATTTATTATTACCAAAATTCGTTCAAACATTAATTTTCTTTTTCCCCTTTTTTCCGTCCATGATTCGGGTCTGGGGTTCAATATCGGTCGAAATGGTGTCCCGGCTTTTACGATCACGGTTTTTATCAAAAAGCCCGGTCCCGGCCTACTCTAATTTTGAGTCTGGGCCCTATGAATCAAACAAAAAAAATGGTTTTTGCCTGAAAATGCCCGTTTTTGTTCCATAGTATACCTAGTCCATAAATGTTTATGTTTAAAATTTAATTATTTTTGTAGAATAAAACAAAAATGACGCCCGATGCTGGTGAAAAATTGGACGAGGTGTCCGCACTTCGACAATGCGAGCCTTTTGTTTTGCAAAATTAATCATTTTTGGAGCAATTTTATTAGCAAATTTAGTTAAAAATTTTCCCGGTGACGCTTATCGGCACCCTCGGCTTCCGGATCTAGGTTTTGCCAGATTAGTATCTCGAAAAATCTCAATTTTGAAAATTTTAATCCGAGTCCGCCGTTTAATCAGCATTTTTATGTCGTTAGTTTTTTGTAACATCATTTTGCAAACAACGACAATATTCTTCAATGAATGGAAATATGACGACGGAGTGAATGAGAAGTGTACGGTAGATCGGACGGAGGACGATTCGTTCCCGGCCGATTCGTTCACCCCCGATTCGTTCCCCTTTTCAATAGTTTTTTCGTTATAACTTCTTTCAAAGCTAACTAAATCAAACCTTTTTGGTATTATTTGAAAGCTTTGGAGAAGGAGAAGCTATTAGCAACCAAAAGCTAAGCGATTGGCCAAACCTCAAAAAAGTTATGGCCAAGTGTGGCCAAAAAAACGTTTTCTGGCTATAACTTTTTTGAGATTTGGCCAATCGCTTAGCTTTTGCTTTTGAAAAGCTTCTACTAGTTGTAAGCTTTCGAATGATATCGAAATGTTTCATTTGGTTAAATTTGAAAAAAGTTATAATGAAAAAATTTTTAAAAAGAGAACGAATCGGGGGTGAACGAATCGGCCGGGAACGAATCGTCTTTTTACCCGGTAGATCGCCCCTCAGGGGTTCTCTTCAGCTCGACTCAACCAAATCCCCTGATAGTGAGAGCAAATTGGGTGGTCAACAGTGTTTTGCTGTTCCAGCTTGGCCTGTTCTGTTCCTGTTCTGTTCTCGAGGTCGGAACAGAACAAGAACAGAACAGATAGGCTGTTCTAAAATTTGAGAACAGAACAGGAAGAGGAACAGATCCAAAAAAATTGTTGGAACAGCAAAACACTGGTGGTCAATTACCTCCGATTGATTTGATTTTTGCGCACCAAAATTTGTCAAATCATACTGCTCAATTTAAGCAACCCAAGTTGCAGTTGGAGGGGCAATCGTCGAAGGAACGTCCGTCCCTTGATGAAATTGCAAAAAAAAAAATTGCGCAAAATTCAATAAAAATATTTGATTTATGACTGACTAAATTTAATTTAGATGACCAAAATGGAAAAAACTACACTTATTCATTTAACAGTTTTCTATACGATTTTACGGCAAAATGCCGAAATTGTTCACATTCTACATTGCACCTACATTTCACATCTTTTAAATTGATTATTTAAAAATATTAATTTGTTAAAATTCATGGAAAATATGTTCATATGATTGATCCAGAGTCAAAATCCTTCAGAACAATATTTATAGGTTTTGTTAAGTGCAGAAAACGATGGAACAATCAGCGCACTCGACTTTACGTCTACATATCGTTTTTGGCAATTTTAAACGGTTTAAAAATGATACATATTTACCAAATTAATAATTTAACACATTTAAATGTTATACAATTTACAAGCTAAAGTACAAAAATTCTACCTAATTTAGGTTTAACAATGGGTTGTACGATCTCATCACACCAAAACTTTTGCAGTTTTAACGTGCAAAAAGCAATTAAATGCATTTAAATTATTTAAATTAAATTAGATTCGATTCGATTTGTGACAGTTAAATTTATTAAAATAAAACAAATTACAGTGCGCCTTCACTTTTGCCCTCATCGGCTTTATGTTCAATTTAATCGCGTTAATTCCATCAATTGTTGTTGGCAAAAACATTGGTCAATGTTTAATAAGAAAATAAAAATTTTAATTAAAATTCTGTTTTTTCATCATAAAAGCATTTTGCTATCTGTGCTCTGGGGCCTCATGCTCGTCTCGTGGTTTAGTAAACCATGGTTAACGGCTTAACCATGGTTTAGTTAACCGTGGTTAACGGCCGACCTTAACCGCTATGCTAGTCATTAACCGTGGTTAAGCAAACCGTGGTTAACGTAACAGTGAAGTAAACCGTGGTTTATAAAATTATTAATAGCATAATTTTATTATTATAAAATAATAATTTAATCAATTAAAAGTTTCGATTAATATAATCATTCCGAATAACTTCCGCACTTTGGGCAATATTTTCATTTGGATTTTCTTGCATGCCATCACCCTCCACATCCCCTGCTGCTACAAACGGTGGTAGGCGCGTGACAATCAATAGCAATGTTGTGAAGCATGCTGCATACCGCAGCAATTTTAGTCAATTTGACTTAAATAGTTTATTTTCAGCCGCAGATTATAGCTAAATACCGGGGCTTAGTCTGCATTTGTACATTAAGCACCCCCATCGGTTTTGAATATACCAAAACACTGCTCAATAGTTACTCGAGTCTGTGCATGCGCAGCGTTGTAACTTTCTTCTTTTTGTGTACGTGGAAATCTTATTGGAGTAAATAGCCAAATATCAAAAAGGAGGTTGGTGTTGGAGAGGCAAAGGAACTCCATCTCAAAGTGCTCGAAAAAGAAAGCGCGAAGTTGGATTTGGAAATGGAGAAGCTGAAACTTGAAAGCGAGGTGTTGAAGATGAAGAAGGACAAACACTTGGGCTATAGCATTGAGGATCTTTGATCATCACATAATGAATAGCATATGTTAAATTAACATTAATTTAAATACTCCTATATTTTATAGTTTATGTTATAATAAATTATTTTAATGTTATATAATTTAATATCAATTTTTAAACACATTTAAAAATATTTATTTGACAAAAATAAATCCTTAACCACGCTTCGAGTTGTGGTTAAGAACTCTTAAGAAAAAATAAACCATGGTTAGATGAGCATAGAATTTTTGGTAAACCACGGTTAACATTCCTTTAACCATGGTTAAGAAGGGAACAAACCGCGGTTAACGGAACCACGGTTAAGCCTTAACCGTGGTTAACAATGAGAAGACGAGCATAAGGAAGGATCAAACCGTGGTTAACGGAACCATGGTTAAGCCTTAACCACGGTTAACAATGAAATGATGAGCATAATGTTTTGAAATTATTAACCGTGGTTTACGTCGTTAACCACGGTTTAGCGCTTAACCACGAGACGAGCATGAGGCCCCTGATGTTTCTGTCCATTTTATTTGCCTACAAATTACGCAAAGCTTGCTCTACAAACCGTACCTCATTTACATGGTAAACATTATTAATTATCGTTTATAAAAATAATTTAATTTAATTAATATTTAAAATTAAATATGGGTTTTTGGACACCTATAAAAGGCTCCCTTTTAAATAACAGTTTTCAAATAAATTACAGGGTGATCGTCGACTCCCAATCGTTGCTTGACGAACAGTGGCGAAAGGAATATCCGGGCAAAGCAATGGCCGATTCTGGTCATAATTTAAACACAATTTTTTTTTGCATATTAAATTAATTTTGGTTGAAAATCTCTCAACAAATTGAGTCATAAATTAAGCTTTCTCGTCGGTGCTTATCGGCACGGCACCGCCGACCAACCCCCCCCCCCCCCTAAAAGCAAAGCAGAATTCACAAAAATTGTTTTTTTCTCGGTTGAAAATATACAAAAGTATTTTATTAATTGAAAACTAAAATATATTTTTTTATTTTCTATGAATAATATTTTTGAAAAAATTTCCAGTATTTCTCCTTTAAAAAATTTCGGTTTCGGATTCCGGAAAAATTTTTGGAATTACGTGAATCGGATTTGAAATCGTTTCCCGCGGATTCGGAATTTGGATTGTGATTTTGGTTAAAATTTATTTGAGCATTTCCTGGACTTGTGTGTGCCCATGGAAATCAACCGGTCTGTCCTTAAAATTTGTTTTTGCCTGATCAAAGCCTCCTGTATAAAGGGCAGATTTATTTGTTCAACGATTTCATCGGTCAAAGAAATTTCTCTATATTTTTTTTTGTCATCGTTCAACCATTGGTGTGAGTACCGCGCTGTTATTGTGTTGGTTAAAATCGATAATACTCATTGGTCAGTAGGAGGAGAGAGATAGAGAAGGAACGAGCGTACGATCGCCAGAGAGCATAAGACACATTTCGAAATGGTCAACAATGTTCCTTTTTCAGTTGCTTTCCTGTGCGATTTTAGTCATTTGACCCTTTTTTCTGGCTTCTTTTGTGTTTGTTATGTGTAGGGCGGCGAGTTATATGGGAAATCCATATTTTTGCGCACTTGAAACGGCTTCTAAATGCCATAAATAGTATTTTTAGCTTTGGTTGGAGCTTCTAGAGCAGGGGTGCTCGTAATTACGAGTTACGAATTACGAATTACTTACTTTTACGGCGTTTTGGCTGTTAAGAATTACGGATTACTTTTTACGAATTTTTTTTGCCTTTTACGAATTACGGATTACTTTTTACGAATTTTTTTGCCTTTTACGAATTACGGATTACTTTTTACGAATTTTGCAAAAAATTCGTAATTTTTTTTCGTAATTTTCTGTTTTTTGGGGCGAGGGAGGGTCGGCGGTGCCGATAGGCGCCGCCGAGAAAATTTTGAATTTTGACTCAATTTGTTAACAGATTTAACGGTATTTGTCAAGAAAATTGGGGTCCCACCCAACTCATCCATACCCATCTCATCCATGTCCAACTCATCCATGGAGCAAACTTGCTTCAACCTTAACCGATTTAGAAAGTATAACGCCATTCGATAGATCTCGAAAAGTTGAGCTAACATCAAGTTAAAGCTTTGCGAATTGTCTAATTGCAAACTTGATGTTAGCTTCAACTCTTCGAGATCTATCGAATGGCGTTAATACTAGGGTTGAAGCAAGTTATGCTCCATGGAGTTGGACATGGATGAGTTGGGTTTACCCCAGAAAATTGGTCAGGATTTTTTAAATTTACAAAACAAAGGGTTCCGCTATGGTTTTTTTAACATTCGGGGGTGTGGCCAGGGTGGCCATAGTACCTTATGTACCAGGTTTTCTGATTTTTCAAAAATTTGGAAAAATTCCAAAAATATAAGAAATATTGGCAATTTCACACCGCCGATCCCTCCCATCTGACTGCCGGATTGATGGTTACCGACCTGAGAACGAAATTGTTGCCCGAAAATCTTAGAAGCTCCTCTTTTGGCACCACAATATCCTACTTTATAATTTTGATTATGATATGAAGTAAATTTTGAGATTCGATGTATTAAAAAAAATTTGAAAATTACGAGTTACGAATTACGAATTACTTACTTTTTACGGCGTTTTGGCTGTTACGAATTACGGATTACTTTTTACGAATTTTTTTTGCCTTTTACTAATTACGGATTACTTATTACGAATTTTTTTTGATGGTTACGAGCACCCCTGTTCTAGAGCCCATTTTATATCCATATTTTTCCATATTTCGCGATTTTTATCATATTCCATATTTTTCCATATTTTGCCATTTTTCAAAAATTCCTTAACAAACAATAAAAACGAAAAATACACCCTAAGGAGCGGGCTTTTAAAAACTTTCAAAAATGCACGCCTAAAAATTGACCTTTTCAGGACAAAAATTCTGCCACCAAAAAATGAAAATTTTAAAAGTCTGCTTATTTTCAAAAAAATTTTCTGAAATCCCTTTAATTTACATATAAAAATTTTCATTTTTATTTTTACTTCAATTAGGTAAATCCTGCCCCTTTTTTGCTAAATTTGAAAATTTTTTATCCATATTTCGTCCATCGAGATTTTTTATCCATATAAATCGCCGCCCTATTACCTGTATATTTTGAAAAATATTTATATGTAAAAAAAGGTTTTTAAATCAATTATTGTTAATTTACACACATTTTTTATAACAATTTTTCGCTTAATAGCTCAACAGTCGCGTTCAAACTGCTTAAAACCGTGTGTGGACATTTCGCCGAGTAAGCCGCAAAATTGGATCAGTCTAAATTTTCCACTATTCGTTGTCTTTTCTGACAATTTTTTGCATTCTTTTGCAGACTTTTGGTGTCCAGTTTTGGGCTTACTCCGCGAAATGTTATCAATCCTGCCGTTGAAACAGCTCAAATTGGCAAACTTTAAAAAAAAACCCCTCCCCCCACAATTATTGTACATATTTTGGCCTAAATGCGCCGTCCCAGGCCTGCTGTTTCTTGACTCGGGGACCAACCCGCGGGGGTTTTAAAACGGGATGTCCCGCCCGTGTCCGTTTTGTACCCGAGCCCCTTGTCCCCCGCCGGGGCCCGGTAAATTGATCTCCGACAATTTTCGGAAAATTGCTTTCCAATGTGGAAAATTGCTTTGCGTGAGAAAAAAATAAAAATGGCAAAATTCATCCCAGACAGGCCTAAGCCTAACAAACCCCAAGCCAGGGTGGGTTAGGCCTAAGCCTAAGCCTAACAAACCCCAAACCAAGGTGGGTTAGGCCTAAGCCTAACAAACCCCAAACCAAGGTGGGTTAGGCCTAAGCCTAACGAACCCCAGGTCTCTAACTTTTTCACCTGTTAGTTCTAATTCAGTCCAAAAATATTTTTAAAAATCGGAAATAGTTTAAAAGGTCTAAAAATTGTTTGCTCCTGCATAAACACTCACCGAATGTTATAAGAAATCATTTACATAATCGGGAGAGCAATTTACCTAGCTCCCCCCCCCCGCCGGGGTTTTCTCTTGTCAATAGCAAAAAGCTTTGGTCCGCGAAAAACTATGTACCTGTTTGGTATTCAGATTTTACATTTGCGACATTTAAAAAAAGCGTTTTTATACTTACAATTAGCCGGCAATTAATTGTTTTACATATCATACAACATTAACCAATGGGCTTTTGGCAGAGTCTTGTGGAGGTAAAAAAAAAATGAAAAAAACGATGTCAATTAAAATTCCAGATTGTTGAGGAGGCTGTGGAGGTTGTGAAGGAGGCTATGGAGGTGGTGCCAGCTGTACCGGTGATTTGTGGGGGGAAATAAATTTGTTTTTATATCTCATCTGGCTGTTTTTGACCCGGGGCCAGTGGTGGGTCGAAACTGTTCGATAACTTCGAGGTTTTTCTTGGTTTTGGGTATCGAATTTTGGGGTCAAGTCCCTAGTCCCGATAAATTTTGCTTAAATTATTGTATTAAGCGATTTTTTTTTGCCAATTTTGCAGTAAACAACAAATAATTGCAATAAAAATTCCAGATTATCGGAGGGGTTGTGGGGTTCGTTGGGGGGGCCGTTTTGTTTGCCCCTGTCGCCGTGGTGGCCGTCCCGGTGGGCACTGTTGCTGGAGTTGTCTATGGCTCAGTGGCCGCCGTTAAAGTTATCCCAGGCATGTAACAATTAAATTCATGCCTTTTGAAGATTTTGAGGGCGACGCTTGGTTTTTTGAATTGAATTTTTGAAAAGTTGTTTAAATTTGGGTCCCGGATTCGGGATTAAGGCTGTTGGTTTCAAACCGAACCGAGACCGGAAACTGGCATTTTTCGGTTTGTTAACTTTTTAAACTCATTGACGTAATGGTCAGTGACAAAACGATCGGCACCAATCAAATCACCATTTAGCCGTTTTGCGCATACCACATCGCGATAATTGAGGCTAGACTGGAGGTGCGGCAACAAATCAACCAGTCAATTGATGTTGGCCATATTGTGCCGGACGACTTATCCATAATTTTATCCGATGACCATTTTATGCTCTCAAATTTTGTTTGACTTGGGCAATTTTCTTTCATAAAAAATGTTTTTTTTGCAGCACTTTTTGAAAATGCTTAAAACCTACAAAATTGAATTCAATAAATGCTTTTAAATTTAAAAAGCAAAGAAATTGTTTAGTTTCAATAATTTTTTCTTCGGCTCAAAATGCCAACGGAAATGAAAACATCTGGAACCTGTTTTTTTTTGCGTTGACTTTGTGAGCGAAGAAGGAAATATGAATGTCTTTACGGTAAGTCAGATACAGTAATTTGTTTACCTTTGTAAAAAAATTTTGAACTTTCGATTTTCGATGTTTTTTCTTTTCGATTTGCGATTTCAAACTTTTTGGTTTTCGACATTTTTGTTAGTTTCGACACAGCCCTGTTTTGACGTGCGGACCGAATCGAGACCGGTCCGAAAACTTCAACTTAACCGATTCAGGGGCCTCATGCTCGTCTCGTGGTTTAGTAAACCATGGTTAACGGCTTAACCATGGTTTAGTTAACCGTGGTTAACGGCCGACCTTAACCGCTATGCTAGTCATTAACCGTGATTAAGCAAACCGTGGTTAACGTAACAGTGAAGTAAACCGTGGTTTATAAAATTATTAATAGCATAATTTTATTATTATAAAATAATAATTTAATCAATTAAAAGTTTCGATTAATATAATCATTCCGAATAACTTCCGCACTTTGGGCAATATTTTCATTTGGATTTTCTTGCATGCCATCACCCTCCACATCCCCTGCTGCTACAAACGGTGGTAATGGCGCGTGACAATCAATAGCAATGTTGTGAAGCATGCTGCATACCGCAGCAATTTTAGTCAATTTGACTTAAATAGTTTATTTTCAGCCGCAGATTATAGATAAATACCGGGGCTTAGTCTGCATTTGTACATTAAGCACCTCCATCGGGACCCCGCATCTGCGTTTCAAAAAAACCGAACCCAAAAAGCGCAAAATTGACGACATTAATATCAAAAAGGAGGTTGGTGTTGGAGAGGCAAAGGAACTCCATCTCAAAGTGCTCGAAAAAGAAAGCGCGAAGTTGGATTTGGAAATGGAGAAGCTGAAACTTGAAAGCGAGGTGTTGAAGATGAAGAAGGACAAACACTTGGGCTATAGCATTGAGGATCTTTGATCATCACATAATGAATAGCATATGTTAAATTAACATTAATTTAAATACTCCTATATTTTATAGTTTATGTTATAATAAATTATTTTAATGTTATATAATTTAATATCAATTTTTAAACACATTTAAAAATATTTATTTGACAAAAATAAATCCTTAACCACGCTTCGAGTTGTGGTTAAGAACTCTTAAGAAAAAATAAACCATGGTTAGATGAGCATAGAATTTTTGGTAAACCACGGTTAACATTCCTTTAACCATGGTTAAGAAGGGAACAAACCGCGGTTAACGGAACCACGGTTAAGCCTTAACCGTGGTTAACAATGAGAAGACGAGCATAAGGAAGGATCAAACCGTGGTTAACGGAACCATGGTTAAGCCTTAACCACGGTTAACAATGAGATGATGAGCATAATGTTTTGAAATTATTAACCGTGGTTTACGTCGTTAACCACGGTTTAGCGCTTAACCACGAGACGAGCATGAGGCCCCAGGCATAGTTATAGCCATTCGAAGGGGAACCCTTTCCCACCGATTGTTTTTTATTCACACCCCGCCGCCATTGCACCTTAAAAAAAGTTGCAAAAACTTTCACATTTTAATATTTACTAAAAGGGTGGGTGCAAATTGGAAAAACAAAACCCATCCATTTCCCCCCAGGCGACGATGGCCTTCAAATTCGTTTGACCTTCAGTTGCGTCAGCCGTGGGGGGGGGGGGGGCGTCTCTCTGTACTCACTGAAATGTGGAGTTTGGAGCATTTTTGAATAGATCGATATTTTGATTGTTAAAACAAATTCCATTTTTCGACATTCTTTACTATCTAACTCAAACAAAATTTGTATTAACAGTATAAATTTTGTATTAAATGATAGAGCATTTTGTTTCCGAGCTCTGTGCAAAAAAAAAGGAAAATCTGCACATTTAAAAAAATTCCCCACATATGAAGTGCCGTGCCCAGTGTTTTCGACAGTGATTCCGAATAAATCGAATTTTCAACTTCTAAATACTTTTCGCGCCTCAGTGATCGATCACTTCATTCATTTCCCCTCTCTGGTGTTCGGATAGGGCTGTCGCCCCGCGGAAAGGCTTTGCCCTCAAGCAGGGGAAGTGCCAATGCCAACATTAAAATGGGGCGGGCACAAAGCGTTTTTTTGAATTTATTAGGCAAAGTTAATTTAATTATGTATTTAATGTTAATTAATTTGTTTAATTATAAAATAAAAAAATAAATGTTAATTATTAAATAATATGAAATTTATTTCTTTTATATAAACCAATATAAAATTTAAAATTAATTGAACTTAACACGATTTTTGTATTTCATCCGAATCCAGACCGGTCTGAATCCAGACCAAGCCCAAAAAATCATAACGACAAAACCATTTGCGGCAGACTGAGTCATGTTAGGACACCCAAAAACTGGTGGATTTTAAAGCTTTTTAAAACGTTAATTTTTGCCGTGATTTTTCAAAGCAGGTTTTCAGTGTGTTTACCGAAAAGTGGTATCCAAAAGATGTTTTGAATAATGGCATAGATTCCTTACTATTGGCCATTTTGTTTTGGCGTGCGGACCGAATCCAGACCGGTCCGAATAGAGACCGGGGCAATAACTGAATTCAAATTAACCAATTCAGGCATTATTTTAGCCATTCGAAAGCTCATGATGAGACGAAGCTATAGTTAAGCTAAAGTTTTGCGATTGGAGCAAGTTTTAATAAAGTTATGGCCAAAAAACTTCAAATATTTTTGAATTAAGTTTTTTGCCCATAACTTTATTAAAACTTGCTCCAATCGCAAAACTTTACCTTAATGTTAGCTTCATCTCGACAAGAGCTTTCGAATAGTTTTCAAATTGTCTGAATCGGTTAAGTTTAAAGTGTCATTGTTCGGACCGGTCTGGATTCGGTTCTGTAGCCCTAAATACTCAAATACTGAAAAAACCGCTTCCGGGCCTGGGTTTTACCGGATTATCTCGAAAAATCTCAATTTTGAAAAGTCGGGTCCGAGTCCGCCGTTTAATCAGCGTTTTTAGTCGCATCATTTTGCAAACAACGACATATTCTTCAATGAATGGGAATATGACGACGGAGTGAATAAGAAGTGTACGGTAGATCACCCCTCGGGGGTTCTCTCTCTTCCACCCGACTCAACCAAATCCCCTGATAGTGAGAGCTAATTGGGTGGTCAAATTACCTCCGATCGATTTGATTTTTGCGCACCAAAATTTGGCAAATCATACTGCTCAATTTGAGCAACACTGGAGGGGCTATCATCGAAGGAACGTCCGTCCCTTAATGAAATTGCAAAAAAAAAGAAAAGCAAATTGCGCAAAATTCAATAAACTATTTGATTTATGGCTGACTAGGTTTAATTTAGATGACCAAAATGGAAAAACTTAGGCACTTACTCATTTAACAGTTTCTATACGATTTTTACGGCAAAATGCCGAAATAGTGCACCTGGAGTCATTGAAAGTAACTAATGTTATAAATTGTATTAGCAATTTACAACAACAAAAAAGTGAAGTTTTTGTCAAATTATGTCAGCTCCGCTAGGACAATTCCATTCCATTTGCTTTCTATAAAAACAACAACACAATGCATTCCTCATTTTTACCTATTCTATTCTACATTGCACCTACATTTCACATCCTTTAAATTGATTTATTTAAAAATATAAATTTGTTAAAATTAATGGAAAATATTTATCATATGATCGATCCAGAGTCAAAATCCTTCAGAACAATATTTATAGGGTTTCTTAGGTGCAGAAACGATGGAACAATCTAGCGCGCTCGACTTTAAGTCTACATATCGTTTTTGGTAATTTTAACGGTTTAAAAATGATACATATTTACCAAATTAATAATTTAACACATTTAAATGTTGCACAATTTACAAGCTAAAGTATAAAAATTATTACCTAATTAGGTTTAGCAATGGGTTGTACGATCATCACACCAAAACTTGTTGCAGTTTTAACGTGCAAAAGGCAATTAAATGCATTTAAAATTATTTAAATTAAATTAGATTCTTAAAAATAAATTGCGTGCGCCTTCACTTTCGGCTTTATGTTCAATTTAATCGCGTTAATTCCATTATTCTCACCATATTTGCCCAGGTCACAGAAAATTTAAAGCATTTCTGTTAGCAAAACCTTGGTCAATGTTTAATAAGAAAATAAAAATTTTATTTAAAATTCTGTTTTTTCATCATAAAAGCATTTTTCCATCTGTGCTCTGATGTTTCTGTCCATTTTATTTGCCTACAAATTACGCAAAGCTTGGTTCTACAAACCGTACCTCATTTACATGGTAAACATTATTAATTATCGTTTATAAAAATAATTTAATTTAATTAATATTTAAAATTAAATATGGGTTTTTGGACACCTATAAAAGGCTCCCTTTTAAATAACAGTTTTCAAATAAATTACAGGGTGATCGTCGACTCCCAATCGTTGCTTGACGAACAGTGGCGAAAGGAATATCCGGGCAAAGCAATGGCCGATTCTGGTCATAATTTAAACACAATTTTTTTTTGCATATTAAATTAATTTTGGTTGAAAATCTCTCAACAAATTGAGTCATAAATTAAGCTTTCTCGTCGGTGCTTATCGGCACGGCACCGCCGACCAACCCCCCCCCCCCTAAAAGCAAAGCAGAATTCACAAAAATTGTTTTTTTCTCGGTTGAAAATATACAAAAGTATTTTATTAATTGAAAACTAAAATATATTTTTTTATTTTATATGAATAATATTTTTGAAAAAATTTCCAGTATTTCTCCTTTAAAAAATTTCGGTTTCGGATTCCGGAAAAATTTTTGGAATTACGTGAATCGGATTTGAAATCGTTTCGGATTTTTGCGTTACCGCGGATTTCGGAATTTGGATTGTGATTTTGGTTAAAATTTATTTGAGCATTTCCTGGACTGTTGTGTATGCCCATGGAAATTCAACCGGTCTGTCCTTGAAATTTGTTTTTGCCTGATCAAAGCCTCCTGTATAAAGGGCAGATTTATTTGTTCAACGATTTCATCGGTCAAAGAAATTTCTCATTTTTCCCTTATTTTTTTTTTTGTCATCGTTCGACCATTGGTGTGAGTACCGCGCTGTTATTGTATTGGTTAAAATCGATAATACTCATTGGTCAGTAGGAGGAGAGAGATAGAGAAGGAACGAGCGTACGATCGCCAGAGAGCATAAGACACATTTCGAAATGGTCAACAATGTTCCTTTTTTAGTTGCTCTCCTGTGCGATTTTATTCATTTGACCATTTTTCTGGCTTCTTTTGTGTTTGTTATGTGTAGGGCGGCGAGTTATATGGGAAATCCATATTTTTGCGCACTTGAAACGGCTTCTAAATGCCATAAATAGTGTTTTTAGCTTTGGTTGGAGCTTCTAGAGCCCATTTTATAATCCATATTTTTCCATATTTCGCGATTTTTATCATATTCCATATTTTGCCATTTTTCAAAAATTCCTTAACAAACAATAAAAACGAAAAATACACCCTAAGGAGCGGGCTTTTAAAACTTTCAAAAATGCACCCAAAAATTGACCTTTTCAGGACAAAAATTCTGCCGCCAAAAAATGAAAATTTTAAAAGTCTGCTTCTCAAAAAAATTTTCTGAAATCCCTTTAATTTACATAAAAAATTTTTATTTTTATTTTTACTTCAATTAGGTAAATCCTGCCCCTTTTTTGCTAAATTTGAAAATTTTTTATCCATATTTCGTCCATCGAGATTTTTTATCCATATAAATCGCCGCCCTATTATATTTTAAAAA
The DNA here is from genome assembly GCA_018350325.1 of Globodera rostochiensis. Lineage (NCBI taxonomy): Eukaryota > Metazoa > Nematoda > Chromadorea > Rhabditida > Heteroderidae > Globodera > Globodera rostochiensis. The sequence continues at coordinate 584,495 of JAEVLN010000020.1, forward strand.
ATATTTATATGTAAAAAAAGGTTTTTAAATCAATTATTGTTAATTTACACACATTAACAATTTTTCGCTTAATAGCTCAACAGTCGCGTTCAAACTGCTTAAAACCGTGTGTGGACATTTCGCCGAGTAAGCCGCAAAATTGGATCAGTCTAAATTTTCCACATTTCGTTGTCTTTTCTGACAATTTTTTGCATTCTTTTGCAGACTTTTAGTGTCCAGTTTTGGGATTACTCCGCGAAATGTTATCAATCCTGCCGTTGAAACAGCTCAAATTGGCAAACTTTAAAAAAAAAACCCTCCCTAAGCCTAAGCCTAACAAACCCCAAACCAAGGTGGGTTAGGCCTAAGCCTAACGAAGCCCAGGTCTCTAACTTTTTCACCTGTTAGTTCTAATTCAGTCCAAAAATATTTTTAAAAATCGGAAATAGTTTAAAAGGTCTAAAAATTGTTTGCTCCTGCATAAACACTCACCGAATGTTATAAGAAATCATTTACATAATCGGGAGAGCAATTTACCTAGCTCCCCCCCCCCCCGCCGGGGTTTTCTCTTGTCAATAGCAAAAAGCTTTGGTCCGCGAAAAACTATGTACCTGTTTGGTATTCAGATTTTACATTTGCGACATTTAAAAAAAGCGTTTTTATACTTACAATTAGCCGGCAATTAATTGTTTTACACATCATACAACATTAACCAATGGGCTTTTGGCAGAGTCTTGTGGAGGTAAAAAAAAAATGAAAAAAACGATGTCAATTAAAATTCCAGATTGTTGAGGAGGCTGTGGAGGTTGTGAAGGAGGCTATGGAGGTGGTGCCAGCTGTACCGGTGATTTGTGGGGGGGGGGGGAAATAAATTTGTTTTTATATCTCATCTGGCTGTTTTTGACCCGGGGCCAGTGGTGGGTCGAAACTGTTCGATAACTTCGAGGTTTTTCTTGGTTTTGGGTATCGAATTTTGGGGTCAAGTCCCTAGTCCCGATAAATTTTGCTTAGTAAATTATTGTATTAAGCGATTTTTTTTTGCCAATTTTGCAGTAAACAACAAACAATTGCAATAAAAATTCCAGATTATCGGAGGGGCTGTGGGGTGCGTTGCGGGGGCCGTTTTGTTTGCCCCTGTCGCCGTGGTGGCCGTCCCGGTGGGCACTGTTGCTGGAGCTGTCTATGGCTCAGTGGCCGCCGTTAAAGTTGTTATCCCAGGCATGTGTAAGTGACAAAACGATCGGCACCAATCAATCACCATTTAGCCGTTTTGCTTATACCACATCGCGATAATTGAGGCTAGACTGGAGGCGCGGCAACAAATCAACCAGTCAATTGATGTTGGCCATATTGTGCCGGACGACTTATCCATAATTTTATCCGATGACCATTTTATGCTCTCAAATTTTGTTTGCCTTGGGCACTTTCTTTCATAAAAAATGTTGTTTTTGCAGCACTTTTTGAAAATGCTTAAAACCTACAAAATTGAATTCAATAAATGCTTTTAAATTTAAAAAGCAAAGAAATTGTTTAGTTTCAATAATTTTTTCTTCGGCTCAAAATGCCAACGGAAATGAAAACATCTGGAACCTGTTTTTTTTGCGTTGACTTTGTGAGCGATAGAAGGAAATATGAAGATACAGTAATTTGTTCTTTGTAAAAAAATTTTGAACTTTCGATTTTCGACGTTTTTTCTTTTCGATTTGCGATTTCAACTTTTTGGTTTTCGACATTTTTGTTAGTTTCGACACAGCCCTGTTTCCGAATCGAGACCGGTCCGAAAACTTCAAACTTAACCGATTCAGGCATAGTTATAGCCATTCGAAGGGGAACCCTTTCCCACCGATTGTTTTTTATTCACACCCCGCTGCCATTGCACCTTAAAAAAAGTTGCAAAACTTTCACATTTTAATATTTACTAAAAGGGTGGGTGCAAATTGGAAAAACAAAACCCATCCATTTCCCCCCAGGCGACGATGGCCTTCAAATTCGTTTGACCTTCAGTTGCGTCAGCCGTGGGGGGGGGGGGGGGGGCGTCTCTCTGCACTCACTGAAATGTGGAGTTTGGAGCATTTTTGAATAGATCGATATTTTGATTGTTAAAACAAATTCCATTTTTCGACATTCTTTACTATCTAACTCAAACAAAATTTGTATTAACTGTATAAATTTTGTATTAAATGATAGAGCATTTTGTTTCCGAGCTCTGTGCAAAAAAAAATTAGGAAAATCTGCACATTTAAAAAAATTCCCCACATATGAAGTGCCGTGCCCAGTGTTTTCGACAGTGAATTCCGAATAAATGTTTTGAACTTGTTAGACATTACGAATTTTCAACTTCTAAATACTTTTTAGACCTGTACCTTCTCCGTTTTGCTAAAAAAATGCAGTTTTAGGCTTCGAAAATACAGATTTTTTGAATTGTTCGAATTTTTTACTTTTACATCAGTACGTGGGTCGAAATGCGCAAAAAATAAGGCTTTTAAACTTTTTGGAATTTACAGAATTTTCAACAGTGGCAAATCGTGAAATAGGTAAGTAAAAAATTTTTACTGAAAATTTTTAAACACCAAACAAAAAAAACGATTATAAATAAAAGCATATTTTGGGGTTTCGAGCATATTTTGGCATTTTTCATCGATTTCTGACTGTTTTTAAAAAATATTTCATATTTTAACGATAGCCAGCCTTTTAGTCCGTTGCAGGACATTTCGACACTGGACGTTTCGACACTGGACTTTTCGACACTGGACGTTTCGACACTGAGTTTTAAAAGTTTCCAAAAGGGTCCTTTATAGAGTTTCTTGGCCGTAGAATCCGAATCTGACCTCAATTTCGACCGATTTCGAACCCCGGAGTCGAACTTTTTTCGAAAATTCAAACATTTCCAAAAACAATTTATGGGTTCAGAATCATTCAAAAAGCACAAAATTACAGCAAAAAGGCAAGTAAGTAACAATCTAATCATTCTGGTACTTTCCGTTCTGGGGTCACAAATTCAAATTTACTTCAATTTTGGGTTTGTTGTGATCCAAAATCGGTTTAGGTAGATCTGGCGTGGTACAAGCCAGAAGTTGTTTTAAAATTTGAGTTGCGACCCCAGGCAAAACGGAAAATTACGGAATTGATCGAAACAGAGGTCAGATTTGGATTCAACGGCCCCGAAACAACTATTTTGAAACTTTTAAAACTCAGTGTCGAAACGTCCAGTGTCGAAAAGTCCAGTGTCGAAATGTCCAGTGTCGAAATGTACTGTAGCCTTTTAGTCATTTTCGAAAAAAATCCATAAAACTCGCATAAAAAATAAGGAAACAAATGCGGCGCTGAAAAGGTCGCGCACAAATGGCGCTGAAGCCGAAATGGCCAGAGTGATGAGTTGACCTGGCGCTTAAAACTACCGGAATTGCCATTTTTTGGTATTTTTGGTGCGTATTTTGGCTTTTTTTTGGCATTTTCAGCAGAATTATATTAAAAAAATTCAAAAACCTGAAAATAGGTAACAAAAAGGTCGAAATAGGTAGAAAAATAGGTACCTAGGTAATAGGTAGAAAAAGCCGAAATAGGTAAAATCAGTTATTATAAAGTCCACTCTAGGAGCCTCAGACTGAGCTAAAAATGTGTTTTTCGTGCTTAACTCAGCGTTCCAAGCTCGCAGGAAAAATAGGTATTTACCTAAAAGTACCATCCCTGATTATTACCAACAATTCGTCAACATTAATTCGCTTTTTTTACTTTTTTGCCGTCCATGGCCTGTGGTCATCTCATCATGAGACATTACACAATTTGTGAGCACACAAATCTATACAAAAAGATAATTTTTAAAGAAAAAAAATATGCGAAATGCTAATAGCAATAGGACCGGACTAATTTGTAAGAGGTAAGGCCCGAGCTTTCGGCACTTTCGGTTCTTGTTTAGACACACTCAACCTATCTATGCAAAAATATTCAAATCTTTCCCATCGATTTCTTTAAATTTATTTAACTCCAAAAACGCTGATTTTCTAAAGCAAATTGCTTCAAGACTTGCTTGCGCATTTCTCCGTCGAATAACGATGGGATTTATACCCAAAAGCGCTACCAGATATCCCCCGATTCTGCGGCCCCCCCCCTCCGGCGATTTGTGACAGTTGGGCCGCAAAGATTTCATCAAAGATCATCTGCCGGCGGCTGTGAGCAGGACGGCCTTGGGTGATGCGATGATCGGGGGAGGGGAGGGGGGGGGGGATTGGTTGCTGAAGTCGGTTGGATTTACGGTTAAAGAAATTCATAAAAAAAAGCCCGCACGGAAATCCCACGCGGCAAAAAAATGAAAAAGAAGCCCGACCGGAAATCCTGCTTGGCTAAAAAATCAAAAAAAAAGCCCGCCCGGAAATCCCGCCCGGCAAAAGCCCGCCGGAATTCCCGCCCGGCTAAAACTTTTTATTTTATTTAGAATTTTTTGGCAAATTGTTGACGTTGTCGTTCGGTTGTATCTGCGGTACCAGTTGAGCCGGTGACAGTGGCAAATTGTTGTTGTTGTTCGGTGATGTCGGCGGTACCAGATGCGCCGGCAAGTCGCCAAAAGGCACGAATGGTGTCGGTGGCCCTGCCCACTCAAAAGGCTTAAAAGGCTCGGTTAGATCGCTCGCTTGACACATATGCAACCAATGGTTGAAGAGACGGCGCGCGCCTTTGCACCACAACATGACGGTTGAGAGAGCGATCGCGGAGCGCTCGAGAAGGATCTGGCGGTCCCAACAAGCCGCGCAAGTTGCCGCTACCAATAACTGCTTGCTGGACTTGGCGGACGTTGTCGACAGAGACGGCGGCGGGCAAATGCCCCCCCGTACTCTCAATGTTGGCCGTGGCCATGCCCTCCTCGAATAAGTTGGCAACCGCTAAGCCCTCCTGCACTTCCTGCTGGGTTGGTACCCAAGCCTGCCAATTGGTTTTTTTGTTTGATTGCTCTGGTCGGGTTAAATAGGTACCTGGAGGTGGGGCGCCGCGAGATGAAACGGCGGCGAGGGAGTGCGGTGGAAGAGAAAATCGGGCGATTTGCTTCGGCGGCGGTCTTGTGATGTTGATGGCTGGTTGTGGTGCTGACTCTGGAGGTGGGCGATGCGGGCGACGATATCGATGAGGCCTTCTTTAATGCGTTCAAACTGCTGGTCGGTGCTCAATGCGCGGCGACGTTGTGGTGCAGATGGACCGAGCGTACCAATGGTCTCTGAAAAAATGTGGACTTTTATTTGGTAAAGAGAGAGACACAGATGGAAGAGCCTCAAACCGTTCGGGTGGCGACGGCGAGTTGCTGTTGCTGCCGGAATCACCGACGGCTGCGCCAGTGATGAAGCTGGTGCATGGTGTTCTGCCTGAATGGCGGTATTAGCCGGTACAACAAGTTGAAAACAAACCAACCGGTTGAACTGCGCCACCATCAACGGGAAGGACGGGCAAATGCCTATCAACAAGCACCGGCGCCGCATGACGGGGCATGCCCATGGCGGCTCGGTATTCAGCGTCTGTCAGTGGCACGTACTCTCCATGGAATGCCGCTTGGTATGCCGCTTGTCCGATGGCGTCGTTACGATGGCCTTCTAATATGGTCTGCCGCCAATTGGCTGCGACTCTGTGAAGGAACGCTGCGTTGTTGTGAACTATAAGAAGGAACTTTAACCGGTCTTGTTCGGTCCTAAACTAGCTTAAGAACTGTAGTTAGGCAGCGTAACATAAATAGATACATGGTATGAGTTCAGCGGCCGAAAAAGCTTTGACGGGCGGCCACACTGGTCCTCGTGGTGGGCCAGACGCATCAGCAGCCCCCGCAGGAAATTGCCCATAGCGCGCACGTCGCTCTTCGAAGCGGATCGTTGCTCTTGCGAGACCCGCCAATGCGCTCTGACCAGCCGCGCTCCGAACATATGCTGCGACTGCTGCATTGAAGGCATTAATGCGTTTCAACTTATTGTCTTTGTCCATTTTGTTAGTTGTTTCTAGCTAGTGGGTGTGAATGGTATTAGATTAACATGAAAATGCGTGTACAAGACCGATAGTAGTGCCACCGGTCTTACCCACAACACAAGACCGATAGTAGTGCCACCGGTCTTACCCACAACACAAGACCGATAGTCGACTACCACTTTTGTGCATGTGATCAGTCTTGTACAGATTATAAATCAATGCAAAAAAACGATATGAGGCACAGAAACCATTGTAGTGGACAAAGCCATTGTGTGGAAGACAAACGTGTATGGGTTAATATTTATGCATACAATCCAAGCATATGATGGGGGGCAAATGCCCAATTATGATCAATCACCACAAAAAAGGGCAAATGCCCTTCGAACAACAATGGTTCATATTCTTCTTCTTCAGTACGGGCCGTACGGGGCACCTCTGTCCATGAGCTCGTCGATGTTGTGGCACGGAGGGCGCAATTTTGGCAGAAGTTTGGCCAATGTTGCGTTGAGGTCGGCGTGGAAGCGATAGTTGGTCAGAATTTCGGCCATAACACGCCAGCCCAGTGGCCTATTGTCGCCGCGGTCAGCTGTGTCAACCAGACCAACGAGGCCGGGGGTGTTTGCGAGAAACTTAATGGATAGTGCTTGTGTTAACCAAGACGAGAAAATGGTAAAGGTAAAGTGCAAAGACCGGATAGCAAGGGATTGGTCTTACAGTACGACTGGCAAGATAGAAACGACTTAAACTAAGTACGGTACCCCGTGGAAAAAAATCTAACCAAGCCGGCGTTCGTAACGGCTGAGGCGTGGCGAGAGGAGATGGCATCAATGAGAAAGTCCAAAAGAGTCTCTTTGCCCTCGCACAAAATGCGGAAGGAGACTGCTCGGCATGCCGTTTGAAATTCCACGCTCGTGTCAATTGTGGCAGGCAAATGCCCACTGTCCATTGCAAACAGCTGGCCCCACAGGGCCGTTTTCGAGACTTCGCTGCCACCACGAATTAGGTCCTGCAATTTAAAACCGTTTTGTGTCTCATTCACCTAACATCCCCTCACACATTAAACCACTTACGGCTGTAGCTTGCGCCAGAGTCTGTGCTTTCTCTGGTATCATGCCGCACCAACGGCGTTGCTCAAACAGGAGGCAATTGCCTTCGCGTCGCCAGAAGTTACAAAGCATGTCCTGCCACTGGCTCCAGCCGAGGTGAAGAAACACCCGACCTTCGCCTACAGACATAAAGTCTTCGATTAGGTCCTCATCATTGTCTTCGGCACCACCTCCTCCGCTATTGTCGTCAGATGATCCAGACGGCGCGGCCGCCGCCGCTTGTGCTTGCATAAAAGCGTTTTGGGCTGCCTCCGCCGCCGCCTGCGCTTGCAGCTGAGCGTTTTGGGCCCGCACGGAAATCCCTCCCGGCCAAAAAATTAAAAAAAACAAACTCATCTCTTCTCATCCAATTCAGCCAGGCCCCAGTCTTCCGTTTCTCCCCTATCCCAAGGGCTTCCCAAATGTTGCTTTTTTAAAGACAAATTTACTGTTTTCGACTCGATGTACTTTTTTGCACTGATTATTGGAGCTCAAAAACCTAATGCCAGCCGAATATTTGATAGGCGAGTTGTGATTTTTTTTTTCAAAAAAGTCCCTTTGAACCCTTTGTAGGTGACGGGCTAGGATTAGCCGGCGGAGCGGCGTTGGGCGAACTTTTCGAAGCTCTATTCGAGCTTCTCAAAAAAACAAGGTATTTATCGGGGTGGGGTCACTCAACTTTGAACTAATTTGTAAGCCATAATTTAAATATTCAGTGAATTCGGTTAATCAAAAATAAAATGAAAAACTTGTGAATTGTATCTAATCAAAAAAATTGGGACATTTAAAAAACTTTTGGAATTGTTTAATAAAAATATCTCAATTTTAAGGGGATGCCAACCTGCTGCTTTTGAGATTCTTTCCGATCACTTTTGAGATCGCCGGCGGGGAGTTGCTCATTGATCGTGATTCGTTTGAATTGGATCTCTTCTTCGACCTCTTTGAAAAGCTGTCGGGACGAGCACAAATGGAAAAAATCTGCTTCGTGTTTGATGATGCTGTGAAGGAGCTCCACAAAACGGAAGAAAATTAATCTTTGTTACTTATGTATGCTATTTCAAATCGAAAACACTTAGACTTATTTGTGTGCGGCGAGAATTTATTTGGTACTTTAATTTTTTGTTGTATTTATGTACTGCGTCGGACAATCAGCAAGATGTCCGGGATTAGATTTGCAATCACCCTGCTCCTTCTTTCTCTCCTTTATTTCCCGAAAGCCCAAATGAAAACAATCCACAATAATAAACTCGAAGACAATCCAAATATAACTCAATATCGATGACGAAGGAATATCCCAATGAAGACAAACAAAATATAAAGAGGCCCGAAAAATAGGAGGATAACCGATGTTGTAATTATTGGAGTTATTGCAGTTATTGAGTTATGAAGAAAGACAAAAATCCAAAGAAATGAAATATCAATTGGGATCTTTTGACATTTGGCGAAATGTTTTCGGCGAAAATATGAAAAGGGCGAGAAGAGTCCTACATCCCCCGCCTCCAGAAAGCCGCTGCCCTCAGCGGCGATTGGTCCGTCCAGGTCCACCACGTCGGACAATCAGCAAGATGTCCGGGATTAGATTTGCAATCACCCTGCTCCTTCTTTCTCTCCTTTATTTCCCGAAAGCCCAAATGAAAACAATCCACAATAATAAACTCGAAGACAATCCAAATATAACTCAATATCGATGACGAAGGAATATCCCAATGAAGACAAACAAAATATAAAGAGGCCCGAAAAATAGGAGGATAACCGATGTTGTAATTATTGGAGTTATTGCAGTTATTGAAGTTATGAAGAAAGACAAAAATCCAAAGAAATGAAATATCAATTGGGATCTTTTGACATTTGGCGAAATGTTTTCGGCGAAAATATGAAAAGGGCGAGAAGAGTCCTACAACTGTTGTTCAAATAAAATTATAAATTTCACCCATTGTTTGTTTATTTTCTTAACAAAGATTGCTTCTCTATATCTTGTGATGAACCACTGTGATAAATATTCGGAGAAAATTTAATGCCCAAAATTTTTAAAATAAAAAATCAATTTTTTGTTTGGCCCAAAACCCAAAAAAAAATTTGCGGGCATATTTTGCTTATTTTCTTAACAAATATTCCTGCTCTATAAATCTTTGAAAAATTTTCAATCAAAATTCAAATAACCATGCAAATATTGGCGAACTGTATCCGACAAATAAACATTTAATTATTTATTGACTTGTTGGTTCTCCTCGGATAGGAACACAACAGGTGTAATAAGAGCCGAGATTCTCAGGGACTAAAACGTTAAATTCAGCACAAATGAATAAAATGTATTTTAACAGTTTCTATCGTTATTTTTAAATATTGGTTGCAAAGCTCTTCAAAAATCGAGTCAACTCAAAATCGCCGACTCTCCTCCCCATAGGTTTAAAATAGGCCCAAAAAGGGACACTGAAGCAAAAATGGGAAAATTATTAATCAATTTCTGCTTTGCTAGGGCAGGGGGTCAGCGGTGCTGATAGACGCCTACGAGAAAATTTTAAAATTTTGGCTTAATTTTTTAAGAGATTTTTGTCCAAAATTTAAATAATGAACAGAGAACAGCCAAAGAATATGCGCAATTTTGCCAGGGATCGGCCGCTGTGATTTGTTGCCGGAGGGGAGGAGAGGGTGTCATCACAAAAAGCAAAACCAAATCAGGCACTTTGCTGTAAGTGTCTGTCTAGACCAGGATGGGAGACGACGCCCTCAAAAAATTTCGGAACTCAGAATTCCGGGCTTTAAAATTTTTTCGAAAGTCGGGACTCGGAATTCCGGGCCTTAAAAATTTTCGGAAGTCGAAACTCGGAATTACGAGCCCAAAAAATCTCGGAATCTGGAAGTCGGAACTCGGAAGTTTTAAAAAATTTTCTTAAATATGTTGCTTGACTTAACTAAATCAATTTACGAATCAAAAACACTTAAACAACAAACATTTAACAATCAAATTCAACGATTGGCAAGTTTGATAGCAAGACCCAAACCCCAAAAATTTTTGGTTTTGGGTCCGGACTCTAGTACCGATAGGCGCTACCGGGTGAAAAAATTAATTAGCTAAATTTAAGGTAAAATTGAAGAACATCAAAAACTTTTGAGCCAGGACTGGTCTTTTGACTGGGGACTCAGTTGTCCACTCATTAAAAAATGGGAAAATCACTCATATAGAAAATCGGGGAACAGGTCGTTTGGCCCCGACGTTTCGGCCCTGGCGTTTCGGCCCCGGGAGTTTCGGCCCCGGGCCCCGGACGCTTCGGGCCCAAGGAAATGCATATCAGGGTTTCATCGAAAGAAAAATTTTCGTTGCCGAAATTTTTTTATTTCGGTTTTCGACATCGAAACGAGATAAAAAGCTCGAAATTATCGAAACCGAGAGGTTTCGACGCAACCTTGATGCATATAAAGAAAAATCCTCATCGTTTTCACATATTACGTACTTTTTACAACTTTAACTTAGGCCTAAGCTTAAGCTTAGGTTGGCTTAGGCCTAGGCCTAATAAGAAAACATAGCCCTTTTTGAATGATTTCGAAGCCAAAATTGATTTTTGAATTTCAAAAAAGTGTTAGAATTTGAAGAATCGGATTCTACCCGTCAAAAATTATGAATTTCTTCTTGGGTTTCTTGTAACCAATGAACCCCTAAATTTCTTGCAAATTTTCAGATTATAATTAATTTTGTTTGTTTTAGTTCATCTGAAAAAAGTTTTTAATAAAAATTGTTCGGTTGAATATGCAAAAAAGAAATTGCAGGGTGGGGCCGAAACGTCCGGGGCCGAAAAGTCCCGGGGCGAAACTCCCGGGGCCGAAACGCCGGGGCCGAAACGTCGGGGCCGAAACGACCCCCACTCAGAAAATCGCCACCAGGGATGGGCGGAATTCCGATTTCCGACTTTTTTGGGGTCGGAATTCCGATTTCCGAAATTTTCTGAGGCCGTCGGCGCCCATCTCTGATCGCCCAAATTGTCATTTTGTTTTGCAAAAATTTTGGGTAACACAAAAATTGAAGAATATCAAAAACTTTTGTTTTTCCTAATATTATATACGAGCGTTTGACTGCCGCTTCGCGGCAGCCAACCGCTCTTGATTGTCTTTCATAAATTTATTTGACAAAAAATCAAATTCTAAAATAAAATTTTAAAATCTAATAAATACATTGTTCTTCATGTCTAATTTTTGCATGGATTATTTTTTGCTTTGGTTTTGGCTTCGGCAATTTTGCCTACTAACGGTACCCGCGACGCGAACGCACCAAAGTTTGGGTACCAAAAGGAGCCGAGGAGTTCAGTGATAGTTAAAGGGGCAATGTTGTCCCGCCCTACCACACGCTACACCCTCCTCATTAATGTAGCGATTAACTTACCTTAATTTGGCCCCTTTAAGTATTTTTTTAATTCGGCACACTAAATAAGTCAAATCAATATATGTACAATTCAAAATTTACATGTTTTACACTTATTATATTTATTTGTTTTGGTTTAAAAATTAATTTCAATTTTTCAACAAATAAACATTGTATTTTTTAATTTACTTAATTTTTATTGTAGCGTTTCTTGCCATACAATATTTTTAATTTTCTTTTCCTTATTTTCTTCAGATAATTTTATTTTTATTCCATTCCAAGATTTGGCCCTCGAAAGAGCGACATAAGTTTGACCGTGTGTGAATGGGTCATCGCAATAATCTATTCCAATCTTTTCGAATGTTTGTGATTGGCTTTTATTGATTGTAAATGCAAAGGCTGTTCTTATGGGAAACTGATGCCTTTTTAACGGGAACGGAAATTTTTTATCTTCAATTAATGTTATGCGGGGTAAAAGTGTGCTTTCTCCAATTTTATCACCGCTTTTAATAATGCAATTTAACACATTAGAACCGGTGTCAACAATTTGCAATCTTGTCCCATTACATAAGCCTTCTCTAACATTCAAATTTCTTAACAGCATTATCATTGATTTTTTTTTCAGACAGATTGAATGATTAGGAATGCTAGGACATTTAAGAGTATTTAGTATTTCGGGTGTAATGGGTAAATCATTGTTAGGATCAGTTTCATCAATGCTAAGATATGTATATTTTTCTCCAGGGAATTTATCCATTATTTCTTCATTATACTTGTCAACGATAGTATTAAAAGGAGACAAAATCGCATAATTGCGTAATTGATCATAGTTTTCATTTTTTATTATTTCACCAAATATTTCTTCAGTTAAGTCAGCATTACTTATACAGTGATCAGGAACAGTTACAAAACCATTTTCGCCAGCAATTCCATCACCAATTTCAATTAATTGTTTAGCAAATTCATGTTCGTTTGGATCAGCTCTCATATTTTCAGTCAGTAAACGTGATGCCATAGGAGCTTCGTCCCAAACAAATATGTCAGTGTTTTTAATTTCTTCTGCATCTTTACTTTGTGTTTCAATGCCTGAAGTTGACGTTTTTTTAACATTTAATGGAAGTTTAAACCTATTATGCAATGTGCGACCTTTTTGCAATTGTGTTGCTGCGATTCCAGAGAAAGCCATATTACAGATTTTTTTATTAAAAGACCTTGCCAGGTGATAAATTGTTTTTAATGCAAATGATTTTCCGGTTCCACCCGGACCATCTATAAAAAAACATTTTTGTTCATCTTTTTTTTCAATTACATTTTGTATTTTTTCAAGGATTATTTTTTGCCCATTATTCATCATTGAAAGTAATCTATTTGCTATTTCTAATTCTTCTTTAGGATCAAAAAGATCATCTTCATCAATATTTATGCTTGAAATATTTATTTGAGGCATATCATAATAATCAGATAAAGATTTATCGTGATATTTCAAACACTGGTCAATTAATTTGAGTCCCATTTCAGTTATCTTTTCCTTTGAAAACGTTGTATATTTTCTTTTTAAATCATCAACCATATTGTCTTTAAAAGCGTTCCATAATTTAGCGGGGTATTTTGGACCACAGTGCACTAATATATTCACAAATAAGTTTCTTAAACCTCTCGAGTGTTTTCGGGAAAAATAACTGGCTTCTTCCATACATTTATGCCATTCTTCGTCATCCCTTGCTAAACCTTTCGCTAAACATGCCTTAGCAAATGTATCATATTCTCTGTCATTTACAGTTCTTAAGTCTTTAAAGCTTTTACCGCTAACATTCAGCAGAAGATATCGTAAATAATATTTTTCAGTATCTATTGGGTTCACTGGTACGATTCGGCCAATTTTCTTTTGATTGCCTTGTCTTGGATATTTCCATTTTCTTTCCTTTTTTATCCAAGTACAATATTTTGGCATTTCTGTGTATTTGAATTCCAAGGTTGGATTTTCTTGACAAAATTTGAAATAGGCTGTTAGGGTGGTATTTTTTAATGATAGTAAATTTTCCATAATTGCAACATTCCAAAAATTCATTTTCGCCATGAGTTTTACTTTGTTCTTCTGGAAAATGAATTGCCGGACAATGATTGCATTTAATATTAAATTTACCAAGTTTATAACATTCAACATCTGTGACATCATAATTAGCAGCTTTCAAAAACAAAAATCCTTCCAAAATATTTAATTTTTTTTTTTTGTTATTCTGACGAAACATTTCCACTCTTTTCCGTTCGTTTTGTCTATATACTTGTAATTCGTTATCTGTTTTTCTTTTACGCCAATTTTCAACATTTTTTCTTACACTTTCTTTAAAAGTACCAAGTTCAGCTTCGGGTAATTCTCTTTTTCTTTTAAGCCAATTTTCCATGTTTTTCCTTTGTCTTTCTCTAACAACAGACTGACTCGATGATTGCTCATTAAATAAATCAGTTAAATCATTGATTTCTTCATCTGACTCATCCAAATTTATAATAAAATCTTTCAATCCGTTATTTGAACGTTTCTTTGACTGTTTTTCAACCGCTTTTTCAGGGAGCTTTGAACCCTTTAACTGTTTTTCAACCGCTTTTTCAGGGAGCTTTGAACCCTTTTTATCAGCACTGCCATCAATTTGGAATTCCTGCTTTTTGCGTACCATTTTGATATCTAAAATAAAACGGACATAATTTAATTTGAAAATACATAAATATAAAATAAATATTAAAAAGAAAAATTGATAATAATAGATATGAAATAAATAAATTTGTTTGATGGAAAGCATCATAGAAATCGCCGCAGAAAATTGTCGATAAATAAACTGCCGCAGAAAATTGCGATCTAAAATAAAACGGGCATAATTTAATCTGAAAATAAATATAAAAAATTAAATGTATTGAATTAAAAAAAAAAGATAACAATAGATACGAAATAAATAAAATTGTTTGTAACAAAATCAATATTGCATGTTTTTGCAAGAAATAACAGTTGTATGACTTTCATAATCAACCAACCATTTCATTCATTGCTCTCATTTCTTTTAATTCGCTTTATGCTATCTATGTATGTATGTATGTTTACTCAATTTGTCTCTTTCAATTTTAAAAAACAATCGCGTCGATAAATAATTCAAAGTTCTCGATAAATTACGTACAACACCCAAATAGTATAATAGATCAGTCAACTCCCCTCGTCGAGACAAATTGAATAGTATCAAAATTTCTATTAGGAAACCGTTCACTTTTACCCAATCCGATTCTGACCTCAATTCTGAATCACTAACCCAAATTCGAACACTTGGTCGAACAAAAAATTTTTTAAAAAAAAAATTGTTTTTTTAAATCGTTAAGACACAAAATAGATGTAAGGATGATCGGCAGAGTAAACGAAAGTAGTGAGCTATGGGTAAATCGGAACATTTGGCGCTATTTTTGAATTCAAATTTTTGGCGCTATTTTTTGAATTTTTGGCGTCGTTTTTTGTAAACCTATGGGGCACTTTTTTTAAGAAGCCCTCACCTGTGGGGGTCTTTTATGGGGAAAACTCGAACCTATGGGGTACTTCTTTTAAGGAACCCATACCTATAGGGGCCTTTTTTTAAGGAACCCATACCTATAGGGGCTTTTTTTTTTTGGACGAATTTTTCAATGGAAAAAGCTGAGGGCTCTAAATTCGATTTTTCACGGAACATTTGGCGCTATTTTTGAATTCAAATTTTTGGCGCTATTTTTTGAATTTTTGGCGTCATTTTTTGTAAACCTATGGGGCACTTTTTTTAAGAAGCCCACACCTGTGGAAGTCTTTTATGGGGAAAACTCGAACCTATGGGGTACTTCTTTTAAGGAACCCATACCTATAGGGGCCTTTTTTTTTTGGACGAATTTTTCCATGGAAAAAGCTGAGGGCGCTAAATTTGAATTTGTGTAAAATTTTGAAATGGAAATCCGATTGGAAAAGCTGAGGGCGCCAAATTTAAATTTGCTGTGTGAAAATTCGAAATCTTTGGTGGAAATCTGAAAGCTGTAGTTGTGTGGTTTACAAAATTGAAAAAGTAACAACTTGTTGTTGATATTGCAATTTAATCGATCACTTTTCAACACTGATCACTTTTCAACACAAATATTTTGAATTATTCATTTACACATACATTTTTCCACAAATCGATCACTTTCCAACCCAAATATTTTGAATTATTCATTTACACATACATTTTTCCACAAATTGATCGCTTTTCAACACAATATTTTGAATTATTCATTTACACATACATTTTTCCACAAATTGTAAAAGTAACAACTTGTAACTGTTGATATTGCAATTTCAAACTAAATCGACCACTTTTCAACACAAATATTTTGGAATTCGATTTCGTTTTTCCACAATTTGTAAAAAAGTACAATTTCAATATTTAAAAAATCAATGAAAATGTGGAAAATGTATATAAATCGCGCCGACAGAGCTCCATGGACCCATCCGGCCGATGCCTGTCGCGTCAACATCGTCGGACGCTTCGTCCTCCTCTCGCGGCACAACTACAACCCAAAAGGACTTGAGGAAACTAAGCATTATTAGAAAATTGTCATTCCGCTGTCCGTAGGCAGCGTGTTCAGAGCAATAATAAATTGCAAATTGTACACTCCGCTGTCGGACAGCGGAATGACAATTTTCTAATAATGCTTAGTTTCCTCAAGTCCTTTTGGGTTGTAGTTGTGCCGCGAGAGGAGGACGAAGCGTCCGACGATGTTGACGCGACAGACATTGGCCGGTTGGGTCCATGGAGCTCCTCGTCGGCGCGATTTCGCGCCGACGGGTCCAGCTTTTGCCACAGCTGGCGCACGTGCTTCGGCACGCCTCTTTTGCGAAGATGATCAACATCTCCACAAAAAAGGCGCGTCGAAGGACGTGCGACAGCTGTGGCAGCAGTTGAACCCGTCAGCGCTCTAAACGGACGAAACGCCGACAAAGGGGTTGTCAGAAACTGTGAAATTGGTGGTCGCGGCAGAACTGGCGGAAGATGAATGTTGTATATTTGCTGAATGAATACGGGAGCAGGATGAGGTTGTGCTGGAGGTGTTGCTGCTGCCCCGGAAAGAGCGATTAGTGCAGACGGAGGAAGAACGGGAGTTGGGGTGTGAAATTCGGAGGTGGTCGGTTGGGGGGTTGGGGGTAGAGAGACCGAGAGCGATGATCGATCTGACGGTGAAGGCGAAGTGCGGACTGACAAGGACGACGACGACGGCGGCGGATATTGATGGACCGGGCGCTGTCCAGTGACATCATTATTGTCAGACTCGAGAATGATGTCGTTGTTGTTGGGGGAGTAGGCGTCATTGTAGTCGCCATGTTCGACATTCGGCTGCCATATCAATGGCAGTGCAACATTCTTTTTATTAGGATTTATATGCACCAAAAATGGTCAAAATTTATATTTTAAATTATTTTTCCCAAATATTCATAAATCTTGGATTTTTGTAATAAAATTTTGAATCGAAAGGTGCAAAAAGCAACTATGTACCCTATTAACGACAACCAAAAAGCAGATAATCCGTTTTTAAACGTACCAAAGGAACGCGCATTCTTTGCTCCTCGTCGTATCCGCATACGGAGAACGTTTCGTCTCCGTCTCCCTCCAACACCAACAATCTTAATTTTGAAAAATAAAATAAATTACGAAAACAACTGCTAACATTTTACGTGCCATTTCAAGCACCAACACCCGGCGAGGGTGTGGGTGGTCATCAGTGATTGGGAGTACTTGGTAAGCCCTCTCACTAATTACCATCCAAAGCACACCGAGGGAAGTGGCTGCCTGGAAAAAACAAATGGCTTTTATCAAAATATTTGAATTTTTATTTAAAAAAACACCTCAACGAGAAGACCTTCGTCCAATAAATATTGATTGCGTCCCCAGACGTTGTCGACGTCCTGTTGTCCAGGAGGCACCAGAAATTCGACTATGTAAAATCGTCGATCTATCTGACACAGCATGCATGGCGCATGATCGTAAAGCCGTATGCTGATGTAGTCGTAGGCGGTGTCGTCGTCGTCATTTGTTTCCGGAGCGTCGACATGTGTTTGCTGGTGGTGTCGATGTTGACACTGTCAAGATTAAATCAATTTAGATAAAATAAATTATAAAAAATATTATTAATCCTATATATAATTTTGATGCATTTTAGGCGCATAAATGTTTTACCCCTAATTTAATACCACTAATATGCTTAAAGGTTAATTTTCTTATTTAACGTATAATTAAGTAGGTTAAGCCTTTAGGCATATTATTATTTTAGTATTTTTGGAAGGTTGAAAAAGATCGAAAAAATCGCGGTGGGTTAACTGTCAGGCCAATTCATCGCTAGGGCCATTTCCGCGCCAGCCACTCGTGTGCTACGCCATTACAGCGCCGCGATTTTTCTCCTTATATTTATGAAAATGTTCAATTCTTCAAGCATTTTTCCAGAAAGTGACTAAAACTTATCGTTTAAATATGAATTATTTTCCAAAAACAGCCAAAAAACGATGAGTTAGGGTTCATTTTTATCAATTTTTGAACTAAAATGCCAAAATATGTTTTTTAAACGTGAAGAGAAAAG
The DNA here is from genome assembly GCA_018350325.1 of Globodera rostochiensis. Lineage (NCBI taxonomy): Eukaryota > Metazoa > Nematoda > Chromadorea > Rhabditida > Heteroderidae > Globodera > Globodera rostochiensis. Next base: position 602,456 of record JAEVLN010000020.1, read on the forward strand.
CTCAAACTAACGTGAAAACCCTATTTAGATAAGTTTTCCGAGCCTAAAAACCCCTCTCACGGGTGATTATTTAGGGGCGTAATAGCGAAACTCCGCCCCTTTTTGGTACAACTCATACCTCCACCACCCGTTTTTCTTCAATCATTTTAAAAATTAATAAAAAATGGCATCACAAGTGCATAATAAGTGGCTGGTCAAGCAACTAATTCCAACTGTAAATTTTATTGTTACTTCACACGGATTGACCATTAACAGCGACCGATTGGAAACCACAAGAATTGTGTCATTTGACAACAATGACGATATCTGCAGACAATGTAAAGTCGAGGTGGAGCTTGACTATCTGGTTAGTAAAGATGGCGTTTACGTGTACTCTAACCGCATTAAAGGCGGAGAAAAATTTGTGCCCTTCGATCGGGTGGAGGAGTTGCCCTCGTATTGCGCTTTTCGCGTCAGAAGCCGTAAAGTGTACAAATTCCCATACTATTTTACGGAAAGAACCATGATACCTACATCAGATTGTGCGGAGCATCATTTAAAAAAATCGCATGCACAGAAAACAGCAGAAGCATCCGCAGCAACAACAACAACACCAAATGCTGAAAATGTGAATAGGTCGGTGTCCGACATTCTGACGACTGTAGCGACACTTGTACCAATGCCAGAGAGCAACAATAACAACAACATCATCAACAACAACAACAACAACAACAACATGGATAACGACGAAGAGACGGCCGTGCAGCCTATCAGTCCAAACAACATCAATGACAACAGCGTCAACGGCTTAACAATGACGGCGATTAACACGGCGGCAACAACAACAACAACAACAACAACAACAACATCAACTAATGCGACGACGATGAAGAAAGCGAGACCATCGAAAAACGAAATCGACGAGGATGATGATGATGATGATGATGATGATGATGCCGGTGATGGCAATGACAACGCTGACGACGACGACGACGACGAAGATGTGATACCACCAAAAAGCAAAACTATGAAATTAATTTGAAGTTGGGAATTTTAGCGCAACCAACCTCTCTCTTCTTCCCCACCCATATTTGTGTTCATTTAATGTATTTGTAACTTTATTGTACACATTGAAAACCCTATTCTGTCCCCAATTTCAAAATGATTGAAGCACGGCGGTTTGAAAATAAAGATTTGAAACTACATTTACCGTTCGGATGTCTGATTTCGGGGCCGTCTTCGAGCGGAAAAAGCACATTTATCTACAAACTGATTTCACAAGCGCAACAGCTCATAGAGCCGGCGCCTAAATCGATTATGTTCTGCTTTGGAGAGTATAATGCTGCGGTTGCGCAGCTCCAACGTGCAGGGGTGCAAGTTCACGCCGGCGTGCCGTCCGAAGAGGACATTCGATCTCTACAAAAACCTGCGCTTATCATTTTGGACGACCTGCTGTATTCCGTTGATGAACGCTATCTGGCCGAGCTGTTCACCAAAAAGTCGCATCATCAGAATTTTGGCATCATTTTTGTGAGTCAAGATTTGTTCCACCGCAAGTTGAAAGTGGTACGACAAAATTCGATGTACATTGTACTACTGCGCGCACCCAACAGTGCGCTGGCCATTCGAAATCTGGGGGTTCAACTGTTTCCAAGACAGTTGGACTTTTTTATGGACGCATACAGACAAGCGACACGTCAGAAATACTCCTATTTGTTTATCGACCTGCACCCATCATCCGATCCCACTCTGAGACTTAGGACAAACATATTTAATGTCCACAACGACCATGATGATGACTACAATCCCAACAACAACAACAACAAAAAAGGCATCCAAAACGACGACAACGACACCGCAGCTCAGACAATTTTTCTCCCCAAAGCAGGATTCTAACTGACACACAACAACTGCAAACACCGCATATTGCACTAGTGTTTTTACGCCATAAAAATGACAAAACAACAACAACAACAACAACAGAAACAGCAAGTGCAGATCAGTCAAGCTGTCTGTGAAGCATACCCCTTTCTATGTGTTCTGACGCGCACTAAGTCGATGCGCAAACGACGACAAATGCTTAAATCGGCAAACTCCCAACAACTGCTCGCCCTGGCCGAGATCTGTCTGAACATTGTGAGGGCCCGCTTCAAGCTCACCACACGTCAAAAGAGCCGTATGATGCCCTACGCGGACTTCATCCGTCGCCTGAGCCGCGCGCGAAGCGAACGGGGAGCGCGTCAACTTTTGATACAAAAAGGATCCGGATTCGCCTTGCAACTGTTCCCCTCTCTGTTGACCCCGATCATTCTAGAATTGTCTCGCATTTTATTTTCGCATAAACAATAAATTATCACTATTATATTCGCGGTTAATAGAAATGACTTCAGCAAATCGCTTTATCCTTGTACCCGAAGATATTTATCGAGGGTTGACTTCCGTCAGCCGAGACGACACTGGGGACCAGAATCTGGACTTTGCGCGTCGCGCACTGGAAAAAGTAAAGAGGGAGCGCGCTGACCCAACCACAAAAAATGTACACTACAATCAAGAGTTGCGTCGATATCTTCATCTGAAGAAGCTGCACGATGAACGGCCAGTCAAAGTGTCGATTGACAGCTCAAGTAAGAGCAGTATTCCTGCGATGTCATCTGAACCACCGGCAGCAGCAGCCTTTACACCCGCAACACCGTCATCCACGTCACGACGGCAGTCAAGACAGAAAAAAAACGGCGGTAGTGAAAGAAGAAAAAAAAGAAGAACAAATTCGGCGTCAGCGGGTGGCGAACGTTTGAATGAAGAGGAAGGAGTAGGCAATGGCGAAAAAGAGGGGGATACGACAGCAGACACTTCGTTTAGAAGTGCTAAAAGTAGAAGTACTACTGGGACTCTGAGGGCAGAAACGGAGGAGCCCTCCCCTGTTTTAACGCCACACGCACCTGGACAACCGGCAACAACAACCGAGACAACAACAACAACAACAGCGCCAACAGAATGGGTTGACAATCTTGTCGCTCTGATGATGGCAAACCCGGACAAATATGGTCTGTCGTCCGACGGAACAATCAAAAACCAATACGGAAAACGGATAACGAACAGCGGCGTGCGAAACGCACTAGAATGGATTTTCAAAAAGAAACAAGGCAGACGGCCTCCGGGGACGACACATATCGAGCAAATTTTTGAGCGCGAGCCTTTGCTACGTACATATTTACCATCGGCTGGACAGAGTAGTAGTACCAGCAGCAGTAGCAGCGCGAAAGCAGAAACACCAAAGGAAACTGCGAAATTCAATCCCCAACTATGGAAATATACGCACAACGACTGAACCAGCTGTACAACGATCCGAACAAATCGTCAGCAGCCTTTGCCGGCATCGATGCGCTGTGGCGCGAGGCGCGCAAGACAATGCCCAAAATCACGCGTGCCCAGGTTCAAAAATGGTTGGAGCATCACCGCACCTATACACTACATCGACCACGTCGCGTGCACTTTCGCCGCTCGCGTACAATTGCTGCCGGATACATGACCGATGTGCAATTGGATTTGGCCGATTTCCAAAAGCTGTCGCGCCACAACAAAGGTGCAAAATATGCACTGGTCGGAATCGATGTGCTTAGTCGAATGGTTTTTGCTACGCCAACGCGCTCCAAATCCGCGCGCGACATGGTCGACGCACTACAACGCCTGTTCTCACAAATGGCAATGCTACCGCACCGTGTGTTCAGCGACAAGGGAAAGGAATTTGAGGCGCGCGAGGTCAAAGAATTATTCGCCAATGAGGATGTGGAGAAGCATAGACCGGCGTCATCAACCGTCAAAGCGAGTATGTGTGAGCGTGCTATTCGGACGCTGAAGCAGCGTATTTACCGCTATTTCTCTGAAAAGCACTCGCTCAATTGGACCGATGTGCTGCCCCGGATTGTGGAGGGTATAAACGCGTCTCGAAGTCGTACGCATGGAAAGCGCCCCGTCGACATTGGCTTTCACAATGCTCAGGAAGTTTGGGAAAGACTTTACGGTCCGTTGGACCGTTTTGTACACCCGAAGCGCTATGCGAAAGAGGAGGGGCGGCGTCTGGCACGTTTCACAGAGGGCGACTATGTCAGGATGAGCAAGAATAAGGGGACGTTTGCGCGCGGCTACATGCCCTCGTGGTCAGACGAAATTCTACAAATTGCGGAGGTGAAGCGCACCTCGACACCGGTGCGCTATCGAGTCCGTGATGAGCGCGGGGAGCTGTTCGAAGGATGGTTTTATGAGCCGGATTTGGGCCGTGTGCACAAGGACGAGGAGACCAGCTATCGGGTTCAAGTGCTGCGGACCAAGACACAGAAGGACGGAACAAAAAAGTATTTAGTGCGATACCTAGACGACCCCCACAGACCCCGATGGATAGACGAAGAACAATTTGTATAAATAGTCCACTATTCCCCATACGGTGTATCATTTCTTAGAGCCTTGTATTCTCTCTCTCTCTCTCTTTCCTTCTTTCCCCCTTTCAAACACGAATAAAAATGTCTGACGATGGTAGCAATTACTTCTTTGTTGTATTGCCCAGTAATGTGACTGATTATGCGGACAACGCGACATCAAAATACCGGGTGCATCTGCCGAAGCCAGTTCAATTTAGGGGCGCGTGGGTTTGTGGACTATACTCCATACAATATCCGCACTCGTGGGCCTCAACCGTGGGCACTGTTGCAGACCAATGGATTGATGTTCACTATTTGGGCGGTAGAACAGTGCGCATGAACATGCCAAAAACATCGCAAAGCACAACACATGGTCTGCAGGAATATTTGAATGATACGATAGCGATGGCAGCGGTGACACCTCCCGATTCCGAACCCCGACAACATCAACAACAACAACAACAACTACAACAACGCAACAAAAGAAGTGCTGCAGAGCCGACAGAAGAGTTGCGGCAACATCAGCAGGAGGAGGAAGAGGAGGAGGCAAGGGCTGACGACACATCAGACTCGGACATCAGTTTAAATAAAAGGATGACAACAGAAAATTTCGAAAAAAATAATGGAAACAACGACGACGACGACGACGACGACGACGACGCTAAAACTGACGATGGTGGAAGCGTAGTGTGCACAAAGACTGGCAAGAGAATCGTCTGCAGGAGAACGAAAGCACCCGTACCATCTGTTGATGAGGGTAATGTTCAAGAAAAGACAACGACTATGGACAAAGCCGCAAAAGTGGTGCCAGAGGCGCCACAATCCCGACCTCTTTCACACGGGGAAAAACTACGTGACATGGTGAAAGAAAGGCTCAAGTCACAACAACAACAACAACAACATAATCAGGAACAACAGCGTAATGAAGAGAATCTGACAGAGAAAGCGAAAGATACCACCACTACGGACAAAAAGTTACCAACTGCTCTAGAGGAAGAAGAAAAGAGGACGGCAAGTAGAACTCGTGGGAAAAGTCTTAAAGAAAAATTGGTGAAGGCGACGCCACGCACACCAACTACAACCACTCCCACCACCACCACCCCAAAAACCACCGAAACCCCCGGCACTACAACTAAACCCATCGGGGAGGAGGAAAAAATAACAACAACAACAACAACAACAACAATACCAAAAACAACGCACGGAGAAGCGCTGGCGGATTTGTTGGAAAAAAGTAACAATGAAAAAGACAAAACTTTGCATGTAGTAAAAACGCACGAAGAAGCGGCGCCACACAAGGATTTAAAAAGTCGCGATGAAAAAGAAGAAGAAGAGGAGGAGGCAAAGACATCGCCTAATCCACCAAAAACAACGCACGGAGATGTGCTTTATGAATTGCTGGAAATACAAAAGCAAAAGAAGGAAAGGGAAAAGGAGCTGGCGGAGACAAAAACCCGTGCAGACACACTGTCGGAGCTTCTGAAAAAAAGTCGAACGGAAACGGAAGAAAGGGAACGCGAGTTGGCCACAACAAAAACGCGGGGTGAAGCACTGGCCGAATTGTTGGAGAAAAGTCGCCGCACGGGACTAAAAGAATCAAATGCCGACATTCAATTCTTGTACCGCAATGATATTGATCGCTTTCAAGTGTCGCTTGACGATCCCGAAATTGACCATTTGAGCATGTCCCAACAACTTGCGTATGTGCTCGGATTTCCCAACAAGGAGCGGGTGGAGCGTGAGGAGATTGCAAAATACGGAGTGGACTTGCGCGGTGGCTTTACCAGCTTTGCGGTCTACGCATCCGGGCTGACGCGCAGTGTGATTCTGGGTAATTCGCTGAGCTCTCTACTTCGTATTGTGGCAACGGACGGAGAATATGGGCAGGTGGTGGAGCGAATCTACGACAATCCAATGTTCATTCCGGTCCAGCCCCGGGAGATCAACGAACTGCAGATTGAACTGAGAATGATGGACGGTCAATTGGTTCCATTTGATTATGGCACAGTGTTGATTACACTAGTATTTAAAAAGGTCGTCAATTTCTGATCTGACACACCATTTCCATTGTTGTAACCATTTTACACACCTATTGTTCAACGTCATTTTCGAATAAACCTAATACTAACATGGTGCATATACCATTCGACACGCGCTCAGTCGGCTACGACGATCACATTCCCCACCAACAATACGGGGGTGGTGGTGGCATAGGGAGCGAAATTATTGATAGCATCAGCAGCAGTAGCGACGATCCACTGAATAATCAACATCTGCAGAAGAAGCAGCAGCAGCAACAACAACAACAACAGTACTACTTTCGCGGCTCTGCACCCTATCAAAGGGGCTATGGACGCATTCAACGAGGGGGTGGCATCGGAGATGTGCTACGTGGTCTATGGCGACTTCTTCTGCCGGTTGTGAAGCGCGCGGGCACCACAGTGGGTCGTGAAGTGCTCTCCTCCGGCGGACGAATTTTGGACAAACTGCAACAAGGAGAAAATCTGAAGCAAGCGACAATCAGTGAAGGCAAAAAGTCGATTGACGCCTTGCTTGAAAAATCTGGACTGCCCAAGCAATTCGGCGGCGGTGGCGGATGCAGTATAAAAAGGACAAAAAAGCGTGTCCATTTCCATCCAACAACATTATCAAAACCCACAAAGTTAACTTCTCAGTTAGAAACTCATCAGACACTTATCGGGCGACCACCACCACCATCATCGTCATCATCATTACCGTATACGAAGACGACAAAAAAAGCCAAACGGAAGAGAGCCGATACCTTTGGATTTTATTGATCACATCACACTCACTCATTTAAAAAAACGCACACGCGCCTTTCTTTAACAACTTTTTACCAAAATGCAAGCAGCTCCCTTCCACAAAATTGATCGTGACTCGGGCAATGCCGTCACCTCAGCACTTGCATTCTTCGAAATTCCGGACACAGATGTTAGCCTATCGCATTCGTCCACCGTCGAGTATCTGACGCTGAACCCGGTGAACATCACTCCCTATCATTTCAAAATACATGCCAGCTCCGACTACATTGATCTAAGCAAATGCTATGTGTTCACCGAACTGCGCATTCGCAAAGAACAAGGTGGCGTAATGAAAAATTTGGTGGCTGCCGATGACGTAAGCGTCTGCCAAATGATCGGACACACACTATGGAAGAATTGTCGAATGTCCATCAACGGAACCCAGGTGTTTGAGGGCAACGACCTGATGGCGTACAAAAGCGTGATGGACTACGAGCTGACCTATCCGGAGAGTGTAAAGGCTTCCTACCTGAATGTGGCCGGCTACTATGTTGACGCGGAGGACTTTCAACTGGCCGGAAACGGTTACAACGCTCGACGTGCGCTGTTTGAGGAAAGCCGCACCGCACAATTCATTGCACGCCTGGACGTCGACCCGTGTAATCAGCCGCGCTATATTGTCAATCAATGTGAGGTGGACATCGAGCTGCTGCCACACTCGTCACAATTTGTTCTTCTTGCTCCGAATGCGCCAACTACACCAGCCGAAGACGTCAGACAATACCACCTGGAGATGATCAGTTGCAAATTGTACGTAAAGAAAGCGGAGGTGATGGACAGTCTGGCGCTGGACATTAGCAAAAAGTTGGAGCTCCGCCCAGCACGGTATCCCCTGCGGAAGACGTCGATGAAGGCGCTGTTCATCAGCGAGAATCGAACGGAATTTACAGCCAATCTGTGGTACGACCAGGTCCCGAGGCGTATTGTGCTTGGTCTGGTCTCAAACGAGAGCTATGTCGGCTCCGCAAGCACAAGTCCGTTCAACTTCCTTCCGTTTGACGTGCGCGACATCTCCATCAGCGCCAGCGGACGAACCCATCCGACGGCTCCGTATTCGCTCGATTTTCCGGGCGGGCGCTACGCTCGCGCCTACCACGACACAATGGAGGCTGTCGGGTATGCGGGAAGCTTGGACAGCAATGGAATATCTATGAGAAGATATGGGAAGGGGGGCCATTGTTTTTTCGTGTTCAATCTGACTCCGTCGGCGGCGTCCTCTACCGACACATTTGACCTGATCCGAAAGGGAACCACCGCAATTCGGCTCTCGTTCAACTCTCCAGTTCCCACACGCGGAATAGTATTGATAGCAATGGCAGAAATCGATGCTCTCCTTATGCTCGACCGAAATCGTACGGTGGCCACCGATGTTCAAGTATAAAATCACTGACTCTCCTTCATTTTTCTCATTATACATTTTCTTCTTTTTTACCATTATTGTTGAATATTCAAATAAAAAATTATGCTTTTTTTGTTGTCCTCCTTCTCCTCCACCTCTCCGAGAGTCGGCGGCCTCGGCGTCGTAGATAATTCCCTCACTGAAGTGCTTCCGGAGTACCAGGAGTATAAGAAAATGCAGCAACAACAACAGTTGTTATCATCGACAACATTGTCCAGTTTGTTGACGTCTTCATCATCATCATCATCATCATCACCATTATACGCTACGCTAAGCGCTACGTTATCAACGGCGACCGCATCTGTCGCCACAAAACCTGTTATACAAACGATGTACAGCGACTCACTGGACGTCAGCGGTGTGGGCACGGGCATCGGCGATCTGATCACCTCACTATGTATAAATGTAGGTGGCGAGGGGGCAAACAGTGGCTGCGGGTCGGTGTGGATCTGGACCCGGGTGTTTTGTTATCTTGCTATTCTTCTCACCATTCTGTGTGGAATACTTTACGCCATTCGCTCAATTTACTCGCTCAAGTCCGCAATCACTCGTCAAAGAAATAACAACAACAACCAAACAAACGATGGACAGTCTACAAATCGAGCAGATCCTGCGCATTTGTCGCGTGACGAACAAGTGCTTTCTCGGATGCTTCCCGGTGGACCGGATCCCACCGCCACCACCTCCACCACCAACAGTTCCGCTGTTGACGAATTCGCAGAATCATCCTCGTGGCCACCACCACCACCACCACCACCGATACCATATCCCCGCTTCGATGGTGGTCAATCTGGATAAGGCTCAATCGGAGGGCTCTCATTGGGTCGCAATGTACATTCCCCGGATGGACACAGTATGGTACTTTGATAGTTATGCCCTCCCACCACCTCCACCCATACGAAGGTATTTGTCAAAATTCTCTTACATTAAGAAAAACCCTCTGCCCATTCAATCTGTAACATCTAATGTTTGTGGACATTATTGTATCTTTTTTATTTATTTTGTTGCTTTGGGCCATGACTATGATCAATTTTTGCGAAAATTACATCATTATTGTATTGATGGGAATACATCGAATTGTGACATGACTATTATGAATTTTGTGAATAAAATAGGAAATGCTTATTTTCGAATTATTTTTTTGGTAATGGTTTGGGAAACGGGCGGAGATCTAGGGATTTACATCTAAACTTAATGCCTTCAAAACGGAGCTGAAGCCCCACATCGTGAGAACTACAGTATGCATCAATTGCGTGAAGATGTCCATTTACCAGTTGTAGTCGTTCGTCCCGCCTATTCATGTTGTGCTGGCGACAACGAGTGCATTGTCCGCGCGGTGTACGCAATTGACAGCTGCTACATAACCAGCTCAGGTGTCCGTAGACGGATGTACGATACGGAGTTTTTTGCTCCTCGCACACAATTTGGTCACAACCGGAAGACACAGTGGGATAGTGTTGCTCGGGAAAACTAAGACCCCATTGCGGTCCGCAAAAAATTCCGACATTGAACAAACGTCCCCCCAGTGAGTGACGCAAATGGTACAAGGTGCACCGCTTGCAGAAAATGCGCGCAGCATAGATCATTCCGCTTTGCTTGTCCTCCCGGTGGATGCGTCTGTGTAGTGGTAACGCGTTGAGCGCGCGACAATCGCGGCAAGACTTGAGACAGTCCGCGCCCTTCCGTCCGCACGCTCGGCACGCATAGTACGCCGATTTTGCACAGTGAGTAAGCATTTTCGCTTTGTCCCCCATTGTCCTCTCTAGTCGATATGATAACGGCGCTGCCGGTGGTGTGGGCACTCCGATTGACAGCTGTTGTTGACTGTGCCCAATTGAAAGAAAAGAGGTGGTGTTGGTGGCGGTGTCACAGAGTGACACCGCAGGGCAAATTCGGCCGACATATGACACCGCTCATGTTCACATTCTCCCCGTAGGGCTGCTAAACATCGAACATTACACATTGCTGACCGCACACCGCACATCAATCTTTCTAGCAAACAAAAATTTGAATAAAATTGCGAATATCGAGAGGGCTAGAGCGCAACTTAAAAAACTCGCATATAAAAGTGTTCAAACCTTCTCAGAAGCGTCTTATTTTAATTAAAAATAAAAGAAACAAAATGCCCTACAGAAAGCAAATCTTCGCCAACAACAACAACAACAACAACAACAAAAATGGGCCTTCACCAGCAAAACGACAACGAAGAGATGTGGCGACGGTCACAAAATATATTCGGACATTGGATGCTGAAACCGCTTTTAACCCCAAGTTCAAGCTTCAATCGGTCCGATCGTCATTCCTGATCGAGCAGTTGCCCGCCAACCCGGAGTCGATGCTCCATGCCCTATTTGATCACTGCGTACGGTCGGCCATCAAACAATCTCGTCAAAATGGGATCGCGGTCGATCGGCTTGGCGCCACCGTTTCATCAAGTTTGCTGAACCCGAACATTTGGATTCCCGTGCGAAGCATCACGCCGAACACTGTGAGCACCATTTTGAACAGATTTCTGGATGTCGCGCAATCCAAATCGCGCGAAAGCTCTTTGTTGGGCGAGCCTTTTACAGTGACGATCACCGCTCTGGAGGCAGGTGCACTACCAAAACAACAACAACAACAACAGCAGCAGCAGCAAATTCGGGGACGCGGCAGACGTACGCCAAGACACGTGCAGCATATTGTCCGCGAGATTGCTCTACTACAAGTACACAACCGGGATGACGCATACTGCTTGTTTTACGCACTCGAAATCAGCCGTATTTATCACTCCGAAGAGATGGCACGACGAAACTTCAGCAACTACTTGAACCGGCAGTTCGATAGACAGCAACGAGACGTTCTACGACTGATGAATGACGTGCAAATTCCGCTGGACAGGGCGGACTACGACGCGGTCGTGTACGTGCCTCGCGTGGTGGATTTTTGGAATGTACGCCATGCGGCCGCTAATCAGCGTTACAAGGTCTACATTTTTGGTGCCAACGGGCGTTATAAGCCAATGTATAAGTATGGTCCGGATGACTTCACCGTACCCATCGCGCTCTATTACAACGACGGCCATTTTGACGGCATACGCTGTGGCGTGGGCAGAGCGGTTTTTGGCCGTGATTTGTATTGTTTTGCATGCGAATGTCCATACGACAACGCCAGCCTACACACTGCACAGTGTGCTGCGCGTTGTATAAATTGCGGTCGCGTGGGGGTAGGGCGACCGTGCAAATCGTTAGCGCCATCATCATCAGCTTCTGATGTTGCTATGCATTGTGCTGGTTGTGCTAAAACTTTTGCCACTGAGGACTGCTATGTTCATCACACAACCAGCGGTTATTGTGACAAATCAAAAAAATGTGAAAAGTGCGGCGTCATCTGGAATGTAAGGGACAACACGCGCGAGGGTCGCGCCGGACATGTGTGCGAGGAGCGCTACTGTCGCGTGTGCAAAACATTCCACAACCCTAAGCGGGGGTGCTATATCCAACGGCTTAAACCGCGCAGGTCAGCAGCGTATCGCCTGATAGCGTTTGATTGCGAGACAACGCAGTGTAGACAAGTGGACACGACGACGACGACGACGACAAATGGGCGCGCACACGACGTGAACTTTATTTCCGCGCATGTCACTTGTACGACATGCATCGCGGACAATGTGTGGCGCCATTCGTTGCTCGATCGTCCGCAGTGTCGGATCTGCGGACCGTTTCGCACCGTCACCTTCTCACATTGTCCATTCCGTAATGGGGGTGGGGATGATGTTAGTGGTGGAAGAGAAGGAGGAGGAGGGGGAGGACTCAACGTGGATTCGCAGCGCATTACTCAACACCCGATGACCGATTTCTCCATCTGGCTCATGCACGGATTCGACAACAACAACAACAACAACAACAACAAAAACAACAAGCAATACCCGACTGTCGTGTTCGCCCATTTCGGCGGGCGCTTCGACAACGTAATGCTGTTTCGACAATTTTTCCTACATGGCGTCTGTCCTCAGCTGATAGCTAGGGGTAATAAGCTATATGAGATGCGAATACCAAAAAGCGAGCGAAACGGGGAGATAATCATTCGGGACAGCTGGAACCTGATGCCGGTCCCGCTCGGCGCTCTGCCAAGCGCCTTCGGGCTCGCGGTGCAGGACAAGGAATTTTTTCCGCACCTTGCCAACGTGCCGGCGAATTACGGGTGCGTGCTGTCCACTTTGCCGCCCAAATCCGACTATCTGTACGGAGGAATGACACCAGAGCGACAGCGCAAATTTGATGCGTGGTATGATACGCATCGCAAAGAGCAGTTCGATTTGTGTGAGCAACTGGCTGTCTATTGTACCAACGACACGCACATCCTCATCGAAGCGCTGATCGCATTCCGCTCTGAGTTTTTAGACGTCACTGACCCCGACCAACTGCACGGAATTTGGGATGATGATGAGGATGATGGCGGTGCCCCTACCAATGCGGGTGTGGAAGACGGCAAAAACAACAACAATAACAACAACAACAACAACACCAACGACGACGACAACAACGAGGCAATGGAAGTTGTGTGTGGCGGCGGCGGCATCGACATCACGTGGGAGCCGTTGACAATCGCCAGTGCATCTATGAAGCACTTTCGACTGAATCACCTGAGGACTGACCAACTCGCCATTGTACCCGACCAGGGCTATGACACGGCGAACAACCAAAGCCGTTTGGCAATGAAATTTTTGGACTGGTATGGTGCGGAACACTCGGCGAACATCCAAACCGCGCATTCGCCAGGCGGCGAACATCGCGTCGGTCCGTACACAGTGGACGGCTATATTGCAGCGTCAGACACCGTGATAGAAGTCAACGGATGCCATTGGCATGCGCACGACCATCCGCAACATCGCTTTCACCCCCAGTTGGTGATGTCCAGTGGGAAAACGGCTGCAAGAATTCGGGAGGACGATGCGCGTCGTATGGAATTCATACGAACACAAGTCAGAAATGTGCAAGTGTTCTGGGAATGTGAGATCGAGCAGATGCGTCGCCGCGATCCGGACATGCAACGCGCATTCTATGAACACCGTGACCGGGGCCCGATCAAAATACGAGACTGTTACCACGGAGGTCGCGTTGGGCCCCTTCGTCTGCACTATCAAGTTCCAGCAGGGTGGAAGATGAAGTACCTGGATGTCCGTTCGCTGTACCCGTACACGAATGCAGTGAGCGCGTATCCAACAGGGCACCCGTCGCGCGTGAACGTCTTGCAGGGGGCGGACAGCGTGGTGGACTGGCGCCGGCCTGAACAGGTGCCGGTCCGCGGTATTCTAAAAGTGTTTGTTGTGCCTCCACGTCGCGTGGACGTGCCTGTTCTGCCTGTTAAATTTGATGAGCGCCTCCTGTTCCCGCTGTGCCGCACCTGCGCATTGCAGCATACACGGGGAGCAGTGCAAAGCGACTACCGCTGTCAGCACAGTGACGATGAGCGCGGTTGGGTCGCCACCGTCACTTCCATCGAGTTGGAGGAAGCGTTGAGCAACAACTATCGTTGTACCGCCTACTATCGGTCCATAGAATGGTCAGAAGACCAATGGAACGAGCGGGTGTTTCGCGCTTATGTCGCCGAATTTATGAGCATGAAGACGCATGCCAGCGGATTCCCAGAAGAGGTGCGGACAGCTGCAGAGCGCGAACGGTTTGTTGACGAGTGTTGGGAGCGGTTCGGCATGATCGTCGACCCCGCACGCATGGAGCACAATAAGGCCAAGCGAACAATCGCCAAGTTGTGCAACAATTCGCTGTGGGGCCGCTTTTCGTTGCGCAACGGCCTGTCAAAGTCGCAGGTGACAGACTCGCCCGCTGAGCTGCGCCGCCTCTTGGACAACCCGCGGATTGAGGTGAGCAGCATCGATCAGCTAAGCGATGAAGCAGTGCTGGTCACCTATTCAACCCTCACGGAGTGGATTGAAGAGCATGGATGCTCAAACATTGTGGTCTCGTTATGGACCACCTCTGCGGCCCGCCTACATCTCCTACGCTTGATGCAAGCGGTTGCGCGTGCGCCAAACGCCGAGCTGATCTACACGGATACGGACAGCGTTTGCTTCGCCTACAAGGAGACGGATGGGTGTCCTCTCCAGATCGGACCCCATCTGGGCGACCTGTCCGACGAATGGCCGGAGCATGAACTGCTCGAATTCGTATCGGGTGGGTGTAAACAGTACGCGCTGAGGATGCGCAACCTATCAACGGGGGAGGAGCATACGGTTCTCAAAGTGCGCGGCATTACACTCAGTGGTGATGCGTGCAAAAAACTTCATTTTGACACCTTTAAGCGCAGTGTGCTTCGGTATGGTAGACAATGGAGGGAGGAGGATGAAACGGATGGTGATGATGATGACAAGAATGATGATGATGAGGTGATTTTACTTGATTACCCTAATTTTTTACGCCCGGACTTGCGCTCGGGTACTGTCCATTCGGTAGCGCTTACCAAGCGCTACTGCCCAATAGTCACAAAGGGTGTTGTTTCCCCTTCCGATTTATGTGTACGTGATTTTGGACATGTACAATAAAAATTTTTTATTTAATTGAAACTTTTTTAAAGAAGAAGAAGAAGATATTTCATCAAAATAAACAAACGGAGCGGTCATTTTAGAGTGAAAAATAGGGATTAGAAGACGAGAAAGTCTAAAATTAATTATCGTTTACATATTTTAAAATAAATATCAAAGGCTTTTCAGTTTATCAATCTCGTACGGATCGAGCCACACGCTGTCTCTTGCCCATTTCCCCTTCACATCTAAGTCAATGCGCCAAAAGCTAACACAGATCGCATCTGCCGGAGGTCCTGCGCAGGATGCAAGGTTTACAATACTGCCGGTGCTGGTGCTGCTACTGCTCCGTCTTTTCCCATGTTTGGATGGTGGAAAGAATTCACGGCAGTGGCTACTTTCTCCAAACCACAACCCGGCGTCTTCGTCTTCATCAACATCATCGACGTCGTCGTCGTCGTGGTCGTCGTCACTATCGTTGGAGTCAGCTGATCGCCATGTGCTATTATTGCACATGTCCAGGCTATTTGATGGTAGTGCTGGTAACAGCGAGTCGGCGGCGCGACTCCCGCCGGCATCAATTCTGATCAGTTCGAGCGGGTAAAACCGCTCAAACGGATGATAATGATGATGATGATGATGATGATGATGATTGCGCTTTTCGCCGTCATTGTCATGTGGTTGTGGCCGCAACCGCTCGACAGCGCATGGGCAGTGCGGATGTACAAGCGTGAGCCGATGACGTGTAAAGTAATGTGCGGCTACAACACTGTTGAAGGGCGCACGGAGACGCCCGTATGCAGGAATCACGTCTGCACCGCTTGTGGTTATGTCGTCGAGGAAGAAGGAGTGGTAGAAGCCGTTTTTGTCGCGATACGTGGTCGTCATTTTAATGCCCGCGAATGCGCCCATCACCTTTGCGCGGTCTTCGTCGGAATTGCGCAATCGCGCTCCTACGTCGACCGCGCTGCATTTCAGAAAGGAGGCCAACTCCTCAAGAAAGCTCATTTTCACCAAAATGAGTAGAATGAAAAGCAGAGGTAGGAAGGAATAAGCTATCTAGATAGACCCCCCCCCCCCAAAAAATATTGAAACGAAAAACGGCAAATTCAAGCACCAAAATTCGTATTTGAGTTTAACGCGAGCGCGCGCGCAGAACACAATCGCTACGACAACAAACACCGGAGAGTGTGTGCCGAGCGTATAAAATGTCCGAGATGAGTGGAAATTTTTTCATTTGTGTTGTTGGTTAAACTCCTTTCTTTGTTGCGCTTAACCAAAAATGAACTATTATCAGAATGGTAAGGAGAATGGTAGTAACAGTGGGGCAAACAACAACAACAATTTTAAATTTTATAATGAAGAATCGCAAGAAAAATTAAGCGCAAACATAAAGTCGGAGCATTCTTATGCAAGATCTGGTCAACTGTGGACACTGATACGTCAAAAGTACATGTTAACCTTCCGCTTGTGTCGAGAATGTTCGCAGGAACTGTTCGAAGCGAAAGGGAGAAATATCGAAGAATGCAGCGGCCCTCACGGCGACGACAACAACAACAACAACAGCGACTACAATGGAGACACCAATGACAACGATGACACCGGCGGCAGCAATGTTCCAAAGGGGGGCGTAATAGTTCATTTGCGTTTATGCAAATCGTGCACGGCACAAAATATGGAGATAAGCGACCTTCATGCAAACCCAAAACCCTTGAACAACGACAACAACTACAGAAGCAACTACAGTCGCGACAGAGGTCGCCAAGGATATTATTACTCTAACAATGCAAAACGAGGAAGAAAATGGTGATCTGAGAGAGAGAGAGAGAGAAAGAAATTCAAATTTAAAAATAACGCATAGCTTCACATTTACACACTATTATTGTTTAAATTAGTGTTAAATCTTTATTTCAATAAAGATTGAAATAAAGCTACAGCTGCTGCTGATTGATGTAATTTTGGCTTTTGCCCCATTGGCACTTTTAGGGTGGGGCGATGGTCCCTGTCCGTGATATGATTAATTACGCGGGGAAGAGAATGGAAGGAGGAAAAACGGCATTGTGTGTTGTGGCAACAACGACTTCGAGATATGATTAATTACGCGGGTAAGAGGGTGAAAGGTGTGTGGAGGAGGAGGAGGAAAAAACGGCAATGTGTGTGTTAAGAAACTGAACAATTGGCACATTGTCGCCCCTCCCTTGCGTTTGCCCGTTCGCTCGAGATTACCCAAAGGTCATTTTTTGCCATTCCTACGATCCCGACTATTTCCTTCCTTTTCTTTTTCACCCCCAACAATTACTAATTCACCAATGTTTGCCTTAATTGTCGACGAGTTGGATAGTGAAGGGATGGACCCATGCGCACCTCCCCCACAAATGAGCGAGGATGAATTGGATACGTTGGAGGAAGAGCAATCGGATCCCGGTATTTCTTTTGATTTTTAAAACAGCTTAATTAAATAACAAAAATTTTTTTTTTTGTAAAAAATTTTTTTGGTTTTATTTTAGACATTACAGCTTATTCAAGTTTAAATAACTTTAAGCATTGTTTGAACGGACGGCTTGGTCGCCGGCCAGCCCACCATACTATAAGGAATTCATCGGCACTAGTGCGGTGTGGCCGACGTATCTCAGGGAAGAGTGTGTCGAAGAGGAGGAGGAGAAAGAGCCAGAACAACAACATGAACAACAACAACAACAATGGGAAGACGAAGCACACATGTTGGCGCTCGAATTTGGTGAGCAACAGCAACTCCTACAACAACAGCAATGTGACGATGGAGCCGACATGATGGCGCTCCAATTTGGTCAGAACGGTCTCGACAAAGACGACGACGTTAACAGCAACAAAGAAAATGCCCCGCCGATGCCGTCGCCGTCTTCAATCAAGTTTGAGACGCCACGTACGACAGGTTAAATTTTATTAGAATAAGCCGGTGCATTCAGATTTCCTCAATGTTGTTTTTTAGGACGCTTTCGGAACCGTTTTCTACCCTCACGCTCGCTGGGCTTTCGCCGCTCGCGCGCCCCCAGCCCAGACACCCCTACTGGACCTCCCGCGCTGCGCCTTGGACGCCAACGTCGTCCTCGACGCCAACGTCGTCCAAGACGCCGATGTACGCTCTGCAATGAGCAGTAAGGCGCGCGTGCGCGCGCGCAGGACAGGGGGACGGAAGGATGTTGGATGAAATTTAAAAAAGGTCAGCCGACGTTATCTGCGCGAATGCGCTTTCTTACACATACACACAGACACAAAAATGCGTTTTGAATTTTTTTAAAACAATAATGAGCGTAAATTTTGCTAAAAAGTACATTTGGTAAAAACAAACTATACAAATATTTTTTATAATTTCGCCGAAGGCGACCATTCGCCAAAGGCGACGACAATTATGGAATAATATAATTAATTTTAAATTCGCCAAGCGGCGATTGGATTCGCCAAAGGCGACGACAATTATTGAATAATATAATTAATTTAAATTCGCCAAGCGGCGATTGGATTCGCCAAAGGCGACGACAATTATTGAATATATATATATATATATATAATTTAAATTCGCCATGCGGCGATTGCAAATTTTCGCCAAGCGGCGATTGCAAATAAGTATAATTTTTAAACTTGTATCGACGAATTCGTATTCAGACAATCAAATAACATATTTTCAGACAATTTTTTGGAATAAAAATTTCTCACAAATTTTTCAAAATAATTGGGAAAAAATTTTTTTGGAAAAATTGTTCGAATCCGGGACCGGGATTCGAAATTGGTCGAAATGGATGTCGGATTCGGCATCTACCCCCCCCCCCCCCAATACCCTAATCTTTTGGTCTTTTAAAATTAGCTTTATTTTTCAAAAATGGGGGCAACAAACTTAACTATTACCCAAAGCATTTATAACCATTTTTAAACATAAAATACCGCGTCCGAGGGTTGAACACGTCTAATTCGCCGATTGCTGGTGCGCGCCGAGGACGGTTTGCGGGTGCGTGCCATTCGAACTATGAATTTTAAACAAAAATTTTTGTTTGAAAAATTTTTTTTTTGAAAATTTGTACACCCCCCCCCCCCCAGCTTTATACATTCCTACCCCCTGTGGTAGGAATTTCACCATGAGCTCGTGGTTAGCTAGCCATGTGGTTGCTTTTTTGTGATACCGGGCAATTTTTACCATTGTCACATGGTTAAATGACCGGTTGATTTGCCCGTGAAGAACTGGTGCGGTTCGTTCTTATGCCACATGGTTAAATAACCACGAGCTCGTGGTTATTTAACCATCACCTCGTTCTTATGATACGAACTACATGGTTAGATAACCCTGAGCTCGTGGTTATGATTCCTCCTCGGGTTGTAAAATTTTTGATTCAAACCCCAAAAATTTTGGATCACCACCACCACCACCCCCCCCCCATTCGCCACGTTTTTTTGTCCTAGTTAAAACCTTGATTTTGGTTGTGCTGCTGCTGCTGGTTCTGATGTTGTCGGATTTTTGGTTGTGTTGCTGCTGGTTCTGATGTTGTCGGACTTTTGGTTGTGTTGCTGCTGCTGATGGTTCTGATGTTGCTGGATTTTTGGATGTGTTGCTGATGCTGCTGGTTCTGATTTGTCGGATTTTTTGGATGTGATCATAAAAGCATGTAAAAAATATATACATATATCAAAATGACAAATATAAATGAATACACCAACAAAAAAACAATTATAGCAAAAATGGATAACATTTTATAACGTTCAGAAACTACAAATTTTTTAAATGACAGATTTCCAATATAAAAACTGAATACACAACATTCCCAAAATTGCCAAAAGAAGAACATTCGTTCGTTCTCGCCATCCAAACTTGATGATGCGCAGCCACGTGGTCGGAAACGGTGGTGCAGTGGCGACAACACCGCCACATTCCAGGCGCGCGTTTTGTAGCTGCTGCTGCTGTTCTATAATCAAAATAGGGAGGGGTTTATATGCACATAAAATCTTAAAATATACGCATAAAATATGCACCAAATTCCCAAAATACGAATATAAATAAAACATATGCACATAAATTTTTCCAAATTCAATATAAAATTTCCCCAAATCACGAAAAAGTCAATTTTTGTTTTGTTTTTTTTACTTTTTTGTCATACCTTGCTGGTCGTTGTTGTCGTGGTCGTCGTTGTCGTTTGCGCCTCCTCGTCCTCCTCCTCCTCCGTTCAATTCGGCGCCCAAATTATTTCCCATTTTTTTCGGAAAAAGACAATAAACAAAATTAGCTAAAAGGAAGTTGTTACATTTTAAATTTGTGAAAAATGAAATCGTAAATGTACACAATTCTAAAATATTTGTGCTGAACAGCGGTAGATATATTACCAAGATGTGACTTTTTCAAATTGTATAAAACCACCCAACTACAGGGTCCGGATTCCCCAAAATTCAAATTTGTACACAGAAAAATCGAATTTAGAGCCCTCAGCTTTTTCCATGGAAAAATTCGTCCAAAAAAAAAGGCCCCTATAGGTATGGGTTCCTTAAAAGAAGTACCCCATAGGTTCGAGTTTTCCCCATAAAAGACTCCACAGGTGTGGGCTTCTTAAAAAAAGTGCCCCATAAAAATGACGCCAAAAATTCAAAAAATAGCGCCAAAAATTTGAATTCAAAAATAGCGCCAAATGTTCCGTGAAAAATCGAATTTAGAGCCCTCAGCTTTTTCCATTGAAAAATTCGTCCAAAAAAAAAAAGCCCCTATAGGTATGGGTTCCTTAAAAAAAGGCCCCTATAGGTATGGGTTCCTTAAAAGAAGTACCCCATAGGTTCGAGTTTTCCCCATAAAAGACCCCCACAGGTGAGGGCTTCTTAAAAAAAGTGCCCCATAGGTTTACAAAAAACGACGCCAAAAATTCAAAAAATAGCGCCAAAAATTTGAATTCAAAAATAGCGCCAAATGTTCCGATTTACCCATAGCTCACTACTTCCGATGTCCCTTTGCCTGCCTATTGATCTGTTGGGTTGACAATGTGCCAAATGGCCCGATCAGTCCGATAAACAAACACAGTTTTTCCAGGGTCAACATCGGCGACAAAGCTGAACAGAAGCTTGATGTTCCTCGGCGTGCCAATGAGCGCAAAAGCGAGGAAAAGTGCCCAAGTTTTTTCGGTTCCAACTCGGCTCAACCCTATTACTTAACATTCATTGTCCATTCAGTGATTAATTTACTCTTCCCCATTGGACATTTGTCAATTTCATGATCAGAACAGTATTTGGTCCATTCGGAACTTGTGAAATGCGATCCGCCTTCCCTTCTCTTTGTTGTTTGCACAGTCACCCCCCCCCCTTCGTCCTTCCCCTCCCCTCTGGGGCTTTTGTCCCCCGAGGGGGAGATCAGCCACTCATTGTCAAGCAACATTTTGTGGTCATTATCCCACAATTCGCCCAGTCGAGTCACTCGCCTGCTGATCAGAATTTCACTGAATCCCCACCAACCCATCTGATCACCGTCCATCTCAAAGCTACAAATTGGCTAATTCAAAGAATGGCAAATTGGGGTCAGTTTGGACGATTAATTTCCCAATATTATGCTTCGTTTCATCCCTACTCAGAACACCAACTTCGGGAGATGTTCGCGCAACAGGCAAACGGATGGACTGTAATGCCGTTTTACCTAATTTTTGAATTGTTGTTCAGGACAAAGACATGAGCGGGTTCATCGGACGTGAGGACCTTATTTGCATGTTGCTGAACGCGAACAAAGTTGGCGTTGCCCCCGAACTTCCAAATAATCCCTTCTTCTCTCTTTCTCCAGCATGACCACGTTGATCCCGTGTTCAAAACTCATTTGCGCTTTCTGATCGGTGTACTGAAAAATGCCGACCTCAACGGAGACACCAAAATCAACTTCCAAGGTGTCAACCCAAAGATGACTTGTGATTTTAGCCATTTACGTTAAGAGTTCAAGCAGTACATTGCCCAAGCTGTGGATGAGTCTCAAGGAGTGCCCATTCCGGTGGAACATCTCCAGCCCGAAATGGACAAAAAAGACCTGGTCAACGGACAATGAATTGAATTCAAACGATTTTATTTGTTTGGCATTCTGTTCTGCCTGAAAGTTTCTCTGCAATATTCACTATGTTTTGGGAAGGGCAATTGGGAGGGAGGTGGAGAAGTACACTATCACAGTCATAAAAGTGAGTAATCTCATCGCATTTGGGGAGCAAAGGACACAATTCTCAATAGCCGGGAGGCGTTCGGGGCTTCGGGCAATGGTCTGAAGAAACGGGGCGAGGCGTTACGAATAAAGGGGCAGGGGGCAAAGCGCTTACCGCACGACCCCACAGATCCGGGCTGTCCGGGCGGCCCCTGCGCTCCCAAGGCGCCTGGCTTTCCGTAGGGGCCCGGATTGCCCTGGTCTCCCTGAGGACCTTGCGAGCCGGGCTCTCCAAGTTTTCCTGCAGAGATGGAAATTGCATTAAACAGAGAAACTCTCCAAAACACTGACCCTTCTCTCCGGGGGGTCCAGGCGGTCCGGGAGGTCCAACCTCGCCAGCTCGTCCGGGTGGGCCTGGCGGTGCAACGCCGGGTACGTGTTTTCCTGCTTCTCCCTTAATCACAGCTTTTTGTCTTTAATCCGTCCGCGACGAGGCGATACCTTTTCGCCAGGTCGTCCTGGAAGTCCGGGCGGTCCCTGGGGTCCTTGCTTTCCGGGCGGTCCTCGTGGTCCGGGTTTGCCTGCCGCTCCGGGCTCTCCTTGCTCTCCCGGGTAGCCCTTCGGCCCTTTGTCCCCAACACTTCCCACCGGCCCGGGAGGACCCACGGGACATTCGCGCACACACGGAGCTGCAGGTGCCGCTGCAGGGGCGTCTGAACGAATCGAAGATTTTCGGGATCAGACTTTCCCGTGTTCTGACTTTCTCCAGGCGATCCGTTCTGGCCGGGCTGACCGTCGCGTCCAGGTGCTCCGTCCTGACCCGCCTCCCCAGGAGGTCCTGCCAAGCCAACCTGGCATCCGCAGCATTCCTCGCCGCCCTCCGCTGCGGAGGGTCCCGCGTTGACAGATGCTCCGGGTCCGTAGGCGGGTCCTTGCGCAGAAGACTGAAACAAAAAAGGCCGATTAGAGTGATAACGTGGAATTGTTGTACCGCCTGTTCTGCGGGTGCTGCCCCGCCGTAAGCTGCCTGCTGGCGACGGATTTCGCGTCCCTGGGCGGGCTGTCGGCTGCCGTCCTGGATGAAGTGGCCGAACAGCCAACGCCCGCTGCCGCTCGCCGATGTGCTGCGACGGAGACGTTCAGCATGTTCAAGTTGCCCTTTGCCCAGCTGGGCGGTGACCACCTCGGACCAAAGGTCGCGGTTTCTGCTCTGAAAAAGGTTTATGAGGATTTGACATCTCGACATTTTTGGGAGGATACGGACACGGCAAAACTCGATGTCATTGGAGATAGAGGACTGGACCCGTTGGATGTACTGGTAGGCAACCGGCATTAGCAGCACACAGGCCAGCATGGTCACGGTGGACAGAGCCACGGCCACGAAGGCCACCCGACGGAAATGCCTGGAAAACCAAAGGGATTGACGTGGACGTTTTGGAGCCCCGAGGCCTTCACACCGTTACCTCAAGTCCTGCTCGCTGAACTCGCCAACCAAATGCGCCTTCTCTGTTGAGGTCATATTGATTAATCCTGAAAAGCGGATTTTTTCGGAAATTTGTGAATTACAAATTATCTAATAGATAGGGGGGGGGATAAATGCGTTAAATTGATCCAATAAATGCTTTAGCCCTGTTTGTGTGTTTTGAGTGCGTTGGGCAAATGGAACTGATGGAACTGAGTGGAAGGGGCTTTCTTTCTTTGGAGAATCGGGGAGGGGGAGGGGGGGGGGATGATTCCGCTTGAAGCTTCGATCGGTGGAATGAGTTAGTGAGAATGAGCGAGTAAGTGAGTGGGCGGACATTCACCCGCCCGAGGGGACCATACCCTCCCCCCCCCCCCTCGGGCTGCTCTTCACCAATTTTGCCTTGAAGCATAATTTGGGGTGGAGGAAGAAGTGATGATGATTATGTGGGTGAGGGGGGGGGGAATTTGGCGATTGCCTGTCCTGTGGGGAATTGCGCCACCTAAAGGGGGTGTTGGTGGGGGTAGGGGCGGCCCACTTGAGCGGATAGGGAGGAAAAGTGCATAAAACATAAAAGTCAAGTTTTGTGGGGGGGGGGGGGCAGGCCGGGCCCCCCGGGGTGAATAGGCCAGACCATAAAAGGACCGCCCAATCGACTGGCAATGGACGATGGTCGATGGCGGAGGTACAAAACAATGGGAGGCACAGACAGAAATGGACGGATTGAGTTGTTAAAGACAAAAATGGTAAATAATACAACGGACTGAGCGAAAGCAAAAAGGTCTGTTGATCATCGGATTAAGCGGACTTTGTTGAGAGGATTAGGGCGGATTAACGCGATTTGGGAGTGGGGCTGCGAACTCCGCCGCTTCTCCCTCCTTCCTCCCTTCGCCCAAGTGGCTAATGGGAGTTGTATTCTCCCTCATCAAAAGGCCACTTTTATATCTTCTCCCCCCCCCCCCCCCTCCCCCTCCCGCCCATTTTCGCCCGCCCCGATTAGCCTCTACGTGTGGGGGGGGGCGGGGGTTGGATGACCGTTTTTTCGACGTAGCCTTCCATCAGCAGAAGAGAGGAAGGAGGAAAAGAGACTCTGACCGTCTAAATCAACTTGCTTCGGCATCCAGGAACCACCTAAAGAGCGAAGAAGTCGATGAGGGAGGCGAAAGACGGGTGGATGATGAGGGAGGGGGGAGGGAGGAGGGGGGGGGGGAAGGATTGGACTCTGCGGGGGATCAGTCCCCCCCCCCTCAGCTGATTAGATCGAACAACGAACGGGACAAAGAAAGCGTTGTCGCAGAGGGGCTGAATTTTCACCAAACATTTACACCAAAACATCTGCGTCGGTGGTCCGGGATGTTTTTTTAACCAGCGAGCCCATCCGAGAAGAATGTTTTCTCTCAACTTCCAATTTGCTGTTCACACCCTCACAATTTAATATCGACAGATATTAGGCGGGGGGGGGGGTCAAAAGTCCATTAGCGGACTGACACTGAAGGCTTTCTTCTCCCCGAGTAAGCGCAGATCAGCTGAAGGTTCGTTCTGGTATCCTTTTACAGATTTTGTCCGAATTGAATTTATGAAAAGTCTGTCCTCAATTTTAGTTGAAACGGTTCAGACCATTTCAATAATTGGTTTTGCCATTCGTGGGCTTTAGCATCAACCATTTCAAGCTGTTCATGCCAAACATTCCACGGCTCTCCATCAATCAGAACCCATCCATTTTTTTTGTTTGTTTGTTTTGGCAGTGTTTTCAGCTGTTTGCGTGCTGATTCAGTGTGCTGATTAGGCAAAAACTTCAGATGGATGCGCTGAGATGATTAATCGTTGTCAGGGAGGGCTTGATTTATGCGCACGGAGTTCCAGGGACACATTCCTCCCCCTCCCCCTCCCCCCCCCACACCAACGGACGGCAGAAAGAACCGGCTTCACCCCCCCCCCCCACCCTCCACCAATTCCGGCATCATTCCTACCCATGTAAGCTTAGTATTTTATCTTTTTTCGGATCTGCTGAAAAGAAATGTTTCCTCCCCCCCCCCCTAAAACCCACCCCGTTGAGAGCGCCGTTCGACAATTCCCCCCCCCCTTATCTTCGTCCCATTATCAATCACATCTTCATCAAATTGCTCAGCCAATCCATCCATAAATCCGGACGATGTTCAGCACCAGCAAATAACTCAGTCGGTTGTTAAAAACTGCGGAAGGCATTGAGAAAGGAAATTCGAAGCAAGAATCGGGGTTTTCAAATCGGCCAAAAATGGGGGGGGGGGGTGCAACGACGGCACAAGTAAAGAAAAAACTAATTTTACTAAACATAATTACTATAACAAAGGACTTTACACGTTTTCTATCGATGCTTTATGTACAATAATATTCTTATTAAAATAACGATCTCATCGTTTTAGTCTGGCATTTGTTGCTGCTTATTGTGAGGTTAGGAGGCTTCGTCGTTGTCAAATTATCAGCCAATCGAATTCACCTCACCTTAAGAAGAAACGGTGAGACCCGTCCATAGGCCCTCCCCCTAACTTAGACTGAGCGCCATTTGTTTAATCAATTCGTAAGCACTCAGAATGTCCCGTTCCGTGGCATTCTCGTGACAAACGCAGAAACGAATGATAAAGCGTTTGTTGACCGAAGCGGACACCATGTGAATGCGACCGCTGCCGTTCAATTTCATCAATAGCAACTGATTCTGCTTGTCCGACGTCTAAAAAAGTGGGAGAGGGCTCTTGTCTGAGTATTGTATTGTATAATATATACTTTCATCCGGAAGCACACCAGTCCCATGATAACATCTCCGACTATCTCGAACAGTTGATCAGCCCGCATCAATGACTCAAAATACTTGGCAAGTCGGACATGCTGACGAATGTAACGCTGGATTCCCTGTGGAAACAATTGGCGATGACAGCCATCACCAGCATTCATCAAAAATAAACACCTCAACACCGTACATGCGGATGACGAACCAAAGTTTGAGGGAACGGAAGCGACGACTCAGTGGGATGCCCCAGTGACGAAAGTCGATGGCCTTGTCTTGGGAGAAAGGGGCAATCGTTGAATTCAGTTTTTAGATTCAAAGACACTTTAGCATAAAAGCAATGCGATTAAGGATTCTGCATTCAGATTATGTGTATTGCATGCAGTACCTGCCCAATTGTGTCGTAAATACACCGGGTCGACCACCAACGCCTGGGTGAGTTTGGACCGGTCCTTGACCCTTAACCACCGTTTGCATTACACCGAATGAAGCCATGCCATTTTAAATGAAATCCGTTAGGTTTTAGGGTAGCCATTCAATCCAAACCAACCACATAGTCGAGCAGTCGAAGTTGACGAGCATCCATCTTAACAACAATTAAAGAAAAATCCCATAATTTAGGAGTCAAAATTAATTCAATTTTCTCTTTCACAGTTTCAAAATTGGATGAATAGCGACGCTTACTTGTTAGGATTAGTGTTAAAAGACATGGCGTGCTCAATGCCAGTCATTAAATATCTAAAAGTTTGTTAGAAGGATTCTATTTTCAGTTGGGAGAAAGTTACCGGAACTCAGGGCACACCATTGCAGAACCGGCTAAAATTTACTTTCTTTTGTATTTAAAATTTCGCTCTACCGTATGCAGCATCGACGTGAAGCCAAATGTTGTTGTGAGTGCAGATGGGTCCGACTTCAGAAAGGTCATCGAACGAACAGCAGGACGTGGTCCCTAAAGTAACCGACACAAAAAAGGGAACAAGGCCCAGCTTTCGGTCCGCCTGAAAACAAAAAATTAGCAAAAGGTTGGGGACCATCGAGAGGGTTTGGAATGCCATACATTTATAGCATTTTGCAACGTTTCGCCTCTCATTCGGAAGTTGGCATCGGTCCCCAGAATACGCAGCTTCACCATCGTGAGAAAAGCGCCCTTTTCCGCCGAAGAATGGGCCTTAGGGATAAAAGTATTAAAGATTTTCGACCCCCCTCCCCCCCCGGGGGTAAAAGACGACACCTCCTCGGAGCAGTAAGCGCAAAGCTTGGACAGCAATTCGCCGTCTTCCATCAAAGGAAACTTCTGACGCAACTTCTTCAATGCTTCAAAGCGAGCCACCAAAAAAGCCACAAAAATGCAATCAGACGCAGAACCCTGCATAAAAAGATTATTTGAGAATGAAATTGTCATTTGAGTTATGGTAGCACAGATCTTTCGGTAAAAAGTATATTTGTCCTATCCACCTGGATGACGCCTCCGCCGGTGCCGTTTTCAGTGAAAGGAAGAAAGAAAGACGGTAGTCCGATCATCTGACCAAACCATTGGAGCATGTGCACCTCCAACTCGGTCATCGCCGGACAGGCAGCCTTTACGCATGTTTATCAAAAAGAAAATGATGAACTTTCCTTACCCATGAGAAGCCCATACATCCAAGTGCGTCCGAGAGCATATCCGCCAGAATTGAGGGGAAGGAGTTGCCAGCAGGAAAATACGCGTGGAAGCGAGGATGTTGCCAGTGAGTAACCTGTTCAAAAGCATTTTCAATGTAACTGAAAACCACAAAGTAAGTATTCACCCCGGGCATGATAAACGCTTCGAAATCCTGCAAAATCTGATCAAACGTCTCGGATTGCTGGGGCGCTTGAGGGGGCAACAGACTGCGCAAATAGCCCGGATCAACGGAAGGGACCACCTGTACCAGAAATAAGATTTATTAAAGGTAACGATCTCTGATTGCTTACGTTTCGATTTTCAATGCCTTCCAAGTAAGCCACAATGTAGTCCAACATTTTTTGTCCGCAACGTTTAAATTCCGATGAGCTCATTCCGATGCATGGGCGCCCGAATATGTCACGGAGCTCCTCGGTAGTCATAAGAAAGGATTCTTTTGTACCTATTAAAATAAAAATGGTATGGACGGAATTCCTTATTTCCATCGTCTGACTGGTGAAAGTGAAGAAAATACTACATCCGGTTGGTGGTTTGGCTCTTTATATATCATTCGACTGCATTTTTTTTTGATCCGGCAACGACAATGAAGCAATTATAAGCTGTGTACTTGCTTCATGTGTCAATTTCATTTTCCGTTTTTCTTGGGGCCCAAACGTCCCTGCGCCCAAACGTCCCCGGCGCCCAAACGTCCCCGGCGCCCAAACGGCAGCGCCCAGAGAATTTAAGAAAAAATCCATTCGGACGAAAATGACAAGCCATAATGAATACCTAAAGTGATTTTGGCCCTCCCCCACCGCAATTTATTGGTCCCTAGTGCCGTTAATTCGTTTTTTAATTCCATTTTCAGTATTGTAATTATGGTGTTGAAAATTCTGAATGTTTTGTTCAATGTCAAATATTTGTCTCAGCAACAACTTTCCGGTTTTGATCACTACAAATACAGCTGCATCGACAATTCCCCCATTTCAACATACATCTCTCATCCCTTATGGAATTGGGTGGTTCAGGTTTGTTGAAAGTTTGCAAATACTCGAGGCGCTCATTTCTTCAGTTTTATCCCCGGTGGTTGGCCCCTAATGTGCTAACACTGTGTGGGGCTTCCATTGTGATGGCATGTTATGCGCTCGTTGTTTTTTTTGACTATGATCTGACGGCAAATTCTGCAGATTCGCCGGTGGAGCTGAACATTCCCTCTTGGGTTTGGGTTGTCTGTGCGGTTGGCACTTTTCTTGCCCATTTGTTGGACGGAACGGACGGAAAGCAAGCGAGAAGGACGGGCGCAAGTGGCCCCACGGGGGAACTTTGTAAGCAGCAAATTTATTTACTTCCCGTGGGTGAAGGGAGTGTTTGTTTAAGTGCACTAAAATAGTAATTTTTCTGGTTAATAGAAACTGAATCTCATTTTTTGACAAAAATAATATGCCTTTAAATTTTCCTTTCACTACCTAAATGGTGTTTTTTTGAATAATTCATCTGATGACCTGAATCTTTCAGTTGACCATGGATTCGGTGAGTGACTATTGGTTTTACATTTACTCCTGACCTTCTTGCCAGATTCCTGGTCGACCGTACCATTTACGATTACGATTTTTTCTCTTTTTGGGCAAGGGCCGTTCAGGTAAGCAAGCTTCTTTCCCCTTCCCGCTTTTTTTATTTAATTTACTATTTTGCTTTTCAGCGTTACTCCGCTAACTTTGCTCAGCCTTCTAGTTGCCGTACAATCCGTTTTTATTGCCAGTCATTGGGAAAAGTACAACACGGGCGTCCTGTTTCTCTCCTGGGGATACGATGCCAGTCAATACGTAAGTTTGAGTTGATTTGATTTGTTTCCCCATAAATCATTCAGGGCCTCGTGATTTACTACTTGTTCGCCTTCATCCTAGGTCACCACAGCTTCCAATTTTTTCTTTTCGATGGATTTAATTTTGCCCATTTGTGCATTGGCGCTTTTTATGGTATGACAGTTTCGATTAAGCTTGATTTTCGAACATGATAACAATGTCAATTTCTAGTTTCGTGTGTGCTTTCGTTGGTCATGTCGCTATACAACATTCACTTTGCTTATTGGGTTGAGAAATCCGGGAAACAGGTCGAATGGCTTTTTAAAAACAGTTTCCCTCAAAACAGCACTGTTTTAGAGTTGCCTTTACGAGGCTTTGCTACCGCTGTTTCCTTCACTTCTTCTCTTCGGCTCTGCAATCTTTTGGGGCATTTTTTCCCCCGGGAAAGTGCTTGACAGAGATCCTCGTGCATTTTTCTGGACTATGGGGGTCGTGTTCTCCAACATCGCTGTGAGTACCCTTGATATATACTTCCGTTTCCAAAGATAACCCTCAAAGGCTGTCCAAAGCCCTCGTAAAATCGAATTTTGGGTGGCACTTTCCCGAAACCCTGGTGTGGGGACTAAGCATTGTCTTGACAGCGATTGCTTTTTATGAAACTAAAAATAATCTTATAGCGTTTTCCTCTTCCTCAGGTGCATTTGATTATTGCACAAATGTCCAACACTCGTGCTCAGACAATGAACCTTCTGTTGTTGTTCTACACGTTGATGGCCGCACTTTCGTCGTTTAATCTGCTGTTCTCTTCTGAACTGTTGCTGCTCAGAGTTTCCTCCATTCTCTTCACTCTTGCCCACCTTCATTTCGGCATTTGCGTGGTAATTTTAATGCACCACCATTAAAATTTCAGACTGAATTTCACTCATTTTTTATTAAGCAGTTTACACTGTTCCGTAGTTATGAAAACAGAGCAGATTCAAAATTTTGGAACAGCAAAACTCCGGCCATTATGGAATTTATTTTGGGCAATGGTATGGAATTGCGGTCCTAAAAAAATCAGATTGCGTTTTTTAGTGTAAAAAGTAAGCTAGAACACGAATCCCAGCTCAGTTTTTGCGAATGTCGAAATTTGTTTTGTTTCAATTTAAAGATTCGACAACTTTGTGACCATTTCAACATTCAACCGTTCTCCCTTGCATACCTCCAAAAGCGGGATGAATGAAGGAAGAAATGCTAATGTGAACTGAACTATATCTCTTAATCGATCTGATAGTTTAATAGTCAACTTTTATCAAAGGTAACATATAGATTTATTTGGTTTTATTCTGTGCCTCCGCTAGTGACAGAATTATCTAACACATATTTGGTTGCAGTCGACTCATTCGACAGATGAGTTGAAAACTGCGGGTTGGGTAGCAAATGCAAATTTTGACGAGTATCTCTCCTCTTCGACGGCGTCCACATCCCTTGCACAGATTTGTGATGAGATAAGTGTGGATTCTCGACTGAAAATAAAAGGAAGCCGTTTACCTGTCCGGCAAGGTGCTATGACTTACTTTTCACAATGGGAAGCCCGCTGCGGGTCCTGAGGTTGTTCATGTGCAAACAAACTCGTTCCATGCTAAATATAAGGCTTTTGTCAAAATATTACTCTCCGTGTTGTATGCCCTCAGGGACTGTGCCAATGATACAACATTGGTATGAACCAGAGGGAGAGTTCACCTGAAGTTCAATGCGTTCACATGCACTTGTCGACCATTTGCATATTCCGCCCTCAACACCGGTGTAACGCATTTCCCCGGCACAACATAAATGGCGCAATGCGGATTTTCGGTAGCAAATTTAGTTAGCGAATGCTCAATGTAGTTGCGCATCCCAACGCTGCTCTCAGTTTGTTTGCAAAACCTGATGACGGAAAGTCGACTAATCTCATTGCAAATGCCTTACTTTATCGTGATCCGCTGAAGTTGAGGTTGATAGGCGGACACTCCGTTGAAGGACGGCACAATGGGGTTGGTGGCCGACAACCGGAAGGCAAAATTCAACGCCTTTGCTGACGAGAAAATGTTCTTCAGACGATCAACACGCGGAATAGCCGGCATTTTGTACTTTTCTCTAAGCATTAAAACTATATGATGTCCATAAGAAAGAAAATATTTTTTTGAAGAAAAAACCGATGAAACAGAATTTATAATGTGTAGTAGGAAAGAATGTTTTCTCACTAATAAAATTGAGTGTATAAAATGATTTCCGATTGTTTCTCGTCCATCATTTGGTCCAGGAGACCTAAAAAAGAAACACGCCACTAATTAGAAGCAAATCCAATCAAAACCAACCTTCGGTATATCGTTGAATTCAGTCAGCTCCTCCATCTGTTTGTTGAACTTCTCCACCTTCTCCCGATGGCTGATTTGGGCCCTCTTTGACAAACGGTCGAATGCAGTCTCTCCTTGACGTTTGATAAATGCCAATTCGGCCTTCGTCTTTCGGGGTCCTTCATGCTCCTTTTTTATCGTCAAATCAATTGTTTTCGGGTCAACGCGACGTTTCTTTTTGAACAGAGTGCCACGTTTAAGCTTCAGGCCCGTCCTCACCAGCATCATTTCGTCAGTTGCCTATAGGGACGGAAATAAAACTTGACAACGGGAAAAGTCCTTGGGCTTAAAAACAGATGGGAGAAATCGCGTTGGACTCTACTCGACTTCCGCCAACCACACACTTTTTTGGCGTCTTTTGGTCCATCATCAGTGCTTTGGCTTTCCTCATCCGACACAATGGCCTCCTCCTCCTTGGTGTTCTTTTCATTTGACATTGGTAACTCCTCAGAGCATTTTCTCTCTTTGCCTTCCATTATCTGCTGTTAGTAAATAAACAACTGAGGCTAAACATTATAATACATATATCGAAAGACAGATACGTAACTGATTGGAATAAAAAGGGTTAAAAACAAAAATTTATTGGATTCGTTCCAGAGCAACGTGAAATAGATTAATGAGAAAGCGGTTGACAGTTACAGTTGTGATGTTTTACTTGTTAAAGCACATCCAATCATCCTTCGACGCTTCGCCCAAATTGCGCTTAACCCGTTCCAAAACAATCTGGAATTATGTAAATTACAAATTGTTGGACTTTTTGAATGCAAAAACCTCGATCGAAGTGAGAATTATACGTTCAATGCTCGAAAAGTATTTTGTGTACAGCATTTGTATCGTTTGACGCATTTGGAGTATGCGCTCCTCAGAAATTAGCGAGAGATAATCGTAAATCTGAAAAATTAAATCGCATTAAAAAATGTTAATTAAAAGCTTACAAACAGTGCAGAAAGTTCCTTCCCTAAAACAACTGCCTCGGACCAGTCAATCACTTCCGAAAATGGCAAAACCCATTCATCCGAAAGAATAACAGGAATGCATACGGAACGGAGTGCCTCAAGGAAGCTGAAGTGGCAGAGTATGAGACATTGACGTCAGATGCACTATTTAATACAATTATTAGTTATGTGATAATGGTAAGTTTAGTGGCACCATACGGAAAAAGCAAGACTGACAAAAAAAATTTTGCGTTTTTCCATCACCGAAAAGAGCCGAGCCGACGTCCCCTTGGTATCAGACAAAACGTGGAGTTCATCATCAGCTGCTCGTAGTTCCATCTTCGGATGAGTTGTCTATTTTGGGTTTCAAAAATCGATATCTTACCTGCCATAGTTCGCATTATCAATTTCACACCGTTCATCTTCGAACTTCTTCCAGTCCGTGTTGTGCTTACACGTGGTAGCAATAACTATTGAACGGTCGTCGTTCAAATGGTGCAGGAGATTCCGCGTCTTCGACCCAATTCCGTACACATAACGCTTTCCTTTGAAACTGGCCAAATATTGGTCGTGATCGGGGTAACTGGATTGGAAGTGCTGAAAGCAGGGAAAGGATTTGGAAGCAATTCTTTGCCAACGATTTAATACCCATGATTTATCGTCATTGGATGGATGCTCATTGTTAAACAATGGAAATGAAATATCAAAATTTGGTCGAAAGTTCTAAAAAAATACTTTTATTTAAATAGAGAATTTATTTGTTATGACCTGTAAACTTGAACTAGCCCAAGCGACCATAGCCTTTCCAAGACCAAAGCCCAGGTCAGTATTTGCATAATCGGGGTAAGTACCGAAATAAAGGTTGAAAACTAAATGATTTCGCCCATCATTCCAAAGGTCCGTTTTGATATGCGACTCCTGAATATTTTGATAATTTTCACTAACAAATAAATGTGGAATTTTAGAAAAAAAACTTAAGGCAGGGACGTAGCCGAGGGGAGAAAAAAATTGAATTGCCTCATTAAAAAGAGGACATTATCTAAACTTAAAATTTCATATGCTTCAATTGCTAATACGCTCTTTGGTCGATCCCCCACCTCGAATTTATTTTTAAGGCTATGTCCCTGCCTAAGGGTCACCTGATTCGATCTCTGTCAATTGTGTCAACACTGAGCACAAATAAACACGCGTCACTGGCATCCTCCGTGTAATAATGACTGCTTCTAATTACGCTTAGCACCTTCGAGTACAGCGAACTCTTCTTTAAATGGAATTGGTCAGGGTACACATAAACCTTCAATGTGTTTTGAGCGAAACATTTGCTGAAATTGAAGCAATTGGACATCGAACAACTCTCTTCAATTGGCCGCACTACATCATTTGATTTTCTAAAATTGACACTAAAAATAAGTTGGATGTTCAGGAAAACTTACCTCAAGTCCAACAACGTCGGTTCATTATTCCATAGCGAATATCGCTGAACGTAACTCAGACTAACAGATTTATTAACAGCGATAACAAAGGCGAGAAAAACACAGCAGAAAAAATGTCGCACTTTCAGCATCATTGAGAGCAGAGGTGGACGTAATCAGACTAAAAATAATTCGTCCGTAATAGTGATTTACGGGCTAAACCCGAAAAATTCGTGATCGCACAGCGATTCATTTCGCATCTTATTTGTTAGGCATTTCCGGTGGGAAAACAGTGGACTATCTCGCTTTTTTCTCTAACCGTTCTCTCCTTTTGGCGTTCTCTCGCACCTTTTTATTTCATAAACTGATGTGGGCACACACTGAGTGGTTGGGAAGGGGAGGGGGGGCTGCGTATAATGTTATTGTAACCCCGGGGGTGTACGGACCGAATACAGACCTGGGATCCGAACCCACGACCTTCACCCAATCCGTGGGCAGCTCTTCCACTGATGGATCTTTTGCCCCCGCCCGAGGCGTTTTAACCGTCCACGTCCAACTAGCGGAATTACTTTCTTCCTTAAATTATAAGGGCATAAGGATAGCGCGACTTCTGGGAAAGTGATTAAATTGCTAAACGAACAACACTTACAATCCCTTTCCGAAAGTTTGCAATGGGTGCAGATGGAGGAACCATCCCAAAGCGATGTGAACTTGTCAGGAAGAAGAAAAAGAAGGAGAAGATTGAGAAGTCTTATGAGGCTGCAACCAAGTGGCGTACTTGTCAATTATCTCAGCAACCCTTGAAGAAGCCAATCGTGTGTTGCAAACTTGGAAGGTTGGTTTTTGTTATTAGCTTAATAAAATTGGACCAATTTAAGACTTTACAACAAGGAGGCTGTGCTTGAGGCTAAACTAAACAAAACATTGAGCAAAAACAAGGCAACCGAACATATTCATGCATTTGCTGATGTTAAGGAGTTGAAGTTGGCGGATAATAGGGCCTGGAAAGACAATGGACCCGAGAAAGGCGATATTTACATTGGTAGGGATTTCTCTATTTAATTTTCCCTATTTTCTTAACTTCAAGATATGAATGAATCGCCATGGGTTTGTCCAATCACCGCTCTGCCAATGAACGGAGTGAATGTTTTTTTCGTTAATTGGAAGTGCGGTTGTGTGTTCTCTGAGAAAGCTCACAATGAATTGAAGACGAATTCGTGTTATGGTTGTGGAGGACCGATGGACGAGGGGCAGTTCATTAAGCTGTACCCAGAAGAGGAGCTTTTTCGTATTTATCAACAACGACTGGATGAACTGGCGCAAAGAAGGCAAAAGAAGGCGGAAGAAAAAGTGGGAGAAAAGAAACGCAAATTGACCTCCGATGAAAAGAGTGCGGATCATCCAAAGAAGACTAAAGCTGAAGACGAGACAAGATTTGGCAGCATTCAGGACAATCCGAACGTCCCGAAGGCCGTTAAGTCCATGTTCACGACCAGTGAAGAAGCCAAAAAGCAGCCGACTGCCCATTGGGTCACGCATAATCCCTTGTACTATTGATGCGATTACTTTTTATTTTTATAAAACAAAACACCTTTTACTCATGCTTCACTAGCTTCTCGTTTTCTCGATTTTAAACATAATCGGTTTATTTTTGCACATTTGTTTTTCATCGCCTCTAATTGTACACACAGCAGCGAAAGGAGGAGAATTTAGCCGGGATTTCCATATTTATGAGCAGGGGGAGGGGACACCTTTTATTTGGTAATGGAAATTTTAACATCTCAAGAAGTCTATGACATGGCCGGGCTGGGCGGGATTAAAAATTTTAATTTATCTTGAACCGTCCATAGCCAATCGTCACCATGCCAAAATTGGGTGTGCTATGATCCTTGTTTTGGAAAAGATTGGTGTGGTGGTAATACCAAATTAAAATTTTAGAAGGAATGACGGAATGTGAATCGCTTGTGTCAGTCAAGGGCAGTTCTTCAAGTGGCAATGAGGGTAGAGAGCGTTTTGCACGTGAAAATCACAGCGAAATTGAACGTAGGAGGCGAAATAAGATGACGCATTACATTAATGAACTCGCTGACATGGTATTTCATCTTGGCAACATCGATGAATTCGTCTTTAAATCGACAACGTTTAAAATTAATTATCTCAGGTCCCACAGTGTGCTGCGCTCGGCCGTAAACCGGACAAAGTTCTATCTCTCATAAATTTCGCTTACATTTTTATCATAGCTAACAATTTTACGCATGGCGGTGTCCCACATGAAATTGACCCGAGGAAATATCGGTGCACAAAATAATCCGCCCGGAACGATGCCATGCCAACCTTCCTTTTTGACTGATCAGGAGTTGAAACATCTGATTTTGGAGGCAGCCAATGGTTTTTTGTTTGTGGTAGCCTGCGAAACCGCAAGGATTATTTATGTTTCCGACTCAATTCTGCCCGTATTGAATGTTACACAGGTTTTTATGTAAATTTGACCATGAGTACTTCAGTTTTATCAGGAGGAATGGCTGAATAGCTTGTTTTATGATCTGTTACACCCTGAAGATGTAGACAAAGTTCGTGATCAGCTTTGCGGCACGGATAGTAGCCATAATCGCGTGCTTGACATGAAGACGGGGACAGTCAAAAAGGATCACAGCTCGGCGAGGGTCCACTTAAATTGCCGTCGGGGGTTCATCTGCCGCATGCGAATTGGTGCAAATGGTCTTTGGCTACTCAGACATTGGTAATTTAGGAAGCATCGGTTCCTTGCCTCGACTGCACAACTGCCACCCGATTTTTGAGTTTGGGGGACGCTCTTTCATAGCCGTCCATTGCACTGGCTACTTAAAGAGCAATGCGCCGTTAGTTAATGGTGTTCCACAGCCCGATGCTGGTGCGTGCCTCGTCGCAATTGCCCGTCTCCAATTGCCGAGCATGCTTTCTTCCCCCGAGTCCGGCCACTCTGTGCATTCCAACAAAATCACCTTTCGACTCACCAGAGATGGGATTGTTACATTTGCCGATCAGAAAGTGCTTGAGATGATGCATAAATCAAGTGCTGAATTGTTAGGCAAACCCATTTGGGCATACGCGCACCTGATGGATGAACAAAAAATCAGAAATGCAATCAGAACGGCGATTCAGAGCCAACAACTTCAGGCACGTTTAGTCGCCAACGCTAACTTTCTTACGGTTTTCAATTCAGACAATTTCATTCAAATGGTGTCAGTACAACCCGAAAAAAGTCAAACATTTGCCTGCTTCTTTCGATGCTTGCGCATTTACAAACCCCCACTCGGGCAAGCTCGAATTTGTTATTGCGACAATCACTGTGGAACAGGAGGAAGAAAACAAATTGGTCGGTCAGCCCAACCAAAATTACTTCCAGCGTCAGTTGTCCATCATTGGGAGTGGACAGGCTACAAACTTTGAACAGGAACCACTTTTTGAACCGCATCAACAGAACATCGTAAACATGAATTGGCCAGATGCCATTTCTTTGCCGGGCATTGGTGGCGTTTCCTCAACAAGTCTGAACTGCTCGAACTTGCCGATGAACCCTTCCAATGTTTATTTGCCACACTCGATGTTAACATCGGCTTCTGACGATCAAGGGCGGTGGCTTCCCCAATTTGGCAACACTGAAACAACTGTTGGGTTGGACATGGCGGTCAATGTAGTTTGGCCAGAACAACAGCAGCAAAATTTCATGCCGTAACTTTCGACAATGATTGCCGGTCAATCAATTCCATAATAGCCCCCTCAATTCGTAATCTTTCCATGTATTTACAGTCACAGTCATTGACTTTAAATCACGTAATTCTCATTCATTCCCAGACATTTTTCTTGTATTTGCGATAAATTGATCCCCGCTTCCTTTTGCAATAATGCTTTAGAGGGGCACTTTCGTGAAGGGAACTAACTTGCATTGGTTTGACTAGTTAACTTGCTTATTGGGTGTTCTGTTAGGGATGGGATGGGAGGAGAGTGGAAGCCAAGGGAGTCGGGGTGATGGAGAGCTACCCCACCACTCTTGGTCCAATTCCGTTGGGATATTCTTTACCACCATTGGCCAAGGGGAAAGGCAGTCAATGCTCGGCTTGGCTTTGGGAGGAAGAGGCGCCCATTTTCGCTTTTGGTCGGGGAGAGCCTCCCCAAAGACCTAAAGGACCTTCACCCATTCGGCGGGAATTTGTTGTCGTGCGAATTTTGGGCCGGCAAAGAGCGAGTGTTGCGGTGGAGACAGAAGCCAATCGAGCGACCCTTCTGTCCAATTAGCATCAAATTTCGGACTGCTAAGGGAGGGAACAAAGAACGACGATTACACCGGAGAGCTATTCCGCCGCTGGGATGGTTGAGGGTGGAATTACGTTGGTCAAGTACCTGCTCTTCTTCGCGAACTTCATCCTTTGGGTGAAAGAGCTTTCGAGGCGGACTATTACTACGAACGAATCCCCTTTTGCTGCAGGTGCTTGGGCTGGCTTTTCTGGTCTCAGGCATTGTGCTGCAGCTCAAGTACACCGGTCTTCTGGACATACTCGGGGATGAACGGCTTGCTACTCCTGTGCTGCTGTTGGCTATTGGCTGTTTGTGCACCTTGCTAGGCTTTGTTGGCTACTGCGGTGCCATCCGAGAGAATTACTGTCTGACAGTCAGTTTCGCTGTTCTTCTCGCACTTCTGCTGCTAGCCGAAACAGCCATTGCTATTCTCGTCTACGCCCTCCACGAACCGCTCAATGTGACACTCATAAACCAGCTTACCCAAGTAAGGTGGCATTCAATGATTCAATGACTTATTAACTTATTAGGGCATGAGGCGTTACAATAATTCTAAGGGCGTTCTGTTGGCTTGGAATCAGGTTCAGGTAAGAGCTGGATGTACTTCCATTCCCGGTTTTCCGAGAATACGCAAATTCAGCGACAATTGCACTGCTGTGGGGTCAATAATGCCACAGACTGGAAAACGTACGCACCCGACTCGTGCTGTGTGCACTTCCATGACGGCTGTGCCCGAATGGCGCAGCCACTGCTCTACGAAATGGGATGTGTGCAGGCCGTTCAGCATTGGATTGTGACCAACGCAACAGTCATCGGATGTGCGAGTGCCCTTCTCGGCGCACTCCAGATCATCGGAATTTGTTTCGCTTGCTGTTTGTCCAAAAACATTTTGAAGGACTTCCACGACTTTTACTACTGAACAATCTATTCATCTACAACTCAACAAAAAAAAGCTAATGAATATCCGATAATCTCAACTTGGATTCTATCCACAACTTACTTGGAAAAAGATTTAGTTTTTAATTCAAATCAAAGTGAAAAAGAGATAACATTCTTAAAATGAGATATGTAGACCGACTTTTACACGTCTGAATACAGGTACAGTTCTAATTCTAGAGTAAATTATACTTTAAAATTGGTGCGAGAATTATTGTCAATTCATCAAGCCATTCCATAAAGCATGAATGGCACTGAAGGCTACAGCGACAAAACATGTGACAAAACCGTTGAACATTTTCCTCTCCCATGGCTCCAACATGTAAAGTCCGGTCACAAGACTTAAATAAAAAAGGCATCCCTAATTATAAAACATTTGTGCTTCACGACCCTTTTAAGCCTGTTCTAAGTTATGGGGCAGGCGGTGCCGATAGGCACCATCAAGAAAATTTTGAATTTTTGACGGGTTTTTGTTAATTATTGGCATGAATTTTAGCTAATTCGTGTTTAATTTAGAACTCACCAGTATTGCAGGTACCAGTATCCAAAAAAGTCATTTTTTACTAGCCCTGTGTGCGGTTCATTGAAACCCATTCTTTCGCGTTGTGGCGATTTAGGCTCGAGCATACTTGGTTTAGTTGTCCGCTGTTTAAGAATAGACAAATCTAAGAACGTAGAAAATGAAAGTATGTATATATTTGGGCATAAGAAACGTGCTGGAGTGTCATCAGATTCATGGGCGTCAAGGATAACCGGATGCCGGACTGTTTTTTGGGAGCCGGAATTCCAAATGCCGGATTCCGGACTTTTTTTTTGCATCCGGTTACACCCCCGATGGGCGTGTACGGGGGGTGGCGGGAATTCTCAGCGAAACAGGACAGAAACATACATATTCATTATTCTTACTTTTTCTCATTTTACCTTTAAACAAGACGCCACAGCAACGAAAAATATAAAACCGAAAAGCTCCACGGTCCCATGTGGGGCTTTGAGGCTTTCCTCTCGTCGTCTCTCTCTCTATCTCTCCAGCCATTTTAGCACCAAAGCCCTGTTTGCTGACCCGTGTAGGAGAGAGAGACAACTCAAAGGATAAACCGAGAACAAAGAGAATTGAGTGTCTCTGCTTCTGGGAGAGAATGAAGAGGAAAGGAAGCAAAATGGTGTCCTCCTCCTATCGGCTTTGTCCATTCCATTCGAATAAACGAATGAA
This sequence comes from Globodera rostochiensis, assembly GCA_018350325.1. Classification (NCBI taxonomy): domain Eukaryota; kingdom Metazoa; phylum Nematoda; class Chromadorea; order Rhabditida; family Heteroderidae; genus Globodera; species Globodera rostochiensis. The sequence continues at coordinate 643,518 of JAEVLN010000020.1, forward strand.
TGGGTTGAATGTGTAGGGAGGGAGAGGGCGGAGGTTTTTTATTAAAGCCATTAAATTGGTGGGATCCTTCCAGGCAATTATTGTTGCCGAGGCGGCTACTGAAACGACGGCAATAAAAGTGGGTAATTTATCGGCGACGGACGACGGAAGGAAGGATGTCCTTCCCCCCATTTGCTGTTCTTCACCGAAGCACTTCCCATCACCACCCATTGACGCCATCACTTTTGTTGTTGTTTTCCATTATGCGGTTACTTCAAATCGCCGGTGCTAATTCCCACATTCTCAAGCAGCACAGACAAGTTGCCGAAAGCGAAGAGTACCAGGCAATTGATCGATCTTTTTGGGAAAAAACCGTAATTTTTAGTTTACAAGCGTTAATCCAAAATGTGAGCGGATCCGGATCGAGATGTGCAGTGACATCCAGGTAAATGGGACGGGTTAATTTGTTTTGCGCACTCGTCGAGTTCAGTACAATATGACCATCTATCCGAATATACTGAAGCATTCCAAGCAAGACGAGGCTGAAATTGACATCAAACAGTTCGCTTCTTTTCTAATTCAGATCACGTCATTTAAACCCTTCTCATTCGCTGTTCAGATACGAAATGCTGGTGAAGGTGCAGTGCAGTGTCGACTTCAAGTTCTTCCTGTGCACTCTGTTCACGCCCGTCTGCACTATTCTCAATGATCCTATCCCTCCCTGTCGCCATCTTTGTCTTTCCGCTAAGAGCGGTTGCGAAACGTTGATGCGCAAATTCGGGTACCAGTGGCCGGAGATCTTCGATTGTGAAAAACTGCCGAAGAGTCGGGATGGAATGTGCGTGGGGGATAGCAAAAATGAAAATTCGGGAGGCCGGGCAGTGGACGACGAGGAGGCCGATCAGTCGACGGAACGAAGCCAACACAAAGTGTTGGAGTGTCCGCACACAATGAAAGTGCTCAGCCGAGAAAGGTTAATAGTTGGAGGGTACCATTCTGAAATTGGTGTGTTGAAAATATTGGAGCTCAATTTCAGCCACTCTTTGTTCATTGCCAACCAGTCCATCGAACACTGTTCGCTGCCATGCCAAAGTGATGGCATCGTGCCCACTTTTTTTGGCGTCCACATCCGGCACTATTTGCGCCTGTGGACCGGCGCTTGGGCTGTGACGTGCTGCGTCTGCTGCGCTTTCACTATTGTCACATTTCTCATCGACATCAAACGGTTCGTTTTTTTGAAGAGATTTTGAGCAGATTTGCTGAAATTCTCACGAGTTTTTAGTTTCGAATTTCCGGAAAAGGCCATCTTTTACATGGCCATCTGTTATTTAATGGTCAGTGCCACATACATGGTCGGCTTGGTCGAGGAGGACAGCCTTTCGTGCGCTGTTTCTTCCGCTACCAAACAGCAATTGGTTACCCAAGTACCGTCGAAAGTTGTTTCTGAATTGTTTGATTTGTCTTTTTATTTTATAGGGCAATGAAAACATTCTCTGTTCTGCGGTTGCCGTTGTGCATTACTTTTTCAACTTTGCCGGCACTCTTTGGTGGTTGGTGCTGTGCTTCTCCTGGTTCTTGGTCACCACGCTCAAATGGGGGGAAGCCCCCGTTGGCCAGGTTTTAACTTTCCTCCGACCCTTTTCCAATTGTCTTCCCGTTTTGGGTGTTCTCCTCTTATTTCAACGTGCTCGCCTGGTCCCTGCCTGCCATTGGATCCGTTCTGCTGGTGACGATGGGCGCTGTGGACGGCGACATGTTCACCGGAATTTGCTCTTTGGGAAACCTTCGTTCTGAGCCGTCCCTTCGTCTTGCGCTAATTCCTCAAAGTGTAGCCATCGGTTAGCTCTAATTGCTTTTTTAATGAAACATTCGTCAATTTCTTCTCAAAAAGCTGTCGGATTGATGCTTTTCACCAGCGGATTCATCTCCATACTGCGCATTCGGTCGTACATCAAAGGACACCGTTTTGTGGCGAATAAATTCGAACAAACGGACGCCAGCGACAAATTGAGCAAATTAATGTTTCGCATCGGATGCTTCTCTTTGCTCTACGTCCTCCCAATGGCCGTCGGCATTTTCTGTTCATTTTACCAAGCCGAAAATGTTGCCCATTGGATCACTAGTTGGTGCGAATTCACTTTTTATGATTTATTCCTATAGCCTACGGGTGTATTTTTACAGAACCCCTCAATCTTTTTCTAATTATGAATAAATTGCCATTTCCCAGGTACTCCACCCGGTGTCTCCACGCCCAACGGAGTGCCTTTGGCTTCACCCACCCGCGGGCGCAGTGTCCCATTGGAGACGGCGTTCAGCTGAGCACACATCCGGATCCCTTGCTGTTCTTTCTCAAATACTTGTCCAACTTCTCTACCGGAATCGCCTGTGTTGTTTGGACTCTGAACGGGAAGACGGTGGCCAGCTACGGCGACTTTTTGGCGCGTCTTTTTACCTCGCGCGAGCGCCGCCGTGGAAGGCCCATTCGCGTCCCGACCCGACCAAATTGAAAAACGTCATTTTTTGAACATTTTGCTCTGATTTTTGATCAAAGCCAATCCCAGCGCCATCATTTCATCTCTTTTTGTATTCTTTTGATTCACATGACATTTTTTGTTTACCACTGATTTGCCATATAAACTTTTGTCGTGTCCTGTCATGTTTTTTTCGCATCTAATTAAATTTGTTCCCTTCCTTAAATAGTCCATTTTTGCTTTCATCTTCAGGGCCTTCCAGATGCACCTCTGATCGATCACTCATTTTACTTGGTTTTAGGCTTTCATGAATAATGGGTTTCTCTCATTTATTCCGATTTATTTTAAAATGTCTTATTGCCCTCAATATATTTGCTTAAAACTTAAATTCGTGAATCTGAAATTTATTTTTTCGACTTTTTTGTTATTGTACAGTCTGAGGAGGATGGCTAGCAAGCGACGGAATCCGCTCAATCTGAGCCTTCCACCGACGGTCAGCGAGGAGGGGCCGGGCGGCGCCGACGGATGGGGCGAAGGGGAAGAGGGCGCGGAGGCGGCGTCGTTGGACTCGAAACTGCGCTCGCTTACCCTTTCCGAGCCGCAGTTGCAGCGAATGAACGAATGGATCTCTCTGAAAAAGCAGGTCGTCCGGGGACTGGTTGAAGTCTGATTAGTAACCGTAATGTCTTGGATGGTTGATTGGGTCTTTATTTCTTTCTGAAGATCGGGCAACTCAGTGACGACGTGTTGGAACGGATCTGCGACCTTGGCCATGGCAATGGTGGGGTCGTGCACAAAATGCGACACATCAAAAGCAACAGGGACGTGGTGTTGGCTCGGAAATTGGTGCATTTGGAGGTCAAACCGTCGGTCCGCAACCAAATTCTGAAAGAGTTGGAAGTGCTGCACAAATGCAACAGTCCGTACATCGTCGGTAAGTTGTAAATGCGTGCATTGATTGGTGGTGCCAAAAATTGTTTTTAACGATTTGGGTTAAAATGCCATTCGCTTCCGTCGTTTAGGCTTTTACGGGGCCTTCACCACAAACAACGATATTTCCATTTGCATGGAATTCATGGACGGACTGTCGCTGGACATTGTGCTGCAGTCGGTTGGCCGCATTGAGGAAAAATGGGTGGGTCGGATAGCGGTGGCGGTCATCAACGGACTGACCTATCTGAAGGAGGAGTTCAACATCTTGCACAGGGGTTGGACATTTCAGTTTTATCGGTTCTATTCCAAATGGCATACCGACACAATTTGAAGATGTGAAGCCGTCGAACATGCTGGTGAACAGTCAGGGCGAAATTAAACTGTGCGATTTTGGAGTTTCCTGCATGTTAATCGACAGCATGGCCAACTCTTTCGTCGGCACGCGCTCGTACATGGCGGTGTGAGGGGGGGGGGGGGGTAATTGGGCTGGAACGTCCATTATCAAACAATTGAAATGGTTTCTTTCATCGAAAAATGCCGCCCGTTAAGCCCGAACGTCTGACCGGTGCCCGTTACAGTATCCAATCGGACGTTTGGAGCTTTGGACTTTCGTTGGTTGAACTCGTCATTGGCCGCTATCCGATCCCCGCGCCGTCTCGTAGAGAGTACGCCAAAATATTTGGGGTCCGGCCGGAGGAGGTCAAAATGGAGCAGAGCGGCACGGAGGACGGGACGGACCGTGCGGAGGACGTAACCCCAAAAACCATGGCAATTTTTGAGTTGTTGGACTACATCGTGAACAGGGTCGGTCTGACGAAAGGGTGCCGAAGAATTTTTGGTTGAGGGGGCGGGACTCCGTACAACCAAAAAAGGCATTGGCCGTGTAAAGTCAAAAACATAAATTGGTGTTCAGCCGCCCCCCGTGCTGCCGCGCAGAATGTTTTCGGATCGATTTGTGGACTTAGTGAATCGCTGTTTGAGAAAGAATGTGTCGGAGAGGGCGTCTTTGACAACGTTGGCCACCGACCCTTTCTACAAACGGCACGAAATGATGGAGGACAGTGCCGAGTTCGCCGGTTGGGTCCGGTCGGTGATTGACCTGTGAGTTGGCCATCGTTTAAAGTATATTTAAAAATAAACAAAAATTAGTTTTAGCCGAAACAATGAAGCTTTGATTGGATGATTAGTTCTGTGGAGGAGGGTCGGAGAAGACAATTCGTGGTTCTCATCAAATTTAACCCGTATTTGTAAGACAAAACGATTTCCATCACATTTACATATTTTGGCATGGCATATTCTCTCCGTTTACGGCACAATGTTTTCTCTCCTTTCTTTGCGTGTTGGACGACGTCTTCTGTCACCCGTCCTTTTTCCACCGGCCCTCCCCTCCGTTCTGCCCATTCTTTCGCCCTTTTTGTCCTCCATTTCCGTCACCATCTTAAAGAATTTGTTTTTTTTTTGTTGTATTCTCCCCCTAGTCAACCATCTCACCGTCCGTCCCCCCGTCGTCTCTGATTACTTCCCCCACCAAAATGCGATCTCCCTCTCCCAGACGCCCCTTGTAATGGTAAAGCACCGCTAATAACACAAAAACAGCGACGATCGGCATGAAAAGATGTACACCTTAAGGGGTTTTTTTTGGCGTTCGCTTTTACAAAATAAGAAAACGCGTGCCGAATGAATGGGGGGGGGGGGGGGAAACGACTCCCCCCCCCTCACTTTTGTTTTAGGGGGGGGGGGGGGGGAGTCATCCCAAACATTCGCGTCGCGTTACCGAAACACCTTCAACGACGGCATAGACAACGTCCATTGTGTGAGTATGGAAATGAAGCTTAAATGGTTATTTTGAGTTGTCTGCTTAATGTCCCAGTCTTTAATGTTCTTTCTCGGGTGGCAGAAAAGGCTCTGTTAATGAGCGGAGAGGATTCCCCTCTGGGGGCGGCGAGACAAAAGGATTGGGACGCTACAAAAACTCCGGCGGAATGGGCAGAGGACACTGCCGAAGGGAAAATCGATGCTGTTCCGTCGTCGTTGCCGTGGGTGCCACCCTTCCCCCCGGAGGGGAGGGGCGGCGACTGTTTGTGTTGGCATTGGCACTCACTCCATTTAACCCATTCGCGAGTTTTGTGCGCCGATGTGAGCAGTGCAATTTTTCTTCAGCCGCATTTTTCTCCCTTTCCGTCCATATTTTTGTGTTTGTTCTTCCCTTCAAAATGAAATGGGGGGGGGGGGACAAAGCGTCTTTTGTTGCGGAAAGAACACTTCTCACAATGAATGAAGTGAGCGGGCAAGAAGCTCAAAATTGGATTTAATAATCTTCTCGTGCCGGCGAGGAATCCTTCCGTTCGAAAGTTCGGTCCAATTCAGAGTTTACTTCTCTTACACGGTTAATCGACCGGATTAAATACTTCCGTCAACATTTACTTATCCGTCCCTCCGCCCTTTCCATTCCGTCCGTGGCATAAGTAACTAAATCGAAAGTGTTAAGGGGTGGGCAAGTTGTCTCTCTCCAAGTGCCACAGGTTGTCCCCATAGGGCCCCCGGGTGCCAACTCTCTCTCCGCTTTGGCACCCCCCCCCCCCAACGTCCGACAAAGCAATCCGTCACCGTTGGCGCTTTTCACTTCCTCCCAATTCTCTGAAATTCATAAGGGAATTGTTATTCGATGCGTCCATTCGTATAAATCAGTGCGTCCGTTGAGTTTACAATTTTCTGAAGAGAAACGGAAGTCGCGGCGTTAGTGGTGACAAAAAGGACAAAGGCGCGTTGAAATGGCCTTTCTGGGCCAATTGCAGTCCAAACTGCAGGAGATCAAAATGCAGGCCATGCCGCAGGTCAGCGCCGTGTTGGAGCAGGCCAACCAGGCGACTAGCAAAGCACGGCAGAATTTGATGCCGGTGCTGAGTAAATGCGGCCAGCAGCTGGACACGTTGGGCAAAATTCTGCAGGCGAACGTTAACCCCAAACAGTCGCCCATCGACTTGGTCCCGGCGAACACGGCCTTCGACCCGGCGCTGGAGAAGGCTTCCTTCGAGTGTGAAATTGGGGGGGGGGGAGGGAATTGCCTTTCCAAAGGACCAAAAAATGCTTTTTATCTTTGGCCAAAGCAAACCATGAGCGAATTTTCTTGAAATTGCGCAAATTTCAAAGGTTTCACTACGATGACACGTGTCAACCGGTGCTGCAAAACCAAGGCAATTGTCTGACCATTAAATACCCGGAGAGCGATTCCGTCGACCTTAAAGGTCCCCAATAAAAAATATTCCAAAAGCTAAACAAAAAGCAAACGCAGTTTCTTTCCTTCCCGACGAGCAATACCATTTGGAGCGCATTGACCTTCATTGGGGATCGGGTAATTTAGGACAATTTAATTCGACTTTCAATTACTAATTCAGAGCCTATGAACGGCTCCGAACACACAGTCGGCGGAGTCGGCTACGCGGGAGAGCTGCACTTTGTGCACCGGAATGTGAAGCAGTCCAGTCTGACAGAGGCGCTGAAGCAACCGGACGGAGTGTTGGCCATCGCCGTCTTTTTCAATGAGAGTCACGAGGACAATGCGACTTTGGTGCCACTAAACAACGCGCTGGTCAACGTCTCCTTTAGGGCCACGGAGTGCGCTGTGCACGCATTGCGCATCTCCCAGTTGGTCCCGGTGGAAAAGAACAAGGAGTTCTGGCTGTACGACGGCTCCGAGACGGTGGAACCCTTCCGAGAAACGGTGATTAAAAGACCGTTGTTGGTCCCAAAACTTCTTTCCAATATTGCAATTTGCAAATGGTCTTCAGGTGAAATGGATTGTGTGCCGTTCCGCAGTGCCGATCTCGTCCGTGCAGCTGGAGAAGCTGCGTCAGCTAAGGAAGAGTCGGGCGGAGGACGAAGTGGAACAGACAATGCAGCCGATCCGTCCGGTGCAGCCGCTGAACTCGCGTTTGGTCCGCTCCTCGTTCAAAAGCGTTGCGCAAGCGGAATTGCCGGGAACGAATGAATGAATTGGACGCCGAGGGGGGGGGGAGTGAACATCCAATACATTTGTCCCCAAAATTTGTCTTTTTGATCGCAATTTGGCAGTCAAATTAAATGTATTCGGTCAATAAATTCCACAGTTCCCTTCCAGCGGTGTTGATTGACTTTGTTTGCTGTTGTCATTTTTATTAAAAGGGAACGAGTCGGACTCCGACTGCGACGAATGAAAATCATTTACAAATTAGGGGTGGGGGGGGGGGGAAACGATAATTTTGATGCCAAGCATGGCCACAGAATGATATGGAGTAATGGGCCCATGTTCTTCGTTAATTTGGAGGCATTCGTGGGCAAGGGGAGGACATTTTTCTGGACAAATGAACGATTTCCCGTTCAACAGGGCTGGGCGCCGACGGCCTCAAAGAAATGTCAGGAATCGGAAAGTCGGAATTCCGCCCATCCCTGGACACACAATACGTATTATGGCAATAAATGCGCGGGTTGCGCGTTGTGTTTGATGGGTGGGGGCGCTTGAAATTCTCGGATATTGGCGGACGGACGGGACGGATGTCAGTTTTCTCGGGGCCAAAAAATGCCAACACCGTGTGGATCAACAAATAGCAAATGCGTAAGGAGGGGGAGGAGGCAATATCACTGGTTGGGGGGGGGGAAGGAAAAGTAACAAATTGGAGAGATTGGAGGCGGAGATGACAAAGAACAAAAAATAAAATAAAATACTAATAATATCATAAAGTATGTGTATATTCAATTGATTATTTATTTATTTATTATATTCACCATCAAGGGCCCAAAGTCTAAGCAAAAGCGCCACTAACAGACAGAGGTTACAAAAAGTCAAGTATGAGGAGGAATAAATTATATGAAATATATTGGAGGCAATAAATGTCATTTTGTGTATAAATTGGAGGCGGATATGAAAAAGAACAAATAAATAAATAAAATGTTCGATTAAAAACGGTAGTTGATTATGTGGGCAAAGGTTAAAAACCCGTTGGCGGCACGGAAACTGGAAGGTTTGGCAAGAAATAGGAAAACAAATCACAGAGAATTGATTGATTGATTGATTGATACAAATGCAAAAGATTTTTGTAGTAACGTATAAATAATTGTGGAGTCACTGGCGTGAGTGTAAATGAAAGTGGAAAATGCTAAATATATGAATATGAACAACTGAACTCCTCGGCACCGGTCAACAGCCCTTCCTGGGCTTCTGACTGATGTGTTCGTCGGCAAGTGCACTGCGCGAGTCGCGCTCCAGCAGATCAACAACGATGTTGGTGTACAGTCGATGGAACGTGGTGGTCAGCACGGTGTAGTTCAGACTGGACAGTCCGTCATGGCGCCATCGCTGTTTTGTCTTGCCGAGGATATCCCAGCGACAGCTGAAATCAATTAATTCATTCGAATTAATTCGATTACTCACTCGTTCTTCGGGTTCATCCGTTCCTGCTCGTGTTTGATCATTTTGTAGCGAGCGATTATCTTCGGATAGCGGCTGATTTTATACCCGGCATAGGATATCCTAAACCAAACGAATAAACCAAAAAAGAACATTCTCGTAGATTAACCCCCCCCCCCCTCCCGCCCACCTCATCAACTTGTACCTGTTCGCAATGTCATCGTCCTCCCCGCCCCATCCCCAATAATCGTTGGAAAAGCCGTTCACACGAGCGAACTGTTCGCGCGTCATCGCTGTCGCACCGCCAAAAATTTGAGCATAAGGCAACCTGAAAATGCCCAAACCGTCCCCTCCAAAAGTGCCGTCCCTCCCTCCCTCGGCACTCACACGTAATTGAATTTGTCCACCGCGGCGCTCATATGGCGGGGATGTTCCGGACATGAGTACAAATTGCGGTCGTCTTCCGGTAACAAGTCGACGTCGTGGAAGATGAAACATTGCCAGTCGTAGAGAAGCGATGCCTCCACAAAGCCAACGTTCATAAGTTTCCCCCGGTTAAACGTTTGGTTGTTGGCCTGAATTAATTTGATCAAATTAAGAGAGTTTTTTCCCCGTTTTATTGCATTTTACGTTCAATTTGTAGGGGGTGCATTATCAGTTTATCTTATAGTAGAGCAGGGCCGTGGAATCGGAAAAAAGCTTCCCAATTCATCTAACAAAACATCTTCAACCTGTTCAACAACGAAAATTGCGTAGTCCAACTGTTGCTTGGTCAGCAAAAAGTGCAAATTGTGCAAAAAAATGCGCAAATGCGTTTCACGGTCTCTGAACGATTTCCCATGCCAATGAAATGCCATTCATCGGTGCCGCCATTCCCACCTGTACGGCACAATGATGGCTACGCGGTGCCGTGCCGTGCAATTGTCTGGCCAATTGTGCCCTCCCGTCCTCACCCGCGGATACAATTTGCTGAGCTCGTTAAACCCGGGCTCGTCCATCCACACCGGAATTGGGCCAACCAATCCCGGCGGAGGGTCGGCACAAATGGACAAAAAGCTGTTGTTGGACTGCCGCGGGGGATTCACGAAGATTTGTGAAGCATTGGCCGTTTCGGTCGCGTTTTTAAGAAAATTCGTTTCCAATGCTTTGGCCGTTGGTGTGCCTCCGAAAAAGCTGAACAAAACAAATAAATAATATGCCAAATCCGAATTGTTTAAAATTGAAATCGTTAGATTGTGAAGCCCCAAAGGCTTTACCGAGTTTTGTTGTCGCTGTGAGATTCGCTAATTCCAATAAATGCCGTTGAGCTTTGTATAGTTGTTATAGCACCATTAGTGACATTTTTCCGTGTGGACGAATTGGCAAAAGCGTCGCCAATCGAAACTTAAAAGCCAAATCCGTTGAAAAACCAACCGTCCCCCTCTTCTTGCCCCGAACCAAATGACGTTTTTTGAGGGGGGGGGGGAAGGGGAAAATTCGGTTAAAGCAAGAGAATCAACCCCTAATTTGTAAGTACCGCTCACAAGAACCGAAAGACATCGTATAATAGGCTTCGGGTCCGCCACCCATCGGCTGACTACTGACCGAACTGCTCCAACTTGTTGTATGGTGGGGAAACGGATCCATCCGATTGAAAGGTCCAAAAGCCGAAAGTGAAAGTGACCGAAAGCAGCGCCACCAACAGCAGCAGGAAGCGCCACTGCCGTCGCACACAATGAATGCTGCCCAGGGCGCTCACAGGGCCTTTCCTCGGACTGAGCTGATACCTCCTCAGCTGACTCGGGTCCGGCCTCATCACCTGACGGATGGTGGGCGGATAGAACGGATCAATTATTATATTGCCAATCAAATAATCATCGAATCAAATCGTCGAAAGATTGTGTTGAAAAACAATGCGCAATTTTACAAACACAAAACAAAGCCGGACATGAAAAAAGGGGGCATTTGTTATGGGTTCTCCTGAGGAAGCAAAGTCAGAAAAAGGATTCATTTCATCAGAAATTTCCTCTCGGGCACCATGTTACGGAAGAAATAGAACCAAAAGAGGAGGTTGTCTAGGTCGTCGTCATCCTTTCTTCCGTTTTTATCCTCTCCCCGCTCCTCCTCCTCCTCCGCTTCGTCGTCCCGCTCTCCCCCTCCCCCCAATCGCTCCCGCCTCATTTTGTTCCCCCAATTCCTTTCCGTTTCACGACATTCCAAACAGGCGTAGTAAATTGCTTCGATCGTGGCCAAATGGTCGGGGGAAAGGCCATTCTGAATAAGTGAATATTTGTATTTATTATTAGCATTTATTCGGAGCAAAGTGAAGACATGCGAAGAATAATCAAAACCTTTTAGGCTAAAACGCCATGGATTATTTTGTGCTCATTTAATTGAAAGGCGCTTTTCCAACAGTGATTTAACCAATCCAATAAACAAGCCAAAAAGAGGAAAAGGGGCGGCGGGGTGAGGACGTTTGGGCTAATATCGGGGGGGGGGGGTTGACCCCAACCATTTCCATCCCCCCCCCCTCCCCCTCCCCCCACCTGCGGTCGCCAATAGTTCGTTGTATGCCGGCGAAGGTGAACCCACGGCAATTTGGCGAGGTTTGGAATGTTTTTGAGCTGTCCCACGGTGTTCCACGTTGAGTCGAGCACAACAATGCGACGGATTGGGCCATTTTCGCGCACGAATTGTTCAATGGACAGAGAATTCTTCGAGGGAAAAAGAACAACCACATTTTCCGAGTTGGGGGCTTCTGACAGAATAAAAAGCATAAATCGACTTAAACCGAATGCATTTGAATTAACTCACCAACCCAAAGCGTAGTTCGGCACCTCCTCGAACTTGTCGAACATCCTGGTTTGCGTCGGCGAAATCAGCAGCGCGTGGATGGCCGTCGATTTGCTGTTCAGTTCGTGGCGATGTTTGACGATGTCCACGCGCAGAGGGAGCTGAACATCGGACAATGAATGAATAAATGGACAGACGAAAGAGCGATCGATTGATCGAAATCAGAGAACGATAGATCCAACGAAAATAAAAAGACAGAAATCGGTTGGACCTCAACTCGTGGGGCCATCGACCCGACGCTTCCAACGTAAATCTTGCAGTCCTAAAGAATCCGTTTAAATCAACAAAATAAGATTTCTGGTCTTTGGGCTGTCGCGCGCGACACGCCCATCGAAACACCAAAGAAAACCCCCCAACTTCCAATAAATATGTTCAAATTGAAAAAGGACTCACATAGCAAAAATACATCCGTTTTCGGCCACATTCGCTGCAATTTTGGCGTTCGGTGATCGCCTCCAACGGGCAAAACGAATTCAAATTGAAATTGAATATAATTGGGACGTTCTCTCGCTCCATCCGATCACTTAGAAGAGCGCTAACAAATAAATGAAAACGGCGGATTAAACAAAACGAGAAAATGTTTTGTGTGAGAATAACGACACATTTGCACTTTATTGGGGACAGAAATCCAAATAAATAGAAAATAATAACGTTCATCAGTTCAATTAATTTAGTGCTCATGACGATAAACCCAATAAATTTTTGAAATAATAAAATCGTGAAAAGTTTTTACTCCGACAATTATAACACAATACTGAATAAATGAAAAAAGGCTCATGGAACGGAGGAATATGCTTGCTACAACGACAACTTTGACCGGCATAACACCAACAAACAACACAAAATAGGTAATCATTCGTCAGCAGCAGCAGCAGAAGAAGGGGAAACAAGGCGTTCGCTAAACTGTCGGATCATTTCGGTTCCGCGCACTTCCTCCTCCAACAGAGGCAGCTTTGTGATGTGAAAGTCCTCGTACAGTTCGGCAATCTCAAATTGGAGGGAGGGATTTTGAGAAAATAAATCATTTTAAAAACACCTGTGCCAAATATCTTTGCTGGACTTTGAAGCGCGAATGGCATTTCTTACAGCTGACGGTGCCATCCGAATTTGTGTCAGGGAACAACAGCTGATTGACGATGATGTTGTGCACGTCAATTTCCTGAATTAAACACGGAGAAATATGAATTAAACATATATAAACAAAGGAAAAGCAGCTAATCCAATGTTGTCCTACTAGTACACTAAATGAATGCCTGTTTGGTCAGCTCCTGAACCAGCCTCTCCGTCTCGTACATTGACAAAAACTCGGCGATACAAACGCACACAAACGTGGTGAGCTCCTGGAAGAAAAAAAGCTCAAAAGGTTTTTAAAATGGAAATTACCGGGTTTCTGAATTCGTCTCTGATTTGCCGTACGACTTGGAGTGTGTCCTCCAATTTGTCCGTCGTGGAGTCCAGCGAAGAGTCGGGAAGGCCCAGCATTGGCGCCATCTACGCAAAAATGAGTCGTTTCTGACATATTTTGAAGCAAAAAAAGACCTGGGATATTATCGGCATAAATTGCGTTTTCGCTTTCAGAAATTTGCTCAGCCCCTTTTCGATGACTGTTGGAAATTGGAGGAGGCGGAGAGTGTGGCCGGTTGGTGCAGTGTCGAACAACACAACTTCGAAGTCCATGGAACGGATCAGTCTTTGGGAAAAGCATTGAGAACATATGGCCGATGTAACCAAAACACCGAGACCGGAGCAGGGCTCGACCCCTTCAAGATCTTTCGGAATACGGAGGGAGGGGTCTCCACACAAAAATTTGTGAATGAAGTTTTCGTTCAATTAAACATACAATAAATGGCCATTCTCAAGAAAAGATTCTTGATTCCCAACATTGTTTAGAAACTTTGTGGGGTTTTTATTTTAATATTTTTATTGATACCACCAAAAAGACCCCAGCGAATGTCAACTTTACTTGATCATCTGCGAAAAACTGGTGGCCTCATCAACGCCGGGCAGTCCACTCGCAAAATCGGCCAAAAGGTTCTTTCCGATTGCGAAGACATCTTTGGAAATTGTACAATAATTGATTTAATGTGGTGGTCGGACAACCTTTCTCGTCCTCACTGCCCAAATTGGGAGCACTCGGCTCCCCCAAACCAGAACCGTCAACCTCCATCGCAAACAAATTGTCAAATCCATTCACTTGGGTAGGATTTCGCGAGAATTTCTGGTTGAACGCGTCGGAAATGTTGTGAGCCGGGTCGGTTGAAATGATCAGAACATTGCGACGGTATTTGGCTAACTGAACGGCCAATGAGCAACTAAAAAGGCACAATTTAAGTTGGTCATCAAAAGGGCGGCAATTGGACGTAATTCATTCTCAAAAGCAAATAACCGGACCTGCACGTCGTTTTTCCCACTCCGCCCTTTCCACCAACGAAAATCCACCGAAGCGAACGGTTATCCAACACATTGCGGAGAGAGGACTCCAACAGCGGCTGTTCTTCGGTCATATTCTTCGGCGATTTGAATGATTGTATCGATAAACGGAGGAAATTGATATGGTCAATCGCACACAAAAGGTGGACACTTCAAAATAATGAGTCCACAAACGCCAACACACCAAATCAAGGATAGTAAGTTCAAAATAAACTGTGCTCAATTTGAAAATATTCTATTTTTATTCCCAATAACTAGGACAGATGGGTAAATTTTGAAGGAGCTCCAAAATTCGCCGTTGTTGAAAGTAAACAATCCCTGCAAATCCTATTCAGTTTTGCAGCGGGAAGAACTAATTGAGTGGGGGCGCCACCTCAGTGCCAGGACATTTCAGTGGCGAACACTTTGCCGGCACTGGTGTGCATTGGTATACCGGACGAAGCATTTGGAACAAAAAGGTAATGCCGACACTAATAAAATGAATTTCTTTCCGTGCAATACGTAATGAGACAGTGTCCAAATGAATGCGCGCCGCAGAAGCAAATCAGTCAAAAAATAAAAAAATGTTTTGCCAAACATTAAATTAAATTATGCAAATTAATCTTACAAATTTATTGTTTCTTTGAGATCAAAAAACATTGGTCATTTTGTACAGTAATGAGTGAGTTCAATTAATATTGTGCATTTAGACTTTTACATGGGAAAACACTGAACCCCCCACCAGAAAGTGCACAATGTTTTGTTTTAATTTGCAAAAACCTTAGCTTTAAGTCTTTAAATAGGTGCAAATACATCGATACAAAGTGAAAGGACAAGCGTATGAATGAATTGTTCTGATGGGTTTAGAAAGAAATGCCGTGAGAAGAAGCTAGGCCAGACTGCCCGTACCCGAATCGTCGCTGGCCGGCGTATTGGCGGGGGATTCATAATTTAGCCGTTCTGTGGGACAATTGACGGTTGTTGACGGAAAGGAAAACATTCCTTCGGCGCCCAATTCCTCCAATTCCATCGCTTTCTCGGCTATTTGATCGCGGATGATCGCCTGAACAAAAACTTGAACAATTTTGAGCTTCTGGAGCCTCTAATTGAAAGTCGGTAAATGTATCGTTTCCGGAACTGGGCCTTTCGGCATCATTTACTCAACCCCGGGACCTTTGCACTGCTGATCATCCTTCTGCACTGCCAACAACTCAATTTGCCCCCTAACGCTTCGATCAGTTGGCGAGGCTCCGCTTTCGCTATCGATCCGACGGTGCGAAATCCCTTCTCATAAAGCTGACGAGCACGCCCTAACTTTACGCATTCGATGCTTAGCAGGGGAATCAATTCGTGACGAGTGCACTCGGAGAGTCGCTTAAACATTTTGTGGGAATTTGATGTAAATGAATAAAAATGTCACTTACCCTGACCATTTGTGGAAGCAGAGAACGCAAAGCCCAAAGGTCGGGCATTCGCTTAAAAAAAGAGAAATCATTTGCAATTTCGTTGTGTTACCTCCGCAAAACGGACAATTGAACTCGACTGACAGACAGCTGACTGCAAAACCGACTGAAGCCAGCCCCGTGGCACTCCGAAATAACGCGCAACTTCCCACAAAGGCTTTTGGTTCCAAATTTTACGGAGCATGAACACCTAATACTGGTAAGAGAGTCTAAATGAAAGTCTGGGGTGGGTGGAGGTGAGGGTAACTCACCACATAAACACGCATTCCCTTGCTCGCATTCTGAAAATATTATTCCATCAATTTGGACTTGGTCAGACCTTCTGTTGGTTGTGCGAGTGAATGTGACGAATCAGTGTCGCCTCGGAAAGACCTAAAAGAAAACAGTCCAAAAACCGATAATTTCGTTTAGAATGATTTCAAACTTTGATCCAAAATTTATCCAAATAAAATTACCCATCGAATGGATCAGTTGACGCTCCTCACTGCTCAAGCCCAAATACTTAAAATATCAACCAAATCAATCCAACAGTTTCTGCAAGAGCTCTACTCACTGATACTGACCTCGTTGTAGAACAAATTCCAGTCCACTTGAACTTGCACATCCAACGACACACAATTGTAGAGCAAATGGAAGTGGGAGATGAGCACGATGCCCTGTCCTAAGTTGGCGCCAAGGTCACTGCACATGTCGAGGGCCATTTGAGGGTTTAAATTCGCATTGAAAGCGGCCGAGCCGATTTGTGTGGCGGCAAAAATGTCCTGCCATTACATTTGGTGATTGTTGACGAAATAAACGTCTAGCCGTACAACTTCCTGCCGAACTATCATCTTTTTGGACAGCAGCGATTGGATGGTTCTCTCCACAAAAGACAACAGCTCCGTCTCGTCCGGATGCTGAACACCAAACAGAGAGCGTCCCAGAAACCGGTATATGTCGTCAAGTGAAGAACAGAGCTGCAAAATGACAAAATAATGGCCAAGACAAAGGAAAAATGCGACCTTAAGTACGATCAGGTCCAAGAAGAAACCTTCCAGTTGCATTTGGTCGGTCAATCCGCTCAGACACGACTCAACGAGTCCTTCATGCATTTTCTTGAACTAAACAAAACATTGATAAAAACATAACAAAAACAAAGAAATAAACGTCTAAAACAGCATTTTAATGCAGTTCAAAAAAACAGAAAATTTCAAATGTTTAGGACCAAATCTTCATTTAAAATACTCACAGTCTGTGCCTCTTTTCCGTGGTGTAAAATGACAATGCTGTCCCCCTTCTCGTCCAGTCCCGCTCTTCCCGCCCTCCCAATCATTTGCAAATATTGGGCTTTCTTTAACTGCTCGCGGCCCACGTGGGGACTTCGAATGATCACTCGGCGAGCGGGCAAATTAACGCCGGCGGCGAGTGTAGAGGTACAACAAATAACGGAAATAATTCCACTCTGGAAGTTCAAATCTTAGTCCATTATGTCATCATTGAAAATGCCTGTCCACGAATCGCAAATACCAAAAACGGACTTTGTACGCCCCCTCCACCAGTTGTCGTTCGTCGCTGGACAGGCCCGAGTGGTGGTACGCCACGCCGTTTCTGATACACGCATTGAGAACCGGACAAACGAGGCCGTCGTGTTCATCCATCAGTCGACCGATCAGTGTGTTTCGGTCCTCGGCTCTATGATCACGCAATTGTCTTAAATTATAACGTTAAAAATATGTAATCAAGAAGCATCGAAAACGCTAACTTTGGGGAAAAATTGGACAGCATTTGGCACACATTTTCACAGCTCTGTTTGGTCGGGCAGAAAATGAGAACGGAACCTTTGACCAGATTTCCCAGCAATTTGAACAGTCCGTCCGGGTCTCTCCTCTCGAGGTCCTCAAATGTCAATCCGGTAACCAATTCACTCCAACACTCTGCCCAACTTTGTTCCCCATTTCCAATTCCTTTTCCAGCCTCCACTCGCCCTGTTCGTCCACTCTGTACAATTTGTCGTGCATTTTTATTCTTTCGACTAGTGTGACGGGGCGAAAATGTGTCCGAAACAGATTGGCACCAAGAAAACGGCACAACTCAGCAGCATTTCCCAATGTGGCGGACATTCCGACAAGCTGAATACGTTCACTACAGTTGGGACGAAACAGCAATTTGCACAGGCACTGCTCCAACAAAGCGCCCCTTCCACCCGCTTCGCCCAACATGTGAAGCTGAAATCACGAAACGGTACGATATGGCAAATCGAACTGCTTTACCTCATCCACGATGACCAGCCCCAACTCGTCCGCTCTTCCATTCTCGATCAACGAATTGACCAGCCCATTCGCCTTTTCGATGGTGCATAAGTAAATTGAATTCGCCCTGCGTCGGATGGGCGGAAATCGACCTTTCGAGGCCGCGTACTCCTCCACAATGATGGCCAACTTTTCCTCAAAAGGAGCCAGAGAAATTACCTGAAAGGGAACGGAAAAGAAAAATCGTGTTTTAAAGCTCTGATAAAAAGGTTCTGCACTCGAATTCATTAAATTGGATTAAAATAAAAACGGAATTTCTGAGAGTTGAGTTGAGTGATGACGCTCGGTTTTATTAATTATTCATTCACTTTTTACGGAACGGTGTCAATCTCTCGCAGACCAATTTCTCATGCTTAATAACTTGTGTACAAAAAACCTGGCACAAAGCGGTTAATAAATAGTTTAAAAACAACCAATCCAAAAATCTCAATTTTTGGCGATTTCTTGTGCAGGAAATCTACGAGAAATTGGAGTGGTTACCGCCATTTACTCCATAATCGCCACCTTCTCCTGCACTATCGCCACATAGGGCAGAATGAACAAACAGTTGCGACTACGCTTTAAGCACTCTCTGATCATCAACAGCTCCGCGACTAATGTTTTGCCAGCTCCGGTGGGCAACCACAAAACGAAATTTTCTCTGCCTTCTGTCAACCGCTCGTCCTCCAAACACTCCCGCTGCCAAGCTTAAGGATTAAGACGTTAATTATTGCATCAGTTTAAGTTAATTAAATTCACGAGGGTCATTAATGTTTGGGATGGGTCCCACCCAACGCTTGCCAGCAAACTGAAGTTTATTTCCACTGCGCATAAAAGTCCGAAAAACTCAGTTTTACAAATGAAACTTCTGGACGAATAGTACCGCCTCAATTTTGCTGAAATAACTTCCCCTCATTTAGTTTTCGATTGGAGCAAATGATTGATGGCGTGCTGCCAATTTGGAAGGGATGGAGTTGACACCGTTTGGGTAAACCAAATACAAGCAACAGAAAACCAACCATAGAGTGAGTTAACTCCCCTGACTTGCTGATATGTGTTAAAGAGGTCCATCGTTCGAACTACAATAGTTCACATTCATGTAAAAAACGGTAACAAAAATAGTTCAAGCGACACCAAAACACTTTCATCAAATAAACATTTAAACACAGTTGGACAAAAGAAAGTACTCCCGAATAAACGAAAAAGAAATTGAACTGAAAGGAATTGGAGACAAAGTGTGTAAGCCCGCCCAGTGAAGAACAAAGGTGAGGGGGAATATGTAAATGGGAAATGGCAAACGATTAAGCGCACTGTTGAAGAGTGAAAATGTTATATGCAATACAAATCTTACAAAAGAATGAATTAAAATGCCTTTTTTGGTTAAAAGAAGTGAAAACGAAAGCGATTCAACACGGCAAAGGCAATTCGGTAAGAAATTAACAACAACAATGTCCCTTCTTCTCTGGTTCGTCTAGGTCGACCTCGTCGGAAAGGCCGAAATATCTGATCAAACCAGGATGCAATCTAAAAGTGATCAACATTCAAATTAAATAATATAATAAAATCACTTGAAATGCAAGGGGCGATCAGATGGCTGCAGTAAGATCTCCCCGTCCAGGTTCCACGCGCCCGAATCCTCCTGATCAGCTGATTTGTCAGTACCCTCCTCTGGTGGGACGATCAGTGCCTCCGGGGTGAACTTCCAACGGGACACACGGTAAACTTTGATGTCCGGATATTCACTCCTGATAAAACGTGCTCCATACATTGCTACCTTTAATTAATTATATGATTTAAATATGATGAAAAAAAAAATTACCACACCTTTCTGATTATTTGCATGTTGGTGAATCGGGAAACTTTTGGAATCAACGCCAAATCCATCGTGCCGTCATTGAGTCCGGTGTATGGGGCAAGGCCGTACGGAGTGAACGGAGAGACGCACGGAATGACACAGCAAATAACGTGGGAAAAGTTTGCTTGCCAATGAAACGGAAAGCTGTCATCTGGTGGTGTTTTCCTTAAATAATAATTGTTTAATTAATAAAAAAGCATTAATGAAGACCCCAAACAAATGTCGCAAGGGCCGATGCAGGGCGGAATGTTGGTGGGGTTGGACGGCCCCACACTTGTGCTTAGTGGGAGTTGAGATGGGCTCAGTGCGAAGGAAACGCGTCCAAAATATGTTGGGTTGCGAATGGACGTGCGTAGTGCAGAATACAAATATCGGACGGGGCCCAAACAGCGGTAACGTTCGGAATCGCGTAACACATCTCCAAGCCTAAAGCAATAATTAATACTTTTTATGAAAAATTGAGCGTTTTACCAGCCACACGAAATTGCGTCGCCAGAAAACCGTGAAAGATTTCCATTCTCGTACACCGCACAAACATCAACCAAACGTTCGCTTCCGATAGCTGCATGAATTGCTGCAGTCGGATAGTCGTTGATCCCATGCACCGATGAAACGATTGAATTTGCAGAGCCGGCCCCGATTATGCCCAGGCGAACTCGGGGCCTGTCCAACGATACTTCGGCGTTGTTGTAGTCTTTTCCGTGCTCGATTTGCGTTCTAAAATTGTTTATTTTATTGGTCTTCGAGAAAAAAAAGAAAAGAACCGAATGATGGCAGCTGATAATATTTCGTTGAAAAGTCCGTCTCCGCCAACCGAAATAATGCCGTCAATGCCTTCCCATTGGGTAGCACTCAATTCTCGCACAGTTTCCAATGCGTGGTCGGCTCTATCCGTTTTGCACACTTCGTAAGTTACATTTGCCAATTTGAAGATCGGTTCGACCTAAAAAGACAAACCCAGCCATTTACTATATTATAATCTTTCGTTGTAAGTATTAAATGCGTTTCTACTAAAATGCCGAAATTGGAACTAGGTAGTGCAGTTTGTGTCCTATATTTTGCAAATTAAAAAAGCCATTTTTTCATTGATTCCATATCATAAAAGTGTTTTCTAGGGGGTTTCTTGGGCGTAGAATCCGAATCTGACCTCTGTTTGAACGATCTCAAACCCCGGAACGAATTTGAACATTTTTTTTTGTCAAAATTCAAAAATTTCCAAGAAGCTATTTTGGCCTCGAAAGCATTCAGCAAGCATGAATTCGGTCATTACTTGCCTTTTCAGTATTTTTTCTGAAGATTTTGAGGCCAAAAGAAACAAAAAGACCACCTCCTTTTTCCAAATAGAAGTTGCAATGCCTTTCCCACCGAACGGATTGATGAAGACGAGCAGGAATTTCGGCCGCTGTTTTTGAGCTGAAAACCCCCGATTTTCTTTGCTATAACATCGGAATCACCAGAAAGTGCATCTCCCAACAATGCAGCCCATTGTTTCATGTCGACATTCGTTTGAAACTTAATGGCACACTCGCGAACCCGCCAGGTGTAGACATCCCGCCGATACGTGTAGTAAAGATAGAGGAAGTTGCTGGGTTCAGTAGCTATACTTTCAGCTGGAACACCGCCTCGCAATTTTATTTGTTGTGAACGAACGGCGATCACAAAATTGAGTGGCACCGAATTGTGCCGAATGGGCTTTGATTTTGGACTAAATTTCAAAATGATTTACTTCTTAATGACCAAAAAATCATACTCCAATAATGCGATGGCGAGCAAATTTTCCTCGAGCACTATCCTTAAGGCAACAGAAATAATTCGCAAGCAAAGAATTTTTGAGTTTGAATGATACCTATGAAGCCTTAGCCCATTCCCGTTGAAGTTCACCATTGTGGTAATCTGCGAATTAACAACTTCGTCGTTTATAAGTGCCATGCTATCCGTTTATCTAAAGATTAATTGGGGACTAGACTCGCGAACCCGAATTCGAACGGTTAGTCGAAAAATCAATACCAATAAATTTTCAATCCAAATATTAAATTTGTATGGAAGATATTCGAACGTGTTGGTAATAATAAATCTTTGGCGTTCTGTGAAAAAACTTCAAATTTTAGAAAATTATTTGTAAATGTGCAGATTTTCCTGATTTTTGGACAGAAATTTACCACTTTTTCAGCAAATAAGCTGAAAAAATTGTTCTGAAAAATCACCACAAAAATTGGTGTTTTCAAAATCTGCAAACCCTACCAAATTTAGAATGGAATATGCTGTTGCCTCTAGAAGAATATACGTATGCAAAAACCACGAAATACAACCGTTAAGCTGAGATTTAAGGCCTCAAATTTTCAGCTTATTCTGTTTTTCGTGTACCTTCGTAATGTCAGGCTTATTGATTGATTGACCGCATATCCATCCCATTGTTTTTAAATATAAGCCTACTCAATATTATGAATAGATCCCTTTTCTGAAGATACGTCATATCTTTGTAGCTTTATCCGCCAGTGTACGTTTCATTTTCCTCTTTAATTATATCGCAGAAAAGAATAAATTAAACAATACAGAGATCACAAGTATAAATACTTATTTTTACAAAGAAAATTTAAAAGTGAGTTCCCATCAGATGTGAATGATGTAATTAGGGCATTTTCACAATGTCGTTCATTTAGAAACAGAAATATTTAGTATTTGCATTTCATTATGAAACAAATAAATGTTTTCGAAGAGTTCTAACTCTAATTATTAGCATGGTATTCTATCTGGGGAAGATCTTTCGGGGTAACCTTTCATTCCTGATGACTTGAAGATGAATTGGCCATCGCCACATCGGCCGCCACTTCCAAGCCCAGTGGCTCTGAATACGAACCGTCTCCTCTTTTCTCCAACGGTCGCTCTCGAACAGAATGTTCAGTTATTGGGCGTTTGAGTTTGTTAAGCGACCGTGGTAATAGGGGCACAACAACACATCCGACTCCCTTCAAGTAAACGGTTAAGCCAACAACTTTTTCTTCATTATTTATTACCCCCTCGTGGATTCTCATCGGCGCCGACTTTTCCCATCGATTTTGTGTCGGATGGTAAACTTCCACGGAGCTCAAATTGTTCTAGAATTTGATTTCGGTAAATAATCGGTGGAAACAATGAATTTTGCTCAATTCCCCACCTCTCCATCATATCCACCAACCGCGTAGAGCAAATCCCCGTTGGTCACCAAAGAAACTCGGGCTCTGCTCACACTCATCGGCGCTATGTACACCCATTGGTTCTGAGAATATGGAAAGTGTCAACAGCAACAAAAAAGCTATGAAATGAGGTCATTTCTGGACGGGCAGCTCGAATACGCCCTCTGTTCATGTCCAGTGATCCATACCAATTCAATAAACAATTTCCCACCGTGTCCGGGTCATACACTTCCGCGGTCGACACGAATTCTCCGTTGTAATAGCTTAAAATTGGCACAGTGATAGCGGTGTACTCACAAAGTCTCCTAACCCTCCGACGGCGTAAATTTTGTCTTGGAAAGTCGTTGCCGCCAATCGACCTAAAGGAATAAATAAATTGTTAATTAAAAGGGGCAGTCACATCTCGGTTGCTGCATTGGCGCAACTCTTTCCCACCGCTGAGAGATCGGATCGAATCTTTCGACAGTATTGAAGATCGAAACACCGTTATGTCCGCCAATCACTTAAACGAGAAAAACAAATTCGCAACAAAAAAAAACGATGGAAATCGGCAGAAAGAGAAAAGAATTAAATTGACCGTAAATTAGGCCCTTGGCGACGGCTGACGCGGCCGCGCAACGACTCGCGAGCATTGGGGGGCGTGCAAACCATTGCTTTTTTCTGACGTCGAAAGACTCGACGGAATCTCTGAAATCAAACAAAATTGAAAAAAAGAAATATATTAAACATTGTCAAATCGAAGTTAACATTTCAACTAACAATGCGTGGTTTCCGTCGTATCCGCCACAAACAAAAAGATGCTCTCCCAATGTAATTGCGCACATCGCCGACCGTCGCTTTAGCATTGGAGAAAGCTGAAATGGGGGCAAAATAAAGGACGAATCGGCCAAAAAGCGCACCGTGTCCCATTGGTTAGTCCTCGTATCGAACATCTGAATTAAATTATAATTTTATGCATCAAAACATTTAAATACCTCGGCACATTTTAATCGTTCCGTGCCATTATAACCGCCGACCACATAAATTTTCCGGTCAAAAACGGCAATTCCAATTCTAAAACAAAAAAAAAACTTTCAAAACCATACCAGGACCAAGATAACGTGGGAAATTTCAAAATCTGACCACAATTTTTGTCTAAAGAAATTATCTCAAAAATTTCCTTGTCCTCTGAGAAAGCATTGACTTTCCCAAACTCCATTTTTTGGTGGACGGATCGTAATATTCGACGGCGGACGGCGACTGTTGAAGCTGATTGATCCCTCCCATGGCGTAGATTCTGCCGGGCATGTCCGTACAGATGCGGACGGTTGTCTTGAATCTGGTGCTGAACTGGGACTGTCGTTCTGAAAAGGCGACCATTTATCTGACCAAAACATTCACTCATTCTCTTCTTAACGGACCGGGCACAAGATGGAAGTTCTTTGCCTCGTCGATCAGATCGCGGCATTCCATGGACGAATGGAACAACGGATGTTTTGACACCTCGTCGATGATGAACGCAGGCCGAAGAAACGGCATTCGGACAGTCGCCAAAAGACTGAAAGTGGCATGCATTAACAGGATCTGAAAAAAAACCCTATAACCAATTCGTAAATTTAAAAATGTTTAAAAAAATTCCCGATGCAGACACCTCCGACAGACCTCTTCAACGAAAACCAAGGCTAGATACAGCTCTGGTATCAAGTAAAAAAACCCGTACATTTTCTCCCACTCCAACCAAACAAACTTCGGAGCAAAAACGTGTCGGCTCGGCGCGTCGTATTCCAACCATCGGATGAGAGCCTCGAAGACACATTCTTCCGAGTCAACGTGTAAATGGTCCCAATTTAGGATTTGGACCAGTGTCTGGAAGTCCAACTGAACGAACTCCTCCGACTTGGACACCGACTCGAAAAAGCGTTGGATAAAGCAGTCGGTGCCGATCACAGCTGAAAGGTGCCAACGTTTTGGAATTCAGCCAAATGGACGAACCTTGGGGAGCATTGTAAAGCATAGCGAACTTTCGGATGGAAAAAACATTCTGTTCTGTGATTTGAGCCTTTAGCATATCCGAACAACGGCTGGAGAGCACGGAGAGTTGGAGGTAATCCTGGAATACATTTTATTGGAGACCAATTTTAGATAAATCACCGCCGCTTTAAGCAGTCGTTCCATATTAGCGGAAGTGAATTTTACGCGTCCTTAATTTATTAGGAAATTAAATTTGTCCATAGCAGCCCACCCGTGTAGACAAAATTCAGAATCGTCTCCATAATTTCAGCGTCAATGGCTTAATTTTTTTAAAATGAAATTGGGGAAAACCCGGATAGCTGCCCCCCCACTATTTAAAAAAATATATAATTTGTTTTTCAAAGTTGATAAAAAGGTGTTTCTAGGGGTTTTCGGGGGGCGTAGAATCCGATTCTGACATCCATGAGCAATTCCGAACCCCGGACCCGAATTCGAACAATTTTTCAAAAATTCATATGTAAAAAAAAATTTGTGGCCTCAAAATCATTCAAATAGCACAAACTTACAACGAAAAGGCAAGTAATGATCGAAACTATTATGAAAAACCCCCCAAAATAAAAATTTGTTTAAAATAATCATAAACGAAATTAATTTTTAAAAAACCACATAATTCGGGGCTCAGAGTTAAACCACACAATTCGGGGCTCAGAGTTAAAGAAATTCAGTGATTTTCACGTACAAATCGACCCCACTCACTGTTCAAGTGAACTGCATTGGAACGCGCCTCGACCATTTCTGACGTGAACATTTTCATAAAATATGGCACAGTTGCGGCCAAGACGACTTTGTGAGCCCTAAAAGTGCTGCCCTCCACCTCAATCTCAAAATCGCACATTTTGCCGGCCAAGCGCAATTCGTTGAAGTTCCCATACGAAGCAATTGCCAACTCCCGCGAACAGTCCACCAAATTGACGTCCGCATCCTCCTGATCCTCAAAGGCGATAGAAATGTCAAGAACGGAACTCATCTTTTCTGTCTCTTCAAAAAACTCGCAAATAACAAAAAGCATCAATATAGGGAAGGGAAAAAGACGAGATGTTATGGATCAAAAACTCAAGACCAAATTTTGCAGACATTCTTCCAGAATTCCCATTTTACTCTTTTTGTAAAATTTTTTGTTGGCATTTCGTTTGACCGGTATTTGAAAATGTTTTTTGTACGTAATCCTGTTTTGTTTTTTTGATCCCGATTTTTCCTTAAACTCCCGATCTTGCTCTGCTCACTCTATCTACAATAAAAATTTGTAAAAATCATCAGTTTTTTTGGCACAAGTTTTCTGGTTCGCCAAATCATTATCTCGCTTACAAAGTTTCTTTTTATCACTAACTCATCAACCAAATGGACGGAGGACGACGATTCGTTCCCACAAATCAAACATTTCGACACCATTCGAAAGCTTGCAATGTGTAGAAGCTTTCATACCTATCAGAATTCGCCCCGCCCCTCAACTTTTGAATTTATCTAATTTACAATTAGTGTTTGGCTACCTGGATCCGGAATTACAACTAATTTGGTTCTTCCTATTCAGTGTTAAAATCAAATGAAAGTAATTGATGAGTCAGAGGAACCGATAACCAGCGCTCTGGAAACTGTTCTGCTCAACTTGGGAAATCTTTCGGTGGATGCTGTGCAACCTTTAAAGAAATCAGAGAGGATAGAGCAGTCTTTTGGAAAGGATAAACTTGCAGAAATGCAGAGGAGAAGGTAACAGTGTGATGCCTTTTCTTAATATTTGGACTTTTCAAAAAACGGGTGCCCGTATCTGTATCTGTACCTCGGAAAGGCGGTCTGTATCTATAAAAGTACGGAAAAGTAGTACCTCGGAATGGGTAAAAAGACGATTCGTTCCTGGGCGATTCGTTCCCCCCCCCCCGATTCGTTCCCTTTTTTTGTTATAACTTCTTTCTAATCCAACCAAATCAAACATTTTTGATATCATTCGAAAGCTTACAACTAGTAGAAGCTTTCAAAAACTAAGCGATTAGCCAAATCTCAAAAGTTGTGGCCAGAAAACGCTTTTTTGTCATAACTTTTTGGAAACTGGGCCAATCGCTTAGCTTTTGCTTTTGAAAGCTTCTACCAATTGTAAGCTTTCGAATTATCAAAAATGTTTGATTTGGTTGGATTAGAAAGAAGTTATAACGAAGAAAGTCAAAAAAAGGGACGAATCGGGGGGGGGGGGCGAATCGGCACAAATCGTCCTCCGTTTCTCGGAATGGCGGTCTGTATCTATAAAAGTACAGACTTCCGAGGCCTCTATGTACAGTACATACAGGGGAAGTACAGACTATACAGGTTCTTGGTTGGTTACTGATACGGACGCTTTTGTTTCAACCTGGTTTATAATACCTGAATATGATTTT
Source organism: Globodera rostochiensis (assembly GCA_018350325.1). Classification (NCBI taxonomy): domain Eukaryota; kingdom Metazoa; phylum Nematoda; class Chromadorea; order Rhabditida; family Heteroderidae; genus Globodera; species Globodera rostochiensis. The sequence goes on from JAEVLN010000020.1 coordinate 670,656, forward strand.
TACTTTTAAGCGATGGTCAATTATCAAAACTGCCGTTGCGTTACATTCCCTACAAAGTGCCGCGCAGACTTTTACTCGCTTTGCAACGCCACCGACTGATAGAACGACAGCGCAACAGTCAAAGTGCCGCTGTTCCGTTATCTGATGGGAACTCTCTGCCGAATGCGCGCCTCGTCGGGTGCGACTTTGATGGACGTTCTCTTCCGTCTGTTTCCAATGGTTTGTGACAGGACCGTAACAAGCCACGGATTTTGGCAGAGGGAGTTATGTACGCAAACAGGGCCGCATTTAGGAAAAAGTTTCGGGGTGGGGGGAGTCCGATTTTTAGTGTTTAATTTGAATTTTCGATCCTGTCCCAGGCTTTTGCAATTGGCCTATCTTAAATTCCGATCTCACTCTACCCCACTTCAGAAACGGGCAGACAAGCGATGATGGGGAAAGAAAGGTCTTCCCCCTCTCCTCCGTCCTTGGCCTTCACTTCCTATCGCATTGTTCCCCCGATGAGGCCACGACCCTGTTGGCTCCAGCACACCCAAACTCCCGCTGAGTGTCCAACGGCAGAAATGGGGTCGGCGAGTGAGAGTGACACAACGACGAGCACCGGAAGGGATGATGATGGACAGCAGCAGACCCGGGACTTTGGCTTGGCTGAACTGACAGACTACTTCCAACACTTTGTGTGCCTGTGCTCGCCTCGAATGTCGGACCAGGCGCAGAGTATGTACGCATGAGAGGACTGTGTGGCATGGGATGACAGTGACTCAATATCTCTTTTTGTGTGTTTATTCTGATATTGTAAACGTTTAATATCAGTAAACTTGAATTCGGACGACAAATTAAGTTAGGTGGAAATTTTACATAATTTTTTAAATACGAAAAAAGGTAATTTTCGGTTTTGTGATCGTAAATTCAAATAAAAAAGGCAACAAAAGCGTAACTAGAACACAGTTTTCGAAATACAAAAATCCTTGAAACCCTTCGATTAAGGGTGGTTAGCCAAAAAAGTAGATTTATTGGGTGCATTTTTGAGTAAGGAAAAAGATTTTCTTCAAAACTTCTTGATAAAAAAATTCAAAATCGTTAAAACGACGAAGTCTCCGACTAAAAATGTTTTTTCGTGCTTAAACCTCGATAAAACAGCTGCAGAAAAAAAAAATTAAAAATCCTCGCCCTAATTATTAGTTGGTATGTCAACAATGCCCATTCATTCACAAATACGATATTTAACTTAAGGCTATGCATCTACCGTTTATTCTGCTATTTTTAGCGACCTTTCGCAATCCAAATATAATGGTACACAAAAAGGGTTTATTAAAAGGAGAGCGTGAATTATGGAAATTAAATTTATGTGGGACAATGGTAAAAATGGGAAAGGTGAAAGGGGGGGGGGGGGGAGGTTGGCAATTAGCTGTTTGCTGCCATAAGTCTCGCTTTAGCACATTCTGCACAGAGAATATCCGCCCCATCTGTGATAAATCCTTTGCCCACCAAACTGACGGTGCATTGACTGCACAAGAAACTAAAAGTTAAAATACTTTGGACAAAACAGAATAAACGCCTTCAGAGGCTGCTGAGCATGTGGGATTGCTCAAAACCACTGAATATTTTGTTCTTCGGCCGGCCCCGAAGGCTTTCTGGCTTAATGTGATTTTTCGTACCAATCATTGTGCCAATGCCGATCCTCGAACGAGATGAACTTCGCCCCGCCAATGCCTAAAACAGACAAAAATACGCTATTAGTCACCTTTTTCAACGGCAACTCACCGGTGATTGGTTTGACGCAAGCGGAACATCGTTTGGCGAACAGCTCGCCGTAGCAATCCGCACAGTATGGCTTCTCATCCTTGGAGGTAAACCGTTGGCCAGCCAGCGAACTATTGCAATTGGTGCAGCAAAAACACTCCCGATGCCACGGTTCGTTTTTGTAAGTGACTCCGCCAGTGCTTATCACCTGAGAATAACAATTCGATTTGACCCAAAAATTGCCGTTGGAATGTATAAAATGTTCTAAATTAATCTGAAGATCCTCACTTTAATTATTTATCATCACATCGATAACCTCGGCATTACGCCCATTTCACCCCCCCCTTCCCCCACCTTCTTGCACTTGCAGCAGCGGGTGGCAAATTTCTCCTCGTAGCAGGGGGCACAGTACACCTCCTCGTTCTTTGGGATGAAACTCCGCGTGCCGATGGGCGTTTTGCAGAGGGCACAACAGAAGCATTTGTCGTGCCATTGCTTCCCTTTGTACTCCATCTTCTTCATTCCTGCACAAAAGAACAATTTAATGACGTTTACGGCACAATTTATGCTTACCCGCTTTAAATATTTCACCACATCCATCACATCGTATGGCAAATGCTTGGTCGTAACAATTGGAGCAAAAGATCCGTTCATTTTTGCTGCCAAACGGTTTGTCCACAAGTGAAATTTTGCACATGGAACAGAGGAAACAATCTTCGTGCCAGTGCTTGTCTTTGTAGGACAAATCCTAGAAAAATAATTTGTTTCGCCATATTCTCGCAAAACGCCAAAAACACTGTTCACTCGCGTTTTGTTCACTTTGGAATCGATGCCGATGTGCTTCTGACATTCGTCGCACACATTCGCGAATATTTCCTCGTAACATTTGATGCAATAGGGGTGGTCATCTCGCAAAATGTAACGTTGGCCCGTCAATTGGCTATCGCATTGCCAACAACAGAAGTGGTCACTGTGCCAGTCCTTGTTCATCGCTTTTGTGTATTCACCGGCAAAAATCAACTGAATGACAAAACCATTAACACAATTTAAAACAAAAACTCGACTAAAGATGGAACTGACAATGAGACCAAAATGACAGGAGAGAGTAAGACAATAACTAATTTTCGAGTAAAGACGGGGGGAGGACGAACGAAATAGGAGGACTCAACTGCCCTTCGGAAAGGGGTCCCCGGGCAGCACACAGCCCGACAAGCAGAACTTGTGGGCACATTGGAAGAAGAAATCCCGTGGGGAAAATCGCTCATTTCTCTTAGAGAAGTCTTTTCTTTCGCTCGCCAATATCCAATTTTTCCGCCGACTGCCGGACGAATGGGGCGGGGGGGGGGGGGGGGGGGGGGGGGGGGAACGGCACAGAAGAGGCGACCGACAAATTGGAGCCAAAAATAAAGAATTGGACGCACTGACAAATAATGTGCACACAAATCCGTCCAAATGTGTAATTAAAGAAGCATTTCGACAATTAAAATGCTTCCCACCCGTTCCCATTTCTGAGTGAAAAGTTACTGTTCCTAAATTTATATCAAACAGTTTTTCTAATTATGTTTAATAATAAAATAGCAGGGATTGAATTGTTTGTTTCTATGAATTTAAAAACAGATGGCGAATTTTGCTTTAAAGGCTTTCCTTAGATGAAACATTTAAAAAGGAATGACAGCGAAAGGCCACATTAGGGCTGATTGAACAAATGGCCAAAAAGGGATGGCCTGCAAAAGGGACGGGAACGCTGTGAGTCAATTCCCATAAGGATTCTAACATCATTCTAAAAACAAATTAAATTATCGAGGTTTCCATCAAGTGATTACATGTCACAAAAACAAAATGAAAAATTCAGGAGTTTTGCTACATCAAAACTCTGATTTAGGGTATTATTCCCGGAAAAGAATTAATAATATTCATGAAGAAGTGTCAGAACCGAAAAGTGTAATCATTGGAACCGAATAAAGACGAATTGCGTTGTAGGGGAAGGTTTAAATGTGTGAAAGGAGGGAATTGATCGGATCAATGGCGAAAAACGGATCAGAAAGGGTGATGGAGAGGGGTGAAAGGCGAAGTCGTGGATTTGAGAAGAACCTGATGATGAGACACCGGTGGGGTGAGGGAGGGGGCTGGTGGAGGAAGAGCTTCTGTTGGTTGGAAGGCGGATGGGGGGGGGAGACTTGGGAGGTTGAGGGCGTGGGGAAGGAGGTGTGGGACAGAACATGATTAATCGTTGCAACACAACCACCGGAGATCGATGGATATTAGTCCTCCCGATTGGCCCTATAATTGGCCAGTCAAAAGTGGAATGGAATCAAATGCTTTTCCACAACCAAATACTGAACAAATTTGGGCTCTTATTATTTTTTGCCAAAATAGAAACGAAACCACTTTCGGAAAAAAATCCAAATTAAACTATAAAGAAGTTTAGAGTGGGTTTACGTAGGGAGAACAATAGACAGAATGCCAAGCGTAACGCCAATATTAAAACAGAGGATTGAGCATGGGGACTTTAAAGATGTACTGGAGTGGTCCCCTCGAGGCAGTTGTTCCTCACTCCCCAATTCTTTGTCTTAAGTCAGTGGTGGTAAAATGAGGGTGGAAGGCGGAGAAAGTTGTCAAAGATGTTAACGAAGTGGGGGGGGGGGGATGACGGCAAAATGAACTTAATTGAGACGAGCCATCAAAGACATTTGGTATTAACTACAACGAGACGGTGGTTGTTTCGCATTCACCCAAGACACCAATGGGGAAACACACCTCGTCGCATGCCGAACAGCGCGGTTTGTGTAACTCTGCAAAATGGCGCTCACAAAAGACCTTCTCGTCCCGGACACAATAAGTGAGGTCGACGAGCAACTAAAGGTTTCAGCGACTCAAAGAAAAACTTCCAAAGGTCACTTATTTCAACTCAAAATATTGTTATTCTTACGGTCAACCTTTGAGAGCCCCCCCCCCCCTCTGTTTGCCCTTGCCTGATCACAAGTGCAACACGCAAAACAGGCGGCATGCCATCCAGTGGACTCGCCCAACTTCGGTGCTATGACGCCCATCTCATTGCGTTCAACGACACCTCGGCACTTCCGACATTCCTCAAAAGGCAATTGTGGGATTGTTTGGATCTCGAAGCAAATACAATTGCTTTCGGCAAATTCGTGTTGATGAATCCAATGTCCAGCGCCACTTCGTTGCGGGCATTCACAAATTCCTCGTAGAGACGACGTTCCTGCGGTGTTTTCAAATGCTTGCAGTACGCAATGGACAGGTCCTGACGCGGCAACTGAATCATCAACTGCTTTTCCCGATTCTTTTCACCGATGCTGTTTAGACGGGGTATCATGTGGTTCGGCAACTGATGAAAAGCAAATTCAATTCCAGATAATTTAAATGATTAGAAATAACCGACCTGTGACATGTACTCCTCGATCTGAATATTTGATTTACCGTTTTGCTCGTAAAAGCAAGTTCATTGGCAAGAAATATAGTAATTACGACTTCCCCCCCCCTCCCCCTCACTTTGATTCTACTAATGCCAGGCGGCACCCACGCGTAGCCGTGCCCAACGGAGCCAATGCCTGCAATGTCGCTGTTGTTCTGTTGCTGCTGTGCTCCGCCGCTTTGCTGCTGTTGTGAGAGTTTCCGCTGTTGCAACACTTTGGCCATCTCTGAAGACGATTTGAGGCCGAGTCGTTCGTACACACTCAATGCCTGGTTGCTGCTGGGCTCGTGTTCGTTTCGGTCGCACTTGCAATGCACACAAACTTTCCTTTAATGAGCTTAATTTATGCAGCAACAATAAAATGCTAATTTGTAAGGAAAAATAAATCGCATTTTGTTACCGATGAAGTGAATTAAAGGGATTTTCTATGATAAAAGCGGAAAAATGCGTATTAATCTAAGTGCAAAATCAGTTAAAGAAGAAATCGAATTGAATGATTCTAAGAGCAGCAACAACGAGGCGAGATTAAAATTGAATTGACGAACTTGTTCCAGCCAACTTGCCAATTCAACTTTATCACATTTCAAACACAAAATATCAAAATCAATTGGGAAATAAAAGTGGCGAACGATGAAAAGGAAAGGAATGAGAAAGGATCGGTTTATGCAATAGCGCCCGGCTGAATGAGGGGAATGTGAGTGGGGGGAGGAGGGGAGGGAGGGGGGGGGGGGGGGGGGGGGGGTACGGCGAGTGCAGTGAGTAAACAGGCGGGAGGGGACATGCGAAGCGGACAATGTTTTTGTCTTTTCCCCTCGGATGAATTGTGGCAGCAGATTCGCCATTCCCAATTCGGGATTTGGCGGGGAAGAGGGTGGAGTGGGAGGGGGGGGGGGGGGGGGGGGAAGTCCCCAAAGACTGCGGAGATGGAAGGCATTGCATAATAAATCATCCCCCGTGGTATAGCCAACAAATCCAAAATATGGCCAAAAGCGGGAGAAAGTGACTGCATCGGTGGTTTTTAATCTCGAAAACGAAAAAAGCACACAAATTCAATCAAACCAAAAATGATTTTTCTATTTTGGATCAATGTTGCTCAACCCCCAGCATGAAATATGAATAAACTTACACCGCCCTATCGGTCTGAAGCATCCGACGACGATTCGTTCCTCCAACCGTAAAAGCGGAGAAATTGCCGCAAAACGAAGAAATTATAATTGCCAAATGCCAAACGAAGACATAACATGCAGATGAGACCAAAGGCCGTCCTACGCCGGGCCAAAAATAGAATATAATTAAAATATAATTGAGCAAACGCCGATGAGATGTCCTGAACAACGCAGCAAATTGTTGATTTAAAAAAAAAGATTCAAAGAAGAAGAGAGGACGACGTTCAATTTGAAAAATGTGGGATTTGATTGAGCTTTGAGGCACAGTTGTGGCCAATTAAAGAAGGGAAGGAAAGAGGAATAAGCGAACGAAAAAGAAAGGCCGACATGCTTTTACTAGATAAATCAGCCTGGGCTCGTCACAATCAGTCAACTCATTGAAGTAAAAAGGAATATTTGAGGGGATGAGGAAGTGAATGAATGCAATGTTTGGAGAATGACGGGAAGCTTCAAGTAATTTAACTCTGCTCTCCTCAATTTCTTCGATTGCAAATATCGAAATTCTTACGCTTTGGTGGGATGATGGATTTAGTGAGAAGTGCCCTTCCCTCTCTCCATTTCCCACCTCTTCCAAACAATTTCTTAAATATTCCACGGAGTTTCTCAGTTTCTCCATTTCGCCATTTTTGACCTACAGAAGAAGATAAGATGAGGAGGAGGAGAGAATGGGCAGGCACCCGAGGGCAGAAAGGAAAGGATGTGGAGGGGGGGGGGGGGGGGGGAAGGGGAAATGGCATCCGAAAAGTCCCCCTCCCCCCTTCTCACGGCCTTCCTACTTCCGCTGGCCGCTCCTAATGCCATTTTCGCCATATAAATCTCACCCAAAGGCATGGAGCCCCGTCGTGCGATGGCATTTGTTCTTCTGAAGGCAGCAATCCCCCCCCCCTCAACACACCCAACACCCCCCCCCCCCCCTCAACACACCCAACACCCCCCCCCCCTCCCCTCTTGCACAAAGTGTTAAATTGGAAGCAAAAAGCAAGAGAGAAAATGAAGGAGCAAAAACGGGAAAAATGGATTGGTAATCCAGCTTTGTCAGAAAGAAGATGATAAATTGCCGAACGACAAAATACAATTTTAACACCAAAATGTGTGGACGGGTAAAAATGGTTGATTTTCAATGCAGAGATTTGAAGAGATGACATAAATGTCTCCGAAAAGAAAGTGGAACTTTGCTTCAAACAATGCGCATGTCATTTGCATTAGTCTGTTCTTAATAATTGCGTAAATGCAAAATAATCCACACTAAATACTTTCTATAAAGTATTCAAGGTTATGCAACAGAAAAAAAATTCTCCGTTTTTTAAAATTATTTGTTGTTGCAGAAAGCACAATGTTTGGGTAATTCCAAAATTAGCCATTCCATTTTTGTCACTACTGCCCTTCGGTTATAAACATTTTTGCCATTAGTCTCCGTCCCATTTTGCTTTAACAGGCGAGCAGTTAGCGTCATTCTCTCATAACATAAATGATGAATGAGGCATAACAATGAGAGGTTTTGAGAGGACAAAAGAAAGAGGAGGAGGTGGAAAGAGAATAGAAAGGAGGAGGCAAAAGTATAAAAGAGCGGAATAAGCAGTCAGAAAACCGATTCCGTCCCTTTTACTGTTATTGATTCTGAAAACAAAAATGGACCAACCGCCAGGTGTGGGGCCGAAACCCATAGCAATTGCAGATGGCCATCCGGGAACAAGGCTGGCCCACCTGAGAATCATTCATTCGTCATTGCCCACCCCGCCGCTTATTTTGCTGCTTTCCCTTAGCCCACCTCCACGTCGATGACGTGTGCCATTTGTATGTTGCGTGCGTTGTCACCGCCGCTCGACGAGGAACGCTCCGCAATGCCGGCCCCGATGCTGCTGTTTGAACGCCAGCGATTCTGTCCCGGAGTGCCACCAAAAATGCTCTGGAAAGAAAGAAGGAGCAAATGGGTTAATCAGAATTTGCGAAAAAAGCAAAACGTATGAATGAACAAACGAACACACACAACGTGAAGGAATGTGTTAAAAGACCTGTTGGAATCTGCGACGCCAACTCATTAGTGTGTGTGTGTGTTTTTTTTGTGAAGAGAGCCGAAAAAAACCCAAAAAATGTTTTTAACGAAACAATTGTGCCGTTTCAGTCAATTTTATGGATTAATGGTGGTACCGAAAAAATTTTATGTGTGGGAGTCCGCAATTTCCGCTAAATTAGTCTTTTTCGTTATGCCACGATTGGTAGCTTCGTATATTTGTGGTACTTTTGGAGGACATTAGGGAAATGGGAGAAGTGAGAGAAAAACGAATAGAATTCATTGGATTTTAATTAATGTATGTTAATCTAGCTTTAATTCGCTTAAAAAAAGAGAACATCAGATGATGAGCATAGGTTAAGCACCAAATTTAACGGAATGAAATTTTGTGCTAAAATTTTGTTACGAAAAGTGACATAAACGAGAGAAAAAGGAAATTAAAAGGAGAAACCGTCACTATATTATTTATGAATTGCAGGATAAGAGGAAAGAAACATGGACTAAGGGGAAGGGGGGCGAACAGTGGCAAGGAGAAGCCGAAGGGCCAAAGGAGAAGCAGAAGAGCCAATCCCCCCCCCCCTCTCCAAATCCCCCCCCCCCACAGCACACACATTTTGGCACTGGCATTCATCCCCATTTACTCTGTTATGTTTTGTGTGGGCTTAGCGAGGGGAAAACGTTGGTGGAGGGAAGAAAGAACGGGCAAAAGAGGATGGGGGTGGGAGAAGGGTTGGATGATGAGGACGGAGAATCCGTGGGATGGACGAGGGTGCCAGCCCAACTTGGAGGTCCGACGAGATTTGGGCACTCGGCCGAATGCCATGAGAAGTTAAGCTTACGACACCGACAGAAGCAGACGAAAAACCCTGCAGAGAAAAGCGATGGACCGGAAAAATCCGGTGGACTAACTGGACGAGACACGGAGGAGAACCGACGGAACAAACGCCCCCCCCCCCCCCATCTCTGCCCCAAATTCAATTCGCAATCTCTCCCCCCGTCCAAAAGACTTTTCACTCAATTGACCAAAAACTGTCTCTACCAATAAATGTTTTGAAAGTGAAGGCTTAAAAGACGCGTTTAAGGACGTTGGCAAACAAAAAAAAGTCGTCTCAAAAACAGAAGGTCGGAAAAACAATCGATTCAACCGAAATGTGCGATTATTCCCCCCAACCCCCCACCTTTGTTGGCTGTTGCTCTTCGACTGTCGTGTTTCTTCGTACGTTTTGTTGCCATTTTAGCCGCTCTCCGGTGAGAACACTTCTGAATCCTCCCTCGAAGATTTTCTGGCCGAGTTGGTCCATTGCCCCGGTCATTTTTAAATTAATATTCGACCTCCCTGAAAATATCAAAATTATTTTAATTAAATATTTTTGTTTGGTACCATTCACAAACAAATTTTGCGTTGTTTTGATCGCTGAAGAGGGCCGTCGAACGACCAGAGGTGGCTGGTTGAGCACAGCGGACGGTTTGACGACTTTGGAACGGCAATATTCCACAAGGGCACCCTCCTCAAACTCGGCATCATCATCGTCTTTATTATACTGTAAAGGAATTTCTGTTTCGGAAAATGTCATTTAAATTCAAAGCCATACTCGAGGGTCGTCGGTCACGTCTTCAATGCGAAGACTATCGTCCTTCAGCCCGACATTTCCTGGTCCCGAATTCCGACGTCCATTGGCATCCGTTGACGAATTCGCACACGGCCGCTTGAAGGGATGAACAGTTGCGATCATCGCCATGTTTTCGTGGACGGAAATATTTGAGTCAGCGTTTGACTGCAAAGGTTAGGGGTAAAATCCAACACAAAACGCACTCATCACAAAGCAATTTAAGGCATGAAAATTAACGAAACCAAAAACAGAAAATAAGAAAAAGAAACAGAAAAAGGAAGCCCAAAAGCCTATCTTTTTAATAAAAGAAATCGTCGTTGCTCGAATTCTGTTTTTAATCCATCAAAGGAAAATGAAACGATTGGCGAATTGATGGGAAGGAAACCGATCAAAAGACGACGAGTGTTCGTTCCCGCCTCAGAACGGACTATTCTTCGCCTATTTCCATTCGATGACCTCAATTTTGTTCAATCGAATTTTAAACGCACAAATCGCCTCCATCACCAGCACTTAACCATCCAAACAAAACAAAAAAAAGAAACCTTTTTTGCGCATTAACCAATACAACCATAAAAACGAATGTCTTTTTTAAATAATAAAAACTACGCTAATTGATTATAGGTATATTGTTTTTTTGTTTTGTTTTTTTGCTTTGCGGTCGAACGAATAAACGCCCACCCTTTAACCGGTTTCCTGTCCAAATGGTCGCGTTCGTTGCTCTGGTGTGAATTACGCAAATAAATGAGCCAAAGCAATTTAATTATGCTTATTATCGATAAAAGAATAACAGGCAATTGAAATCGCGGGCAAAAAATGCAACTAACAAAATTCTTTAATTTTATAAATTAATTGGATTTCCTTCCCAATTAAAACCAAATGCCACCTGTTTGTCCCCATCGCCGCCGTTATTTTCCCTCGGCTTCAGCCGCACTTTCCGTTCCTTCTGCGGTGTCTTCAGAATGCGTGCGTAGCCCACACTCATCCCATTGTCGTCGTCGTCGTCGTCCTCAAATTGAAGTGCTGTCCTTTCAGCCGACCGATGAGTGTGCTGCAGTTCGAGTGACTTAATTTGAACAAAATTAAATTTGAAGATTTCAGGCTCATCTACAATATTAAGGACTATTCAAAACCGATACCCGCTGTATCTGTAACTCGGAATGGCGGTCTGACTGTATTAGATTTTTTGACGGATTACTAATGCCCGGATTTTTAAGTTTTTGCGCTCATATGTTCTAATGAATACAGCCCAAAAATAGACTTTTCGCGTTATTTGAGCTTTTTGGACAAGTTTGAAATTACATATTTTAGCATAGTCAGGAATCGGCATTTTTGGAACTTATATTATATGTGCGCTATTTGGCCATTTTTGGGGCATATACTACTCGGTATAAAAGAAAAGTACAGTCCGTGTTGTCAGTTCCCGCAAATCTTCGGACGCGGCTAAAGCGAATTACAGGTACCGACATTGAATCTGCTCGGGTAGTAGGAGTTTACAATTCTATTCGCGCTTGGTCCCGTTAAGAAATGACTCACTAAATTTTTTGTTTGCCCTTGTTGCATCTTCTGCTCTGTGACCATACCGACACAGCCGTCCATTTCAGAAGTGCCGAGAAGTTTTTTCATAGAGGGCAATTTGTGAATGTAAATATCACCATATTTTCCGCCGTCTCCACGCGTCAAATACTGCACCTTATCCGGCTCTTTGTTCTTGGAGAGACAACAAAGGCCAAAATTGGTGAGTTTCGGCATTGGCATGAACAGCAGTGGAAGGGAGGGTTGGACCGTTGGATGGACGTTTTATGTAACACCCTGTGCAGCTACATACATAAATTTCTGTTTTGGAAGGACGAATAATAAGTTAAGTCAAGCCAACAGCTGGGTGCCAACGCAATTACAACATAACAAGCAAGTCAAGCGAAAAAATAGGCGTACTTAAATTCCACCATACAGCCAACCGGATTCGAACTTTGCTTCAAGTAAAGAAACGACTCAAAACATTATTGAAATTTGAATCTCCACTGATTTTACATAGAGCCCGGATAATAAAGTAAGAAACATAAATGCAAAACTTTGTTTATCTCTCCAAGTCTCAAGGTCGATCGAATGCCGATTGTGAGACCGTTGCGATGATGGAATTATCCGCAGTACTTTATCCATGCGAAGAGAGAGTCGAGAATCAAAATGATCATATTAAAGCCCGGATTATATTAACTAAAAAAAGCGAAATAGTGACAAAATCTAGCCAATTATTTGTAAAAACCTTCAAAATTCGTCATCTTTATTAATTTTGCTCTCACAATTGTAATTTAATATTTTTCACACGTTTTGGAAAATTTTATAAAAAATATCAAATTAAAAATTTTTTTAGGGAAAATGTCGATTTTGGGGTGGATTTTCTCAAGAAAAATGCCTAATATGGCGTTATTGATTTATTCTCAAAAAACCAAAATATTGATTTATGTTGACTAAAAAGTCGCTCTAACACAAAATATTTTAAAATGAAGGCTATTTCCGGGCTTCTCTCGTCAAACCCTATTCGCAAAAAATAAGAATTTTTTTAATTTTGATAAATTTTCCAAAAAAACCACAAAAAGCTGCTAAAGCAGCAGAATTACAACATTGCTTTAAATGCTCAGTTTTTATTTTCTATTGAGAATTCGTAATCAGTGCATCAAATAACATTTTAGAACAAATACCACAAATTTTGACCAAAGGGTGCATATTTTATGTGCATATTTTGGCATTTTCGCCATTTTTCAAAAATTCCTTAACAAAAATGCAATAAAAACAGAAAATATGTATACCCCTAAAGATCGATTTTTTCAAAATTTCAAAAAATGCACCTCTAAAATTGACTTTTTAAAAACTTTCAAAAATGCACCCCTAAAAATTGACCTTTTCATGATTTGGGGAATTTATATTGAATTTGGATGCATATTTTTCATTTTATGTGCATATTTTTGGATGCCCTAATAATAATATGTTAAACAAGTGTTTGGGCGAGTCAAAGGTTGAAATCTCTCATGTGAATTGCAATACACACATAGCATATAAAAAGCTAAGCATTTGGTTGGGCTGTGTTCGGAACAAGAGAATAGTGGGGCGGGGAGGGGTGACGAAGCTCCTTTATTAAAACTGGTTCCACATACTGCCCCCTTCATTTTATTTCTTAATTTTCTGTTGCATGGATTTCCTTTTCCATCTGTCATGTAATTATTGATAAATTCAGGTTGGACTGATTACGATTGCCGTTGAATTCTTTTCTCTCTAATAAAAGTTTGCTAACGCAAGATGACCCGTGAGTTTATTTAAATTAGTAAGACTTAGAATTTCGGAAATTTCAGGCGGTAACCAGCGTGACTTGGCGCGGGAACGTAACATGAAGAAGCTTCAACAACAAAAAAAGGCGACTAAAGAAGTATGTGCAGGCGAAGTTGTAAGATCCTATAGGACAAATCATAGACCCATCCAACGCTAAGGTTGTTTAACCCGTCATTGGAAAAAGTTGAATCGTTCAAACTCGGTTAAACACATGTCAACTAAGGAAAAAAGGTAATGCTGTGCTTTGTGGTCCCCCTAAACCCCCGGAAACTTGTTATATGACTTTAAAAAATCTTTTATTTAAAAAAAAGGGGGGGGGGGACAAAGCACAGTATTACCGGAAAAATCAGTGTTGGTTCCAATGTAATAACTCCCCCAAGGCTGGGTCGTCAACCGAAAAACGAATGGAAAAGGACGCAGAAGTAATGCGTCAAAAGCAGCAGAAAGCGGCGGAGAAAAAGGCTCAGGACGAGAAAGCGGCTGGGCAAGCGTCCAATGTGGTCAAGGTGGACCCATTGAAGGGCCTGTAACAAATGCTACCTGATCGATTTCCAATGTTCAGATCGTTTATTGTCAAAAACCCGCCTTAATATTTTCTCAAAATTGTAACCTTCATATTTTCGTATGTGATACGCTTAAGCACAACGGCTAGAGGTTTAACTTTTATTCAATGATTTTAAAAACACGTCGATCAGAACAATTGCATGTCAAACAAGACGACGCCACGAGAATAAAAAGATAGATGGACGAGTGAGATGTAATAAATATAGACGGACGATCAACCAGTGAAAAAATTAAGTCTCATGAGCGGCTCCTATTTCGGCTTTTGCTGGGACGTCTTCGCGTGCATAACCCCCTGATAAAACCCTGAAATGTCTTTCAGTCGGTCCAATAATTGAGAAGTCTGACCGGTGTGATATCCTGACATGTACCATGACATGAGCATATTGGTCAGAGCCTCCTTCTCAGTTCCTGCAACTGCAATCTTTCCAAACATCGACGGTGGCGGAGGCGGACACAGATCCGGTATCTTAATTCTTGGGTGTTTTAGTGTAAGTTCCAAACACCTCGCCGGGCCTCACCGAGTTATGTAAATTGCTAGGCAAAAAACTGTAATCGACGCCCCGACTTTTTGCTTTTTGCCATCCCCCGTTACGAACTACGCCTATATAGACATGGATCTTACCGGAAATGCATCTTTCTTCGCGCTGTCCGCAATCTAGGAAAAAGACTTTGGGTTTGTCTCTTATTCATTTTACCTTGGTCGCTCCACTTGTCTCTTCCGCTTCCTGATCAGCCGCGTCTTCGGCAGCTTCAACATCGGAATCGCTAAAAAAATAGAAACAATGTTAATTTTCAATTAGTATTTCCCGACATCTCGGATTTGAGGCTTTCTCGGATTCCCTCCAAATATAAATTGACAGTACTGCTGTTTTCGCTAGCGAGTTTTGGAATTTTCGCAACCCATCCAAAAGGGCAAACATGCGTTTATATTTGAAGGATTTATCTTGGCACATCGAAGAAACTCACGCTAAAAGGTCCTCCAGTTTAAGAATGGCCTTCTGCTCATATCCGGTGTACGATACAGTGCAGGCCTTTTTGCCAACTGAAATCTCCTCGATTTGTGCAGGGTACCATTTTCCATCGGCTTCATAAGGGGCCATGCATTGGTCGCCAACCTTCCACTGAAAACAAAAGTTATAGTTTGACAGGCGACATGCTCACCAGTAAATATAAAAAATTAGGCCATAAAACCAAGAAAAAAGCCCAAAGTTTGAAATAAACCTTTCGGTTCCCCTGCTGTGGAGCTAATGAAGAGCTGTCATTGATGCCCGAATTGTGCGTATTATTCTAACAGAGCAAATAGTTTCATGTAAAACATAATTCATGGCAAACTCACCAAACTTTTTGCGGTTGTCCGATCATACATTTTAACAAATTCTGCGTCATCCAACTCATAGTTGTCCCTCTCAACAGACTTCTTAAACAAAGCTGAGAAAAGTACGTCTTATAACACGATCAAAAAAAGAGATCAATACACAAGCTGAACCCAATACTAAATGTTTTCTCTTTGCTTCCACCAACGCAAACCTTTTGGAACAAAATCTTATCGCTGCCACTTTCCGACACTGTAGAACTCATATCGAATATTTTGCGAACTAAACCTGCAAATACGAAATGTAAACTTGATACAGAACAAGATTAATATTTACAGTCAAAAACTCGCTACGAAAAAAACGCTTCAATTTTTTAACCAAAATTTATTTACGAAGTCGAATGAATACATCGCATCCGAGACAAACAACTATCATCTGATAAAGTCAATGAGAAAATGGTCGAAAGATTCTTCGCAAATTTTAGATCCATTCGTCGTACTAAATTCACTTCCATCATTCCTCCTTCTGCCCACAACAGCCAGCAGCTTTCATGGCCACTCCAGTGCAGAAAATGGCCCAAATAGTGAACGGAATGCTGAACAATTAAGATAATATGATGTTTTTTTTGTTCACTCACGTCCAATAAGCGGAAATCTTATCGATAGTGTAGAAAGCGGTGGTAGTGGCAACCGACAGCCCGGCAAGAACACCAACGTTCACAGCTACCTTAAAGCTTTGATTGTGCCAAATTGATTGACTTTGAAAATGCTTCGCTCACCGTTTTGATGTTTTTGTTTTTGAGCACCGGGAGCACACAGAGACCGCTGAACACCGTAGCCCCATATAATCCCAAGGCAACCTTAGTGTCAGTGTAATCAAAACCTAAATCCGAGAAATAACAAGCATTATTCAAAACCAAAGTTTATTGTGATTAAACCTAGAGTAAACAAAACTCAGACGAAAAAAATTTATATAGGTCGCTTTTTGTAACAAAGAGACAATCCAAAATGCACAAACCTCCGCCAATTTTATAGAGCACATACGAAGCGTAGCCAAAAGGAACAGAAACGAGCGTGTTTAACACCAAATAAGTATACTTGCAACGAGCGGATTCAGGAAAATTTTGGATCTATAAAAAGATAATTTTAAAATTACAATAATCACGCCGGTATTAATTGGGCTTAGATCCGTCCGCAATTGGTCTTTTTTTTTTTAATTTTAAAATTGCTTTACAGTCCTAGGAAAGTGTTTCTGGGACTTTTGGCGGAGTAAAATCTAAATCTGCTCTCTTTTTGACCAGTTACAAATACCAAACCCGGAATTCGAACGAATTCGGCCCCAAATACCAAAAGCACTAAGTTAAAATAAACAAGTAATCAGCGAATTGCGGTTTTTGAAAAATTTTAGACCAAAATAACTATTATAAAAGTTTTGAACTTTCGCCCATTACGAATTTGAGAGTCGAAATTTGTCAAAACAAGGTCGAATTGGATTCTAAGACCTTAAAACCCCTAGAAACACTTTCCTGGGACTTTCCTCAACTAAATTAGAACCCAGACCCAAGAATTCATTATGACGAGTGAAATAGCATTTTTGACTCTTCGAGCGCCATAATAATGGAATTTAATGATTTCTATTTTACAATAAAACAGCATTTTCAGGGAAATAAATATTTTTACAATGACACCGAACCGGGGCAAATTAGTTCGGATCCCTTCAACTGAAACGTCAAACCTTAAGGTATCGAACCAATTCTTCGTCTTTAAGCGCAATCATGCTTCCCGCAAAAGCCGAAAGACCTGGAACCGCTGCACAAAGAATTGCGTAGCGAGTATCAACAGAAGTCCAATGAAGAGGCATTGTTTCGTCAAATTTATCGCTTTATTTGCTACAATGTATCGGAATAAAAGTAATCCAAAATAATTAAAGCAAAGATTAATTTTAAATAGGCTAAAGTGCCGTTACTTGCACAATTTCGTCGAATCATATACCAATCGACTCCTACGTCCCTAACAAAATATAATCGACAAAAAATTTTGTGCAAGTAAACGGCACTTTTTCCAAACGACTCCCCAAAAACAGGAAAATTCATTATGACGAAAAATACAAGGCCATAGTTATGTATGTACATTAACAGTTGAGTAAATTCTAGGCATAAAGGTTAAAATTTTTCTTATTAAGCCAAAGCGAACAAAGGTCAGAAGGGCCGAATTCAGAAAAAATTTCATTAACTTCCAAAAAACAGTTAGGTACATACATACATACATACATACATACATACATATGTATGTACGTTACCTCTAGGTTTGTTTTGGTGTAGAAACCAAAGCTTTGAAAATCTGCAAAAAAGATTATGTATACGGAATGCCATAAAAAGACGGAATGTCATAAAAAGACGGAATGCCATAAAAAGACGGAATGCTATAAAAAGACGGAATGCCATAAAAAGACGGAATGCCATAAAAAGACGGAAACGGTATACGGAACGACCAAAAATACGAGATTTACAGAATGCGGAACGGAAGACAGCCCTGCTCTTACTGCTTCAACTTGGTGAAATCGGCACCGCTTGATCTCCTCGAAATTAAAAAGGACTAAATTCTGACAAAATATTTTTTGAAATCCTACATAGTGGTTTCGATGGGCGCCACTGAAAAGCTTTTTTACTCTTCTCGCCGCCCATATTATTTTTTCTTTACTATATTATTCTGAACCTAATCAGCTCATAATCGTTTTTGAAACTTATTATTCAATTTCCCTTGACTAGCGCTTTCGTTTTCACATGATCTACTCACTTTCTGATTTGCGTTCGTCAGTCGGGCCTTTTTCGGCCCCTCTTTCGGCTCCTCCTATGGCAATCAGTTCCAGCGTCGATGCCATTGGGACTCGCGAACGGGACCATCAATTCTTTTTTGGCCGTGACTTTAATGGTTATGCAATTTGGAGACTGGAAAACACGAATTTTTTTTAGAAATGTTTGAATCGTTGTCGTTGCAAGACAATGGGAAAAGTCTGGCTTCCTCTAGCTCTTCTGGAATTTTGAACAATTTCTCGCCGGCATTGGTACCTAACAATGTCTACTCACTGTCCGATTTGCGCTCGTCAGCTGGGTCTTTTTCGGCCCCTCTTTCGGCTCCTCCTATGGCAATCAGTTCCAGCGTCGATGCCATTGGGACTCGCGAACGGGACCATCAATTCTTTTTTGGCCGTGACTTTAATGGTTATGCAATTTGGAGACTGGAAAACACGAATTTTTTTTAGAAATGTTTGAATCGTTGCAAGACAATGGGAAAAGTCTGGCTTCCTCTAGCTCTTCTGGAATTTTGAACAATTTCTCGCCGGCATTGGTACCTAACAATGTCTACTCAATGTCCGATATGCGCTCGTCAGTTGGCCTAAGAGAGACGCGCATTAGAAAACCCCAACCGACGCACTTCTCGTTGAAAGTCTTTTTGGGCGGTATTCCAGCAAATATGACGACAAGTAGGTTACGACATTTTGACGATTCTTTCCTTTTTGATCTTTAAGATGTTTTGGAGCTGAATTTTGCACGATTCGGAAAAAGCATCATCGATTGGCCAAAGAAGACGTTGCATCAAGATCGCCCACCGAATGGCAAGCATTCGAATTTTGTATTTTGACGACTTTGTTTTGTGGTTTCGGCTTTTGCGTTAATTTTTCCAACTGTCTAGGATACGCTTTTGTGGTGTTCCAAGAAGAGGAATCCATCTTCAGAATGCTCCGTCTCTCTTTTGTCTCTAACGGACGTCTCTTCTTCTACGTTTACATGCTCGGACCCGAGCAAACGCAGCACCCTGTCTGTTCTCCTACATTTTATTTTTATTTTTTGTCCGTTTAAGGTGGAGGTGAAGGTCTGGGAGATGAAAGACACAATGCACGTTGGAATCATTGGGTGGAGAAAGTTCCGGCGTTACTCTGTGTTTGTCGGAGGCATCCCGCGTACTTGCACTGCTGGTTACTATTTATTTTTTCGCTTAATTCACACGCGTATATTTTTAGCAATGCTCGCTTATGGCGTCCAAGAAGTGATTGGTTAGCACTTTAAATTTGTTTTGGCAGGCAAAAATATATTTGTCTACATATTCAAAATAATATCTTATTGTTTGGAGACAGAAAAAAGGCTTTAAAATAAATGATCAGTACACCTCCTACAAATCTTTAGGTCCCGTCGCTTACTGTACCATTGAGCTTGACCGACAGCACTGTTATCCGAAGGGTGCGGCTTGCGTCGTTTTCAACTCCAAAGAATCGTATATAAAGGCGATTGCGGCGCATGACGTTGTTCTCAGTTTCGGAACTTTTGAGCGAAAGGTCTTTCATTCGTAGGATGAGCGATTTTGTAAATCTGCGACCTTTCTTGTTGTGGTAATACAAAGCCACGAAAAGTTTAAACTAAGACTTCATAATTATTAATCAATTAAAGCTTCTTCTAGGTCGTATGTTATTAGTCTATTGTTAGTTTTTTCGCAGGTGGAGTTTAAGCCGTTCTTGGCGACCAATATGCCGTGTGAGAAGTGCGGTTGTACCGCCGGGACACGATTTTGTGCTGAGATGATTTGTCTGGCATACTACTGCAGCAACTGTTGGAAATTCGCTCACAGTTCGCGTCCGTCGTTGAGCGGGCACGTTCCATCGAAACGGTTCGGACGTGGGAGCAGCACCAACAGCATTGCAGGGAAATGAAAGAGCCCACAACCGGTGGCTATAGCAAATTTGGAATATTGTTTATTTGTTAACACTTTGATGATTCTCTTATTATTGTGTATTTATTGGGGTACCAAATAAAATTGTGCTACTGCTATACAAATGCATTCTTGATATCTGCTTTTCTGCCGCGTTCTTCACCGTTATCTCTCAGTTATCCTCGACCGTCCAAAGTGCCAAAAATCGGCGTTTTCAGTTTTCCGTCTCATAACCTTTTTTTGAGGACTTACAATCGCCTAGCCACGGCTTATGTCGAAGTTACACTCACAAAATTGCCTTTCGATGCATGTTTGCTTTCGGCAATTTGGGACGTGAAATTCGTTTTTCTTGCCTTCCTTTGTAAAACTTGCTCATACAATAAAAGGGAAAAGCAAATAAACAACTAACGCTCATCGAATCAAATTAACAATCCAAGGGAAAAGCATCTGGAGGTTCGACACAGTCCGCCTCTCATTCTTGAAATATAGTGGTCTTAGAATCGCCGCCAGCACTCTGGGAGCCATCGTCCTTCTTGCCAGAAGTGATGGTCGCCTTGACGGTCATCGCAGTGCAGAGAATGGCCCAAACAGTGAAAGGAATGCTGAAGTTGAACAGATTTTTGTGTATTTTTTTGTTGACACTCACGTCAAATAGGCGGAAATCTTATCGATGTTGAAGAAAGTGGTGGTGGTGGCAACCGACAGCCCGGCAAGAATAGCAACGTTCGCAGCTACCTTAAAGCTTTTGATTGTGCCAATTTGTTGAGATTGGAAACAAATCGGCTACCGTTTTGATGTTTTTGTTTTTGAGCGCCGGCAGCACACAAAGACCGCTGAACACCGTAGCCCCAAACAATGCCAAAGCCACTTTAGTGTCAACGCGACCGAAGCCTGAAAAAAATGCAACCAAAAAAATCGTGACGATTTTAAGAACAAACCTCCGCCAACTTTGTAGAGCACATTCGAAGCCAAGCCAAACGGCGCGGCCACCGCGGTGTTAACCAGCAAAAAAGCGTATTTGTAACGACCGGCAAACTCCGGGAAACTTTGACTCTGAAAAGTTAAAATTTAAAAAAGAGCTTTTTGTTTATTTGTAAAATCTATTTTTTGTGCAATTTCGCTTCACAATCAGCTGGAACAACGCCAAACCTTAAGGTATCGAACCAATTCTTCGTCTTTAAGCGCAATCATGCTTCCCGCAAAAGCCGAGAGACTTGGAACCGCTGCACAAAGAATTGCGTAGCGAGTATCAACAGAAGTCCAATGAAGAGGCATTGTTTCGTCAAATTTATCGCTTTATTTGCGTAATCCAAAATATGAATAAATGTATTCATAGGAATAGAATGGAAAAATTTTTTTTTTTAATTTTTATTTAAAGCAAATAGTCCTAGAAAAATCTTTTTATCGACTTTGAAAACTAATTTTATTTTTTTTTGATTTAGGCACATACGAAAGTACTTTTTACTAAAAAAATAATTTGAGAAATAGAGGCATCAGAAATTCAGTGGGATAATCAGAGGCATGTAAACAAAAGATGTCCTAACTTTAGATGCATAAAACTATTATATATAATTTTTTTTGAAAATTTTAATTAAAAGCGTTTTCTGGCCATAACATTTTTGAGAATTATCCAAAAGCTCAGCTTTTGCCTTTGAAGGCTTCTACTCATTTCACGCTTTCGAATAATATCGAAAATGTGGTTAGATTTGAAAGGAGTTATAACCAAAACTCTACTGAAAAGGGGAACGAGTTGGCCGGGAACGAGTTGGGGTCCGTCCGTATCAGAAAGGGCATTGATTTAACTAAGCTTAGCTTAGACCAAGCTTAGGCTTAGCCTAAGACGTTGAGGCGATTCGGGAAGTTGCTGTGGAGGGATTGAGAAGTCTAAAAACAAAAACAAAAAGACCGTATTTGCATTCGTATTAAAGAGAGAGAGAGAGAGGGTACTGTATGTCCTATCTGACAGACACTATTCGCTCATTCATTCATTCTTCCGCCTTTACAAATATTTTCATTTATTATTTGAATTTAAGGTCCAATGCCTTCATTTATAGCTGCCACTGATTTATGGAGTGTCGGTGCTTTATTGGGGTGAATGAATGACCTTTGACGTTCGCTTGGACAGAGGCGGGCCGTTGAAATGAAACGTCATTTAAAGGACTGAAAGGAGTCGTGGGAATTTATTTGGAGTTTATTTGAAATATTTGCTGCTGGCCGGCCGTCTCCGATCTGTCAGCTAAAAGGCGGACCGATCTATTCAAGCGACAATTCCAACGGAAAAACGATGAAATGCCATTCGAAAATGGGAAGAATGGCCGAGGCAACTCTTCTGCTGTCCTTTGGTATGTTGCGGCGGCGGCGGCTTCCATTTTCCCTTCCTCTTTGGGCTTTAATCGGCCACCCCCCCCCCCCCCCAATCAGCAGAAATGAAAGGATCGATCACTAAACATTTCAATTCAAATAGTCACGGAATTGGAAACGAATTCGTCATCAGAAGTGCTTTTATTTAAGCATAATCACTTTACAAATCACATCATCCCAAATTTTGCTTTCAAAAAAGAATGATGTCATTATCCGTCGGGCGGGTGGTCCTCCCTTCATGTGGGGGTTCGTAGCTTTTTGATTTATTTAAAAATTGGGTAAAACCGAATCGAGCTCCCAGACTCCAAATTACCCAAAACCACTTTATATAATAGTTTCTTAGGTGTCCGCCTTTAAACGGTTTTAGACCTCTGATCTAATTTGTGAATGCCTCTTTAAATGGGGACTCAATTGTCCACTGCTTGCGGCAAAATCGCTTATAGAAGCTTTCAAATTTTTGAGTGTGATTTTGTGGCTTTGGGTGATTTTGAGTCTGGGAGCTATGATGTAATTTTTCTAAATTGTTTAGCCTTGCTCGGCAATTTGCTCCATAGAAGTCATGCTTTAAGAGGTATAAGCATCTCGTCCATTTTTTAATCTTTTCATTTTATTGCCTAAGGTGCTTTGGCCAGAGTGGGCCGTTCCACAAAAGTTGATGGCGTGCCGCCTCTCGACTTTCCCTTTGCGGAATCGCCCCTTTACCTTCTCGTCCAACCAACGCGTCTATTGGTACGTTCGGTTGTCAGAGCTGCCCAAAAACATCAGCATTTGGTACCCTAAAAGGGCGTGGTTCGGAGAGTCCACATCATTCATCTTACAAATTAATTAGTCCATCAATTTCAATTTGATACGACCGTCTCCCCTTTTGGTTAGCATCGATTCCCATCGCCCCTTCCTTCCGTTGACCAACCAAAACTTCGCCGCTTCGAACGAAGTCTCTACGGCGTTGATGGGTCTTCGGCAATAATGCGCTCTCAACGCGGGCTTCTTCAGACGCCGGAGGAACAGCGAAATGTGATTGTCATCGATGCCGATGATGGCCAATTGATGCGTTATGGGAAGAGATGAGGCTGACTGAAGCAAAGTGATCAAACGGAGTACGATCTCTTCAATTCGCATAATCAAATGTTCCACAGTCTTTAATGTGTTTGTTGCCAGGCTAGTGCCGTCCGTAACCAAAACAAAAACAAACAATAATCAAAGAAATCATGAAATGATTGGAAGTCATTGAAGACCATGTGCTTTATGTTTTTCATCAATGCCTCGCCCTCCCTCCTCCTTCATTAACGGTGGCTGGCGATGTTTGTACTATTTGGCGGTGGCAGACAATCGGCGATTGGAGTGTGGATAAAGGGGGAGGGGGTTGGGGGGGGTGCGCAATGTGAAGGTCATCGGCACCAGCCTCCTCCCTCCACTCCCGTCCAATACCTTTTGACGAGAAGCACGGCAGAAACAAATCGATCAATGCGTGTAAGGTGATGTGTCCCCCCCCCCCCTCAACGGATTTGCAAATCCACTCACTTCCGACGGATAACTAACTGATCTCTGCCAGAGTGATTTCCCCCGAATGGTCCCCGTGCCCCCATCATTTCCAAATTTGCGGCGGCGGCGGTGACAGTCTCCGCCAATCCCTTTACGGGTGGGGTGGAAGTTCCCTCTCGCCGCTGGGTACCTGCCCCCCCCCCCCTCTTCGAGGTGATCACCAGCAGCAGATGGAAGTGTGGAGAACACGGCGAAGTGCGGAGGATGTTCCCCTCCCATCTTCGCCGTGTTGCATCATTAGGGGGCGCGGGTGGGAGCAACCGCCGGCCGCCCTCGGAATCGCGCAACTTAGGGGCAGCGGCGGCTGGCGACTGTCCGCCGTCCCGCCCCCTTCGTCCCGCCGACTCACAGCCTCACCAGCACATCCATTCGCATGGCGAGGGCATTGACCCATTTGCTCTTGCCGATCCATCCCCTCCAGCGGCAACCCAATCCGACAAAATTGCTGGAGAGCAAAAAATTTTTGCATGGATCGCCCGTCCGTAAAATCGAGTTATTTCTCATAAATGCATGTCCAGAGATTTGCTTGAAACCCTTTTCATCAAACAAATTTACAAATTACAGAATTGCCTTTCCCTCCCCCACCCCTCCGACTCCAACAGACGAACGACAACAATAAATTCCAAATAAATGCCGTCGCCAACACCGCTCCTCCAACTGCATCACCACCATCACCACCACCACCACCAGCAGCAACAGCACCAACAGCAGCAGCAGCAGCAGCAGCACCAACGGGCACTGTCCACGGAGAGCGCACTTCGACTCGGCATGGTCCCCGCGGGCAACGATCCGATGATAATGCAACAACCGATGCGATTAGGCTCCGAAATGAGAGGTGAACGAACAGCTTATCAACTCCCAGAGAGCGGATTCGCATTTTTGTAAATATTTGGACGTTCCAAAGCCAAAATATGAATTTGCATAATTTTCCGGGGACCGCGAGCCCCCCCCCCCCCCCCCCCCCCCTCCGGACTCCAGTAAAAACGGAGGTCGATTCGTTTTTACCGGCCCGAGGTAAGTTTGGTGCCGGGATTGACATTAAATTTTTTGGTTATCTGATAATCTAATCTCGGCATAAATCAAAAGCACTTTGTCTGTAGTAGCTAGAACCGAAAAGTATTAAACCCTTGACTTTAGGCATTTTTCTCTTTAGCTCTTTTTTCCTATAGGCCATTAACATTTTAGGCACTCCATTTGACACTTTTCTCGTTTGAGACTTCCATGCGGCACTTTTCCTTCTTTCACTTCTTTTTCATTTGTTGTTTTATACCATTTTCCATTCCCTATGATTTTCATTTAGGCGTTTTTCCCTCTTTTGGTTTCCCCCTTTTGTCCGGTGGGGGTCAGTCGCGTCTCGGGAACATTTAGCAGCTCATAAATTTTTTCAAGACTCAATCTTCACTTTATATCATTCGAAGACCTAAAATTGAACAAAATTATAACCAGAAAACAATGAACGACTTTCTTTCTTTTATTTAAAATTTTAGTCCGTTTACACTTTTTCATTTATAACTTTTTAATAGTAAATCGAACGGCTCGTTACTGAAATATGTACATCTCTAATCATTTAGAGCTTTCAAATGATATAAAGATTAGAAAGTCTTGAAAAAAAGTTATGAGCTGCTAAACGTTCCCGAGACGCGAGTGGCCCGCTTAGCCTTTTTTCCCTTTTGCACTTTTTCCCACTTAATTATCCGGTCCGTTTCATTTTTTATGTTTTATAAGTGTAAGTCCTCAATTTTAAAATTAATACGTTTCCCAGATGTGTATTAATTTTTCTAAAAGATTATTTACGTGGCGGGACAAAATCAGAAGAAAATGAGTTGCGTTTGGCTTTTGGGACGAACCGGACGATCGATCATCTGGCTTCTTCCGCCCTTTCCGTTAGTTTTTGTCTTTCTCGTAGAACTCTGCTGACTTTTCTCATACACATTCCCCAGCTCTCTGCCGTCTTTGTCTGTCGATGGTCACTCACTCTCTGTGTGCAAATGGTCACTCACTCATTCACTTAAATGTCTGTGACGAACGACGGGGAGGGGAGGGGGGGGAATGAAGTTAGCGTGCCTCCGTTCTCCCCCCGCCTCGCGCCCCTCCATCCATCCATCGGAGCGTCCGTCCCACCCGCTGCGTTCACCTTCACCTCCCCCTCCCCTCCACCTTTGACCCCTCCCTCCTTTACCACAGTGATTTCTCTCCCCTCCCTCCGTCCTCCACTCTTTTCCTCGCATTGCTTCGTCTTTCTGTTTTTGGCGTCCTTTCGTCGCTGACCTTCGACCCGCCCGTCCATTCCCTCGTCCATTTTATGTACCACAGCCATAAGAAAGCAAGTTCGGCGATACTCCAAGTTGTGTGACCCAAATAAATTGTCTCAATCCGTCCATCCCTCCCTCCCTCACACACATCGTTCGTCCACCGTCCTGAGCAGCAGTCCTTTCCCGTCTTGTCTTGACCTCTGATTGACCTGACCCCGGCTTTTGTGTGACGATGGACCATCATCGTTTTGCCCCTCCTCCCAACCATCATCTCCATTCCTCGCCCAAAACCGCATTTTTCACTTCGTCCACAACCACACTAACTTCCGATACCTCATCTCAATCATCAGCACCATCTTCATCCTCCAATTCAATTCGGTCTCATGAAACCGATCAAAGACAACAACAACAACTTCAACAATTTTCACAACAACAACTCTTGCTTCTGGACGATGGCCATCTTGTGGTTTCTTCCAAGAAGGTTCGGCGTTTGTCGGGGAAGACGGCGCTGCCGACCATTCCGATGTCTAATTTATCGTTAATGCAACAACAACAACAACAACAAAGGATCAATGCATCGACAGCGTCTAATCCACGGGCCTATGACGCCCCACGGGCAACGCCGTCAATTATGCCTGTGCCGAAAGAGGAGGACGCTGATGCGTTTGTTCCTTCGTCATCAATTCCACGGACGGGGATTGCACTGAAGGAGAATGCTGAAAGGGGCCAAGTTGGGGACGTCCATGTAGCCGTTGTCGATTATGCCGCCTCATCGTCTGCTCATTCATTTCCGTCAGTGGAAATGAAGAGGGAGTTTCAGCAAGAGGCGGAATGTCGAGACGCTCAACTCTGCTGTGCCGACTCAGTCAAACAGCGGCCAAAGTACGGCCATCAGGCGCTGGTGGGAGGAGTCTTGGCCACTACCTACAGGAAAAAGTCAAACGAGCGCATTATTCACCCGGGAGGGCCCGGCGAGGAACGTGCGTTCTTTCACGGGGAATAAGGGTTTCTGGGTATATGTGCCGTTTACTTGCGCAAAAATTTGTTTACTTTTTTAGTGCACGTTTTTTGGGTTTTCGATTTCCCAAACACGAATTACTGGTTTAACCGGTTTCTACTCCCGAATTCAAACGCTAAAAATTGAATAGCCAGGTATATACGAAACTGTCGGCGTATTATTTGGATGCTAGGATTATTCGAGTAATCTTAATATTCCCCGATATAACCATTAATGTTCGGTTAATCCTCAATCTTTTTTTCTTTCTTTTTTTGTTTTACCTTTCCCATTTTTGTCCCAAATGGCAGAGTTTTTTAATATGTCTTTAGAGCATAAAAGATTTGTAAAAGATATTTTTTGGGGCACGTAAACTGCACAAATACCGCCGGTTTCTGTTACGCATTTTTTTCTTCCATTTGTATTTAATGCTCACATTTTGAGTTTTTTTTGGTCGTTAATGGTTTTTTATTAGACCTTTTCGATCAGAAAATACAATTATTTGTTCTCTTCCAATTTTGCACATTTGTCATTCATGTGGACGTTTCAGACTGTTTGACTTTAATTAGTTTTAATGCACAAAAATAGCTTAAAAACCTAAACGATTACTCTTAATTAAAGTTATTTAGCGCAAATCGAAGTGATTCCATGCAAAGTGTGCGGCGACAAGTCTTCCGGCGTCCATTATGGCGTTATCACCTGCGAGGGATGCAAAGTAGGAGAAATATAAAGCTGTTTTGAAGGCGTACAATTCAAAAAGATATTTATCAAACGGTTCTTTTCAAGTTCTTTGGAATTGAGTGACTTAAGGCTTTTTCAGGGGTTTTTTCGGCGTTCGCAAAATTCTCCTGTGAACTACCAATGTGCTCGGCAAAAGTGTTGCACAGTGGACAGAGTCAGCCGCAACCGGTGTCAGTTCTGTCGACTGAAGAAGTGTCTGGAACTGGGAATGAGTCGGGAGGCAGTCAAATTCGGTCGAATGTCTAAGAAACAACGGGAAAAGGTCGAAGATGAGGTAAACAATTGTTTCTTTTAACGAGGTCTCTGGTGTCAAACTGACTAAAACAAGTACAATAAGTATAAAAACTGCAGTTATTGGACCAATGTTTTTAAATTTTCTCGGCGGCAAGTTGCCGCCGGCAACTATCGGCACCGCCGAGTCCCTTGCTAAACAAATACACTTTAAAATTGCATAAGCGCAATTTTTTGTTCAGATTCTGAAGTTATGGGGTTTCAAGATGAAGCAGTATTCTTTACTTTTACTGTTCTAAATTTCAGGTTCGTCTCCACAAACAACGAAATGGCGAATTCTGTGGTTTATCTAACGTCGCGTCCGTAATCGCTCCGCCCGGTGCTTTTACTCCCCAACAATCTCATCCCAATTTGGCTGTCATTTCCGCTCCTCCGTCGGTCGGTCCGAGCACCCCGACCGGCTCGTCATCCGCGAGTTCAGCTGGCTGCAGAGAATTTAAGGTGGGGGATAGTGACATCATCTCAAATCGTTGATAAATAACTCATACTTTGGAAAGACTCTCTTATTTGCTGTTCCAAGCGGAGTAAACCTTTTTAGCAAGAATTCAAGTACTCGCCATCTAGTAACAACGCGCAGAATGCGGCCATACCTCTGCCCCCGCCTATGTATTACGGTCATCCTGGCACTCACCACCACCAACAGCAGCAGCTGATCCATCAGCCCAACCCGTTCCACGAGGAAGAGATGCCCTCTTTTCACACGTTGGATGGTCAGACGCAAAAGAAGATTGTTTGGATTCTGTTTTGTTTCAGGCCAGTCCAGCTCTTCCTCGGCTGTGCCACTGCTCTACCAACAGCCCCACCACGCCTTGGCACCCATCTCGTACTCTCCAAACGCGACAATATTTTCTCAGTCTGGCATCCATCACTCTGCCGCTGTGCCATCAAGCAGGTTGGCAATGCTTTTAACGTTCGATAATATTCGCGCATTTCTTTTTGTTTGCCTTCCAGTGGAGGGTACCCGGTGACCGCGGACACGACGATTCCCACCGCTCCTCTGATTCACCATAGTTTGGTTTCATCCACCGTGGACGACGACCTGATCAAACGAGTGGACTTTGCCTATGAGCAGGCCTATTCGGCCTATCTCAACCACCATTCGCCGATCGACGACGACCTCTATGGCACGATGGTCGACCCACAACAGTTGGACCGACTGATGAACATGGTCGGTCGTATTTTTGCGTGTAAAATTGTTTTCCTTTTTTTCAAGCCCCCTCCCCCTCGAATTTTAGCAATTTGTTTGTTGTTGGTGGTTGGGGTGATTTTAGTGACGGTTTCCGATGTTTGATGGTGGTGCTGACAGTCCGTCCCATCACTCAAAGGTGTCCACTGTAGGGGGGGGGTGGGGATGGTGAGGAAGTGCCAGTGCGTGACACACACACTTTCTGACGGGAGAGATCAGACGACGCGGGGATGAATGCATTTTGAGGGGGTGGGTGGATGCGTCGTCCAGCAACAGCTGACCTTGGGCGGCAATTTGGAGAGTTTCGCATTCGTTTGGAATGGGAGGAGGATTTCGCGAGGATGACAGGAGAGAAGAATGGTGTGGGTGAGCTTCGGTGTGATGAATGGATGGAGGGGGGGGGGGCGCTTACCTGCTTGTAATTCTAAGGAAGTTGAGGACGTACGCGGACAAAATTCCCCCAGTGGGGGGACAAAGGGCCTCAGAAAAATGTCTAACTAAGTAAAAATCAATCAAGATTTCTGTAGATGGGAGGCCCTTTGTTAAGGATCTTTTGTCTTCGTTGGGTTTAAATTTGGTTTTTAATTGGCATATAGAGGAGATAAAAACTATTGCTTCCAGAACCGTGCTGACGGATGGCTCAAGTTCGCCAATGAGCTAACCAACGTCACCAAATGCATCATCGAATTCGCCAAAATGGTCAAAGAGTTTCTGGAGGTTGGGCAAGACCACAAAATACAGGCCTTGAAGAAGACGACCTTCGATTTGGCGGTTATCGCAATGGCACAGGTCGGCAAAATGTCCAAATTTTGATTTGGGGTAAATACTTGTACAGCTTTAGAGATAAATATTCCATTTTTCTTAAATAATTTTTTAGCACTACCATCAGCAGAGTCAGACACTGCACGTGAACAACCTGGTGCTGCCCGTGTACCAATTTCGCTGCATGGACAGAAAGGACGAGGAGTTCGGCAAGGAGGTGGGATTTTTGGGGTGTTTTTGCTTTTAATTTTCCAAGCGATTAATTTTAACGAGTTTTGTAATTTGGTTATTTAAAAACGCTCATTGAAAAATCGTCAATATTTCCGATTCAGCTGATCAGTCGGCTGCAGTTTCTCAGTTCCTTCCAACTGAATCCCACCGAAACCGCACTTTTGTCCGCCTTCGTGCTCATGGAGCAGATGCCCAGCATGGACGCCTTTGTCGGTCAGCTGAAGAACTGTTTGGGTGCCCAACTGCACCAACGGATGCCGGACGGGGACGAGGCATTGCGTCAGCTGTTGGAGTTCCTTCCCCGTCTACGAGAATTGGCCAAAACCCATCGAAAGTGCTTGGGACGTTTCCGATTGCAAATTACGGGTCATCATCCGAGTGAGCAGCAAGCAGACAGAGGGGCCGAGGTGGAGGATCGGCTTAAACTTTGGGCAAATCTCAATTTTTACTCATTGTTAAGGCCAACGTGCTTGGAAACTTTCCGCCCCTTTACACGGAACTCTTTGCCGGCACCGATTGACTTTGGCGTGAAAGTTGACATTGGAAGATGACAATGTTTAGTTTTAGTTATGCCACTTTAGCGGGAATTTAGAGGAAAGGGGTTTTCATTTCCGACCTTCCCACGCCATTCATTCTTCGCATTCCAGACAGCCCACAAATCTTTCATAATCTTTGCCACATTTGCAATAATGCTCTGAAAACATTAAACATGCAATTTAGTACAAATTTCTATTCATTGTTCGTTCATTTCTCAAATTTTGCCTGCACTTCCCAGTTAAAATAAACTTGTAAAATTTTTTTCGAAATGACCCCAACATGAGATTCAGAACCCGCTGTTACCGATGTATTATTTATTATCTGTTTATTCTCCTTCGTTCTTCAGTGTAAATTTCGACTCCGTCAATTTCTTGTTGTAATCAATCCATGATTGAAGCAGAAGATGAGATCATTCTAAGTAGTCTTTTTGATGCGTGGGCATTTTATTGGGATTGAATAGGTGGCGGGGGGGGGGCTGGATTCGGGATGGGCTGCTGGGGATTGCGCAAAAATAGTCGGCGTATCTGGGTCATTCCACCCCCGCGTTTTTGTTACTCAGCCTGGCACCACAACACACACAGAACGTCCAGATCGAGAGAGCTGGTCAAAGTCAGCATACGAAGACGACTTACCCTAATCAATCGCCTTACTATTAGAACTATTATGCTATTTAATTAAGAGACCCTGGGAAACTGTCGGACAAATGTAGCACCGAACGTACAAGGAAATTTTTGGGCGCCAAATAGCAGAAGTTTTTGTTAAAGGAATTCCAACAACGAATACTCTTTTCGTTTATTGTTCTTAACAAAGATTGACGCATTTTCTCTTTTACAGCTGTTTCTTAGCCGATTTACACACAAGTCAAAAAACAGTCTTATTTTGCCGAAACAATTAAAAGCAACAGAAATAGACAACAGAATACTTTAGGATTTCGAGTCTTATCACATAATTTCCCGCTCGCCTCTCTTCCAAGTGCCTCCCTTAAACGGGTCCGAATTAATCCACGCCAAAAGGTTTGGGGGCGGGCGTACCTTTCGACTGTCGATCCGCAGCTTTTCCAATTGCAAAGCCACTTGTTGGGAGCGAAACGTCCTAAACGGAGAGAATTCAAACAAAAAATTGGTCACCGGTGGGTACCACAAATGTCGGCCGGCCATATCAGACATATATTATCATCAATTAAAAGCTCCAGATAAGAATCGCCGTTTCAATTTTCTTTCGGACTTCACCGGCTGCAGCCCAACCCCACCATCATGCCCAAAAACTCACATTCGCTTTGTGTTCTCCATCACTTGCTCGTGTATACTGATCGGCTTCGCACCCATCACCACTTGGCCCGATTGGGAATCAATTTTGGCGCCCTCAATGCGATAAGTACGGATCAAATTGACAATCCATCGCTCCGCATCGGTCTCAAAACTTTTGATTAACTTTTTATAGGAAAAAAACAAACTTTGTCCATGTTTAAACGGTTGGCCAACATTTCAAGACCGATGCATTGATGAATGCGACAAAACATCTCAAAAATAAGAAGCCGGGCACTTTCTCTAAAGTCATCCAGACATCCGACCAAAAAGAAGTCGTTGCTCAGCACCTGAAACGGAGGCGACCGATTGGGAAAGGAAGAATTTCCAAAAAGGGAAAACCGATTCGCATTCTCTTAATTTCGTTTGTGCAGCATCAAAGTCAAAATCGATGTAGAGACAGGAGAGGAACTCTGTGACCGGGTCTTGGTAATTGCAGCGTTCCTGAAAATTTTCAGACGAGATTAAAAGTTCCAGAATATTATGAGAATAAAATATAGTACTCCAAAAAATAAACACAAAAATTGAATCAGGAGTGACGTACTTCCAATTTATCAGTTCTTGTTTTTGTCTGTGAATTTTTGAGTTTTGCATGACTGACCGCTTCAATCGTTTTGACCAGGTCTTTAAGGCTCGCTTTCTGCTTGTTTTTACTGGTTATTACAGAAACGGCCACGTAACGCAGAAGGTGGGGGCAAAGAATCTAAGAAAAAAATTGTCTGTTGTGAAGGGGGCAAACTCTTGCGGGTAATTCACCTGAATGGTGTTCAGGTAGGGCTGCTGATTGAGGCAAATGTCGATGACTTCGTCCCGTCCCTTGGGACAATTGAAGTAAATGTAAAGAGCCCAGTGCAGAATCCAGGCCCGGTGTTGTAGCAGTTCCAGTTCGGAAGCGAACGGCTCGGAGTCTACGTAGGCGCGCAGTCTGTTCAGATCATCCTTTGCGTGGTCCCAACTTTGCAGCAGAATTTCCGAAGCCAATTTTCCGTATTGGGCGTTCAGATAGTTCGGGTCGTACTGCGGGATCAGATTCCGGTAGAAGTCCAAATAGGTGGAAGCGGCCAAATAGTTTCCACATTCGTACAAGAACTTGCCATACTTATACAAGCTGTCCAGCATCTCCATTTTGAACTGAATTAAAAAGATGGACATGCACTTATTATGGACAAAAGCAGTGACAAACAGGTAATAATTTCGATGATTAGCTCTTTTGTTTGTTAATCAAATAATGCCACTAATTATCATACGACAGGATAGGTCCTGAGGTGGTGGGGGAGGCGTGGCCTCTGGATAAGACAATATTATACAATACATTAATTTTACCAGAAATCAAGAAGGGGAGTGCTTACCCCGTACCGCTGATCAATGTACTCTAACACTTTGTTGTTGCCCTCTCTATCGCGCGTCGTGCTCTCTGTCATTTCCTTCACGTCGTCCCGGTCCAAAATTTCGATGGCCGGGTTACAAGCCGCCTTAAGGCGTTCCCGTTCTTCCAAAACCTGCTGTTTCTTCATCTGAAACTGCTCCAAAAGGCCCTCATCTTTGCCCCACCCTTCGATAAGACTGTCGATCATATTCGTTTTCTGAAGAACGGCCAAATGCACCTTTTTGAAGGACTCTTCATCATAAATCTGAAGAGAGCGGCTTTAAAATTTTAGATGAAAATAAAAACAGAACCTTTCTTTGCTCGATGTATTCCAACAACGGAATCACAAGATGCAGGTCGAAAAATGGGATAAGGCGCTTTATCAAGTCATATTCAGCCATTTCCAATTAATTTAGCTAATAGGTCTAAAATTTGCATGAGATAATCTGCATATACAAAAGTGTGCAATTGTTATGAAGAAAGACTTTGCCAATGCACCACAGCGATTCATTTTTGCATCTTATTACCGTTTGGGGCAATCCTTAAGAATGGGGGTCCCTAATTTTTTTTCAAAAAATAATAACATTTTATAAAGTCGTTAAAAATAGTTTTTAGGGCTGTTCTGGGACGTAGAATCCGAATCTGACCTCCGTTTCGCCCGATGTCTAACCCCGGACCCGAATTCGAATTTTTCAAAAAAATCGATTTTCTTAATTTTACATTAAATATTGAAAAAGGTCGTTTCCGGGGTTTTCTGATGCGTAGGATTCGAATCTGATATCTAAAAAGCCAAATTAATGCGTTTGATTGTTTGTTTTTGCAAAAAAATAGATTTTTTTGAAAATATGGGCTATTACCAAAATCAAGTACTTGATGAAAAAATCTTAGACAAAATCAATGATTTGACAAAATCTAAGGTCAGATTCGTGATTAGCACCCTTGAAACCCCCCGGATATAAATTTTTAGCTCAAATAACAAAGTATGAATTAGGGACCCCCATTCTTTAGGATTGCCCAGTTTGGGAAAACAGTGCACTATTTCGCTTTTCCCTCTAACCGTTCTCTTCTTTTGGCGTTCTTTCGGACCGGTAGCCGCAAAAAACAAAATTCAAAAAAGAGACGGCCATAAGTCAAAGGCGTCTGTTTGTTGCAATTGGTTTAAATTACTCAGTGTTTACACATACCTACAAATACAAATAAGACACATTTAGTTCTATGAATTTTCAAATTGTTTGGGAGTACCAATGTTCGGCTTCAAAATGGTTGGAATTTGACAAGGATTTGTCTACTTTCTTAAACAGGTCGGTTTATTTGGAGGTCGAATCAAATTTTGAAGAAAAAAACTAAAAAAAACTTTAAAAAAAACAAAAAAAAAACAAAAAAAAACAGTCTTTCGAGTGATGCAAAGGGAGCTGCTCGTGAGATTGAGGGATGGAACATGCAATTTGATCTCCGGCAGATGCAACAGTGCAATTCCGACACGGGGTTTATGCGCAGTATTCGATGCGCCCTCCGAGTTATTAATGGTAGGGAAGTTTTTGCGCCACATAATCCAGTTCCAGAATGCTGATCACGAGTATGACCATTTTTTTTTTGCAACAATTCGAAATTCAGATTTCGAGTACTTGAAAGGCACTTTTTTTAAACTTAACCAAATCAAACAAACAATGCCATTCGAAGGCTCTAAATGAGAAGAAACCCTAAAAAGGGTCGGTAGATTTATGCAGTTCAAATCAAGGTATTTCTACACTATATGGGAGTGGTTCGGATCTGAACAATTCATATACCAATCGACGCCTCTCATCGAGCTGAGCACGAATCTGCAAAAAATTTTCCGCGGAAACCACTTTGAAGAAAGTTATGGCCCTTCAAACTTGGCCAAAAACCATAGGGGGGACCCTTTTGGTCAAAATTTTTGGGAAATATTTTTATTCTAAATAGCGTCTCAAATATGTTATTTAATGCACTGATTACGAATTCGTCAATAAAAATTAAAAATTGAGCATTTAAAGCAGTTTTTGAACCGGTTTAAATTTTTGAAATTTATGGGGAAAATGACTTATTTAAATTAAAACAAAAGCCCGATAAGGGAAAAATTAAACAGTAAGGTGGAAAATAGCAGCCAAAATAAAGTAAAAACAAGTTAACAGGCATAATGAAATCTAAAAATCATACAATTTAGGCATCCACTTACGCGGGCTTAGGCTAGGCCTCAGCCTAACGCGGGCTTAGGTTTAGGCCTCAGCCTAACACGGGCTTAGGCTTAGGCCTCAGCCTAACGCGGGCTTAGGCTTTTCAGACCCTTTTTAGAATAAAAAAACATCCGTCCCCCCTATGGTTTTTGGCCAACTTTGAGAAGCCATAACTTTGCTCAAAATCGAGAGCGACTCAAAATTTTTGCAGATTCGTAATCAGCTCGACGAGGGGAGTTGAATGATATATAATTTTTCCAATAACAAATTTTCAGACACTTTTTAGAATAAAAATATTTCCCAAAAATTTTGACCAAAAGGGTCCCCCCTATGGTTTTTGGCCAAGTTTGAGGGGCCATAACTTTCTTCAAAGTGGTTTCCGCGGAAAAATTTTTGCAGATTCGTGCTCAGCTCGATGAGAGGAGTCGATTGGTATATGAATTGTTCAGATCCGAACCACTCCCATATAGTGTAGAAATTCCCAAATCAATTAAACTTTGTTTACATTTTATGTTGCAAAAGCTGGTCATATTCAAGAACAGCACCACTGAAGCCCCACCGGCACTGGATTCGTTATCCTTTTTAGAAGGGGAAAAATTTGTATGGTCCTATCAGCAGAATGGACCCCGGAAACGATGGGTCAGCTTCCCAGCGGATTTGGCTCTTAAATTGGAAGAAAATGTTGGCGGTGTTTACATTGACAATGAGCGAGCTGTTCATCAGGCTGATGAGCGAGTAGAGTTTGAATTGAATGGGCAAGAGGTTCTTATCAATTGGCCTGCGAAAAAGATGACTGTTCTGAACACGGAGGAGGAGTGCGTTATTGAGAGAGTCAAGTCCAATGTAAATTCATCACCAGCAGATGCATTTTTGCTCAATTTTCTAAGGCTGGGCCTCCAAATTCATTCGATCCTCCACACCCCGCCAAATACTCTCCGACGTCCGTCCGCGAGAGAAACCGGCCTTTTATAGAGGAAGCAGCCAAAAGAGCGAAGGGAAGGAAGTCGAAGGCGGCGAGGAAAGAACCAACGGACCGGGGGAAGGACAGCCGAACAAAGGAAGAAGCGGGCTTTGAAAACGAAGGTGCCACGGACGGGAAGGGAAGAAAGAAGCGGAAGGAGAAAGATGGCGCACTTTAACTACGGAAAACAAGAAAAAAGCGATCATTTATCAGAACCCTTCGCTGGTTGTTTCTTTTACTTATTCACTGTCATACAAAACCCTCCCTTCCAAATATGAAAGGTCTTTACTTTGCTGCATTTTATTATTTGCTATAAGTAAATGTGTTGGCATTGATCGATTTGTCGGTTAGGCGATGTTTTTGGCTGTGCCTTTTCACGTGGATTCAAATGTAAATTTGGGGTGGTGGCGTATTCTGTGCGTGGTGTGTTTGGTTCCCCCAAAAGATTACTCTCTCCTCATTTGGAAATTGGTGAATTTTGGCATTTCCATTTACTTCTGTTAAATAAGCGATGAAACCCAGTGGGAGCTCGTGGAAATTCGCACTAATTTTTCTCTCCGGTATTATCGTTGTGAGTCTTTTTGGGTGTACTGTAACTGTTTGGGCTGCCCGTTACTGTACATTCCGTGCATTTTCCCCCGTCAGGCCGCACAGCTCCTCTTTATTGTCCATTGGCGGTGGCACTTTTGGCAAAGTGAACATTGGAGCGCGTGAGTACCCCCCCCCCCCGCCATTCCGGTGCCCTTCTGACAGATTTCCTTAGAAAATTGCCCCCTCAATGGGTGGCCATTGAAAGTGGAAGCGAAGATGGCGACCGAATTGTGCAGGAGAAGATATGCCCCCGGGAGCAAAGCCATAGTGATGAGAAGCAACAGCCGGCACAACAAAGACATCGGCAGAATGGACAATGCTACGTGGTCTCCGATGGCCCATCCGCCTTTGGAACGTCCGTTTTGGATTATGGGGGACTCTGATCATCCCCCACTCGTTGGAGAGTTTTTTTTATAACCTCTGCTTGCCCATTTAAGCGGCTTTTCTCGGTCGCTGACGATGGAATCGCACAAAGACATTTTGCTGGCCGAATCCGATTTGGATTTCCCTCTACGTGTGTTATGGATAATTCTTTAAATCTGTACAAACCGTCCCCCCCCCCCCTCTCCAGATTACAAATTTACGCGCAAAAATGCACGTCAATGGTCCGTTCTGACCAACAAAGTCACTGTCGACTACCAAAAAGTGATCATTGCCCAGCCTTTTATCACCCAAACTTTTGCTCCTTCTCTGACGCCATGGAAAGTTTTGGATGGGAAAGTACGAAGAATTCTCTGCTTGGGACTTCGTGGCTCTTCAGTGAATAATTTTTTCTCGACTTTGTCAACAAAGGTCAGCGAAAGGGTTGGCTATGATTTTTGGCATTCAATTCGCCTGCTCTTTTATGTAATTGACCAGGCTGGTGTATCCGCCGTAATGTTCTTCAATTATCCCAAAATAATGACCAAATAAACCAAAATCTCACACCCAAAAAACAAAACCCCATCATTCGTGTCAAGAAATACCCGAGCTGTAGGAATGAATGCTCGAGAGTCTCGATTTTAGGTCTTGAGCATCCTCAACGAACTGTCCCTACTAAATACGTGAACTGTTTTACAGTACGAAGTCACCGTGGTCGAGCCAGACCCCGCGATTCATTACATTGCGAAGAAATGGTTTGGCTTCGAGGAAACGGAACACCACCGCATTCTGGTGGAGAATCCGGTTTTCTACTTGACAGCCAGAGCAAGGCTAATTGAACACCCGAAAATGGGTTGGCTTACATCATTTGGATTGAATTCCCCCCTTTTTCGATAAAGTGAGCGCGTCTCAATTTCACTTTATCGTCGTTGACGTTTGCCATGGGCTCGACTCAAAATTCCGAGGAAAATGTCCGTTTGATGAATTCGAAGAAGAGAAAACGGTTAAAGATCTGAGTATAAATTT
Source organism: Globodera rostochiensis (assembly GCA_018350325.1). Lineage (NCBI taxonomy): Eukaryota > Metazoa > Nematoda > Chromadorea > Rhabditida > Heteroderidae > Globodera > Globodera rostochiensis. Next base: position 709,220 of record JAEVLN010000020.1, read on the forward strand.
GGCTGAGAATGGTAAGTTCGAAAGACAAAAAAACAGTTGGCAGCAGTTAATGTACAAGGATTCAGGCACAATTGTGGTCAACAACTTCTCATTGGACTCAAAGTCCGACATTCCGACGGTAATGTGAAAGGTCCCTTTTCAACTTATTTGTTAGCCCCTCTGAGTTCAGCAGCATCAACTGGCCAACAGAGAACACCGGATGCTCCAACTCTACCAAAAGTACTTCACTCATTGTTTCTTCGTCAATATTACTTCGAATTTGGTGGGAGCATTGAAGGAACTAATGCCGATGAATACGATCCCACAATTGCCAGATTCTGACTTGCTCCAGAAAGGGTCCGATTACTCGACTGCACTACCATTTGGCGTACAGGAAGCTGTCGAAGGACTTGCAGACCTTCACAGCGGAAGAAGAACCGAAATTTTTCCTTGACCTTGAGGCGACTTGATAATGGAGATCAGCCCACACGTTCAGGGACGTATCCATTAGTGGTGGGGGACCCTTTTGTTTCCATTCCCCTCCGTAGGTCCCTTGTTTATGTATTTGTTCTGATTACATTCATATTTTTAAGTGCATAAAAAAGAGTGGTTCAATATCGCCCAATGTGAAAAACTTGTCTTTCAATGGCTAAATTTCCGCTTCCGCTCCGAATCCCCCCCCCCCCCACAGCGCCAAAAGTGTCTCGAATCCAGCCACAGTCAAAATTCCCAAATGCCCTCCACGTCTTAGGCTAGGCCTAAGCTAGGCCTAGGCTAAGCTTAAGTTTGAACCCCCCACCCACAAATCCGCACTTCACTTGTGATTTGGGGGATCGAATCTTTTAAATTTAAAGATTTGGCAAAACGTCTTTAAATTTTGAATAAAAGAGCATTATTCACTAACAAAATTTTCAATCCCGCACCTAACTATAAATTGCGGGATGCCGCTGCGGGATTTTTTTTCGAAATCTTTGATAGCGGATTTGCGGGATTAATCCCACAAAACGCAAAAAAATGCTGGATTGCGGAGCGGGATCCACTCCCGTGCCGGACTCTATCATTGTCGTTTCCGGAGTAAAAATAATGCCATTCAATTTCTCACGTGGAGAGGAGCCAAATGATATGTATATAAAATGACCCAAGCCCTCAGGGCCCGTATGCAAAGAACGGGGTAAGGGTAAGGTTACCCTCAGCTGTGGGTAACCTTACCCGTTACCCGTATTCAATGAACTACCCCGAGTTGTGGGTTAAGTTACCCGGGTAACCTAACCCTCAGCTGCGGGTAACTTTCTACCCGTATTCAAAGAATCGAGTAACGGGTTAGGTTACCCTCAGCTGCGGGTAAGATGGCTACCCTGGGTCGGACCAGGGTAAGCACTCGACCTAGCCTCCTTTAAAATTAATTTAAAAATATTTAAAAGTCATTAAAAATAAAATCAAGCGTGGGACTAATAAAATAAAATCTGCTCTTTCACCTGACATAAATTTTAAATTTTATTTTTAAGTTTTTGAATAAATAACTTTGAATTAAAGTCAGTGTAATTTTTTGTGCAGCAATCTGTGAGAAAATTAGCATAAATCGAGAAAACAAATTTGGTTTATAAAATGCAGATTTTATCTCTTTTAAACAAAGTTGTTTATTTTAAAAAATATTTAGGGCTTTTTTTCGGCATACGGAGTCGAATCCAGACCGAGGAAATAACTGACTTTAAACTTAACCGATTCAAATTTTCTAAAAATCATTCGAAAGCTCTTGTCTAGATAAAGCTATCATTAAGCTAAAACTTAGCGATTGGACAATGTTCGAAAAAGTTATGGGCAGAACAATCTGTTCTGGATTCGGTTCAGTTGACTTTTTTCCAATGGTATTCAAAGAAGCGGGTAACGGCTCAGGTTACCCGCAGCTGAGGGTAAATAAGGGAGTTTCGGGTAATTTTCATTGAATACGAGTTAACCCGCAGCTGAGGGTAAGGTTACCCAGGTAGCCTTACCCGGGTAACCTTACCTGGGTAACTTTACCCCGTTCTTTGCATACGGGCCCAGAAGTTAGTTAACTTTACCCGAAAACCGACCCCGCAAAATATATGTACTCTAGTTTGTTGCCCCTCCCCATTTTTGGAATAAAAAATTAATTTTAAAAATTAAAAAACAAAAAGGTTTCTGGGAGTTTTCGATGGCGTAGAGGCGTAGAACCTCGACCTATTTCGAACCCCAAACCGGATTCGAACAAGTTTTCGGAAAATCAATTTTTGTCCTTAAATCATTCAAAAGCACGAATCACCGTTTAATTTGCGTTTGCGTTGTAACTTTGATAGAATGGTCGGGTAACCCTGTCTTTTACAGGTCCCGAATTTTCACCCCCCCCCCCTACATTTAAAAAAAAAGAAAATTAATTTGAAAAAGTCAAAGATATTTTATTTACATCACTGCAGATACTGTATTTTGTTGTCGCGAACAAATCGATAAATTTGACGAAACAATGCCTCTTCATTGGACTTCTGTTGATACTCGCTACGCAATTCTTTGTGCAGCGGTTCCAAGTCTCTCGGCTTTTGCGGGAAGCATGATTGCGCTTAAAGACGAAGAATTGGTTCGATACCTTAAGGTTTGGCGTTGTTCCAGCTGATTGTGAAGCGAAATTGCACAAAAAATAGATTTTACAAATAAACAAAAAGCTCTTTTTTAAATTTTAACTTTTCAGAGTCAAAGTTTCCCGGAGTTTGCCGGTCGTTACAAATACGCTTTTTTGCTGGTTAACACCGCGGTGGCCGCGCCGTTTGGCTTGGCTTCGAATGTGCTCTACAAAGTTGGCGGAGGTTTGTTCTTAAAATCGTCACGATTTTCTGGTTGCATTTTTTTCAGGCTTCGGTCGCGTTGACACTAAAGTGGCTTTGGCATTGTTTGGGGCTACGGTGTTCAGCGGTCTTTGTGTGCTGCCGGCGCTCAAAAACAAAAACATCAAAACGGTAGCCGATTTGTTTCCAATCTCAACAAATTGGCACAATCAAAAGCTTTAAGGTAGCTGCGAACGTTGCTATTCTTGCCGGGCTGTCGGTTGCCACCACCACCACTTTCTTCAACATCGATAAGATTTCCGCCTATTTGACGTGAGTGTCAACAAAAAAATACACAAAAATCTGTTCAACTTCAGCATTCCTTTCACTGTTTGGGCCATTCTCTGCACTGCGATGACCGTCAAGGCGACCATCACTTCTGGCAAGAAGGACGATGGCTCCCAGAGTGCTGACTCTTCTGCTGTGATGTCCAGTAAATACCTTAAATGATACTATGCGGCAAACCAATAAATGCTTTTCTCTTGGATTGTTGATTCGTTATTGCATTTAGTAGAATGTTGTATAAACGAATTCCAGTTTTTACTGCATTGCTTTACGTTTTTTTAGTTGAGCCGTTGACTTTAATATTAATTGATTAACTGGGCTCAATTTTCAATATTAGAAAATGGGCAGGAATCATTTACTGTTTTCTTAGGAACGTAGCTTCCGGGGGAGTTCCGTGTTGCTGATCATTGTCAGCAGTTCCATTAGACAGTCAGAGTTTCAGGCACAACATCTGCAACCTTTAAACGTTACATTGCATCAAACCACTGAAAATATGTTGGAATGGAGCTTTGGTTCGGATTCTACTCCCACGACTTGAAAAAAAACAACGCCATTTTACAGCTTTTCAAATTTCATGGGCAGCTGTACTTGCCGAAATTTTATTAAAAAAATTTCTTGGAAAATATCAAACTCACTTTATAGAAAGCAAAGGCGCCAGTTAGCAAAATGACTTATGCTGTGAGTGTGTCCGAAATTTTGGAGGAAATACCGCTGAAGGATTTCGTAATTTTCGAAAAAGTGATCGGTGAGAGTCGTACTTTGCGCAACCGACACCTTTTAGATCCATCGCGCGCTGCAGAGTGAGACGGTTTTTGAAAATTTCATCCGCACTTTGGCACTGTACAATAAAAATTTGGTGTCGCGATCTGAGCTCACGGATTTGGTCACTCCATTCCTAGCGTATATCATCTACGGCCTTTTTGGGGACAGAAAGCGCTCCGTTATATTTCAGTGAGCACCCCGAACTTCTCAAGCAGTTCAAGGACATTTTGGGCGGACTAGTGACGATTGGGTTGCACCCGCGGAAGCAGCGACCCTTGGAGGATCGTCTTCCGCAAGATCTTGCTGAACACATTGGTCGGTAACCGGAGGCCTATGGGATGGGATATTTGAGCTCCGAGGAGATCTTTAGAGCATTTTACTTTTACAGATTACAACACATGCAAACAACATGGCGTCAGCTACCGGTGCCTTCCCGAGGATGCGAACCGTCCCGTTTGTTCTGGCCGAACTGCGCTCTGTGACAAAGTCCTTAACAATTTGTACGTCTCTTTCCCGAAATGGTAAATTGACACCCAACCATTTCTAACATTTATGGCATTTTGTTAAGTTCTTCCAAACGCACTGTTCCGTAAACATTTTTCTTTTAATTTTTGGCTCAAGGATTGAGTTTTATTAAGGTCTCCCTTCGAAGAGTTAATGTATCGCACGGAGGATGAACGCTTCGAGGTGCCTTTTCAACACTTTCTTTTGCCATACCCTTAATAATCTTTATAGTCTGTAATGATTGCGTTAAGAATCCAGAATAAAACAAAAAGTACCGGACTTAAATTGTCGATGCCAAAACGAATGTCATGAATTTATTATTAATGGGCTTCTGTTCATTCTTCAGGTTGACATCTTCATAGAGGTCAATTTGGCCGCCATCACAGCGTTGGAGTACGCTCGTCGTAAAATTGAGCCGCTGGGTCACGAGGACGCGAAGAAGTTCATGGCCGACGCTGACTTAGGCTGTTCCAGCACTTTTTTGGCACGAGCAGTGAAGAAGCTTTACGGGTTCGTGCCATTTTCGGGGAGAGCTCAGCAAAAGTTGTTGTGATGTCCATTTGTTTGCAGTGAACATGGCGGCAAAATTCTATTCGCCCTGAAGGAGAACCCCCTGGTGGCCGTCCCGATGGTGCTGAGGCGCCTCAGAGAAAAGGACGTGGAGTGCCGCGGTCTTCGCAAGGAATACAACGAAATTTGGCGGGATCAGGTGGAGAAGAACTACCTGAAGAGTCTGGACCACCAGGCGCTGACCTTCAAGGCGAACGACGTGAAGGACATCCGCAGCAAGGGCTTCATCTTGCAGTTGGAGAACATTTACGATGAGGTGGGTTCAGAAATCGTTTGTTCGTTGGTCAAAACATTTTTCAGAATTTACGAAAAGCCATTGATGCGGGCCAAACCGAAATGGAAAGTGGGCCTCAAGTTGCCATCGAGTACCCGTCCGACCAGCAAGTTTTCCACGAGGCGAATGAATTGCTTTTGCATTACATCAAACGTCAGCCGAATATTCCCAAGAAAGAGAAGGCGAAGATAAAGGAACTGCTGCATTCCGTCGTCCCGAAATTGTTCATGCTGCAGATCGGACTCGCCGTCGGTGCTGACAATGAGGAAGTGGAGACCAGCGGTATTGGACTTTGTCCTTTGCATATCGCAAGTCAAAGCGTTCAGAAAGGAGTGAAGACGAAACTGAACCGACCAAAAGCGATCAGAAGGCGGGAGGCGACGTCGAAAGGCAGCGGAGCACGCGACTGCGCCGCGGACGGCAGAGACGACAGTCGTTACAGAACGAAGAGGAGGCCAAAAAGGTTGGAGGCGCCCATTTACAAATTGTTTTAAAAATTATGAATGGGTACATCGTATTCGTTTCCCGCCGTTTCAGAATCCAAACAGTGACGGAGCTGTCCGTGTTGATCCAGAAACCGCTCCACCGTCCTCCCACTACGTTGTGAGGCGGAGCGACGAAGCACACCGACTTGACTATGTGCTGTTTTACGGAACCAACCCGTGGGTTCTGTTTATTCGACTCTATGCGATCATGTGTGAACGGCTGGCGAAGATCAAAAAACGTACTGAAGAGCTCGTCGAGGAGTACCAAGTGGAGCTGGCAATTCGAGAGAAACAGAAAAAGCTGTACGAAGAGAAGGGTGATTCGGTGGAGGCACAGCTAATGAATGCCGTCGACGTCCATCTGGGACTGCGAGACTTGAAGAAGCCACTGCAGAACCCGGAAAACTTCTACCAGATCATGTTGCAGGAGATGAAGAATCTGCTTGACGGACAAATTGAGGCGTTGAAGTTTGAGGACACACTGAGGTATGCGCTTACCTATTTTTGATGATGGAGAGAAATTTGACATTTTTCAGAAGCATGTTCGACACCAGGGCATACGTGTTGTTCACCATGGACAAACTTGTGAACACTTTGGTCCGACAACTGCAGAACTTTGTGGGCGACACGACCAGCGGACAATGCATTGATCTGTTCAACAGATATTTCGAACAGCGAGTCAATGGGTGCGAACGGGGACAAGACGCCGCTCACGTGGACCAAGACTACAGTGTTGCATTAGAGAAGGTAGATGATCAAAAATTGTTTTAATTTGAATAGTCAGAACTTTGGTAATTGCACTCTTTCGGCCTTTTGTCTTTTGCATTTCGATGTTCTGAAGGTGTTGCTCAACCAGCACTGTTTCAAAATGTACTTTTTCAATCGCGATCATCCTGTCGTCACCATTGAACTCATTGACACGGACGAAACCGACAGTGAAAGCAACGACGAGGAAGAGGAAAGTGCCAATGTGGTGGCTCTGCAGAACTGGGAGGAGTATCTCAAGGAAGAGGCATGTAGAGAAATGTAATCTGAAGAATGGAAATATTTAATTTTGAAGAGTTGGGATCTCAACGATTCATTTTCAAGTGAAAAGAGTACGCGGCCAAAACTTTTGGCCAAAAATGTGCGCTACCGTCGAATTTTGGCAAAATTTCTGCAAAACAGTTTTGGTCCTGCTGCATCCGTTGCAGGCCAAAGTCCCAACAAAAATTACAGCGAAGAACCTTCAACCAACAAAAAAATGCTGCAGTTTTACGTCAGCAATGGACTTACGCAGTTTTTTGACGGATTTGAGCCAATTTTGCTGGTCCGGAAGAGTCGGAACAGAAAGGTGGGGGGCCCTCTTCCGAAGCCTAATAATTCTTGTTTTAGGCATTTCGGAAGAAATCCATTGCAAGTGCGAAGAAATTTCACAATTGGCTGGACAAATTCCACACGGATGACACTGAACTTAGCGTATGCCAAAATAAAGCTTTTTAAGCAAACGAATATTTAATATTTTTAGGCCCGATGGATGACCACCGGATGCACTTCTCGGCCCTGTCAACACCACGAGTTCAAATTCCTCCGTTTCAATGTGTATTCTTCAAAAGACGCGGATGAATGATTGATGCGTGCTGCAGTCTAATCGATCATGATCATACTGATAATTTGTAAATATAATAAAAGTCGAATTTCTTTGTAAGGATATTTCATAGAATTCGTGCCTTAGGCGCCTATTTTGTAATTTTTCTTGCCTAAAATTTTACCATCTAAAAAATAAGTTGTATGAAACTGAGTCTCCATCGAACAGGACACTTCAGTCCAGAGCTTGACGAAAATTGAAGTTTCACCTTTCGCTGGGGGGAAAAAACTGCTGAAAGCCCTGTTCTAACCCAATTTCTCTTTGAGCATTAAATAAAATGAGTCACAATCATTTCCCAAGTCTTCGTGGGAACGCAACATTAGCCGAACCTCAGGATGTTGCTCGTCAATTCCAATCAACAGCTGTTGGTCATGTAACATCTTCGGACATTTCTGTTAGAGTTTCGGGCCCAACATCTTCCGCTGTGGGACATCACCACACAACATTCGTACCACCGCACGGTGCCATGGCACCTCAACAGACTCATCAACAGGAGCAACTTTCTCAGCTTGTGCAGACCCAACAACAGGAATTGACTGCCTCAACAGCCGCCCTTCTTTACCAACAAAATCCGCTTCAGCAAGTTCCCGTTGCGCAGACACAAGTTCAACCGAGCGTCAAAAGCAGGGTGATATTTTCAAACTCTTGTTCTTTTTTTAAATTTTTTTATAGAAACTGCAAGTCGATGATGCATTATCCTATTTGGGTATTTTTTTTTGTTGAAAAATCGCTGATGCGATATTCGTTTTTTGTTTAGAGAAAGTTCGTCAGCAATTTTCTAATGACCCTCAAGTGTACAATGACTTTCTTGAAGTCATGAAGGAATTCAAATCGCACACGTAAATTTGTTTAATGACATTTTATACACTACAATATATTTAAGGATCGATACCAATGGCGTAATCCGACGCGTAAGCCATCTGTTTCAAGCTTATCCCGAATTGATTGATGGCTTTAACACTTTCCTTCCTCATGGGTATGAAGTGCGAGTTCATGGCAGCCACATCTTCATTTTTGAACCGAACGGGAGCAGCAGTTTGATCAACAACAGTTCCTTTCCATTTATCTCGACTCTTTTTTTTGACTAACCTTTCAGCGATCGGTGACAATTTGATGGACACTCGAATGGACGGCGTTGTCGCGGTTGCTTCTCCGCAAATTTCTTCGAACTCGTCGACACTCCATCCAATTCAAAGTCAATCGTTTCTTCAGACTCCGTCTGCCAACGATCCCGCTGTAGCTGGACACCCTGTTAGATACGTACAAATTCATCAGCAAAGGGAAAAGGTCATATTTTTGTTTTGCGAGCTTTAAATCAATAGTCGAATTTTAATTGAAGACGATTGCAACAATTCCGTTGGACATTGAAATGAATTTGGTTGGACCTCATTCAATGTGTCCTCAGCAGTCGAGCCAGGACAACATCCAACAACAGAAAGTTGTTGTCTCTGGGGTAGAACAGAATGTTCTTCAACAGACTCAGCAGCAGCCAAATTCAAAAGCGGGGCAACAACCGATACATTTCAACGAGGCGTTGGGCTATTTGAACAGAATAAAGGTTTGTCGGTGGAAGGGACGTGGACAGAAAAAAATTTCGGGTTAAAATTATGCACAATTTTTTGTTGTTGTTGCGAATTCTGCTTTATTTTTGGGGTGGGGCGAATGGGTCGGCGGTGCCGAGAAAATTTTTGACTTCATTTGTTAAGCTTTGCTTACACGAAACTTTCGACATCCAAAAAATCTTTTTTTTAAGAAATGGGCATTTTATGGAGGTGTAGAAAATACTAATAAATTGGTAGCTCATTTAAGGAGAGATTTGCTGATAAACCGGATGTGTACCGAGAGTTTCTGAACATTCTGGGTAACTATCAGCAGTGCGAGGGTGACCAGGTGAGGTTTACTGAACGATGGTTGTCATCGAATAAACATGAGTCTATTATATATGAAAAATGGTTGGGTACGAAACATGCCCGAGTAGGTTGGGTACAAATTGAGTGGGTACGAAACGTACCTTTCGCGTTTAGAAGTGGAGCGAAGCTGAAGTGTATCAGCGAGTTTCGCGACTTTTCCACAACGAATTGGATTTGATGCGCGACTTCAAATCTTTTTTGCCTGACGCCAAGTTGGACTTTTCCGAGCAGCAAAACGAGCAACAGAAACCAAAATTGGAAGAAGTGCGAGAAAAACAAAGTTCAGAACAGCAGCAGCAAATGACAGTGCAAACACAAAGCTCAAACAGTAAACCAATGACGACAAGCACTTCTGCTATTGTTCCTAAAAAGCAAATCGGGAAGGAGCAGTCGAATTTGAACGCCAAGGTCCTTTAAATCAAACCACTGAAAAATATGTTGGAATGGAGCTTTGGTTCGGATTCTTCGCTTACGAAAACGAAGACTCCTTGAAAAAAAACAACACCATTTTACAGCTTTTCAAATTTCATGGGCAGCTGTACTTGCCGAAATTTTATTAAAAAAATTTCTTGGAAAATATCAAACTCACTTTATAGAAAGCAAAGGCGCCAGTTAGCAAAATGACTTATGCTGTGAGTGTGTCCGAAATTTTGGAGGAAATACCGCTGAAGGATTTCGTAATTTTCGAAAAAGTGATCGGTGAGAGTCGTACTTTGCGCAACCGACACCTTTTAGATCCATCGCGCGCTGCAGAGTGAGACGGTTTTTGAAAATTTCATCCGCACTTTGGCACTGTACAATAAAAATTTGGTGTCGCGATCTGAGCTCACGGATTTGGTCACTCCATTCCTAGCGTATATCATCTACGGCCTTTTTGGGGACAGAAAGCGCTCCGTTATATTTCAGTGAGCACCCCGAACTTCTCAAGCAGTTCAAGGACATTTTGGGCGGACTAGTGACGATTGGGTTGCACCCGCGGAAGCAGCGACCCTTGGAGGATCGTCTTCCGCAAGATCTTGCTGAACACATTGGTCGGTAACCGGAGGCCCATGGGATGGGATATTTGAGCTCCGAGGAGATCTTTAGAGCATTTTACTTTTACAGATTACAACACATGCAAACAACATGGCGTCAGCTACCGGTGCCTTCCCGAGGATGCGAACCGTCCCGTTTGTTCTGGCCGAACTGCGCTCTGTGACAAAGTCCTTAACAATTTGTACGTCTCTTTCCCGAAATGGTAAATTGACACCCAACCATTTCTAACATTTATGGCATTTTTGTTTAGGTCTTCCGAAGACTCTGCTCCAATCACTTCGAAAAAGTAAACATTTCTATTTTAAGCTTTTAGCCGCAAGCAGGCGCGTTGCCAGAAAAAAATTTCGGGGGGGGGGGGGATGTTGCCATTGGGCGCCGGCGCCCTTATGGGCGTTAGTTTTTTCCTGAATGTTTGATTTTTAAGGGTGTCCGGTTTTATTCATTTTTGTTAAGCACATCAAAAAATGTAATTTTTTTTTTTGTAACTCCATAGAGAAAATTTTGATTTTTTGACTCAATTTGTTAAGAGATTAGCCCCCAAGAATGTAAATTGCTTTTTAGGTCTCCCTTCGAAGAGTTAATGTATCGCACGGAGGATGAACGCTTCGAGGTGCCTTTTCAACACTTTCTTTTACCATACCCTAATAATCTTTATAGTCTGTAATGATTGCGTTAAGAATCCAGAATAAAACAAAAAGTACCGGACTTAAATTGTCGATGCCAAAACGAATGTCATGAATTTATTATTAATGGGCTTCTGTTCATTCTTCAGGTTGACATCTTCATAGAGGTCAATTTGGCCGCCATCACAGCGTTGGAGTACGCTCGTCGTAAAATTGAGCCGCTGGGTCACGAGGACGCGAAGAAGTTCATGGCCGACGCTGACTTAGGCTGTTCCAGCACTTTTTTGGCACGAGCAGTGAAGAAGCTTTACGGGTTCGTGCCATTTTCGGGGAGAGCTCAGCAAAAGTTGTTGTGATGTCCATTTGTTTGCAGTGAACATGGCGGCAAAATTCTATTCGCCCTGAAGGAGAACCCCCTGGTGGCCGTCCCGATGGTGCTGAGGCGCCTCAGAGAAAAGGACGTGGAGTGCCGCGGTCTTCGCAAGGAATACAACGAAATTTGGCGGGATCAGGTGGAGAAGAACTACCTGAAGAGTCTGGACCACCAGGCGCTGACCTTCAAGGCGAACGACGTGAAGGACATCCGCAGCAAGGGCTTCATCTTGCAGTTGGAGAACATTTACGATGAGGTGGGTTCAGAAATCGTTTGTTCGTTGGTCAAAACATTTTTCAGAATTTACGAAAAGCCATTGATGCGGGCCAAACCGAAATGGAAAGTGGGCCTCAAGTTGCCATCGAGTACCCGTCCGACCAGCAAGTTTTCCACGAGGCGAATGAATTGCTTTTGCATTACATCAAACGTCAGCCGAATATTCCCAAGAAAGAGAAGGCGAAGATAAAGGAACTGCTGCATTCCGTCGTCCCGAAATTGTTCATGCTGCAGATCGGACTCGCCGTCGGTGCTGACAATGAGGAAGTGGAGACCAGCGGTATTGGACTTTGTCCTTTGCATATCGCAAGTCAAAGCGTTCAGAAAGGAGTGAAGACGAAACTGAACCGACCAAAAGCGATCAGAAGGCGGGAGGCGACGTCGAAAGGCAGCGGAGCACGCGACTGCGCCGCGGACGGCAGAGACGACAGTCGTTACAGAACGAAGAGGAGGCCAAAAAGGTTGGAGGCGCCCATTTACAAATTGTTTTAAAAATTATGAATGGGTACATCGTATTCGTTTCCCGCCGTTTCAGAATCCAAACAGTGACGGAGCTGTCCGTGTTGATCCAGAAACCGCTCCACCGTCCTCCCACTACGTTGTGAGGCGGAGCGACGAAGCACACCGACTTGACTATGTGCTGTTTTACGGAACCAACCCGTGGGTTCTGTTTATTCGACTCTATGCGATCATGTGTGAACGGCTGGCGAAGATCAAAAAACGTACTGAAGAGCTCGTCGAGGAGTACCAAGTGGAGCTGGCAATTCGAGAGAAACAGAAAAAGCTGTACGAAGAGAAGGGTGATTCGGTGGAGGCACAGCTAATGAATGCCGTCGACGTCCATCTGGGACTGCGAGACTTGAAGAAGCCACTGCAGAACCCGGAAAACTTCTACCAGATCATGTTGCAGGAGATGAAGAATCTGCTTGACGGACAAATTGAGGCGTTGAAGTTTGAGGACACACTGAGGTATGCGCTTACCTATTTTTGATGATGGAGAGAAATTTGACATTTTTCAGAAGCATGTTCGACACCAGGGCATACGTGTTGTTCACCATGGACAAACTTGTGAACACTTTGGTCCGACAACTGCAGAACTTTGTGGGCGACACGACCAGCGGACAATGCATTGATCTGTTCAACAGATATTTCGAACAGCGAGTCAATGGGTGCGAACGGGGACAAGACGCCGCTCACGTGGACCAAGACTACAGTGTTGCATTAGAGAAGGTAGATGATCAAAAATTGTTTTAATTTGAATAGTCAGAACTTTGGTAATTGCACTCTTTCGGCCTTTTGTCTTTTGCATTTCGATGTTCTGAAGGTGTTGCTCAACCAGCACTGTTTCAAAATGTACTTTTTCAATCGCGATCATCCTGTCGTCACCATTGAACTCATTGACACGGACGAAACCGACAGTGAAAGCAACGACGAGGAAGAGGAAAGTGCCAATGTGGTGGCTCTGCAGAACTGGGAGGAGTATCTCAAGGAAGAGGCATGTAGAGAAATGTAATCTGAAGAATGGAAATATTTAATTTTGAAGAGTTGGGATCTCAACGATTCATTTTCAAGTGAAAAGAGTACGCGGCCAAAACTTTTGGCCAAAAATGTGCGCTACCGTCGAATTTTGGCAAAATTTCTGCAAAACAGTTTTGGTCCTGCTGCATCCGTTGCAGGCCAAAGTCCCAACAAAAATTACAGCGAAGAACCTTCAACCAACAAAAAAATGCTGCAGTTTTACGTCAGCAATGGACTTACGCAGTTTTTTGACGGATTTGAGCCAATTTTGCTGGTCCGGAAGAGTCGGAACAGAAAGGTGGGGGGCCCTCTTCCGAAGCCTAATAATTCTTGTTTTAGGCATTTCGGAAGAAATCCATTGCAAGTGCGAAGAAATTTCACAATTGGCTGGACAAATTCCACACGGATGACACTGAACTTAGCGTATGCCAAAATAAAGCTTTTTAAGCAAACGAATATTTAATATTTTTAGGCCCGATGGATGACCACCGGATGCACTTCTCGGCCCTGTCAACACCACGAGTTCAAATTCCTCCGTTTCAATGTGTATTCTTCAAAAGACGCGGATGAATGATTGATGCGTGCTGCAGTCTAATCGATCATAATGATAATTTTTAGCATGGCCATATTCAGGGAGGATCGTAAATGCACCCTCAACCAACAGAAAAAAGCAGCCATTTTGACTAATTTGCCGTTAAATTCCAATCTTTTCTTTCTGAATACGGACCTTATGATTCTTACTTATACCCACATAATAAAATATACTCATTAATAAATTTGTATCATGGACATTCGCTGGCTCAAAACCCTCGAAAACAAAGCAGTAGCCAGTTTTCTAAAATTGAGAAGAGTCTTGGTACTCACAGGACTGCTTTCCACCAGATCTCATCCATTACAATTGGAGTTCATGCGAACAAAACAAACAACAAATTTGAATTTTTAGTTTTTCGAATTTTTCTACGTATACACATAATTTTCTTGATTTTGTCCATTTATTTATGCTTACATATAGAAGATTAAACTTAGAGCTTTCTAATGTTACATATGTACCAATATTGTTTTATTTTGTTTAATTTGTGAAGGTATTTCTAATGGATGAGTTGGGTGGGATCCGCTTTGCTCATCACGCCTCAACCCCTCTTTGCCCCCAGAAGCGAATTTGTGCAAATTTAGTGAACGCATTCGTTAAAAATTAGAATTTCATCTATTTGGGTTTGGGGATTGTAATCGTCGAAGCGGACCCGGACAAAAAATCAAATAAATACCCGACTTTTTGTCGGAGATAAATACCCGCCTGGGTTCTAGCCAACTTTGCGCACTTAAGTTTTAATTTTAATTGAAGGTTTTAGGCAGGATTCTGGTATTTTAATTATCGAATAATTTCGACTCAAAGGCACTTATTGCTGTCAAAATGTCAGTTGGAGGTAATTCACAGCATTCGTTTTCCAAATATGCGAATTTTTTAGTCGAAGTTCCACGTAATTTTCGGCTTCTCGAAGAGCTCGAAGACGGACAGAAGGGAAAAGGGGACGGGACAATTTCGTGGGGGTTGGAGGACGACGACGACATGACACTGAGCCGGTGGACTGGCATGATTATCGGACCCAGCAGAGTTAGTCAAAGGCTACCGCGGGTGGGGGGGGGGGTGGGCATGTTTTCGCCCACGTAAAAACAATCAAAAAGGCTTTTCAGATGAATTTATTTGTCTAGGAAATGATAGAAAAGTTTTATTCCAAAAACTTTACTTTTACAATAATAAGTCAATTCTTATAATTTTTTATCCAACTTTTGTAAGATCGGTTCTTTAAATTTTAGATAAAAAAACATCTCTAGAAGCGGATTTTTTTTCTCTCACGAAATCCAATCTGGGAATGCCTGTGGGACGATATTGGCTTTCCAATTTTTGTGTAAATTGAGTTTTTCCCCCATCAGACGCCGTTTGAGGGTCGCATTTACAATTTGCACCTCGAATGCGGGCCCAACTATCCGAAAGAGTCTCCGATGGTTCATTTCACTACCAAAATCAACATGAACGGCGTGAATCAGCAGAACGGACTGGTGGGGGTGGGGGGGAGGGGAGTGCTTTTTCTATCAAATTCCCAACTCCGAAGGTCGACAAACGCGTGGTTCCATCGCTGCGCCAGTGGAATACTTCCTACTCCATAAAGACTGTGCTCGAGGACATACGGAGGTGACTAGCCGAAATATTGGCTTTTGAGACCATTCATTCATTTGTTGGGAGGGCGTAAATTTACTCAAATTCAACAAAAACTTATTTAAATGAACACTTTTTATGTTTGGCACAGGCACTTGATGACGGCCAAAGAGAATTCGAAGCTTTCTCAACCCTCCGAAGGTTCGTCGTACTGACCGTTCCGTTCCGTTCAGTCTGTTCGCCACACGGATAATTAATTCCATTGGTTTCGTCCTTTTTTTGTTTGTTTGTTTTGCACTTCGGCAGTCGCTTCTTCCCAAAAGAGAGTTTTGGAGACCGTAAAGACTGTGAAAGTTCGTTATTAAATTATTATTGAATTAAGGCGATGCTTTAGTGCCTAAATTGGCTCTGTCCCCTCCCCCAATCCTCCCAAATCTCATGCCAATGTCACATTTTGTGTGTAACGCGTTGATATATCATCAATTTTAGCTCTCTTTTCGTTTTTGGACTCGAATTTTGCGCCTGGAAAAAACAATAAGACTTTCATAATTTTGACTGCCAAATCGTCATTTATTATTTTTGATGCAATTATTTGTCTTTTTTATTTCCCATTTTATTGGTATATTTTCTGTTTGTTTTGTAGGATTTTTGCTCATATTTTAATGGTAAGAATTTTGAACTTTTATTTTTTGTGTTTTTAAATTCGCTTAGGAACTTTACTTTGAAATTCTGCGCAAGAAGCAGCATTTGTTGGTGCAGGCGCGGGAGAATTGGACAGCGAAGGAGCTGAAGAGAGTTGTCGAGGGCATTTTAAAGGTGAAAACGGCGGGCGGGTCAATTAATTCCTTCCGCCCATGAGCCCCGAAGCGATGTTTCGTGAAGTTTAAGGGTTAATTGGTGTGTCGGGCCTCTGGCCTCCTTGATTAGAATTTTATAATTATTTTCTTGCCTCAATTTAACTTTCCTTAAAAAACGCAGGTGTCGCCGGATAAGCAATCACTGCGCAAACCGATCAACGAACTGCGGACGGAATGGGAACCAATTGATGAGAAGCAAACGTTACACGAATTGGGCTTCACAATGAAAAACGCGCGAGCGGACGGTAAAGTCTTTTCTTTTTGGGTAAATGGGGACCCTTTCGCATCATTCGAATAATAGCAAATCGTTGCTTCAGACCCGGCTGTATTGGCTTTGGTTATGTCAGGTTTGGAAACGGCGGGGTTCGGTGCTAATGCTGTCGACCTCAATTTACAGGGGACGGAAACAATCCGGACTTAACCCCGCTGTCGACCCCTCCGCCGGTGCCGGAAGCGATGGCACAGACCAGACAGACGGAGATGGAAATGGGCGAGGAGTAACACACTTAAACACTGCATTCACATTTGCTTTTATGGCTTAGGTGGATTATTTGTGTGTTAAAGATGACGATTGATTCATTCATTAAACAGCGAATTGGGAAGGTCGGGAACAAAATGGTTGGGGGTGGGGGTACAGATTTGAAAGATCGTTTAAAAAGTGTCCAATCGCATGTGTTAGGTGTGAATCGCTGAATCGTTTCGGTTGCCCGTCACTTCCTCAATATATTCGAGCGTCAATTTGCACATTTCCCTAAAAAGTTTGGGCAAGGAATGAATGGCCGGACAAAAATTGCCTCAACGCGGCAATTTCAGCTGGCCCAGCCGACCGAAGCGAATCCCTGCTGATTTTGACCCTTTTATTGTCCGACGACGCGTCTTTTTTGGCAATTTTCGTCCGTTCGTTGCCCCAATTGTCCGACGAATGAGCGACGGCGACTCGACGCCTATTGAAGGCGAGTTCGGGGGAGAGGAGGAAGCCGCGTTGTCTCTCTGAATTCGAATGAACGGAACGAATATTCTTTTGAACCTTTTCCACAACTTTGGATTCGGACGATTTGCCCGTCGAGCAGAACCGGAAGTGCCACTCGAGCCAATGAAAGTGCCCCCGGCGTCAAAAGACGCTCATTGCCGGAGGGAGGACAGACCGAAAAGAGCCTTTGGCAATGAACGTCCGCCAGTCGTTGTGTCTTTAGGTGCTTCATCGTTAGCATCTGAGGGGGGGGGCAAAGTGTTAAAAAGAGCCAACGGGGAAAAAGAAAACATTTTTGGTTCCATTTTTAAGCGAATTTATTTTAAAAAAGGCAATTCTTTCGGCCCGAAAAACCAAAAAGCTTCCCGTCACCTTTCTGAGCGCGTGACACACAAAATGTCCAAATTTTTGAATTGCTTTTCCAAATTTGTTGGTATCGTTGGCGTTGGCACTTTGCCGTTGGTGCCACCGGATGCACTCATAAAACTTAGTGAGCAAGCGGAACAAAGCGTCGGCCAAAAATGAACACCTCTCGACGCTGTACGTGCTGAACTTGACGAATACAATTTTAAGCAGTGAACTGAATGAATTGCCTGGACACTCTCTGAGTGAATGCGCGAAGCAAATTGGAGATCTGTCGGGCGGCCAACCCAAACTTTCCGACGTGCAAATCATCGGACGCACAAAACCGTTCCAGTCGAATGTGGGCCATATAAAGGGCCACTGAGTCGACGCTTTGTCTGGTAGAGGACAATTGGTCTTCGAAGCGAGCCAATTGTGCTCAATATTTATTTGTGCCGTAAAAATATTATTCAAAACGGAATCAATAACCCCTGGGGGGTCTCACTTCCGTGCCGAAATGCATCGACGGCCATGCAAATCGCTTGGACTAACTGTTGGAGGCCGTCAGCGATGAACTTTCCAGCCAAATTCGGCGGATTTGTTGCCGTTTTGTGCCGATTTTGATGGAATTGGACATTAGGCGCAACGAAGCCGCGGGGGTCGGAGTTTGAGGGGCCCGCACTCCGCCCCCGACGCGTCATTTTTGTCCAATCACTGCGGCCTTTCGTCGCTTCACTTTCTCCCAAATTCCCCTCCAAATTTTGACTTTGTTTTGCCAAATCTGCCCACAGCTCCTAAATGCCGAAAGTTAAGATAAATCAGATCAGCTTCGTCTGGGACAGTTCAAATCCTAAATCTTTTCGAAAAGCTTTTAAAAGGATAGAAACCCGAAATTGTGCCACTCGCATAAGCTTTTGTATCACTTCGCGGCTGAGGGCGTCCAGTCCAATTCCTTCTCCCATCACAAAACAAATAAAACTTTCCTTTAAAATCTTAATTAAATTAAATTGTTTATTTCATCGATTACTGAGTAAGCGTGTGCCCTTAATCAAAGTCGATAGATTGACTAGAGGGCGCACTTTGCGGTTCCGCGCCCGCGCCGCACTTTAATAACGTCCGTATTTAGCGGGAATTTTGGTTCTGAATTAGCCTCGCTATTGAATAAATTACACTAAATTAAGGGTTGTAAGGCCGAGACTGAGATCCCCGGAGGCGAGTTGGATTGATTGGAAAGGTCCATAAAGGGGGGGGGGTGTTTAACCAGCTCTAATTTGTAAGAGGGGGGGGGGGGCTGAGTGAGTGCCGGACGAATGTAACGATTGGTATGTGTGACTGACTGGCTGAATGGCTCTTAAAGAGTGGCATTTTTTTCCAATTACATCGATTTGTTGACCATTTTTTCTCAATATCAATGCAAATATATTTTTAATAAATTAATAATATTACAAAACTTAATCTAATCCTTTTTCTCTTTTATTATTCGCATAATTATGAAATGAGAATTTAAATTGGTTTTATTGCATTTAAAAGAAGCGACTTCAGACAAAAAAATGCATCAAAAAAATTCGCTGTTTCTTTTCATTAGTGCTCTTTTCTGGCCAATTTTTGAATGCGAAGTCGAAATTGAATTAAACCTCAATCAAATCGGCGGATTTGTCGCGGCAGTCCAACAGCCATTTTTCAGGCAAATCGCCTTAAATGACCAAAGTCCAACGGGCGCCCACGGGGAGGACAAAAATTGGATAAAGAAATTGGGCGATGAGTTGGACAAAATCGGACAGAAATTTGGCGTTACCCTTTTGATAGAGGAGGTGAACAAACGAATCTCCAATGCTGGCCATTTAATTGCGAAAAAGAGCAATGAATTTTGTGAAAATTTGAATGAAAAGCGATGCCGAGAGAAGGAGAGGGAGACGCGGGCGCGGCTGACTGTCCGAGAGCTGACCATTTTGGCGAGAAGAATTGTCAAGTACAAGATTTTGAAGCAGTTCTTTTGGGAAGGCAATTCCGGCGGCGCCGTAAGGGCCAAATTCAGCATTTGGTGGTATCGGTTCAGGTCCGAATTGGGGGAGGGGGGAGGGCTTTGGCTGTGGACCATCGGCGGGCAAATTCTATGGGCTTGGAACCTCCCGCCCCGGGGGTTTCTGCTCTTTTGACAGTGATTGAAGAAACCGTCGACAGATATCGCGTTGCGTCCGCCGTTACCTTTGATGACAATGTCTCCGGAAATCAAATCCGTCTCGGAATTGTTCAATATTATTACGGAGTGCACGACGAGTTAATGGAATTAGTAAAGAAGATTGACCAAAACCTTTCATTCTTTGAAGAAGTGCTGACAAATTTGGATAAAGATTTGTTCACAATTTCGATTAAAACAGACACAGTGAACGACGAACAGTCGGAATTCGACCCGGTCGCCGAATTGCCGCAAGGCTCGGCCTCCCCCCCCCCCCGCCCAAAAAATAAGAAATATTTTCAGATAAAGCCGCGGTTTTGATGGCCAAACCGAAGCGACGCAAAGTGCCCGTTTATGTGCTCTGTGAAAGAGTAAATTATTTCCATTTTAGAGAAAGCCATTTGAATTCGGCACGTTCAGTTTCCCATCAGACTTAACATTGGCGCTTTTGGGCAAGCCGTTGGCATTGAGCACCGCGGCGTGAAAGTTTACGATATCGGTTCACTGAATAATTAAAATTTAAGTGTAAATATTAAGAATCAATTATATTAAATTGCTTAGAATTCCATTTTGGGAGTGAAGACGGCACATTGATTTCTGACAAAATGCGAATACGCGGGGACACGGACAGAGGAGTGTTCGTTATTTAACAAATTCTATCAGATTTTGTTCCAAAAATTAAGAACATTTACATTGCTCGGATGGACAAGAAAAAGCCAATGGGAAGTGCAAAAAATTTATGACCAATTTAATGATGTTTCCGTGCACAATGGGCAGTTTAAAGAAGGCGAATTTGGCCTTAATAAATACGATTTATGCCGAAATAATTGCATCCATTTTGTGAAAGCATTTGTTGAGATGCTTTTGGAAGCCGCCGATGACCGCATTTTAAAAGTGGGCGATAGAAAAAGTAACCCTGACTATGAGAGCAAATACGCTACCGTTCTCCTTTGATAATTAATTTAATTATAAATCATTTAAATCTATTAAAATGCATCGATTTGTTGAAAACGTTGAAAACTAAAAAAGATTTGCATTTTTAGGGCAAAAAGTGGCCTCCAGATGTTCTGAAACAGCCGTACATTAATAACAATTCGTGTAGATTTATAGCGAATTGTTTGTTGCCTCAGTCGACGATGGAACCGGATGAATGAATTAATGAGGCCGGATGAATGAATTAATGAGGGCAAGGAACGACGCATTTTATTGACTCGTCCATTTTGCATTGCTTTACCCCCCCCCCCCCATCAATTATTTTACATTTTGAAATACAGTGGTCGGTAAATTTACGGGAAAAATCTCCGAGGGCTTGGAAAATTTGAGGAATGAATAGCCCACTAAATTCTCTACAAACGCCAAAAGACCGCTAAGCTCTGCGACTTTTCTCCGATGAGCGGGGGCGTCATGTGCAACCCGCGCAGGTACCGTCTGAAGGGGGTACGGTAGCTTATTTCGGGATTCCCGTCTGTTAATTTGAAATTCCCGTTCCCGCTAACATTCCTTGGCGAAGTGTTTCAAAAATTTAACAAATTTGGACCAATTTTCATCACAAAATCCTTAAAATTTCAGATTTTTTTAACGGTGGCGCCTTTCGGCACCGCCGAAGCCCTCAAAAATGTGCCTCCAATTGTATTTATCGCAAAATGCGTGCCAAAGAAAGATTTGGCACGCTGTAACTTCCCTCAGAGTGTGCCGCAACCTAAAAATAATGCCAAAAATTGTTCGAATTCAGTCGATAAATATTACCAAATTTGTTTTATTTCTTAAATATTATAAAATGGACGAGGACATGGAAGAAGTTGAGATTGTATTTGCACAGAGATTGGCCAGCGGAGAGCCAATCGCGCGGCAGCGAGCCATAAAACATTTACAAATTCACATCAGAGAAAGAGCATTAGCCGAAAAAGGTATCGTTTAATTATTTAATTTGATTGAAGTTTTGAGCCCATTTTTAGGCTTTTCTTCCGATTCGCTGACGCGCCTTTGCAAGGGCTTACATTACGCCCTTTGGATGCAGGACAAAATGATTTTGCAGGAGGAAATTGCGGAAGAAATTTGCGCCCTCGTCGGCCTTTTTCGCACGGAAGAGCAACTGCTTGAATTTGTTGAGGCAATGCTCATGACGCTTTCCAAAGAATGGCCGAACATCGACCGTTGGAGAATGGACAAATTTCTCATGGTTAGAATTTTTTGGGTTCATTCATTTATATTTGGTTCATGCCCCACAATTCAAAGCCGATAAAAAAGTGTTTCTTGGGGTATTCGGGGTCGAGGAGTTCGAATATAATCTTCATTTGGACCAATTTCGAAGCCCGGACTTGGATTCGAAGTTCGAACATTTTGTCGCAAATTCAAAAGTTTCTAAAAATCGCATCACCTTTGAAAGATTTAGAGGCTAAATTAATTTTTGAAAAATTTTGAATTAGAAAAATGTTCGAATTAGAGTCCGTTATTGAAATTAAATGTAGGTCAGAAACGGCTTCTACACCCCCGAATATAACTAAAAACACCATTTATCGACTTTTAAAACTTTTTTTCGAAAAATTGTGGTCCTAAACTAAGTTAAGAGCCAATTTTTGTTGTGATTTAAAAAGTGATTTGACATTTTGCAGTTTATTCGCCGTTTAATTCGCACTTTGTTTCTCCGATTGGCTTTCCGCGGCTGGGAGCCGCCGTTATGTGCCCAATATTTGCAATTCTTTCGCTTGTCGTTGCTCAGTGCCCATTCGATTTTCTGCGAATCTCTGAAGTTTCATTGCGCGTCCATTTGGTTGGACGAATTGGACAACGCAACGACGGCGACGAGTCCAAAAGATACGGCGGCGATTAATGGGGGGGAAAACAGTCGCAACAATCCAATGGACGGGCAGCGCTCTTTGGAATTTGTCCGTCCGTACGTCCAATTGCTGCAGGAGCCCATTTCGTAAAAATACAAAAATAATTTAATTTCTTAAAAGAAAATTCAGTGACACATTCTTCCGGAGCATTTGCTCGGAAATTTTTGATACGATTCTTTGTGATTTTGAACAAAGAAAGGTCGAGAATTTGGAAGTTGTTGGCGAGGAGGAAGGAGACAACGGGGAGGGCAAAGAGGCAAAGGTAATTGATTATATTTAGCGATTGGTTTGTAATTTTTACAAATCGTTTTTTTGTTTTTAATAGGAAACTGACGGAACTTCGCCAACTTTGGAATTCGACTACAAACGAATTGGGCAATTGCTTTTCGAGGCGGGAAAACAGCAAGGCGTGCCCAGCCGGCGGAGGAAGCGAATTTACGCGTTGTGCAAAAAGTGAAGCGCCCAATCCCTCCAATTTTAGCCTCCAATAGTCTAAAACCCCCGGCTATTTTTAGATTTGAATGCGCGGCCAAAGGCATTGATCCTTTTCCGGTGCCGGATTTGGAGGGCATAAAGCTGCAAAAGAAAAAGCGCAGACGATTTACCAATCGCAACTGAAACGATTTTTTTTTGCAAATTTTTTTATTTTAAAATAAAAGTTCTGTTGGAAATGAAGTTATTTTCCATTGGAGTTATTTTAACTATGCATTTACTGACTGTTTTTATTTGGTTTACTCCATAATAGCAGAGAATAGCACCGCCCTAAATGCGAGAAGCAACAATAGACACATTGCTGGGGTATTGCGAGGAGTATGGGGACAGCCATCGGGAGTTCCTCCAATTTTTGATGAAAATTCGTTGTGTTGAGGTCGGTTAACAAGATCGAAGAGCGATTCCAGGGCAAAACCCTAAAGAAATTATTTTGGATAAATTAAAAGTTCCATAATTGGAGTAAAGCATTACATTACATACAACGAAAAAGCAAGTAATAATCGGCGTACTTTGAATGATTTTGAAGGCAAAATAAATTTGGAGTTTTTATTTTCGACTAAATGTTCGAATTCGGGTCCGGGTTGGGAATTGGTCGAAACAGATCAGATTTAGATGCTACGTCTCCGAAAACCCTTAGTTATTTTCTAAAAACTTAATTTGAATAAAATAATACAAATTATTGCTTTGGGGTGCCTAATTCCCTACCTTTGCCAATTCCAGATAAATATCCCACCAAATTCTTTCTTGTTTCAGAGTTCCGATATTGGCAAAATTTTCCTCAAAATTTGTAACGCGGTGGAAAATGGCCGTTTCAGAGGTATTTTGGGGGATTTGTATTTTGTTCATTTGTCCCTTATGTCAGCTCTGACTTCCGTAAGTCCCGGTGAGAATTTCCAAATTTTGGAGTGTCTTCTGAAAATTCTCAACGCCCAATTGAGCCCTTTGGGTCTTCGCGTTGTTCAGGTTAACCGTGGACAAATGGCACATTTTGAATTGTCTTTTAAAGGTGGCCGACGAATTTGCCCGCTGTAAGGACTTTTTGGTGTTGATTTCGGAGTTGCACTTCCATTCCGGACTGCGCAGCGCCGTGCCATGGGCGGAGGACGAATTGGCAATGTTCTTTAGATGGCAAAGTTTGATGTTTGCAGCTGGAGAGAACGGAGAAAGGGGTCGAAGAAGATCGGCGTCGGAGGAAGCGAATTCGGAAGATGGGCAGGCGGATGACGCCGCAGGCGACGGAGAATTGGCGGTCGGAAGGGCTTTGATCTACGCGAAGCGCAACGGGTGGACCATGCAGAGGGCGCAGAAGCTCATCGACAAGCTCAGCGCAGAGGGATGGGTCGTCGTGGTGGTGGGTGGGGTTATTTGAAGGAGGATTTTTCGAAATTAGCATAGTCTATGGAGCAAATTGTTTGACCATTTTCTTTCATAAAGTGTCATAAAAAACGCAATTCTTAACGCAATTCTTTCATAGAAAAGGAGTGATGATGTGCGTGAGAGTGGCGTCATCCGTCTCCATCCATCCGCCGTTGCCGAACTCGAGCCGCTGCTCGAAAACTGTTTTAGGCTTCCAAAATGTACTCTTTGCAAGCACACAATTGTTGTCGGCCGTCTCTCCTTCAAATGCGCCTCCTGCGAAGACTCTTTTCACGGCAGTTGCATGCTCAGGCAAGGCGTTCACCAGAAGAGCTTGGGTTTAGATTTTCACATCAAATTCAACTTCAAAAAGGACCAATTTTATAATAATGTTCCAGTTCATTATGAATCAGTTGCCTTAAAAGTCGTTTTAGGGAATTGGAATTCCCCAGTCAGTGTCCGGGCGAGGATTGTGACGAGACCATTGAGGAAGACGTGCTGGACGCGTTCGGATGGGACCCGGACGGGCAGCACATTCCGCCAAGACGCAGCGCGCGACACGGGGAAAGGAGCGGGGACGTGTCCCAATTGGCCAGCACTTCGCGGCAGTCGTCCACCCCCAATTCGGCAAATTCGCCATTTGCATCGTTACGCGAATTTTGAAGTGGAAAAGGAATTTATAGTGCTTAATGAGCTCATTATTCTAATCGAAATTGGACGTTTCATTTTATGTATGTTTTTTGATCTCAATGCGATCAACAAAAAGAAATTAAAAAGTGCTCGCCGTGTTTCATTGCCGAATTATTTCGTTTAAAACTGGAAAATCTTTCCATTTTCTTCTCCAAATTTTCCTTTATGTAAATTTTTGCAATATGTTTCACGAAATGAGCTCTCCATGCAGCGTCAGTGCTGACAGTCGACCGCTCCGACAGATTTTCGCGAGAAATTGTGGGCAAAGGGCCAAAGTAATTTGTTTGTCGGGTGCCACCTGCACGGGGAAGACGAGTCTGGCCAAATCACTTGAGGAGAAGGTCGGTCGCCCTGGTAGTTGCGGCTGAACGACTCGAAAACCATTTAAAAGCGTTTAAGCTGTGAAATTCTTTCCCTTTTTTGGTGTCCTCGTCTTTAAATAATTTGTTTGAATTATAAGCTGAATGGGAGCGGTTTGAGAACTCGGCAGATTGGGCAGGATCATTTCTACAAGACCAAAGAGAATGTACGAACATTGGCCAATTCTGAAGACTCCTCCATCTTTTTCTACAATTACGATCGGACTGATGCTGTATCGACTTGAAAACGTTTTCAATTCTCAACGTTTGTCGGGTCCGTTCAGGTGGATGAACATTTGTTGATGAACGAACTTGAAAGTGCATCGGAAGACCCGGAGTTGGATGTGTTGATCCTGGAGGTGAACCAGTGATCCTCAACCAACAAGTCCTTACGGTCATTTCAGGGCAATATGTTGACCGACCTCGACTCTGCTTTTGACCGGGTCGATTGCACTGTGTTCTTTACCATCGACAAGGAGAATTGCCGTCAGAGACGCCTCCTGCGCACTTACGACCCACCGGACAAATTAGGGTAAGGCCCGAACTGCTTTTAAATTTATGCTTTGAACACTTCGCAAAATGTCGGGACGCATTGCGATCAGCGACTCGAATCGAATATTCTCAGAAATTGAGTAAAACTCAACTTTTTTTGGGACCAGTAGCTTGACTACCACCACAAATTCACCCTTTTTCGGTACTTTGATCAAATTGTTTGGCCGGCATACGAACGAACGTTGCAAAGAGCGAAGGCATTCGACACAAAGACCAGGCCTTTGGCCTTTATCAAATCCGACAGACACGTCCCAGTGGACGACATAATTGTCGCGGTTGGTATTTTTGCATCAATCGTTGGATATGTCAGTCATAGTTTCAACATTTTTTCTGCGACAAAATCGAACTGCAACGTGAGCACTTGAGGCCGGAAGCTGCACTCCAATGGGTCTCTTCCCCGTCAAGCGGGGCCAACTCCCTTTTCTCCGGTATCTGCCCCCCCCCATTTGTCTTTGAAACTCCAAAATGCCCTTTTCGGCACGACTCGAGACTCTTTCGACGGGAAGCGCGTTCTCAGGCTAGAATATGAAGCCTATCAACCAATGGCACGTGCCGAAATTTCCCGATTGTGTATAGAAGTGCGCAGGGAAGTTGACCCGTCAATCCTTCGCATATTCATCGGTCATCGGATAGGGTAAATCCAAATAGCGAATGGACGAGAAACGCCTATTTTGAGGTTGGTTCCAATTGGACAAGTTTCTGTCATTATTGCTGCCAGTGCCCCGCAACGAAATGCGGCTATTGCCGCCAGCAAATGGCTGATCGACGGGCTGAAGGAACGAGTGCCGATTTGGAAAAAAGTGCTTTTTTTTTGGATGGAATGACCAATAAAACCCCATTCGAAAAATTCAACTATTTGAGGAAGTTTACGATGATGGGACGTGCTCATGGAAGGAGAACATGGAGCAGCCCCAGCTGAAGCAGTAACACACATTTAATCGGGAACGCAAAAACGGCTATCCACATAACTGACTTCGTAACTCTTGTTTACTTTCGAAGACGTTCCATTTTTATTCTTATAATTTGTCATTTAAGGGGACAATAAATACTATTCGGATCCGTCTTTTTCGATGATCATTTGAAATAGCCAAATTTGCCTAGCAAAGTGTGCAGAAAGGTGCCCGAAGTTCCTGCAAAAAGGTCCGCTGAGTTAGGCCACCTGCCACGATTAACCGGGCGGCCAGCCTAACTGACGCCCGCCTAGCACGTGCAAATGCAAGTGGTAGACACTCTGACAGCCATTGCGCCCGTCGTTGATCACAACCCGAAAGCCATCTGCGAGACCCTGATCTTTGGCCACGTTTTTAGCGGTCAGCATCAACTTGCCCAGTACTGCCTGATCCTGATTAGGTATATTTACAAACAATTTTGTAAATATCGTTAACCATCGTTGTAACAAATTCATCAAAATCGCAAACCGATTTGATAAAAAATGAAACTACCTGGTCCTCGCAAGCGGACATCGACGTGATCGCCTTCTTCGGAATGACAAGGAAATGAACGGGTGCTTCCGGATTTAGATCTTTGAAGGCGAGAACCTGGCAAAAGTGATAAATTGTTTTAAATGGTTCACTGTCATCGCAAATGCGAATTTGTCCAGAAAAAAGCGCCATTTTAACAAACGCCCTGTTCAGAACCCACCCCCCCCCCCCCCTAGACCCATTCCCTACAATTCCAAGACCCATCGAAAAACCTCCTCGTCTTCGTAGAGAATAGTCGCTGGTACTTCTTTCCGAATTATTTTTCCAAAAATCGTGTCTCCACCCGGCTTCGCCTTTTGCGCTTTTTCTGCTTCGGTCGACATCACTTTAATGGGTCCACAACCGATTTTGGGCGCTAAAGAACGAAGTGAACCGTGGATGATGGCACAGAACGGTCTAGAACTGAGCAACATCGAACTTCAATTACACTAACTAATTGCCGTAAAAGGTGCATTAAAACACGCAACAGTGGACAGAAGCCATATAAATTGAACAATGCAATAAAACCAAATTTTACCAACAAATATCCTTTTACCCAGAAAATGGGGCCGATGCGCGGCTAACAAAAAACAACAAAAGACATGACATTTCAACGAAAAGTCCCATCAGTTTAAAGGTCATATCACTTCTTCTTCCCACCACCAGTCGCGCCGACCTTCTGCGCCGATTTGGTCACTTTGCCACCACCTTCCGTCTTCTCCACTGATTTGATCACGCCCACGGCAACAGTCTGCCTCATGTCGCGAACAGCAAAACGGCCGAGCGGTGCGTAGTCAGTGAATGCCTCCACACACATAGGCTTGGTCGGAATCAGTTCGACAATTCCTTGAAGAGACAATCAAATTAAACTGCCAAATGTTTGTGCCCTACCGGCGTCGCCAGTCTTCAGCGACTTCGGGTTGTCCTCAACCTTCTTGCCAGACCGACGGTCCACCTTCTCTTTAAGTTCGGCGAATTTGCACGCGATGTGGGCGGTGTGGCAGTCCAGAACGGGAGTGTAACCGGCTTGGATCTGTCCCGGATGGTTCATGATGATGACTGAACGGGATTTCTGACCAGAATGCAACCATTAGCTATACCCTGTGCGGTGAAGCTCTTGGTCTCCTTTGCAGGGTCGCTCTTCGAGTCGGACGCAACCGATCCACGGCGAATGTCCTTCACGGAGATGTTCTTCACGTTGAAGCCCACATTGTCGCCAGGAAGTGCTTCCGGCAAAGACTCGTGATGCATTTCCACCGACTTGACTTCGGTGGAGATGCCTTGAGGGGCAAAAGTGACCACCATCCCCGGCTTGATGACCCCAGTCTCGACACGTCCAACCGGCACAGTTCCGATACCTAAGCAGCAATAATTGATATTTGAGTATATTCGTGTAAGGAAATAAGAAAAACCTCCGATCTTGTACACGTCCTGGAGCGGCAAACGGAGAGGCTTGTCAGTTGGTCTTGACGGCTGAAGAATGGAGTCAAGCGCCTCCAAGAGTGTTTTGCCGGAAGCGTTGCCATCTTTGCGCTCAATGCTCCACCCCTTGAACCACGGCATCCTGTCCGACGGCTCCAGCATATTGTCTCCGTTGAAACCCGAGATCGGCACGAACGGAACCGTGGCCGGGTTGTAACCGATCTTCTTGATGAAATTGGACACCTCGGTCATCACTTCCTGGTAGCGAGACTCCGAGAATGGAGGCTCAGTGGTGTCCATCTAAACGAATACAAATACTAGTAAGCCAGACATTAACTATAGCAAATAAAACCTTGTTGCAAGCGACGATGAGTTGCTTGACTCCCAAAGTCTGGGCAAGCAAAGCGTGTTCACGCGTTTGCCCGTTTTTCGAGATCCCCGCCTCAAACTCTCCCGTCCCACATGCGACAACCAGCACAGCACAGTCGGCTTGCGAAGTCCCTATTGAGTAATTTGGTTTTTGAACGAGTTCCTCGGCAAAAGAACAGAGAATTCATTTCTTCTCTTCCAAATTCATTGTACGTCTTTTGGTTTTTGTAGTCATAATCAAACCTGTGATCATGTTCTTGATGAAGTCACGATGTCCGGGGGCGTCAATGATGGTGACATAGTATTTACTCGTCTCGAACTTCCACAATGCGATGTCGATAGTGATACCGCGCTCACGCTCAGCCTTCAGTTTGTCAAGCACCTTAAAAGGGACAATATTTAAATGCTAATGACGCCTCAAACGAGTCAGACTCACCCAAGCGTACTTGAATGACCCCTTGCCCATCTCTTGGGCTTCCTTCTCGAACTTCTCAATCGTACGCTTGTCAATCCCACCACATTTGTAGATGAGATGACCGGTAGTGGTCGACTTTCCGGAATCGACGTGACCGATCACGACAATGTTGATATGGACCTTCTCCTTTCCCATTATTTATTCCAATTTTAGGTTCTGCAAAAGTAATTGAGAAATGGTCAGTAAGCTTTCGAATGGAATCAAAAATGTGATTTGGTTGACTTTGAAAAAGGTTAGAACATCGTATCTACGACCGAAAAATAAAAATCGCTATGAAGAAACAATGGACGAAAAAAAGTGCAAATTTGCAGTAGAAATATAATTCATTCAAAGGTAAAAAATAGGGAATTGCGATATTACATAGAGATTTTTATTAGTGATTTTGACCTGCCACGACCACGACCCAAATGCAAATATGAAAAACAATTATGAGTTCTGAACTGTCCTTTTCAATGGGGACTCAGTTGTCAGTTCACTTCTTCTTTCGTATTCGGACAAAAGGTCCCACTGACAAAATTTCCCTCAATCGGTACACCTCGATTCGGCGCGCACGATTCGGCGCGCACGTTTCGGCGCGGCACGATTCGGCGCCGACAAGTTTTTTGTTATAACTTAGTTCAAAGTCAACTAAACCAAACATACTTGGTATCATTCGAAAGCTCTTAGTATGCTGAACCTTTGATCAAGCTAAAGCTAACCGATTTGTCTTTCCAAAAAAAAGTTATAGCTTAAAATCTTAGAAAAATTCTGTTTTTCGTGCCAACTTTTAGTTATGGTGCCATAACTTTTTTTTGGAAAGACAAATCGCTTAGCTTTAGCTTGATCAAAGGTTCAGCATACTAAGAGCTTTCGAATGATACCAAGTATGTTTGGTTTAGTTGACTTTGAACTAAGTTATAACGAAAAACTTGTCGGCGCCGAATCGTGCCGCGCCGAATCGTGCGCGCCGAAACGTGCGCGCCGAATCGTGCGCGCCGAATCGTGGTGCTCCGCCCTCAATGGAAAACCCTAAATTTTGTTCAGTTCTGAACCATTCCCACTCACTATCAAGATCACGCAAAACGCCGGATTTTTTGGATTTCTTTTGTTATGGGTCCAGTAGACTTTAGTTTTGCCAACATTGCCATGCTAATCCATTATACAAAATTTCAATTTTAAAGATAGAACTTTATGGGTTAAAAAATGTCTACGTTGGATGGAAACCCATTTGCTGATCCATTCAAGGTGGGGAAGCGGGGAATTAACACCCACAAAACAAAAATGTTTGTTAGCGTAAAATTCGTTAAAATTTTCTAAATTGATCACAAAGTTCAGTACATACGACAGGTATACCGTAAATTCACGCTTTTTTGTAGGATCCTGCTGTGCAACGTGTAGTTTCGCCAACCTCGAGAGTCGGGAACAGTTCTACAGGCCGTGCACCCACAGAAGAATATAACCCTTTTACGCCTACTGCTTTGAGCCAGGTTTCTTTACTCGCGTTCTTTCGACTTCATTAAGCTCAAAAGCTGTAAAAACGAAAGTTTGCGCAACTTAAGGATCAACCAACCCCAACAGCGGTTAAGATGAACGAGGAGGAGTTGTTTCGTCAGCAGGAGGAGTTGAGCAAGCGAGAACAGGTCGGAGGTGGGCGGTGACTCACTCTTTGGACCAGGGACGTAGCCAGGGGGGGGGCGGGGGGGGGGGGAATTCCCCCCCCCCCGAAATGAAATTTCAGAAAAAAAAAAACAAGAGGGGGGACCCTATTGTTTTACACTTTTACAGCTTTTTGATCAATTTTCTTAACAAATTGCCATCAAAAATCAAAAAATTTTCCCGGCGGCGCCTATCGGCACCACCGGGCCGCTCCTGGCGCTCAAATGGGAATGCCATCTGAGCGCCGAGCTCAGATGGATCAATTCCCCCCTCCGAAATTTTTTTCTAGCTACGTCCCTGCTTTGGACGGGTCGTGCGTAAATTTACCACAATTAGTGGGCAAGGGTTAAAAATGCTCCTTTTAAATTGGAGGGTTAATGGGCCAATAGCCCTAGCGCACACTGGGGGAGGCTTTTAGCTTTAATGTTCAATATAGGAGCAAAATCGTCAGCAGAGACCTCCCCGTCAGCAGAATCAGGCACAATCGAACGGCGTCGGAATTGGGGCACAACGCCAGGCGCACAATTGGCCTCCGCTTCCCAGCTTTGTTCCGCTGGAGCCGTGCTTCTACCAGGACATCGACGTAGAAATACCGGGACAATTTCAGGTCTTAATTGACAAGAATCCACCATTATCACAAATTTTAGAGGTTTTCACCGGTTTTTAATTAAACGCTTAGATATATTTTCACACATAGTCCAAAATGCAATTGTTTCGGGTTGATGTTGCGGTTACAGGACACTGTCCGTTGGGTGTACCACGTATACCTAATCTACGTGTTGGCGTTGGCCTCCAATTTGGTCGCCTCCTTGCTTTATGTTTTGTTCGCCGGTGGTCCCTTTGGCCTCCCCTTTTTGGCCGTTATTCAATTGGCGCTGTTCACTCCGTGCGCTTTTCTCTTTTGGTTCCGCCCCGTCTACAAAGCGTTTCGGTGGGTACTTAATTCTAATTTGTAAACGTAATTTAAATTTTAGCGATGATTCGTCATTCAATTTCATGGTTTTCTTCCTGGTTCTCTTCCTCCACACCATTTTTTGTCTCATTCAAGCACTCGGACTGTCCGAATATGCCTGGTTGGTTGGTCTAATGAAATTCAACCGTTTCAACGACCGCTTAAATTTTAGTGGTTGGAGCGATGCGCTTTCGGTGATCCGGTCGGTTTATTTATTTTTGTTTGGAGTGGCGGAGGGAGGGGGCTTCGTATGTTCAAATGCGAAACATTTAACCGTAATTTTCTCCAAACTGTACACGCGATGCATCTCTCTAATAAGCTTTTGACTTTAGCACACACATTTTCGTTGGGTTGGTGATGTTCTGTTCGGCGCTGTGCTTTTCGCTCGCTTTCGTCGGAATGAGCTTATCGCTTATTAAGGTTTTTTCACACTAAAATTAATTGTTTTACCAATAAATTTGAGGTACACCGATGGTACAGAGGCGCCGGTTTTAGCTTTGACAAGGCTCGCCAAGAGTTTAGCAGCGGAGTGATGGCGGACAGACACGTGCAACAGGTGAAATATGGAGCCGAATTGTGTGGGGTACAGCAGGGCTTAACTATGGGGGGGGGCATGACCGAATACTTTTAGATTTTAATGAGACAGCACATCCTAAAACCGGCGCAATTTGCATAATTGTTTTAATCAATTACAATTTTAGGCGGCCAACCAAGCGGCGCGTGCGGCTGCAGCGCATGCGGTGAACGAAATGTCCGGCGGAAGATATTGACCGGTGAAGGATTTGACAACGGACGGTTTACATTCATCGTGGGGACAATTGACACGTTGCTTGGACCGTAACCGAATTCATTTATAATATTCTTTCAATATTTTAGTCCTGTTTATTGTAATTCCCCCCCCCCCCCCTCAAATTTATTTATACCAAACGCAATCCGTTCTCACTTCCGGTAATTCGGAAAGCTCCTTCTCATCTTTACAAATAAGATAGTTGGTCAAAATCTATCTTTTACGCATTTTTGCATTCCTGACAAATTGATAGGTCGTGGTTTGGTTAAAGCAGTTGTTTTCTATTCAATGCTAAATAAAATTTTTGACAGTCGGCGTTTTATGGGTTAACTTAAATTCCGTAGCAGTATTATGCGTCCCTCACTCGTCATGTTGTTCAAATTCCATGCCCCCCAATGAAACACGAAATCACAAAGTAAAGTGGTCAATGCTCATTTATACTGAGTTCAGAAGGATAAGGAAAGCATTTCTGCCCACCAACTCAGAAGCCGATGGTCTGGAGTTTTTGACATCAAATTGAATTGATCCGACCAAAAAACCATTCGATTGTTAAGGGGTCCGTCCCTTATAAGCCCCTCCCAAGAAACACACAAAAGAATCGGAGCAGAATTTACTAAAGCAAATGGCTCTTCGTATAGTTAACAGAGTGCTTTTTGATGTCAGAAAATCAAATAATTCCAAGTCTGTCCGGCGGGCGCACTTCCGATCGCAAATCGGCTGCTCAATAGCCGGAAAGCTCCTGAAAGGTCAATGGCCATAAATTGTGCAAAAGTTTGGCCAAGGGCGGGGGACCTGGAAGGTCGAGTCCAGCTCCTCCGAAATTGCCTTGTACCGCTCCTTCTCGTGGACAAGTTCGTCTGCAATTACATTCAGTTGAAAATTTAATTAAATTATAAATATAATTGAAGGAAAAGTGTCTCTGAATTGGCACTGCACCTCAAATTTGGCAAAAGAAAGTTTTCCCCTGCGCGGGACAAAATGAAAATAAACGTAATTATTTGCGTAATTCTTATTAATTATTTCGTAACGTGAAATATGCAAGTCGGGGGGGGGGGGGGGGGGGGGGGGTTACACATAATTAAAAGCGGTAATTACAAAGTTAGTGAGTGATTTGGAAGAACGAATCGGCTTTTCTATTTTTGTAAACAGCGAACGAACTCTTTTCACTTTTGCCATAGAATTTGGCCAAATAATTCGAGAAGCCGACACTCCCTCAAATTTATGTGCCGAAAGGGTTAACATAACGGGAGGAGGGAATAGCCATGGGAATGAATGGCGGGGACGGGCTAACGACCGACGGCACTCGAAAAGGCCGGCATTTGTTGGACATTTTCGGTTCAAATTTGCCCCCCCCCGTCGCCTATTAGCCCGTCCATCCGCCGGTCACCGAAACGGACGTCCCTATCAATCAAACGGCATGCAATTCGTGCACCAATCGGTCCAATTCCTCCTGCACTGCCTTCCCTTTGGTCAGCGACTCGTCAAGATCAACTGCAAAGTGTTAATGGGGGGTTAGGACGGCACGGCAATTGCAAACTTTCAAATTAGGGAGGATATGCCAAAAGCGTCAAATTGGGAAAATGCCAAGCAATTGCGGCAATGAATGAGCATTTACGCAAAAAGAAAGCTAAGCTCATAACGAGTTATGACGACGGACAAAAAAGTGAAATTAATCTCCGAAGCTTTGTTTGTGGCCATACAATCAACAAAAGGGACGGACAGGGACCGTCAAAGGACGGCAATAATGCCAAGAAAGGGGAGGGGGGAGGGGGACAAAGACATTTTTGGCCATCCGTCACATTGGCACTTCAGGAGCCCTGAATCTCCTGCACGGTCTGCTCGATCTCGGCGGTCAAATTGCGCACGCGCTCCTTCTCCACAAGCAGTTCATCTGTTCAACGGACAAAGTTACAAAAAGAGCACAAAAACGACGACAAAACGTTTAAGCGGCTATTCGCGGGCATTTGCCAAAACGAATAAATTAAACGTAACATTTAAACACGAAGCCCAATTAATTAAATTGAGAGATTGGAATTTAATTGTTTTTTTCACCAAATTTATGAAATTTCCCTCGCGTTAGACGAATTAAACCAAAAAAAAGAAGCAGAAAAGGAAAGCGGCGACTGTATAAAAGAAAGGCAAAGGCAAAGCATTGAAAGCTTAAAGTAATTAATTACTAATTAGGGTAATTAGGGGCCAAAGAACGCACCCTCCAGTCTGTCCACCTCCTTCTGCAGCTTCTGCACCGAACGCTCCGCGAATTCCGCACGCGTCTCAGCCTATGAAAAGAAATTAATGCCTTTTTTGCACAAAAATTAAATGAAAGGACCCGCCAATAGTTTTTGGTTTGGAAGCGTTAAACAACAAACAAACGAATCAAAAAGCAAATCTCGAGACGGTCTCGGGATTTAATTGAACGAGTCTCGGCATGCCCTAAAGCCCTCCCCGGCTGTTTGAAAGCGCCAAACAATGCAAACAAAAAGAAGTTTTGGGGGGGGGGGGGGACCTCTTTAAGACGGGCGCTGAGGTTTCGGATTTGTTCTTCGTAGGAATCTTCGCGTTGCAAAGCCTTCTCTTCGCTGACTTCCAAAGACTTCAAATTGTTGCCGACAACGCGCAATTCCTCCTCCAACTCCACGATTTTGCTGTAATGTGAAAAAGCGCACTTCAAAATAATGTTAATGAAAGAATATTTATTCATTCACAATTTACCACTGATTTATTTGGGAGAGTGATCTCCGATCACCGAAATGGAACTTTGGCATTGACTGAACCTTTTAGCGATCACTCCCAGCCAAAGACAAATAATTACAAATCACACAAAATTATGTAAAAGAAAGACAAAAACAAATAAATAATAAATGTTAGAGGCCAATTCACAAATGCCGGGGTTAGAATAATTGAAGCAACGGGCGACGATTTGCCAATATTTGCGGGAGATGGCCCCAAAAGTGTGCCCAAAGTGCGGGCGTACAGACCTCCTTCAGACGGACTTCCATTTGACGCACTTGCTCCTCGTAGGCTTCCTCGCGTTGAAGCGCCTTTACGGAGAGGGAAAGGGTCGCCGCCGCGGAATGGCCAGGCCCCGGGGGGGGGGGGGGGACTAACACTTTGCAGAACCCCAAAAATGCCAAATCGGAAAGCCCTCAGAAAGTGCCAACACACTGGATGGATGCCGTCCATTTCACCTTTTTGTGCCAGAAATTTTGATTTTTCTTTTTTTGCCAATTTGGCAACGTCCCGGGGGGGGGGCAAGGCAAAAGAAAGCCCATCGTTAAAAAAGGCGCCATTGAAATTATGAGGGCAATGGACTGCCAACCAACGGACGGCACATCCGCCGGAATTGTTAACCAAACAATTTTAGTGCCATTCGAAAGGGACGGAATTTGATGGGTCCGTTCGAATGATTGCCTTTGCCTTTGTCCATGCCCTCATTTTCAATTGCTTCACAAAGCAACAAAAACCTTTTCTTCGCTGAGCTCCAACGATTTAAGGTTGTTGCCCACAACGCGCAATTCCTCCTCCAACTCCACAATTTTGCTGAATTGTCGGGGAAATCGGTCGGGGGAATGGGCGAAGTTTAAATGTTTGACATTTTGTGATTTTGTGCCGTGTTACCCTTACGCTAATTGGCACTAATTCATTCGCAAATGAAAGCAAAACTTATTCCCGAGCTTCGGTAACACAGCCAAAAGAATTGGGGGGGGGGGAATTAAATAAATGAATGAAATTAAATAAATAAATGAAATGAATTAAATAAATGAAAGGAATTAAATAAATAAATGAAATGAATTAAATAAATGAAAGGAATGTCAGAGAGTCGGTGGTTACATAACGACGGAAGGAGTCAAATTAATTTTTGTTTCTGAAAATGGCCAATTTACTCACTTTTCGCCGGCCTCTGCGCGCTCCTCGGCACGCTCCAAGTCGGCTTCGACCATTGCCAATTTACGCGCGACCTGAAAATAAGTCAAATTAATGGCCCTTAAATTGACCAAAAACGACAAAACAAACGCCAAAAAGCATTAAAATGTTTAAAGCAATAATAATTATTTAATTAAATTTGACGAAAGCGAAAAACGCATAAATCGACTAAACACTTCTAGAGTGTTCAGTTTGGACTGAGAATGATGAAGATGAAGCAGCACATCAAAAGGTGAACAAAGGGAACGGTCAAAGTTAGGGAGGGGGGAGGGGGGGGGACTTCGCCAAACGGTCAAATGCAAATGAATCTAAGCGTTCGTTAGGGCATTTTGTTAAGACACGCGAAAACCTCGTCGTATTTGCGGTCCGCCTCCTCCGCCAGCGATTGGGCCTCCTTAAGCTGTTCTTCGATGGCATTGGCGCGTTCCTCGTCTTGCAGCGAACGGTTCTCCATCACTTTGCGCACGCTGAAAGAAGCCGACCGATCGATCGAAGGGAATTCGAATTGGGCCCCCGGGGGAAAGTTACCCCCGCAGGGGGAAGGGGTACAATTACAATTGGAGTTGGGCTGAATGGGACAGAAACACGGACATGGCACGAGCTTCTCATTCTTTTTGAAGAAATTAGCCATAATTCGAGTTTCGATCAATTTGAGGCGGAGAAGGCGACAACTAACCCAAATTTGAGTGACCAATCGGAGATTTAAAGGGGGGGGGAGATAATGCCAAAAGGAATGGAAGGACAAATTGAGACGGACAAACTGACAAAAGCCAAAATGGACATTTTAAGAACGAAAATAACGGAGAGACAAAACGATTACAATTAATCCTTCTAATGGTTAGCATCGACGAAATTGTGCAAAGCAAATCGTTTTAGGCAGAGACTTCATGGAAAGCCAGATCGCTTTTTGCCTTATAAAGGTGAAGAAGAACTGTACACATTTCATTTCAGTGCCAACAATTGAACTTTTTTAAACTTAACCCGATTTTGGGTGCTTTTTCAAATTAAACTTTTTTAAAACTAAATTTTCTCATTTACAAATTAAAGCTTTTTGAGTTTAAAAAAATTGCTGGCACTAAATTGATCGGCCAAAAGCATTGGCGGGAGCGGTTTATGCCTTTCCAATTAAGGCGTTCAACTAATTTGTAAAGAACAAAAATAAATAATTCACGGCACTCAAACGGAGGAGGTCAATTGGTGCTTTTGGGGAAAGCGCCTCGGGGGGCGGGGGGGCCATTCGGTGGTGGGCGGTGAAAGCAAAACAACGGCACAGCAATAACCTCGTCCGATTTGGTCTCCGTCTCGCGCAGCAGCGAATGCGCCTCGCGCAATTTCGTCTCCAACTCCACGCAGCGGTCGTCGTCAACGCTCATCCGATTTTGTAACGCCTTTCGCTCACTGCACGGAGGCGGGACAATTTTTGGATTAATTAATACGTTATGAGAGGGAACGGTTAAGTTTGGCACTTTTATTTTGCACTAATTATTCTGGCTCTCAAGAAAATGCCGAAAAAAATGAAAGTTTATAATTTATTAAGCTCTTTTTTTAATGATATTGCCAGGGGCGGCAAATAAAAGGCCAAATTGTTTGAAACACGGCACAAACAAACTTTTGTGGTTAAAGAGTTGAGATGGGAGCCTTTTTAATTAAATTCAAAAAGTTTTAAATGTTTCAAAACCGAAATCAATCGGTGCCGAATTCTCGACCATTTTTATCGCAACAATGTCAGTTTTATCAATTAATTCGCACACTTTTGCACACACAGACGTCGATTAGAGGTGCTAATTAATCGGGGGAATTCGAATCCCGAATTGGAACGGAGCCAACTCAGCTCTGATGACGTCATTCTTCTCGCGCATAAATCAGTCAATTATTTTGGGTGCAAAAATGCAAAGTTAGTTAAAAAGGCAATAAGCAAAAAGTGAGTGCAATCGGAAGGACAAAGTGTTGAGGGACAAAACACCGACAATTTTTGAACGTTTTGGCAAAATGCCATAAAGCCGACAGAATGACTGACTGACTGACCTCTTCGTATTTGCGGTCGGCGTCCTCCGCGATTACTTTGGCCTCTTCGACTTGCACTTCCAAAATGTTTGCGCGTTCCTCGTCCGCTTGCGAGCGCGTCTCCATTGACTTTCGGGCGCTGTTTTGAGACAATTTGTACAAAAGCAAATTAAACGAAAAGCGCAAGCGACGGAAAAAGAGCATTGGCAAAACGTTTATTAACACAAAAATCAACAAAATGCACATAAACTCACTCACTCACAGCAACACCACCACATTTACATTCACAACAAAACGAACGATTGGTCCCCAAATAATTGGACCGGATTTATGAGAGCACTAATCGGTGGGGGGGAGGGGGTGATCGGAAGCTATTCCCCGGTTAAGAACCCCGCGGCATTTGGGTTCCCCGACATTGGCGTCTAACAACGAAGTCTCGGCTCCTCCAGTCTCGTTGCATTTATGGCAATGGACTTCCAACCTAACCCGGCCGGCCAGCCTCCCATTACTTACCGCTCGGACTCGTCGCAATTGGCGGTTGCCTCCTCCATCTTCTCGGTGGCCAGTTTCAGACGCTCCTCCAGCTTGTCCAGCTCCTCCTCCAACAGCACCATGCGACGGTTCAACGACGCCACTTCGGCTTCGGCCTGTAATGCTACGGCAATTTGGGCGTGGCGGGGGGGGGGTGAAGGAAGTGGGCGAGCCCCGAGGGGCTGACCGACCCTTTGGCCGGGGGGGGGGAAGGAAGTGGGCAAGCCCCGAGGGGCTGACCGACCCTTTGGCCGGGGGGGGGGGAAGGAAGTGGGCGAGCCCCGAGGGGCTGACCGACCCTTTGGCCGGGGGGGGGAAGGAAGTGGGCAAGCCCCGAGGGGCTGACCGACCCTTTGGCCGGGGGGGGGGGAAAAGGAAGTGGGCGAGCCCCGAGGGGCTGACCGACCCTTTGGCAGACTTTGCCAATTCGCTGACCGAACTCTCCGAACTCTGTGCCCTTCCCTTTTCATCACCGGCACTTTGCACGCACAGACAGAGGCCACCAATCGCACGCAATCATTTCAATTTCACACGGCAATTAGTCAGTCATTTTGCAAATTTCCGCTCGCGCGCCTTTCTCACCGTTCCGCTTCGTCGGCAGCCTTTGACGCCTCCTCCAATTTTTGGGTGGCAATTTTAAGGCGGTCTTCCGTACGCTCCAAATCCTCCTCCACCAGCACAATGCGACGGTTAAGCGCGGCCACATCAGCCTCGGCCTAACAAAGCTTCGTTGGGTTTTGCCACAAAATTTGGACCCCCCCCCCCCCATTTTTGGTCCCTTTTATTTTAAAACTTTAAATCCCCATTCATTTTTGGTCCGCTTTTTGTGAAATGTTAAAATTTTGATAAATTTAAATTGGGCCCCTTGGGGGCGGCGTCCTTACGTCCTCCCGCTTCTTTCGCTCTTCCTCTAATTGCCGCTTCACTTCGTCCGCCTCGTCTTTTGCCTGTTCCGCTTCTTCCCGCGCCTGGCGCATTTTCTTCTTCAGCACGTCCAATAAGGACGTCTGCTGCGAGCCGCCTTTTTCCATTCGCGACATTTTTGCAGTTTAAGCGGCACAAAATAATCAAAGAATAATTACGGACGAATAAAAGCCCAAAATGGCACTTTTGCCGTCCAATTTAGTCTTAAAGGGACGCCGCTATAACGTTGTTTACCTTCTTTGAGTTATCTAACTGAAAATGAAAAATGCCGGACGTTTGGGAGGGGGGGGGGGGGTCGACCACAATTTGGATATATTTTAGGAATTTTTAAATCGGTAATATAAAAAGGAAGAAACAACGAAATGGTAAAGAATGGCGGGGGATAAAGCGCTTTTTGAGATCGTTTGGACGGCGACGGAGCCGCGTTTGCCGGACTTTGTCTTCGTCCGGGTCGGATCGGTTACCCTTGGAGAAATGCACACGTCAACAAATCCCCCCCCCCACAAAGCCCCCCCCCCCTCCGTCCCATTATCCGACATTCTCAAAGCGCATTCGCTTCTCCCGACAAAATGGGGGTCTTCTTCCTCCAACACCAGCAAAAATCGGATCGTTGCGCGCAAAAGAGCCCGGGCCAGTCTCCCCCCCCCCCCCCCCCCGGGGGCGAGTCCCCTCCCCCCCCCCTTCCCTTCCCTTCCCAGTGGGAATTCGTGGAATCGCTTGGCTGTGCTGTCCTGCTGGGAAAAGTACGGAAGAAGCTGGAGAAGTGCATAAATAGCTTCGGATTCGATGTGTGTTGAGAAGTGAATGTGTGCCTTTGGTTGGCTGACTGAGGCTTCTGCGGCTTCTCCCCTCGGGGGGGGGGATTTGTTTGCGTTCCGCCGGTACCCGAAAAGAAGAAGAAAAGCTAATGAAAAGAGAAAAACAGCCGGAAAGTCCAAATCTTTTTGGGAAGATTTTTGTGGGGGGGGGGAATAAATTTACGAATAATTCGATTTGATTCGATTTATTCACTCCCCCCGAAAAGAGTGCGGCGAATGTGTAAATAATAACACTAACAAATTTGTTGTGCTTCCAGCCAATTCCATCTTTTAATGCAAAATGGAACTTAAACATAGCCAATTAGCCCGTTAATTTGGCTAATGAAAAACGGGCGATGAAGCATTATGAACAAAGCCACAGCTGAGCCGTCGGGCGGCCAAGGGAATGCGAGGGGCCAAAAAGGAAAAGCATTGGTGGAAGCGAGAGTGAAGAGAAACGGGAGAGAGAGAGGGAGAGAGAGAGGAAGAAAGAGAGAGGTGTGTAAAAGAGAGAGAGAGAGAGAGAAAGAGAGAGAGGAAGAAAGAGAGAGTGTGTAAAAGAGAGAGAGAGAGAGAGAAAGGACTAAATTTAGCATTTCTCTAATTTGCTAATAGCTCAGAATGAAGAGACAGACGTTCATCCCGCGCGGCCTCTCTCTCTGCTTCCGTTGGAATGGATTGGATGAATCGTCCGATTGAACACTTTCATATTCCCACCAACCCGCAGCCCCTCCCATTCGGTCGACGCCATTTTTTGGTGACCGAAGGACAAAACGCGGGGGGGGGGGTTGGGGCTCTGTGGGGCCGGCCTTCCGCTAATGGGGGGTAATGGGGTGGAGGGGATGGGGGGGGGGTAAGTGGGGAAGCTTGGATGGATGGGCCAGTTTAGGAGGGAGAAAGTGCAGCTGATCAGCGCCGGTAGGGAAGGAGGGGGGCGGGGGGGAATTGGGGGGGGGGGGGACTTCGCCTGCGGGGAATGAGCAAAGAAAAAGGAGCGATGGTCATACTTTCCGCCAACGCTGATGTTTTCGGAGTGTTTTTTGTGGAAAAAGGGAATTATTTAATTATTTTTTGGGAAGGGGCGGCGAATGAAAGAGAAAAGTGATCGGATTGACTGATCACTCGGCAGTCGGATTCCCCGGCTGCCCTCACCTCAAAGAACCGCCCCTTTTTATGCCATTTAAAGGCATTAAAAAAGTCGGAGGGAATGGCTAAAGGACGAAAAGGCCGCCGTTATTTAAGGCAAAAAAGCGGGCGGGCGAAAAGATCGTCAGCAGAAAATGGAAATTGTCGGGAAGAATTATTCACTTTTAGGGGGGGGGGGGCTTTGATCATATGGCCACCGGTTACATTTATAAAATGGGGGGGGGGAACGAAACGATGGAATGTTTGGGGGGGGGGGTGATTAATTCTGCCCCCCCAGCGTTGTTTTTGCTGTCGGATGGGCTGAAAATTTGTGGTGGAAGTCACTGATGAATAAAAAATGAATAAATAAATAAATAGGCTTAGGCTTAGGCTTTGATTAATGATGAAATAATGCAAATTTATTTATTTCCTTTTGGAATTATTCCATCGAAATGGGCGGCCTTTTGCTGCTTTTTCTTTTCGCGCGTTTTGCCAATTCGTTA
Source organism: Globodera rostochiensis (assembly GCA_018350325.1). NCBI lineage: Eukaryota > Metazoa > Nematoda > Chromadorea > Rhabditida > Heteroderidae > Globodera > Globodera rostochiensis. The sequence continues at coordinate 751,969 of JAEVLN010000020.1, forward strand.
AAAAAGGGCGGCCATTTATTGAAACAAAAAGGGAATTAATTATTTTATTGAATAAATAACCTTTTGAATGTGTAAACGAATTGGGAATTGGGAATTGGGAATTGGGGGGGGGGACAACAAAAACAAATAAATTCGGTGGGTGGGAGAAGCATTTGAATTGAATGAATGAATTGGCGAAGTGTTTGCACTAACAAATAAGCCCACTCGAAAGGGTGTACGACTCGGTCAAGTTGTCGTCGAATGTTGTGGCTCATTTGTCAGCGACGGCTGAACTGTTGACATATAAATATTTGTTGGGGGGGGGGGTCAATTTGCAAATAAATGAACCTTTAACCTTTCTTTGCGCATTGATTTTGGACACAAATTGTGTCTCAAATTCGTTAAATTTGTTTGAAATGTTAGCGAAAAAAAGTCGAAGCAATTTAAATAAAAAAAGAAATTGGGCAAGAAAATTGAAGAGAAATTTTGTGGTAATATTAAAGGCTTTTCGGAGACTTTGAAAAAAGAATTTTGGGGGTTCGGTTTCATTGGCATTTTGCATAATTTATAAACCTTTTCACAGCAAAGCCCGAACCCCCGGGGGGATAAACAAACAAAAAGTGCGCAAAATGTCTCGGCTTCCAAGAATTGTATAAAACGCCAACCCAAAAGTGAACGAATTGCGCCGGACGAATTCGATTCGATCATTTACATTAATTGCCGTCCGTCACAATTCGCATATTATGCACAATTTCCACCTAATAATCGTTGTAGTATTGAACTGATTTCGAGCGGAAGGAAAGTAAAGTGAGGCGACGCGACGGCGGACGGCGTTTCCAAAACCGGAAATATTTGGGAAGGAATTTGGGGGGGGGGGGACCTCCTAACCCTCCAATAACCAAATTATGCCGGGGGTGGCCTAATAACCAAATTATGCCGGGGGTGGCCTAATAACCAAATTATGCCGGGGGTGGCCTAATAACCAAATTATGCCGGGGGTGGCCTAATAACCAAATTATGCCGGGGGTGGCCTAATAACCAAATTATGCCGGGGGTGGCCTAATAACCAAATTATGCCGGGGGTGGCCTAATAACCAAATTATGCCGGGGGTGGCCTAATAACCAAATTATGCCGGGGGTGGCCTAATAACCAAATTATGCCGGGGCTGGCCTAATAACCAAATTATGCCGGGGGTGGCCTAATAACCAAATTATGCCGGGGGTGGCCTAATAACCAAATTATGCCGGGGGTGGCCTAATAACCAAATTATGCCGGGGGTGGCCTAATAACCAAATTATGCCGGGGGTGGCCTAATAACCAAATTATGCCGGGGGTGGCCTAATAACCAAATTATGCCGGGGGTGGCCTAATAACCAAATTATGCCGGGGGTGGCCTAATAAGCTCTTCTTCCGTTCCAAATCTTTTTTAAAATCGAATCGAACCGTTAGAAAATGTCTTCGAATGCGCGCGGCGCGAGGGACGGCTGTGCCGGTTCAAATTAAAACAGCTTTTTGGAGATTGAATTTGATGCCAAAAACTGAAAGAATTGGTCGATCGATTCATTGCCAATCAAATAAAGCATTTATAAGCCTAATAAGCCGCCTTTGGTGGGGGGGGGGAATGTCTTTCGTGCGTTCGAAAACAAATCAAAGAATGAATGAGTGATCGGACATTACATTCATTCATTGACACCCACCGACCGATCAGTGACAGACTCAACAAATAAAGAAAAAGGGGGGGGGACAAAAAAGTGATTTGTGTCGCCGTTAAGTGATGTGCGCGATGATGCGATGGGTGGGCAATGAATTAAGCAAATTATTCGCTTTTTCTGCCCCCGCCGCCGCCACCGCCGCCACCCAACGGAATAAATCCGGTCTCTGTCAGAGGGCCCATTTATTTGTTGCCCCCGCCAAAACGCTTTCATTTCGTCAGCGTTTTGGTAATTCCCAGACGGGGCGATGAAATGACTCACAGCGAACGGATGAATAAGCGCCGCCGGGCAATAAATTTGAATTCAATTCGAAAACATTTAATTAAGCATTTGTTGAGTTTCCTCCCACAGTTCCTGCCGACGCGTCCCCCACCCCCCCCACCACCAATGGATGGCACAATGCCACAAAATGCCTTTCTCCTCGGACACTTCTCTCCGATGATGGCACAATTAACCAAATAAAGTCATTCATTCGGTCGGTCAGTCCCTCGCCTCGGGGGGACAAAATGACCAAAAGGCCCCAACAAAAGTACAAAAGAAGCGCCCACCTCCTGCACTTTCTTCTCCTTCTCCTCCAAAAGATTGTTAGCCGCCGTCAGGTCCTCCTGGGCCTTGTCCAATTCGTTTTCGGTGCCCTGAAAGATAAAAGTTTGGTTTTATTCTTTTATTGGCCACGTTTTGACCATCATTTTCTTTTGTGTGTCCCGCAATTCTTCCTCCACACGCTCCAATCTTTCCTGCGTTTGACGGCACTTTTCTTCCGCCGCGTCCGCCCGATCGATGGCATTGTCCTGACAAAATGTAAATGCCTTTTAATCGCTTTACCATCGGAAACCTTCTCGATCTTCATCGCCTGCATCTTCTTCTTGATGGCGTCCATTTTGGCGTTGTTTTTTGTGAATCACTTGGAATAAACAATAAATTTATGGAGCTGGGAAAATGCTGCGCCTAAAACGGCGTTTTTATTTTAATTATTGACGGCATGCCGCCGGCAAATTGGGAAGTTTCGAATTTATTTTTGAGTAATTTGGCCGCGGACGATGTTTTTGTCGGAGGTTAGCCCTTAGGGGAAGTTTTATAAATAATCTTTTGGTGGATTTGCTTTGCCGGCGGGCATTAGGGTGGGTAATTGAAGTGTTGGCTTTACAGCCTCAACCCAATGTTCACATTCATCCTTTGAGTCAGTATCGATTCCGTTGTATGGCCGGCCAATCGGCGGAGTCTTCAAGAAAATGGCAATCGGCAGAAAATGTCGGAGCATTTGGCGTTTCCCCCCCCCCCCCCCTCCGGCGCCTCCCCCTTCCGTCATCGGTGTGTTCCACCAGCCTTTCGGAGGCCATTTGCTTCCGACGACATTCCTTCTGATCGAAGCCATCGCTATCATTTCCCAATCGGATTCATCGCATCTTTTGGGAACGGCAGAGAGAAGTAAAGAGCCGTTGGGGATGAGACATTTGCCGTCTCTTGGAATGATCGGACAGAGAGTAACGGCGGCCAATCAACGTTTGGAGAAGGAAGACACAGTCATTGCCCAATTCTCTTTCTCTGTCCAATTCCCTTAGGCATTTGATCGGATCATCCCATGAAAGAACTGGCAATCACTGGAAAATATGTCGACCCATTACCAGAGATGCTTTTGGCCAAATGCTTACAACAAATAGTCCCCTCCCCCGCCGAGGGGCGAAAGGCTCCGATGAGTGGACAGATCGCAAAAAAGATTAGGGGGCATTTTTTATTGAAGTGACAAAAATTTACATATAATCGAAAGCAAATTTCGATTTTCTGACTTTAAATTTGTCACTTTACGGAAACGAAATGATCAAATTTTTGCCCTATTTGCCTGTAGGCGACAACAAATTTCGGTGGTAAAGACGGCGAGATGTGAAGAAAAGTCCATTCATTCACTTATTTCAAGCAAAAGAGCTCAAGTTCAGTGCCATCTGTCATTAGGCCACTGCCACAAATGTTTTTTCTCTCTTTCTTTGCTCGGGGCATCGGCTGGCAGAAGAAATCTGACGGAAAACGCCCCCGCAACAAAATATCGCCCAAGGGGCTATCAGCGAATAGAAAGAAAGTAATGGCGTGGGGTGGGAGGGGGGGGGGGCGGGGGTATTATTGGAAAGCAAAGGGAAAGAGCCTCCGGCAATCCATCAATGTTTTGGAGTTTGCCATACAACGCACGCAACGCTTTGTCAGCCATTAATGCGACGGACGGTACGGCGACACGTTCTATTGGTCTAAAGAAAGTTTCCGATCGGGCGAAACGCCCGGACGGCGGGCGGACGGAAAAAGGACGGGCGAAAGGACGCTCAGGCGGACGGGCGGACGGGCGGGCGGACGAAAGGACGGGCGAAAGGACGGGCAGGCGGGCGGACGGAACGACGGGCGGACGGGCGGATTGGAAGGACGGGCGGGCGGACGAAAGGACGGGCGGACGGGCGGACGAAAGGACGGGCGGACGGGCGGATTGGAAGGACGGGCGGGCGGACGAAAGGACGGGCGGACGGGCGGATTGGAAGGACGGGCGGGCGGACGAAAGGACGGGCGGACGGGCGGATTGGAAGGACGGGCGGGCGGACGAAAGGACGGGCGGACGGGCGGATTGGAAGGACGGGCGGGCGGACGAAAGGACGGGCGAAAGGACGGGCGGGCGGACGGAACGACGGGCGGACGGGCGGATTGGAAGGACGGGCGGGCGGACGAAAGGACGGGCGGACGGGCGGATTGGAAGGACGGGCGGGCGGACGAAAGGACGGGCGGAAGGACGGGCAGGCGGGCGGACGGAACGACGGGCGGACGGGCGGATTGGAAGGACGGGCGGGCGGACGAAAGGACGGGCGGACGGGCGGATTGGAAGGACGGGCGGGCGGACGAAAGGACGGGCGGAAGGACGGGCAGGCGGGCGGACGGAACGACGGGCGGACGGGCGGAAGGACGGAAAAGGACAGTGAGTGATCGCGGCGGCTGAGTTCTTTCAATGCCGAACTTGCTTAGTTCGAAGAAGTGCCAACTCAAATCGATGCCAACAGAATCCATGAATTTCTCCCACATTTTTGAGTCTATTTATTTAAAAAAAACAGAGTTTTTGGACAAAAAAAAGCCTAAAATGTGCTGAAATATGTGTTCGTTCTCTTTATATATAAATTCAAAGAAAAGATTTTCCCCACTTTTTAAGTTTAAACCGATCAAATGAAACTAAACAATACTCCCGACTAACTTTTGTCACTGTTTTTGGCAACTTCGAATTGACTTTATGACGTTAATTGTCTCTCTCTTCCCTTTCCCTCAAAAACCGTCGACGACTTTCGATTTTAATGCCAACTGACAACGACCAAAGTCCCCCCCCCCTCCCCTCCCCCTCTTTCAGTTCCAATTCTTCTCTTTCTTAACGAAAAAAAATCCCCCCCCCCCCGCCGCCATTGGGGGGGGGGGGGGGGGGTGTTCTATTTGCGCGCAAGAATCGGTCGAAATTTCGGCGGGGGGGGGGGGGGATTTTGAATTAGGCAAAAGTACGCTGCGTCGATAGACGAATCCCCCCCCCCCCCCCACAAATGCCCCCTCCAGCGCCTTCCCCCCCCCCCCCCCTCTCTCTCTGCCACTCGGAGGGGGGAGAGAGAGAGAAGAAAATCGAAGCATTTTCCCATTCCCACTCTTTTCAGTCGGGCCGTGTTCTTTTCAGTCTGTCTCTTATCACGTTCTTTCGCTTTCTTTTTATCAAAATTCCACATTTTGACGCTATAAAATGGTATGAAACAAACCCAACGTCCGCAATTCCCTCCCCCCCCCCCCGGCTTAATGATCCAAAATTGGCCAAAAGTGTTCAAAACCGCTTTTGGGAGTTCCCCGAAGGGCATTTGCCGAGTTCGGCGACTTTTGTCTGTTTTAGCTAATTGGCCCGATTTCTTTCTTCTTTGTCCTTCTGCCGTCCATGAGCTGTTGTTGAATGGTCTCCGAACTCCCCGCCGCCCTCTCTCCGTCCGATCAGAAACAGTTGCAGTTGCCGTCCCTGGCAATGTACGCCCAGACAACGCGTCCTCTCTATGTTCTGTTCGTTTTCTCGGTGCTCGCCCTGCTCTCTCTGCTGTCGCTGTTCGCCTTCGTGCGGCTTCACCTCCAACGCCAGCGTCGCATCGCCGACTCGACGCCGAAACTTCGGTTAAAAACATTCAATTGCAACTGAAACGATTTTCGGGGGCTGACGAAAACAGTCAAAACGTATTTATGCCAAAATTTGTTAATATTTATTAATATTTACTCAATGCTTTTGAGGTTTCGCCGGCATCACAGACTTTGGATATTGGCGGCTGGCACAAACAGAAGGCCGCCGGAAGCGGCAGAAAGTGAGCAACGCCCGCGGGGAATGGTCGAATTGGAGACAATTGTCAGCAGAGGAAGTAATTTGTGGGCATTTAAAGAAAGGCCAATAACCCCACAATCAGACCCGATCAGTTGGTCCGGCCACACTGCGATTTGTGGGCAAAAAAATTGATCGGATTATTTTAAAAAACTCAAAAAATTGGGGGAGGGCATTAATTAATATTCGATCGATCGCTTGACTCTGATCAGTCAGTCTTTTTAAATTTAGTTGAAAGTGGCGAACGTCGGCCGATTCGGTGAATTGAAAGGCCAAAGAAAGAAAAAGAAAGGCCAAATCAGCAAGCAAAAGGGAATTATTCAATTTTATATAAATAAATTGGCCGCTAATTCAAAGTCATTTTGCAATTTTATTGTACACATTGAATAAATTTGGGGCGTTTCCCTACGAAAAGCGACGGACGTTTCGTTTTTTCTTTTGAAAGTCTTTCAAAACGGGCCAATCGATGCCCGCCAATGTCCGACCGGCGGCTTATTCTTTATCGATTAGCCGGCCATTTTGGCCGAGTTCTGCTGGGAACATTTATTTCCGAAACTCCAAACTTTCAGTTAAAAAGACTTTGAAAGCAAAATGAAAAGATGACCATATTTATGTATGTGTATATACGTGAATATATTATGTACCTATAAAAAGAGAAAGAAATACCGTCGTAGCTTAAAATATGTGTAAACGGGATTGATTGATTGATTGATTGATTGACCGATCGATCGATTGTTGTCGGATGGATGGGATTCGATTGGATTGTGTGCGGCGCTTTACATATGAAATGCTTGCAAATATTTATGGAACACACGCGTTTTTCTGGAAAGCACAAACGAACAACAAAAAGTGGTCGGTCGAATTCGGGGAGTTCGGGGGAGGGGGGGGGGGGGGGGGGGGGGGATTTGTGTGATTGATTATGCTCGTTGTATAAGAGTTACAATAAAAAGAAGAGGGGAATGGAACGAAACAAATTTTGGGAATTTTTAACGGCCCATATAAATATAAAATGCAAAAAATAGAATTATAGGTTTTAAAGTAAAATTCGATGTTTGAATTTTGGCGGATTCGGGGCACATATCACAAAAGTTGTTAAAAACACTCACTCCGTTGGCTGTTTCTGTCATTTGGGGTTAGAAATGCAAGAACAGAAGCAGCAGCAACAGCAGAAGATAAAGAAGGAAAGCACCAACTTTAATTAATTAATTTGTGAGAAACAACAAACAGAAAACGGCTAAAATGGCAACAAAACAATCAAATCCAATACATACAAAGAGAGAGCGAGCAGTGGTAATATGCTAATTAAGCAAAGTGGCGGCAAAAGAATAATTGATATGCCAATTTTGTTCGGGATTGATTATATTAAAAACGGAATTTTGTAATAAATAAAAGAATTCGGACTTTCTCCCTCGGGGGCCGACGGAGTTCACTCAGTTAAGATAGAAGTTGTTAAGCAAAATGGCGATTCCGAAGGCAAGCAGAACAAAAACGGCCTAAAAACATGTCAATTTGGCAGTGCGTTCACCCAAAATTCGCACCAAAACGATGAGCGCGCAATCCTTTTCCGAGACGGTTTTGCGCAGCCAACTCGCCATCCGTCGAATCTTTTTGCCGAAGCTCACTTTGGTCTCTTTGGGCAACGGGTAGGGATTGGCGGACTTTCTGCCGACGACGACACCGCCTCAAATTAAAATCCATAATTTATAATATTTTATAATTGGAATTGGAATTTGGGCAGGCCAACCAACCCGTTCTGTTACTGCTACTCGTCCCCTGCTGCTGACTTTGGACGTTTCGCTTTTTCGGAGATTCGTTCGGTGTCTTTTGCGAGCTGAACACAGCGACGGGCGACGGGGCGGACACCAATTCATCTAAAATGCAAAATAAAATTAAATTTTTTAGAATATTAATTATAAATTTCACCAATTATTTTGCCGCTAATATCGACGCATCGCTGCACCAAAAACAGACGGACTTGGCGAGGCTGCAGGGCAGCATTATGCACGTAAATTGACGGAGTTTGGGTTATTTTCTAAATTATTTAGTTAAAAGAATTGAAATAAAATAAATTTGGAGTTGTCCAGTAATTGCTAACCGATTTTTATGAGTTTTAAGAGACTCGGAGATTCTATAAGCACTTTTACCCTCCCAAAATGTGTAAATTTTAAAGGAAGTTTTACATCTTCGAAGATGGTCTTCCACACTTCCACCGCCGTTTTCTCCTTCACAGAAGAGCCCACTTTGGGTGCCATCTGAAAACAGAAAAATGTTGTTAAGGCCATCCCATCGATGGCTCTCTGATGGACCTGCAGGCGGTAGACGAATTCGTTCCTTTGCTGCTGCTGTTGCGGCTGTTGTTCTCCGTCCATTGGCGACTCGTCGCCGCCACCGTTTTGGTCGCGGAAGCGAACGGAATTCCATTCAAATTGGAAATGGTCCTGAGACTGTTCGACAACGGTTGGGGCCTGCAAATGTTTGTAAATACAAAAAACAGTAATTACGACAACAAAACTTTCTAAAAAAAAGCAAAATCTGTTGCTTTTCGTTATGCTTTTACCTGTTTAGGTGCCGGTGGCGGCATTTTTGTGGTTTGAAAGGAGAACCGATGGGACCTAAAACAAAAATAATAATAAATCACTTTCACAACATTCAAAACCACCAACCATTGGCCCAACAAAAGGCCTTTGGAAACGGACGCCCGAATTCGGAAATTATGGAAGCTCTGTTCACGAAGGCCTTTCACTCGGGCAGTGCGAAGTTCGCCCTGAAATTCGCGTTTTTTTCAACAAAATTAATGGATAAAAAATGCCAAAGTCAGACAATTACTTCGTAAACAGGTGAATAGGTGCCATTCTCATTCTCCCTCTCCAGATAATAGTAATGGTTGGCACCGCTTAAATTGCTGTCTGAAATAAATACTAAAGTTGTTGGCTCGCCATCTATTATGAAAAACAATCATCGAAAATGTAATCTATTAATAAATATGTAATAATATATATAACAAATAAATATTTATGTCATGTAACATTCCTAAGTGTCCGTACCTCCGTCGACACTCCACTTTAACTTCAACGAATTGGCGGTGGCTTGAGCCAAGAAAATTTGTGGAGGTTCCGGTGGCTCCACGAGGGTTTTATGCTTAAAAATAAATAAAAAGGTTTTTGCTGTTTTTGACAACAAAATCATATTTTGTGCACAATGTTAACCTGGACGATTTCCCGTCCACTTTTGCCAACAGAATTTTCCGCTTGAATTGATAATTCGTATTCCGTTTCAGCCTCCAGCGACTGAATGATCAGCAGACGCTGAGAGCTTGGGGCAATCTTCGAAAGAACAACTAATGATAATGAATTTTGGACAATCGTTTCACTTGTTGGCTGACGAGTTGCCGTTTACTGCTCGAAAGTGCTGACGTTGCTGAGGAGTCCTGCTGGGAACGAGCATTGCACAATTTGAAGCAGTACACGTGGTAAGAGACAATCGGAGAACCATTGGTGCTTGAGGGTTCAGACCAACTCAGCTGTAATTCTGACGTGCTGAGCGCCTAAAACATTAATTTGAGAAATATTTTTAGTTCTGTTAAAGATGATTTCCAGACGTGGACATCAAAAGGCCATTTGCTTCTACTCGACAATGAATTCTGGACTCACATCGACGCGCACATCTCTCGGTTTTGCGGGGACCCCCGGCGGACTTCGATATTCCAACACTTCCGACTTTGGCGATGGGCCCGCGTCGCTTTGAGCCGTAACTGTGAAGCGGTACAGATGTGCCGGACAAAGACGCTGGAAATTGAAGTGGCACTTAGCGGCAGAAATGTGCTGAGTTTGCTCTTCCAATGGTTTTTCCTCGACGGCATCAGGCTTCATGCCGACATATGAGAGATCGAACCTAAAAAAGATGCATTAAACTGTCATTTCGTACAAGAGGGGGAGGGTGGGGGGGAGGGGTAATTTCATTAAAAAATATGGCAATTGACGCACCGTTGAGTGTGAATCGAGTATTCGCTGATTGTAGCGCCGTTCAATTGGGCCGGGATGTTCCAGCAAATTCCAATAGAATGCCATTGATTGTCATCGTTTGATACAATCGCTGGTGCTTTTCCACTGCTCTCTCCACTGGCCAAAGTGTCTTCCGTCGTCGACACCACCAACCGAAGATTTTGTGGAGCCGAAGGTGGAGCACACAAAGTGCAGGTCGACCCGACAGGGGACCACTCGCCCTAGAAAAAGAAGCACAAGATCACTCACTGGTCTAACAACAAACGGTCGGTCGTTAAACGGTTAAATTCGTCTACTCACCTCCAGACGTCGTCCCTCGGTGTCCAAAAGTACTGCTCGAACTCGCAGTTGCAAATGCTCCACGGGTCTGAGCCCCCTGTAATCAAAGTCCGAGTCGACTCCCGAATAAACCATCATGGGCTGCTGTCTGTCCACCCGTTGAAGCTCAAAGATCAGAGCCGACGACAGCGTAGTTTTGTTGTTGGAGGCATTGTCCTCGCCGTCGTTGGCCGTTGCTTTAAAGCCATCTCCGCCGGTAGCGGAGCTTTTAACCAATTTCCAACCGACACGCGCACTTTCGTTAGTCAATGCCGAAAAGGTGGGGGTGGAGCAGTTCGGTGCTTTTGGCAGTGGCTGAAGCAAAGCCACCGGTGTAGTGGTATCTTCGGACTGTTCCTCAGATGATTGTTGTGACTCGAATTGTTTTTGATGGGTATTTTTGTGCTGTTTTTTCGACGACAAGTTCTGTGAGGGCGATGACGACAACTGATTGGGAGGAACTGCTGGTTTTTTGATGTTATGTGGTGGGAGCGGTTGAACAGGCGGATGTTGTTGCTGATGGTGATGGTCGATCGAGTCATGGCCAAGTATGGAAGTACGCGCCATCTGGCAAGAGGAAAGAGAAATCAAAACATTTTCAGTTTTGCCGAATTTTATTGACGAAGGTCAGGCCAAATTTGCAAGAGATTTGGCAAGAATTCCAAATTGAGGATTATCTTAAAATGAAGACCCTTGGAAACCCTGCTTAAATGTCAAATTTTAAATAAACTTCAGGACTTTGTTATTGTCGTGGTGGTGTTGCGTGTATTGGTGATGATGCCCTCCTTCCAATTCCCGACGTTCTTTGTACATTGACGACGAAGTTTGTTCATGGCGGGTACGAACAGAAATTGGCTCGGAGTATAGCACATCACCCGCGGGTGTCGTTGCGGCCAGCCGAAAGCGATATTCGCGATTACTGTAAGATGCGTTTTGTTGAAAAATGATTAAAAGGCTAATTGTAATTTGCAACTCACGTTAATAAGCCTGTAACGTGGGCAAAAGTTCCCGAATTTGCATAGCATTCGGGGGGCACCGCGGCGAAATGAGTCGATCCGCGAACATTCGCAAAGTCGGCCATTTCAAGCTGAAATGTTTTGTAAATCCGGTGATAATACTCTGAAGGTAATTTGTAGGTAATAACCCCCATCCCCCTGTTGCATCTCCGGCATCCAACACCCCCCCCCCCCTCGCCCTTTGGGGATCAAGCAAATTACCCACCACAAGCGAACTAAAGTCCGCTCCACTTGACGGATTCCACGACAATTTGATGGCTCGCGGTGCAGTGGAATAAACATTTGGCGGGTGAAGGAGTCGAAGAATTGGCTGTGTTTGATGGTAGTGAGACAAAACCGAAGGCGAAACGGAAGAGCCCATCAGAGAACCTGAACGCATTGTGTACGATAAAAACCCCCTTATTCTTTTAAAATTAAAAAAAAGCCAATTATTGTACAAATGTTATTGTGCCATTACCACCTCGTTGCGCCATCCCTCCATGCTGTTGTTGCTGGTGGTGTTGCTGAACAGGCTGGTGATGATGTGGTCGCCCACCGACGTCGCCCCTCTCGGGGTGCACAGTCAAAACGGGCGAACTCCCCGACTGGCCAATTTCGTTGCGGGCGAACACGCGAAAACGACACAATGCGTTACCGTCCGGGCCGGAGACGACCGTTTGTTCGTGGGGGCCGTCGTATACGGTCTCGAAAGGCGCCGTTTTGCCCTGAACCAATGCAATTATTCATGCCAATTGTCTGAATGATGTCACATACGCCCCTTTACCCACCTTTGCCATTTGGAGACAGTAACTGAGAATGGGGGCTCCGTTGCAATTGGGCGATTTCCAATGAATTGAGAGACCATTCGACTGACGACCGACCAATTTTGGCAACGAAGGCGCTTCTGGCAGAGCGCACAAAGTGCGAAAGGACGTGTAAGCCGATAGCTGCCCGTTGATGTCGCCGCGTTCAGGCAATTCGGCGCGGACAGCGACCTAATTTAATCAACAAAAAAATGTTAACCCAAATTCATTAACACTAAACACTGAGAATTATCTAATGCTATTTAAACTTTGTGCACATTTTTTATGGTTGACTGACCATGTATTCAGTGCCGGGACTCAGTTGCTGCAAATGCAACATATTTACACCCGCCTCAGTTTTGTAGAAGGTTTGGGAATGGCTAGCAGCGTCGTAGAGGGTTAATTGGTAGTTAAATTCGGACGGATCAATTTGCGGGAACGGACCACCGGAGGCCGCAGCCTCCGAGGTGTCGATTTCTTGCCAGAGCACTTCAGCATCACAATCGCCCACTTAAATTGTTGAAATTTCGCTCGATTCGATTGATTATAGTACTAAAGTCCCTAAAATTTCTATTTTCCAAATGTAATTATGCAGACAAACTTCGTGGAGGCGCCGACTTCGCTCTTTTAATGCTATGCCACGGCATTTAAGACTCCTCACCTCGTGAAAGAATGGGCGGTTGGAGAGACGAAAGAGTGTCTCGTAGCCGATCCTTCTCGTCATCCTCAATCATTGCCGTAATTTGTGGTGGCAAATTGCCAGCGTTGAAGGCATCGGCGGCACTGTGAACAGATTGCTGTTGCTGGTGTTGTCGCGGATAGACGACATTTGTGGTGTCATGACCACGCTAAAAATGTTTAAAACGACAATAAGTCGATTCAAAGAATTTTTGACGCACATTTTCCAGTCCAACCATTGCTGAGCCTTGCACATAAAAGCCAGGCGAGTGACGCTGCTGAAGATGGGCTGGAACCACCGAATCTGTCAAATGGTACCCGCCGGAAGATGAAGCCATGGGGGCTAAAAGTATTCAAAAATTTGAATAATTATCATTTTATTGCTTCATTGGCTTCACCTCGTCCCTGCTGTTGGTGCTTTCCGTAAGGTCCTCCACTTTGGTTCTGGTGTTGCGGTGGCTGTTGTTGCTGTTGGAGGTCACTCCACTTAAGCGAAGGGACCACGCCGCTTGTAGTAAAAGCACCGCCAGAATCTGCAGAAGAATTGAATGTCTCTTTGGTTTTGTAAAATAAACTTGCCATGTTCTTGCGCAATAAATTGCTGCTTCTGCCGTGAAGAAGGCACCCCATCAGACAGTGGGGGAGCGTCCAACGGATGTTGTGGGGAATGGCTGTTGTTGTTGGAACGGAAGTGTTTCAATGGGACAGTTGCGGTCGAAGGATGAGGCTGAACATTTAAAGAAATTATAAAATAATTAAAATGAAGCTGGCTCCTAAACAAGCTTAATGCTGTTTTGCATTCCAAGAAGTACTCGAAGTTCGAGGTCATTTACCACGAATATAACAACAAAATTTTAAAAAAAAAACCCAGAATTTTTGTGAACTAATCGACTTCGCGGCGCCTTCCCCCTCTCACTTGGTATCCTATCGAACGTTGCTGCATTGCCAACGAAGTCGTCGGTGGTGGGGCAACCGCTGAAGCTTGGGACACGGTGGTGGTGGCAACGGCGTGTTGGCCGACAATTGGTCCAATTCCAGCGGGAAGTACGCGTTCCTGGGACATAATTATGTGGGACAGACGGCCCTGAAAAATTTTGGAGTTTGACATTATAAGTTTATACCCCCCCCCCTCCATTCGTCGATCACTTGTCTGTCCAAAATCTGCTGTACAACGTGACCTTCCGGGACATTCATCGGAATCGCAGATTGGGGCGTCGCCGACTGGGAAACCATTCGGATTGTGGCCGGGCCATGAATATGCTGAATGTCATTGCCCACTGCCAATGCGATAGCATCTCCAGGATGGATATGGACCTGGAGAAGTTTAAACCGTCTGATCGATCATTTTGGACTTTGATCTAATCCCGGAAAAGCTTTTCAACCCACTCACGAAGAGATCGTTTCCTTCGCTTATAGCCGCAGCAATTTCTTGTGGCACGCCCGGAGGCAAATTGACCGTTGTCCCTCCGGTAACAGTCGAACCATTGCCCATCGATCGATTGCCATCGGATGGTCCGTTCATTGTCGAGTTTCCATTCTCATTCTTCTGATCACGGGGAGATGCTGGAATATTGGGAAATGTCCCACAATGACAAAACCTGATTTTTGGTTCTCTTTTCCTGCTCACAAATCAGTTTTTAAAGCACATTTTTTTCTCGCCTTTTCTATGCATAATTGGACTTTGATGGGGGCGGAAGCAAAGTCAGCGATTTGGAGGTGTGATGAATGGATGAGACACGCCCAATTCGTATTATTGGTCCATTCTTTTTTGAATTTTCAATCTATTTTATTATTTAATGAACAAATCGCTCTTTACTCTTCTTATTTATTTATTTTCATTTTTGTTTCTGTTCCAACCAACCATCGTTGTGCTTTTGTGTTTGGCTGTCGTTTTCACACGTTGGCACTGCCGCCTGCTGAAATTCGGCACCGACGGGCGGCGTCGCTGTTGCGATGATTGGAGGCGCGAAGGCCGACGGGTCCAACGTGACGTGGTAACCGGCGGTGAGAGCAGCCGCACTGACGGAGGCGAGGGCAGTCGTTTCGCCTGTTTAAATATGGCAAAAATTCTAATTCAAAATGCCAATTATAGTAGAAGAGTCTGGCCCGTCCCACACAAATAATTCTTTATTAAACTCTGAACAAAATGTCAAACAGACGAACATGTCATTGTGTAAAGCGCACGTCCGCTCAACGGCGGCGGCGGCGGCGGGTGCAACTGTTTCAGACCGGTCTTCGACATCAAAGTGGCGGGAGAAGGTGCACCACCGACGGCAGCTGATGCCGAAGAAGTTCTGCTGGTGTTTTCTATTGCGGCATAAGGAACGGCGCCCGCCGCTGCTGGGAGAGGTGGCATTAGAGGCGGCGATCCACCAGAAGCAGCACAGCGTAACGCATCTGACATCAGAACAACCGATGAAATATTTGCAAATGCCAGTTTAATCTTTTGGACAAACACACCAAATTGTCCCCCCCTCCCCACTCATCCGCTATTCAATTAAATGATAATATTTCATTAATTCATTCACTAATTTGAGATGCATTCAGCTGAAGCAACGGAATCGGAGGGGCGAAGGCACTGAACGGCTGTTGTTGGAGCTGCTGAAGCATTTGTTGTTGGGGCACGGCTGACGGCGGAAAGATGGGGCCCATGCTGGCGGACTCCTCAAAAGGGACAAATTGTTGGAACAACGAGGGAAGGAAGAAGTGCATATTTTGTCCTTTAAACAAAACTGCGATTTTCGCACATCTTTTAAATAAAACATTTTTTTCGGATAGGGAAGGGTCTAGCGTTGCCTATAGGCGCCATTGTTGAAATTTTAAAAATTGTGTTTTGTTTTGTTTCTAAGAATATGGCCGTTGCAATCGAACTGATCTGACCGGTGAAATGGTGCTGGAATGATGGGAAGATGAGACCATTGACGGGGTCAAAGTCGCGGTAGCCAAAAGCAAACGATGGCCGTTGCCCATTGACTGTCCTCCGTCCTCCGCACCAGCCAATTCCCTGGGGATGTGCCCTCCACTGTCGCGCGAATCCAACGAACAGTCGGCGGCCATCGAATTGTTGGACGAAGTCGAACAGGAAGCGAAACAACCTAACGAAGTAAAAGGAGGAATATAAGCCTAAGCCTAAATTGAATGTCGTTGCCTTTTATGGTATTAGGTTAATTAACTAGCCTCCCTTACTTAATGGTACGGGTTGAAAGTCCACTAACCTTCCTCCCCTTTGATTGGTGTGCCCATGCCGCCCAATCCAGAACTGGACCCGCAGTCGGATGAATCCACGTTATGCGACACAACTCCAGAAGTGGGCGTCGTCGTATTCAGCGAATGGTTGAAAACGCCTTCTAAAAACACTTTTATATTATATTAAACACAAACTACGAAAAGTTATGGTTATGGAGCAGTTCATTCCAGTGCCTACACTTGAGTGCCATTAGCTTTTTAAAAGCTTAGAGCTTTCGAATGGCAACTTGTTTGTTTGATTTTTTATGGCATTGAAATGTACCGGGAAAGTTACTGCAACGAACCCAGAATTATAATAAAAATGTTTTTTTTTGCAATATTCTTCTTACCGCTAATTTGGTGCTGATATCCAGGAGGGGCACTCAGAGTCTTTGCACCCTGGTGGTGGTGGTGTTGCTGATCAAAAGCGTGCGACACACGACGCAACGGAATGGGCCCGGCAGTATCCATCGAAGGCAATCGGTCAACCTTTTTTTTGTTGCAAAAATTAATGAAAGCGACTGGTCCCAACTCCTTTACTTCCCCTTCCCTATCCATTAACGAACTTTCAACCAGTATAAATGGATTGATTGACGGGTGAGGAGGAGGGGACTTATGTTGGCACCCCAAGCAGACGACAGTGGGGAAGGGAGGCATTTGTCACCAAATAAAAACGGGGGAGGGGAGGGGGGAGGCAAGGCGAGGGTTGGCACTGGAGAAAGGTCCCAATTCCAACATTTTGTACACGCAAAGCAGTGAATACGCGCAGTGTTTGCTTTTCGTGGAAAATGCCATTTCCAAATTTCAGCCCATTAAATAATATTTCCCACTTCTGTCCCCGCGCCGCCCACAGGCGGCGGCTGCTGCTGCTGCTGATGGCGCCCATTTGCTTTCATCACCAGCAACTTCTTCGTCGTTGTCGTTCCGATGGACTGCGATGTTCTCGTCGCCTTTTTGTTGGCCATAAGCGCTCCCGTCGTCGATGTGGACGATGGCGGCGCCGTGGAAATCATTTTTTGGAGTCCGATCAGTGCGTGATTAGAATTATGATTTAATGTTGTTGGATGATCAAAATGGCCTCGGACGACTCGTTCAAAATCAGCCCATATTATACAGACAAATTATTCACACTTTCGGATGAGTGGGTGGCGACCAGACGAAGGAATGAATTGTTCAGCCTCCCTTCTCAGTCGATTTGTTCCAATACCAATCACCAATAATTTACTAAAAATATTCGAATGGTCGCTTTAATCAAGCATATGTTACATAAAAGAAATGAATGATGTGGTTGAGAGCTCCGATCAAACCGGGACCGGATTTTTGTAGCTTTTTTACATCTTATTGATATATTTTTTGAATTTTTGCTAAGCTCCGAAGCCCCAAAAATTCGATTTAATCAAGTTTAAAATAAGTTATGATCAACGGCACTGAAGTGTCCAGGTCAGAACTTCGATCCAAACTCGAAGACGTTTTATATGTAATAGAGAAACCCGCATCCAGCAAGAATGATGAATAAGTGGAAACGACGTCATTTTCCGGTGACCAAAAGGAAATGGAAAGAAAAGGGGGGGGGGGAGGGGGAAGACGGAAAGATGGGGGAAAGTGGTGGAATGGAAGCGGCGTGAAAATGAGCAAATGCTGAATTGGGGAGGTCCTTTTGGACTAAAGAAGCAAATAAGAATAAAATAGCGAGTAAAAGCATGGGCGGAAAGATGGGAAAGAAAGACGAAACGGTGGGAAAAGTGCAGAAAAAAGAAGAAAGGGAAGAAAATGGAGTTGGGTTGGCGGGGCGAGAAGTAATTGGATAGAGAAAGAGAGAGAAACGGGGGGAAGCCGAGGCACAAAACATTTGGCCCAAAGCAAGAAGAATGGAAGCAGCTTGCTTTCATACTTGATGCTGCTGCTCGGCCAACGGCGGATGGCCATGACCAAGCGAAAGAAAGTCCAATGCCGCCGGTAAATGCATGCACAAAGTGTGCGTACATCGATCTCTGATGGGCTAACTAAGGCTGGAGACTTCGCATGCTTTGCTGTAATTGCCACTTTGACCAGCTTAGATTATAATTCCAAAATTTAATGCTCATTTCGCAAAAAAAACGAACATTCCGTCGTCCTAATCCAACATTCTTATTTTTAAAATGCCAGCGGATTGAACAGCGAAGGACACGAGAAATAAATACCCTGGGAATTGGACCTTAATCTCCAATTCGACAGTTTGATCGATGCACTAATGACCATTTTAATCTGTCCGAAGAAAACTGCTCCATTTTTTGGAATGCTTTTAGTAAAACGACATTAAATTCTTTGACCCGTAAGCTTTTTGTTAGGCAGAAGTGAGGCGCCCCCAATTTATCATAGCTAATTTAAAAGTGTAGATTGCGTTCGGGATTTTAGGAATGGGGATCAGTTTTCCCGTGATCGGAACCGTTTGTAATTGGACCGGGATTAGTTTGGATTTACAATTAATTGTCAAAATAGCATGAAATTTAAAGATAATTTGCAAATTTACCTTATTCACTAAAAAACGGAACAGCCAGGAAAATTTTGAGAATTTTTAAATACATTCATTGACAAGAAAACTAATAAGGTGAATAAATGAATAAAACGACGATACGTAGCATACACATTGAATGGATAATGGAAGGAATGTTTGTTGGTGGTACGTAGAGGAGACGAGCGGGCGGGGACGAAGCGCGGATGGGTGGGTGGTGGGCGAAAATTTTGGAAATGATGGATTGTGCTTTGGCGGACGGGAGGATATATGTGAACGAATGAATGAGTTCGATTCTCCGGTTCAACAGCAGATTGGACTGAATCGGATTTATTCGGTCTGCTGATGATGGAGAATTTAGAAGGAACGGAGAGAGGGGGAAGGGGAATAAGGAGGAAACAAAACTACTTAAGGAAACTGAAACTGTTGCTGATTGTTTGGTTAAATAATGCGCGTACGCATATGTATAATAATAGTTCAAAGCGAAGAAGAATTGGTGATTCACCAAATTGACGTCATCATCGCGTCCAGCTTATGACGGATGCTGCAGCTGGCGGAACTTGCCAGCTGTCAACACAAATTATCGTTTTTCCCAATAAATATGTAAATATAAATTACTTGGATGACGTAAAAATAATGAAAAGACAAGAAAAGGAGAAATTTATATATTTATCTAAATTTTAGCGGCCTTTGTGCATGCACCCGGGCCCCCAAAGCGGTCGAAATGTCAATGGAATTGTTGTAGTTCGCTGCTTCTCCGAAACGCCCTCTCTCTGCCTCCTATTTATACCGGATACGTGTTCTATCCCAGCAGAAGTGCCACCACAGAAAAGAGAGAAAGGGCACGGGAAAGGAAGGAGGGGGGGGGGGGGGGGGGGGGGAGGGCCGGTGGTTTGGTTTTCAATGCAACGGGAAAATGACGGACGGACGGACGGCGCAGCAGAGTTCGCCGGCGCCGTCTCTGTTCGATGTCAACACACGCAACAGCGAACATTTCTTTGCTGTTGGGGTTGGGAAAGCATCGCGACGGACGACGTTAATGAATGGCAGAGGGGGGAGGGGGGGGCATTTACATACACAACATTCGCCGAAGCTGAACAGTGCTCGGGGAATGCGGAGGGAGCAAAGGGAGGGAAGGAAAATGACACTCACTCACCGCCCCCCCACACCCTTTTTTGGTGAACGATGGGCACAGCAGCGTAAAGCATTTGTTTTGTTTGTTGGAACAATTCTTTTCGTAGTCGGCGTTCGAATGTAAACCATTGGATAATAATTGCGTATCAATTAAAATTGATTCATTCAATTCGTACTGGTATAACGCATGTCAATGTGTCGTTTTTGGCTTTAGATGATTCAAATTGTTTGGACAGATCAGTAACGATAACCGGGACGGTCATGGTCATTTTGCCACGACTAATCTTTTATTCTAACTCACCCCACACACTTTACTGTGCATATTGTAAAGCAATAGTCAAATTTCTTTTTTCTGCGGAATGATCACACAACACAAAATGGCGAGCGACGATGAAAGGATGGGTTGGCGCAGAAACTGAGGTTTCGGAAATCGCTTCTCCGTCCGGCGATGACTAACTAATTTGTTTCGTCCGTCTCTTTCCCTCTGCTGCCACCATTTTGCAACCAAAAAGCCACAAAAGATGGGAAGGAGCAGCAAAGGCGACTGACTGACTCAGCCAGTCGACTGACACGATTTAGCCGCAGCAGTAGCAGCAGCCAGCTGGTCGGTCGTCGGTCGACGAATAAATAGCCTCGCCGGAGAAAATCCAGTCAGAGAAGAAGGGCGGGGCGGGGGGCCATTTTGGTCGTACATGTGCAGAGGGGAGGGGAGGGTGATCAGAGTGCTTTGGAGGGGGCGATCAGACCAAGGTGCTGAATGCAACCAGCGGGGGAACAAAATGTGTACGATGGGTGTTGGGAATGTGCTTAAGAAAACAAATTCTCAGATTTGCACTGGAAAACGAAAATCCGTCTTTTCCAATTGAGAGCGTTCGCATTTGTGCGAGTGCTTTGTGTTTTTGCAACTAATTTTGGTGAAGGATGGGACGGGGCAATTGGGGGGTGGGGTGAGACGACCGATTGAGCACATCGGAGGGAGGGGGGGGGGAGCGTCGAATTGATCAGCTGTTGTGGAGTGGGACCAAGGACTGACTGATCAGAACAGATTGGACGCAATTTTACTGGGTATGTAATTAGGAAAATAAATGTTTGCTGCTGAGAATTCTGTGGTCTTTGGTCGCTGAGGAGAAAGGGGGGGGGGCACCAAAAAACAACAAACTCTTTTATTGTTTAAATGTATATTTATCTAAATTGGAATAAATTGGGAAAGATAAGTCCATTTTGTCATTTTATGAACGTGGCGGCATATTTACAAAAGTGCCGTTTTGTTTCAATATTTGTTCCCGCCTGTTTCATTTTTTCTGCTTGCAAGTGTCCAAACCAATTTTGGATTTTTTGCACTTTGTTCTAAAGTCTTTAAAATAGCTCGTAGAGATTCATAAAAGTAAAATTTTTAGGAAAGAAATCTGCAATATTTATGAAAAAAACGAAGAATGATGCAGAAAAGATAAGGAAGAAATGAAGAATATGTAAATGTAAAAGGAATGAATGGTTCTCCGATAAGAGTTCAACACGGGAGGGAGGCGATGCAGCGGAGGAATGTTTGGGGGTTGGGGGGTTGGGACGACTGATCGGTCGGTGGTTATGGAAGGGAGGAGGAGGGAACTTGGGGCACGAAGGGAAGGGAAGGGAAGGGAAGGGAAGGGAAGGGAAGGGAAGGGAAGGGAAGGGAAGGGAAGGGAAGGGAAGGGAAGGGAAGGAAGGAGAATCGCGCGAGACTCCGTCCACTTTTGTGAGAAGACTCTCTCAACATGGCGGGGGGGGGGGGGAGATTAACTGACCGATGCATTGCTTTGGTTGGAGGGGAAGGGAAGCGGCAGAGATTGATGCGAATGGAGAAGGACCACCAGCACCAACCACTCCGATTCTTCGTCACCGTCAAATTCATCGACTAGTTTGCGGGCAATGCGATGAAGGTAGGGAGAAGACCGGGCGAGGGAGGGAAGCGGGGGGGGGGGGAGGAATAAACATTGGGGGAAGGAGGAAAGGGGCGGGGAATGGAAGAACGACCAGAAACAATGATAGAGGGAAGTGATTGTTGTTGTGCTGACGACAATGTACATATCAAGAATTGAGTTGTTGCGGCATGGAGGGAGGGAGGAGGATGAATGCGAGGGGGATAAGCGAGTGAAGAACGGATAGCGTCATCCGTCCACTCATAAATACGCGAAAACCTTTCATTTTGAGATCGTTCAGCCAAAAGGGCATCGGGGGAACTGCTTTAAGCATAGCAGCAGCAGCAGGTTCACACACACTCAAACCCGCCACCCCCCCCCCCCCCCCCCCCTCTTCCGCCGATTGGATTCATTCTCTTCCCACCCCACCCGTCTCTTCCAATCGTTTGGTGTGTGTGCGTCCACCCCCCCCCCCTCCCCACTCACTGTACAGCTCCTCTTCCCCAGTTCCTTCGTTCGGGCGGATCGTCCATCCCTTCCGCCGCCTCACTGCTGGGGTTGAAGCGGCGAGATCTTTTTGCGCTCTGCTGATGTACCAGCCCATCCCATCGCCCCTCCTTGGCTAGCACTGTTGAAAAGCGGGGACCGGCCGATTAGAGCGAACAACGACGGAGACGGACGACAAATCGGTCAAATGTGAATGAATAGATGGAAAAAAGAAAGAATATTGATGGAGAAGCGGGGAAAAATTGCTTTGATTGGTGGTCGCGAAACGTATAATATATTGTAATTTCCAACAACAATGCGAACTCCGTTTTGAATGCAAACATTGAATATCACATTTATTTAATCGATAATTAACAAATTAAAAAACAATAACAACGATATATTATTATTAACAAAATTAGCTACGAACTTAATGTCCATATTTAATAAGTTATAAAAAATAATAATGTATATGTATGTCAGTAGGAGGGAGTATGAATCGCAATTAATTAACCTCGGATTAAGGGAAGTCGTGTCTAATAGAAGTGGTCTTCCGAGTTGTTGTTGGGGTCGACGGTGTGAAAGAAGACGAACTGGGGCTGGCGTTGCTGCGGCGGAGCCACGTTGAGGTCCGCAATGGAATGGAGTGGTGGCGGGAGCTGATGGACGAAATGATGGAAGTCTGCCTGGCTGAACGGAGGGGGTGGAGGAGGAGCCGACGACTCCAACGAAGTGGTGGTGTTGGCGGTCAACTCCAACTCCGACTGATGCTCCAACTCGCTTTCCTCTCCTCCGCCCAATTCAAACTTTTGCATCATTTGATCCGACAGAACATTCACTAAATTTTTGTCATTTCAAAAAAAAATTTTACCGGACCCCAAGATTTTTGTTACAATTTTATACCCACCATTCTGATCGTATGCAATGGCATTAGTTATCGGCGCAGGTTGATTGATCAATGAGTAGGGACAGCCGTAGAAGCGATCGAAGAATTCCGCGCTGCTCCAGTTCAGATTTTTGTCATCGACGGAGTATAGCGGATAAAACAGTTTGGCATCAGCGAAAACAGAGTACTTAAGAAAAGATGAGATTGATTATTGAAGCAGGGCCATAGCCAGATTTGAACTTATTTGTCATTTATGAGTAAAATTCCCTGGTTTTTTTTTGAGGGGGGGGGGGGGTCGGCCAACGATTCAATAGGATGCGTTTGTTTAATTTTAAGGTTTTTAATGCCTATCGAACTTATAATTAGAGAAGTCAAAACCGACCGGAATGATGTGCTTTGTGAGTTTCATAAAGTCGTAGCTGGCGGTGTTTACGGACTTTTTGAAGCCGAGCAATGCTGACCGAACGGCATAGACACCGTTGATGCAAAACTCGAAAGAACGCAACGTGACGCGATACTGAGAGAGCGCATCATTGGAAGGCGGATTGAAAATAGTCGTGTGAACGAGCAGATTCTGCTGCCAATCGTCGAGCATCTGCTGCTGGACGTTGGGCGTGGTGTTGGGAGGCAGATGGAAGTTGATTTGTAGCATAGTGAGCCCCTTTAAGGAGAAAATTAAGGATTCGAAATGTAACCCGAACCATCAAATATTTGCCGGACTGAAGGAGACCTGCCACAGAAGCGCCCTTGACAAAGTAAGTGGGCGGTTCCACCGCGTACTTTTCTTTGGTCGGGTAAAACACTCGACATTCTTCGACAAAAAAACACTTTAAATTAAATTTTAAATAATTTGACACCTCACCAGTCTGTTCGAACAAATTTCCGACCAAACGGTGGCTCAGTTCATGGTTCCAAGGGTTGATCAGCGGCAGAAGAGCGATGGCCAACGTGAAAAGTTCGTAATTTTGTGACTTTTTGTTCAGAAACTTTGCACTCAAAAATTCCTCGCAGAAATCAACGAGGAGCTCTTCGTTACGCCATTCTGTCTTCAGCACCCCGCTGTACTAAAAAGGGAGTAAAATTCGAAAGAGAAAAAGGAAATATTAATAAACATAGTCATCAGCATAGGTGAATCGGATAGGCAGCGACCGTTGCGCAATAGCCTCCTCAATGCGATGGACGACCTTCCCGCAATTTTGGAACTGACGAAGCTGAACGACAACGCGGATGGGAGTGCGAAGCTTAAAGAATAAACCCATAACATCGGCTAAATTTCAGTCTAAAGTCTAATGAAAGTGTAAAAATTGCCAAAACCTTTTTAGACTTACACGTATCTGAGACCGGATCTCCTCCACGTTCTTCATCTTCCCACTGACCAACACGTTGTTCAACTTCACACCATCCTGGCGGCAATTCGTATCGGGAAAATGGATGAGCGACTTGTAGCGAGTCATGAAGTACTGAAAATTAAAAGGAGTCCCATTTTGCACATGCCCAAACCTGACTCTTCCTGCCACGTGGTCCGATCAGATAGGGATGGTCGGGGAACGGAACATCCATGCACAGTTGAAGACAATCCGGCTGAATTGAAATCTCGAGTTCGTAATAAACATCCAAAAATGGGGGGGGTCATCTTCGGTCAAAAAAGACAAAAAATAGGGGGCGTAGACCAAAAAAAAGGGAAATGCGGAATGAATTGCATTACGCTTTTCGAGTCGAAGTCTAACTTCACACTGCGAGGCGACGTTCGGAAGGATGAGGTTGAATCGTTGAAAAGAATACTGTCATTGAGTTGCTGAGGCTTCCTTTGACTAACTGGAGTCGGAGGAGGCATCAGACGGGGCACAGGAGTTCTATCTAAAACAATAATTTCTGAATAAATATCTGGTTTTGGACAAAGCTACAATAAAGAGAATACCAGAAAATGAAAAAAAGAATGATAAAGAAATGAACTGTTTTCAGCTCGTACTTTTTTGCACTGATTTTTGGGGGAGCGGGACGTTTGGGCGCCAGTGACGCGCTGTTTGAGCGCGCCATTTGGTCCCATTTGGACGAGGCCATTTGGGCGCCATAACATTATTGAAGAAAATTGATGTGTAAAGGTTCCGTGTAGAGCGCAATGACAGCCAGAAACGTAGAAAATGCCTAATTTGTAAGCAAATCGCTGGAAACGGAGCATTAGACCTAAGCCTTCCAAGCCAGGATGGCTCAGGCCTAGGCCTATGCTTTTTTATCAAGTGAAGGTTGTCGATTCATCTTTTTTCAAAAAAGTTATTAAACTCCCCCTACCCCTAGATCGATTTGTCTCATCGAGGGCTGTCGATTGATACCAAAATTGTTCCGATCCATCCACATAAAAAACCCCATTAGTTCAAGAACGCCATTTTTGCTCGACAAAATGGCGGAATCCCTTACTTTCCCGTGGTAATCCCATTCCCGCCGATCTCTAGTCTGGGCTAAAGAGATTGAACTATTCCTGACTTTAAACTTTGCGGCTTTGTAACAGTTTCCTAAATCGGTTAAACAACGGAGCATCATTCTGCGCCAAACCAGGAGGTCCTACAACAGAAATATTCGATGAGGCCAGAGCTGGTGGTTCCTGTTTCTGGCCTATGATGAGCTCTGCGTCCAGGCCAAAAGGCCTTTTCTGGTTCGCAAGGGTAACGCACGAGGCTTTACATATATTTGTGCAAGGGGACCAAGGAGTTGTTCAAAAGACCTTTGAATGGTTCGGCCCATTGATATCCTCACAAAAAGAAAAATATTTGTCTTCCAAAACAATTTTCATCGTGAAATCTCTTTAAAAAAACTCAAAAATCTCCATTAATTTTTGTCTTTCTCCGTTGGCGACACAATAAAAGGGCCGTTGCAATGCTTGTGCCCGTCACAATCACTGCCACGGTGGAGCACAGAACGCCGACGAATGGTTGGCTCAGACAGACGACGGAAGTGCCGGGCATTGCTACGGAGGGAAAGGCAAAAAAAGCAATGGGACATTGTGAACGTTGCCGGAACCGCCCGGGGGCACTGATTATGAATATACAAAATAATATTTTCAATTTATTTCCTTCTCATTGGCACTGACCAAACTGATTCTGTGAAGTTTGTGGAAGGCCGAGGCGTGCAGCAGCGGCCAACACAGCTTAATTAAAGGGTTTAATTGGCCCAAAAAAGTAAGCGGAATCCATAAACCGACCTCGCCCTTTGGCGCTTTCGCCGCTTTCATTTTCTTCGTTTTGTGCCGAATCATCCAAGTCCAGCACAACAATCTTTTCGGCCGCCAAATCCTTTAAAATTGTTTAAATTTTTTGTTACTTTTTGTCGCACCATTGTGAAAGGATCATCGGCGGGAAATGGTAGTGCCGTCGCATTGGCCGCGCCATCGGCGCTTTTGTCAATGGTTCGCCGTCTTCGAGGACCCGACCCGCAACGAGGAGGCTTAAGGGTTAAATACGTCGTTTTATCACAAAAAATCGAACAGTTTTTCCGGCACACATTCCTTCAGAGATCATGCACGTGGAAACAGCACACTTTAAAAAGTACAAATTCATTGGTTTCCGGAACTTCACACCTGGAAGTATGTGGTCACTTTATCCGCGAATTTGAAGACGTTCACTTCGGAATAGGCCAAGTTTGACTGACTGTTGTAAGTGAGCTCGGAGACGATCACCGGGTCAATGGTGCACCTTACAAATTAAGAAATGAGGACAAATTCCGATCATCGGGAAATTTACCCGTGTTCGTCGACCAGCGGCTTCCGGTCCTTCCCCGCCCCGTCATCCACAAAGCAATTGTGCACCAGCATTGAAAACATATCCGAGTCGCAGCTCCATACCTCCAATTGTTGCAAAGACATCACAAAACATTGAGCAAAAATGTGCTGACATGGAACACCGGCTCCCCCACCGTTGCATATGTCACAATAGGCCCATTGACCGAGCCTCGACGAACCTTTGCGTGGAAAATGATTGGGATGATCCGATTATTGTTTAAGATCGCTATGGGATAATAGGACAACTTTCGAAAATAAGATCCGATCGATCTGATCTAATCAGAATATGTTTGCTAGCTATGTAGCGGAAATATCTAATAGCGTCATGTCAAATCACACCACAATTCCGATTGTCCAAACTGTACATACTGTATAAGTGCATAAAGGCATCCGAGCAGTGTCAATCAGCTCCGTGGTCGGAATCATACTGCAAAACGCATTGGGTTAAGTAACTTTTGATCTAACCAAATGCTCCATTTTGGTACCTCACGTCAAAGCGATTGGTGACAACCTTATCTGCCTCCTGAAGAAGTTCATAAATTGTGATCAGTTTGATGGATTTGATTTGAAGAGGGGGAGTGGGGGGGGCTTTTGTTTGTCACCATATAAAAGCAAGTGCATCTGTACGCCCGATCGACTTTGGTGATGAAAATGTCGTGGAAAGAAATGATTATCGTGATGGACTGCTCCACGCCGCGTTGCTCTGGCCCAAGCTGGAAGAAAGGCAGAATTTCCCCCAAAAGTAAAGCGGTCTCTCGCCCTGAGAATAATGACAGGGCAATTGCTAAACCAATGGCCTTCCCTTCCTCAGCCAATCAACGCACCCATTATAATTAATAAGCACTTCCCCTTAGGCGCTGTGTGTCCTTACAGAGCCAATTAAAAGTTCAAAACATTATTTTGGACATAATAAATATTTGAGTTTATTGGGTGGAGTGATGAAAACTTCCGTTTATCCCAAAACCTTTAAAACATTTTCACGACATTATTCCCCCCCCCCCAAAGTTTTCCATCCGAATCCCTCGCCGTTGCCATCTCAAAAGCGCGAGAAAATTTGCCACTTGAAGGAAAGAAAATGTTTGGAGTTTGTAATGCTTTGCCCGCTCCGATTTCAATTCTCTCTATTTTTGGTTGAGGCGATGGGTGGGTGACCTGATTATTTGCATTGGTTTTGAAGTGAGTAAAAAGTGCCTAAAATCGAAGTTTCCCCCACCGTCCGTCTGCTTAAAAACGAAAAACGAATTCCGATTGAACGAAAGGGCAAAACCTAAGCCTAAACATAAAGAACCGCCTAACCTTTCTGGAACGGCGCATATTGCACTGGCCGTTAGTCAATTCGAAGTCGCTCTGTCAAACAAAAGGGGAAAAAGGCGACTGAATCATTAATTGGATACAAATAAACTTAAAATTAACATTATTTATTACACTTTATTGGCATAAAATGCAATCAACAAAAAGAATTTTGGGCAATTCGAGCCCAAAATCATTTTTACCTGCGTCCGGCCGTTCTGCTGATAGTTTTTCACACATTTGTCGTTCTCCACCATTCCCTTTACAAATATCCCTTTAATTATAAAAAGTTTAAATCATTTTAATGTTTTTGTCGTTAATTTTACGTCCGGTAAACGGTCGCTGCGTTCGGAAAGTTAAGCGAATTCGGTCCTCTAAGCAGTCGACCTGCGGGTCACCTGAATCGCCGAGAAGAATCAAACTTAAGCCTTGGAGCGATTAATTTGTTTGCCGAGACTTTTTGCCTTTTCGATAATTTGTTAAAAATGTTTCTTTTTTCCGCACCAACGACGCCGTTGTCGAGCACCGAAGACGACGACGATTTTGGAGTGAGGACGGCGGAATAATCGGAGGCAGAGGGCGAAGTCGGCACGATGCGATTGGCCAGCAGGAAAAGCAGCAGGGAGAGGCGTCTGAGGAGTCGCCGGAGGGGAGGGGAGGAAAAGCGGAGGACGCCGGAAGAGGGACCAAAGCAGGGGATAAGGCGGCCCAATAGGGGGAAGAAGAACATTACAGTTTTCAGCGAGTGGATCAGCTTTTGAAAGTTCAATTATTGGCATTTGGACAAATGGGAGACTATTGTCGTTGAGTGAGGGAGGCTTGGCCAAAAGATCCCTAAATATTTGATTGGGGAAGAGGGGCGCCTTGGGTGGGTGGGGGGGGGGAGGTTGTTTGAGTGAATGGATCGAGTGAGGAGGTCGCCGGAAAGGCTTAAAACCCTCGAATCCTTCCATCCCCTCAGCCCCCCCCCCCCCGGGGGGGAGTCCTTTCCCTCCGCCCCTTTTTGGGTGTGAGAAAGGACGGAAAGAGATTTTGTGATCGGCGGTTTACTTTTTTTGTTATTATTCTTTAAATCGGTGACCACCAAAGGCCCGAAAAGATTTGGCCTTCCTCCAACTTTTGTTTGCCCTCTCCCTTTTTGAATTCCCATAAATGCATTGGCATTTTACAATGAAATTGCAATTATACCATTTATTCCCTCCCATTCAAATAATTGCGTTTTTTAAATGTGATCATTTCGGCCCTTTTTCATTCTTTCGTCCATCCCTTCCCTCCCCTTCCCGCCGTCATCATCAAACTCATCCACAATTCATTCGACAAGGACAAGGTCAATTGGAATAAATGGGCATTCCTTTCCTCCCGTCAAAAATGCCTTTGTTTTCGAGTCGATGAGAAAAAGGGCACTCTTGACCGAATTGCCTAGATTTATGAATGTCAACCGCCGGGCGGGGGGACAATGACCGAATGAATGGGTTGGGGCATTTATAAGTGATTCATTTCGCGGAATTAATTTGTAAAAGTGCAAAGACAAGCTTAACATAAACATTATAACAATTAGATTCAAAAATCAGCCTCAAAAGTGTGTTCAGCTTCGATATTCTTTCATCGTCCACTTTTGTATTTGGCAATGCCGCTTTGGCTGATCACACAAATGTGGCTGAGGTCGCGGAACCGCTGGTTGTAATCCATGCCGAATCCGACAACAAATCTATGCCAAAACAATCAATACAAAAACAACTCATTTCAATCCATCGTTCGTTCACCTGTCAGGAATGCTAAAGGCAACGAAATCCTCCCGCAAGGCATCCTTTCTTCTCCTCGGCGTCCTCTTTGTGAGCAGAACGGCGGTCCTATGCAAATTTTTTCTGACTAATTGCTTAAGCCTTCAACGAATGCTAACCAAATACGTCCTCCGGGTTCCGTTAATGCGTTCAACGACTCGACGACACGAGACATGGTAAGGCCAGTATCGAAAATGTCGTCTACGAGCTGAAACGGGAGACAACCAGCCAGTTGGCAATGATCATTTCAATGCTTAAAAATCAGCTTTCACCAAAACATTCGCTCCTCCCAGCGACCCGTCGATGGACGAAAGTCCGCTGCTGTGCACTTCGCCTGTGGTCGATTGGTCCAAATAGCTCTGAGCCCGGACGAATTCAATCTAAAAATGAGGAAAAGCATTGGAGGGCGGGGGGGAGGGGGTCATTTCCTGCATCGACGACTTGCAAGTGAGCCGAAGTTCGGCCAACCATTCGGCCAAAACGGCGAAAAAGCGATAGGCGCCCTTTAGCAGACAGATCAGAACCAGAGGCTGAACATTTCGAGTCAATAAGGCAAATACGCCAAAAACTATTCCCCCCTACCCGATCGCCAATTTCGCGATGGATTTCAGTGGCCAATTGCCGTATTCTGTCGTGGATCAGTCCGTGGGGGATGAGCACCGAATCGATGTCCGCGCAATAGCAATCCGGCACAGAAAACAGAGAGAGCGGATGCTAAACTGGGGAAGGCGTTAGCCATGCATAAAATGGAGACGCCCACCCACCCACCCCGGCCCCGTCCTCAACGACAAGTGCCCGCCTTTCCGCGCTTTCTTCCATCAATCGGAAGTGTCGTTGAACAATAATTAAGCACGGGACAAAGTCGAAAGATGCTATGTAAATAAATAAATATTTGCTATTTAAATAAATAAATATTTGATATTTAAATAAATAAATATTTGGATGTGTTCGTTCGGCGGGGAATAAATGTTATGAGACGGCGAACCTTCTCTAATAGACAAAAATGAATGGTTTTCAATTCCTCGCTTATCTTTGTCCACGACAGAACGTTAAAAGTCATTGACACTCCAACAAATTTATAGCTAATTTATGGACAGAATTAATTGGCTGAAGAACAATGAACCTTCAAACAAATTCGATTTTGTAAAAGAAATAACAACAACAATCACAAAAAAATGTTCAATATTCATCCCATCCGGCGTATTCTCTGATCAGAGCCTGATTCTGTTGGCGACCCCTTCGAACTGCATTCTGTTGCCCTTTGACCTTGAGTTTTTCCTTCCGAACTTTCCTTTTCTCCTTAAATTTGACACTTTGCACTGATACCATTTTATTATTTATCCCAAATACCAACCAGCATAAGCCTCCGCCTCACTTCTTCCGCCGAAATAACAGCCGAACCGCCGCTCACCACCGAACAGCTCCCAAATGCCGTCACCTGCGGAATGCCCTTTTTTGACTTTTTATTCTGATCGTCAATTCTCTCAGCACTTTTGAT
Organism: Globodera rostochiensis; assembly: GCA_018350325.1. Classification (NCBI taxonomy): domain Eukaryota; kingdom Metazoa; phylum Nematoda; class Chromadorea; order Rhabditida; family Heteroderidae; genus Globodera; species Globodera rostochiensis. The sequence goes on from JAEVLN010000020.1 coordinate 783,268, forward strand.
CTGAAAAGTAAAAAGCGAGTAATAAAGAGATTATTTTATTCCAACCACCTCTTCCCCGCTAATTGGAAGCTCATTGTTTGGGGGGTCATTGGGACTTTCCAAGACCTCCTTTTCTTCCTCCTCATCCGTCCCAAAGGTCTTCGTTTGTTCTTCCAATGTCCCGAACATTTTTTCAAGCTGTTCACCACTCAGTTGGCTCTCTCGAATGTCCAAAGACTCCAATTCGTCTCTGGCGTCTGCCAACCATTTTTGGAAGCGATCGGATCGCTGCAGTTGGCCATTCTAAATTAATTAGAGTAACAAACCGAGAATTAATTTGCTTGTTAAACCATATATTCACCAATTTTGTTTTGTACAGTATAGTAAAAGAATACAATAAAACTTCTTTGAATGTCTAATCAGTGTAATTCTCAAACCCTCCGCTCCCCCTCCTGTTCAAAAGCGTCGCGTTCCTCCTCATCAAATTGCTCCTTCCGCTCGTCTTCATCCTCAACGGTGCTGTCGTCGTCCCCATCCAAATGTGCGTCGAAGTTCCCCTCATCATAGGCCTATAATGTCATGTGATATAAGAATTGCCAAAATGGCAAAACTTTGTTCAAATCAAGAAGCATTTTCCGCGTAAATCCGCTCGCCTCCAACTCCTTATCCAAGTTGTATCTTCGGATCACATCTCCAAAAATGGGCCATTTGTTCGCTTCAAACTTAAATTTCCGCTGGAAGAAGGTGCGCACACATTGCACGTCCCGATCGAAGTAAAATTTGGCATTCAGATGGTCCATGCTCACCATTTGTGGGAAGTCGATCAAAATCGGAGACTCATCCTTTTTGAAAATAGAAAATGTTGTTTTATAAAGAAACAACCTGGTTGAGCATAATGTTGAACTCGTTTAAGTCGCCGTGAATGAGCCCGTACGAGCCGAGTCGGACGATCAATTCCATCAGTTTGTCGTAGAGGGCGGCCGGATCGCGAAGCTCAGTGATGTGGCATAGAGTCGGAGCGCTAACCAAAGCCATAACCTTGAGGTCGAAAACAGTCAAAATACCAATTTTCAAGCCTAAACCCGTTGGGTTAAGTCTTACCAGAGTGTGCCTGCAACAGTCAATTGGCTTTGGGACAGGAAATTTGTGGGCGTGAAGAGCGCGCAAAAAGGCAAACTCTTTGGCGGCGGCCAACCGGGAGAGATAAAGCCATGAACAGAAGTGCCGTCGTCGGTGGTAATCGCGCTTCTCTTTTAACTTCCGGAAAGATGTGCGGCCAAGTCGGTGTAATTTGAGAACGACATCCTAAAAAAGCAAGCAATATTCCGAAAACCAGAAAAATTTACATTCATTTCGGGATCGCCGCCAACGTAAATGTCGGACTCCTTGCCCACACCGATTTGGTTGCCAACCGACCCGACAATCCCTCGGGCACAGAGTGCCCGAAGAGCCAAAAAGTCATAGCCCAACGTGGTCAGACGATATCCGTCATCTAAAAATATCTGTTGATTTAATTAAAAAAACGAAAACCGACACTTTTTCCCTCTTTCGTAAACGACGCTAGCAATGCGCGTCAAATCATTTAATGTTCGAGCAGTGGCACCACGATGAATGGCCGATATTGAGGAAATCAGAGGGAGGGGAACCTGATTAAAAAACAAAAATTAACCAAACTATTTGTACATTTTAAACCCAATTTAAAAAATTAAACCTACCAATTCATGGTTCTTCATTCCCATTTCAATGGCGGTCAGTATCCTGAAGTGTTGGGCATCCAAAAAACGCATTGCTTGGACGTTGAACTTGCCCATTCTGTTTTTATCACAAAAACCTTACCTAAAAGTCATAATCCATTCTGTTAAGCAGAAATTGGCTACAAAAAAGAAGCCCGCACACTTCAGTGCCAGATCAAACAAACAAGATGCCAAACAAAAACTTAAGAATCATTTGAAAAATTTTTTGAAAAAGTTCAATTTGAAAAAGCACCCAAAATCGGGGATTTTCATAGTTTTGTGGAAATAACTTTTTCAATAATTCTCGAATATTAGCTTTGTCTTAACAATGAATGATTGAATTCTTGTTTGTTTGATTTTGTTGAAGTAAGTACACTGAGCGATTATACATCATTTCCCGAGAAACAATAATTACAGATGGTTTACTCTTGGAATATTTTGTCATTTTGGCTTGGCTCCGATTCTGTTACTTTTTGGCTTTTCGCCAAAGGCACAAACGCCTATTTCCTATTTCCTGCACTTCTGATCACTGCCCTAGTAATTCTCAATGTGCTTGCCACCGTTCGAAATCGCTTTTTTGGTCATCGCCAGCATTTGGCACTTCGTCCAGGCTCTTTGCCTCCCTTATTTTACACAGTGAGCGGATTTTTTCATAGGATGCTTAGGAAAAGTTTTGTATAAAAGATAAAGAATTAAAACAAGAGAAGTGGTAATCATCGGATTAAATTAAAATCGTAACTTCTAGAGTTTTCGTGGGTGTAGAAAATTTTGAATTTGAAAAAAGCCTTGAATTCGGGTCAGGGATTCGGAATTGGTCAAAACTAAGGTCGGATTTTAATTCTATGCCCCAGAAACCCTACGAACATGCTTTTCTCTTGAAAAAAACTTTTTTTTCAAAAATGGGGGGTGGAGGACAAGCCCGACTATTACCGAGAAGTTCTGCTGATGGCCGGTTAAGGTTCTGCTCGCCCACCTACTCCTGGTCCTACTTTCCCTGACCTTCCTCCTGTTCGTCCTCTTCCGTCCCTCTTCTTCCGTTATCCCAGCCCTCTCTGTCACCGTCTTCGTCCACTGCTTCTTCTGGTCCCTTAGCGTCGGCCGTTTCTGGTCCAATCGTCACTTCCATGAACCCCCAACATCGTTGGTCGTCTCCTACGCATTGTTTTCATTTATCACCACACTTCCGCTGTTCTTCTGGTCACAAATATTTCCTAATGGGTCGGTAAAATTTGATTTTTAAAGAAAAATGCCTTTTTTATTTTACCTTTAATTTCAACAGAATATATCTAACTTTTAGCCCTAGAGGAGTCAACTTTCTGCTGTATTTGTTCGAGCTTATTTTCACCAATTTCGTTTTAATAGCCGTCGTCACTAAATCCACGTTGAAGAAAGAAGGCCAATCGGTTACCTTCTAGTTTTTTTGTTGTTGCAGTTTTCTTGATTTGTCAGTCATGGGCGAATTTTGTGGCAAAACTTCTCCAAATTTGGCCTTACGTGTGGCCCAAGAAGAGCATCCGGCTTCAGCTTTATGTGCTCATTTGCCTCTTTCTGTTGGCCATTGGCCGCGTTATAAATGTGCTGATTCCTTCGTACAGCAAATGGATAGGTGAGTTTGTTTGATTTAATTGAACATTTCTTTTTATATTAAATTACCCACCCGGTTTCAGTTGACGCGCTGTCCGGTCCCAACCCGTACTTCTGTTACGAGCTGATTTTGGTGGCAACTACTCTTAAGTTTTTGCAGGGGAGTGGAGGCAAGTCGGAAACAATTGAAAAAAGGATCGTTTAAGGCCAAAAGTCGCAAAATCCTGCCTTTTTTTGCTCCCTCCCCTCCCCTTCGAAAATGTTTTCTGCGTTTGCCATTTAAATCCATAGCTTTTTTACAATTTACGACCTCTTCCCCATTTCTAAGCCCAAGGCGGACTTCTGAATACGGCTCGAACTTTCATTTGGCTTCCCATCCAGCAGTACACAACCATTGAAATTGAAGTGGACATGCTCAACCACCTCCACAACCTTTCGTTGCGGTGGCACCTATCCCGCAAGACCGGCGAAATGTTTGTTGGAGTGGGCGCATTTTGAAAGTCCTCCCCCCGAATTCAGCCTTCGCGTGATGGACAAAGGCACTAATTCAATCAACACATTGCTGAACTGTTTGTTTTAAAACACATTTCTAAATATGGCATTTCCTTTTGCATTCAAAAATCCGCATTTCTTTTAGAAGGACTTAAAGTTTAGGAATCGACCAGTAATTTTCAAAATATGTTCTTTTAGATGTTCTGTTCAGTGTTTTGCCCGCGATTCTTGACATTTTGCTGGCTGCTGCTTTTTTCTTCTCAAATTTCAACGCGTACTTTGGATTTTTGGTTCTCGTCACAATGATAATTTATTTGGGTGGGCTTTTTTTTTTTATAGTTTTAGGTGATGGTATAATATAAATTGGCTAAAAATGTTGCTTTAGTCTTATTCACTGAAAAATCCGTGCACAACCCGCTCAATTTTAAGCCTTCACTGTTCTGGTCTCGGAATGGCGCATTCCGCATAGAAGAGAAATGAACGAATGCGATAAAAAAGCGGGGGCGATTGGAGTGGACTCTTTGATCAACTACGAGACCATCAAACATTTCAATGCCGAAACACTGGAAACTCAGCGATACAGGGAAGCGTACCTCATGTAATCTTTGTTTAAATAATGCATTTACAATTTGATTAAAAATTTCCCCGTTTAGCTATCAAAGGGCTGAGTATAAAGCGAATGCCTCGCTTTCCTTGCTGAACTTATGTCAAAATTCCATCATTGGCCTCGGCCTCATCGGCGGGTCTATTCTCGCCGCCTTTTTGATCACGCGGCCCCGATCTCCGCTTACCGCCGGCGATTACGTGCTTTTCACCACTTATCTGCTCCAATTATATGCTCCGCTCAACTTTTTTGGCACAATTTACCGAGTCATCCAACGTTCTTTCATCGATATGGAGAACATGCTCAGTCTGTTCAGCGAGGATATTGAGGTGGGTTGGGTGAAATAACTATCGCGCGCTTGATAGAAAGGTTGAAAGAGAGGGGGAAAAATGATAAAATTTTAAGATTTCAAAATGTTAAAGATCAAAGATGTGCTGGGCGCCAAGGAATTGGAGCGGTTCCCTGGCCGCATTGACTTTGTCGATGTTTCTTTTTCATATAAGCCCGATAGACCGATCCTCCGCAATTTGTCCTTCACCGTCCTTCCCGGAGAGACTGTGGCATTGGTTGGTAGACGGGGATTATGGCATGGAAATTGAATTATTGGGGAATGGAGGAATAAATATGCTTTTACATTTTAACGGAATTTTTAAAAGTCAAGTTTTTCGGGTTGGTCCATCGGGCAGCGGCAAAACGACAGTGGTGCGTCTCCTTTTCCGGCTTTACGATGTCACGGACGGGCAAATTTTGTTCAACGGAGTCGACATTCGACAACTGAAGTTGAGCTCTGTGCGTGATCGAATTGGCATTGTGCCGCAGGATACGGTGCTCTTCAACGATACGGTAAGAAGTCGGGAAATCTGCTGCTTTTAAATCACAAAATATTATTTTATCATCTTCCAGATTCGCTACAACATCCGTTACGGCAGGCAAGCGGCAACCGATGAAGATGTCGGTGAAGCCGCCAAAGCGGCCGCTATCCACCAATTCATCGTTTCCCAACCGGACGGTGGGGACGACAGAACATTTATAATAAAGTTGTCAGTGTCAAAAATTTACCACGGAAAATAGCAAATCGCGCGCACTTCACCCAGCGGAATTTCTTTGATTAGGCTACGACTGTTTGGTTGGCGAACGGGGCCTGAAGCTGAGCGGGGGCGAAAAGCAACGGGTGGCTATTGCTCGTGTGGTGCTCAAAGGTCCCGAGTACATTCTGTTAGATGAGGTGAGATTGACGGGGATAGGGCGTACCCAGTGTTCGTCGACATACGCATAGCGAAAACAAAAATCGATGTCTAAAAAAACAAAAATTCTGTCAAATCTAATCAAGCCAATACTTTGTTACTCCTCCCCCAGAAATCCATAATTTTGAGAATTAAACAAGTAATCGAAGAGTGGATGAATTCTTTCTGTTAAAATCCCTTTTCCCAAAGGCGACATCAGCACTCGACTCTAAAACCGAGCGGTCTATTCAACACAATTTATTCGAGTTGTGCAATCGTCGGAGCTGCGTTATTGTGGCGCATAGGCTGTCCACTATTGTGCATGCCGACAAAATTTTGGTGCTTAGTGAGGGCACTGTGGCGGAGAGTGGAAGGTTATGCTTATAGTCGGTACTTGTATAGAGTACGGGAGCTAAAATGAATTTGTTTTTCCTTTTTTTGGATTTGAGACAGAAATTTTCTCCTATATTTTTATGCAATTTCTAATTAAATTTTAATTATTTTTCCAGTCATAGCCAGTTACTTGAACTTAATGGTCTTTATGCTGAAATGTGGAGACTGCAGAATGGCAACTCGGAAGCGAAGAGGATTGAGCCGAACGGCGACGGATGATAGGAGAAACGAACGGGATCAAAATAGGATAACCTGAATTTTGTTTACAAACTGTCGAATAAAACGTTGTCAATCAGAAGGTCACATTATTCAATCAGGGCATAACCAGGAAGTTGGGAGAGGGAGGCGGGTAGCGAGTGATTAAAAAAGTCGATTTTAGGAATGTTTTGTTTATATTGTTCACCAGGCGTCCAAATTCTCAGGGGTAAAATTGGCTTGAAAATTTTTATGGGAAAAGCTTATTCCCATGGTCATCAAAGGGTAGAATTCAGGCCTAACCTCCTTTTCGACCAAAACAATTTCTACATCCGACGAAATTTGCAATTACCACTGGGGAAAGATAACACACATACACCAGTTTATTCGAAAGAAAAAACAATTCATATGTTTGATCTGGTTGATTTGGTGAAGTTCAAAAGGATCCACAGATTTTTATGTAGGTGTCGCATAGTTTACATGTCGAAAGACCATAAGGACGAGTCAGTGGTATATACGGAGCTCACAGATGGATGAGTAAGATTATGTCGGTGGGAGAGAAGTGCACGACCAGGAGAAACATATCAGCTGAGGAGAGAGGAACTAAACAATTCGTCTTTGGACAGGACAATACAAAAGAGCCCTAACGGATTCCGTCCTATACATTTTTGCACACGTTTGGGGACCATTTAATTCAAACCTCCCCTTCCCTTCGTCCTACCCCCCCCCCCGCCGAGTTTTGGACAACCCTAACAAAAGACGAATCCCTGTGTCAGTCCTTATCTCTTCAACTGAAATTCTATGGCTTCAGGCTCGTATCAACGCGCTTAGAACTACTAAAACAAAAGGAACGGTTTTTTTTCTTCGGTTGCCTGAATTTTTAGAATTTTCACCCCCCCCCCCCCCTCCCCATGTTCATTATCGATACGAGCCCGATATCATCGTTATGGACGACAGTACATGTCCTGAAGACGAAGGCGCTTCTGCGGTGGTGGAATGGCTGTGCTTTCGTAGGTAACCACCTTTTCGAGGATAGTGTTGACCAGCACGGGACAGTTGGACTTCATTTCCACCCATTCCGGACTCGCCAGCAACTGCTTAATGTGGCTTCTCACCTGAATTCGACAGCGAGCGGTAAAACTTTCAACCAAATTATTTCCAATCGGTAACCGACCAAAGGAATGCAGGCCGACATCAACATGTCCGCATTGTGCGTGTCCGCCACTATTAGCATGGAGCAGACGTTGGACAAAGAAAGACTGAACTTGGGATTTAAACGTTTCAATATACAATTCAAGTTTAAAGTCAGGCTTCAAAAACCGTCGAAATCTACTCTACAATCGGTTATGAAACCCAGGTTTGGTCCTATTTCTTAAATGCGTTCCCACCGAGAGATCAGTTTGTCCTGGCATATGATCTTGAGCGGATCCAGCCCGTACTTCTCAGAAATTTCGATAAGACCCTGAGCGTGATCGTTGTCAAACTTGTCGGGCAGTCCACCAGAATACCTTCAACAGAAAATGGGTTATTGAGATTCTGTGCCTTCTCTTTTCCTCATAATCAGCTCAAGTTCAATCACTCACATGTAAGTGAGCATCTGATGCACTGAGATTGGCGCGCAGTCGGAAATGCAAATGCGCGACTCGATACTTTCCACAGTTTCTTTATGGCTGAACATTGCGCGAAACACTTCAGAATGCGCCATCAGAACAAATTTATGAACGAGAAATTGCTCAGATCCGCACTCGATAACACAGTCCGAACCGTCGCCTGACAGAAACATCTGATGGACGCGATCCAAATATTCCTTGGTCAGCTTAAGGGAAGTGGTGGGATTTAACTAGAGTTCATGCACGAACTCTTCCATCGGTCGTTTTGCATAATTTTTTAAAAATTCTTCGATGCGAACTCTTTTTAAACCTGTGATTGGTCGTAACGTCGGCTACGAAAGCAGTGGGACTGCACTTTGCTGAAGTCAGGGACCAGCTCAATCTGGCAGACGATGTGCAGCGACAGATCAGACCGGATGCAACTCTTCACCTTCGTGCGCGGAATGTTGCGCAATCCCCAGGAATGCGAGCCTTTGGACGGCTTCACTTTGAAGTCGCCGGTGTTCACGTTGCTAAACTTTGCGATGCCTTGTTCATCCACGAAATAGAAATGATATTCGGCACGGACGGTGAACTAAAACCAAAACAAATCTTTCCTTACTGAATTAAGACTGAAAGCGAGTAGTGTACAAAAGAGACCATAAATTTGAGTTTTCGACACGGGTGTAAATTTTAGTTATTCAACTTATATCGGGTTCCTCAAGTTGGGTTCTACTACTATAGTAATGGAGAGAACCTCGCGCTGGGACTGGGTTGTGGACATTTTGAGGAATAGCGAAACATTCCCGCTGTTTTCTTCACGTTTTCCACCGGGGTAAAGGCAGAGTTGCCAGCAAATTTCAGGCATTGACTCGTCGCGGAAGTTCTTGCTTCGCATACATGTCCCAGGAGTAGCCAAATCCAAAGCCTTTGCAAAGTTGCTGATCTGAATAAGTTATGCCGCACAACATAGATTCAGATATAAGTTTCAAAACTCACTGTCCATTCCTGGCGCAGCTGTAATGGCTCCCAAACGGTGAAACATTCGTTTTGCGCTGCGATCTCAGCTGTCCCATTCAAAGCAATACTTCGCGAAGTCGACGCACCGGTCATATTCGGGTTGGTGTTAAAGAGATGATTCTCAATCTGTGACAGGGAATACATTGCGGCGAGAGCTCTCTTGGACGGTGAATACATGAGGCTTAAGCCTTAAAACTTTCATTTAAGAGAAATGAATAATACGATGAGTGGCTAATGTTATTGGGAGTTTATAGGCAGTGATCGATACATACATAGGTTTACAAACGTTAATATTTTCGGCAACACAAACAATGCTAAATTTTGTCCGTTCGTCCGGACATTGTTGGTGCGTTTGAATTAGTGGGAAAAATTTCGCGTAAATGACTGTTTGAAAAGTCACTTCGACTGGTTTTTGATGTCTACATATTATTTCGTGAAAGCATTTTTATTGCTTTTTTGTTACAAGAATATGGAATTTCCATTAATTAGAATATAGCGCCAAAATGTCCAAATTACCAAGAGCGCCATGCCGGCTTTGACTACTAAATGAAGCTTTTTAATTTAACATGGGGAGACACTTAAACAAATCGATAAAAAACAGGGAACCGATTGATATACCCATGTTAAGCAGTTTTTCGATTTTAAAACCCTATATGGGTTGGGTGATTCAGGTCTGGACTCAATCCATATTTAAAGCGCACTGTGCCCTCAAGATTCTTCATGCACTGTTGACTCCCGGATGGATTATCCTTGAGGGTCTGTAAAACTGGAGACCCCTACAGCAATATACTTAATAAATTAACACAATCATTTTAAAATCCGTAGGATTTTCAGGTTAAGAATAAAAATTGGTCGTTTTTTCAAGGAAAAAAATAGTGAAAACAACAATTCCAAGCAGAGATAAACCTTAAAATAAATGAAGATCAAAAAGCCTCAATAATTGGCGTAAGCAAATTAAGTTGCATTTTGAGAAACGTCGGAATCCAATCATTTATGTTTCTATTTGCTTACACCAATCTTTGGCCGATATCAAAATTCAGTCATTTTTCATCGTCAGCACAGACACTCATTGTGCTATGGGGCGGATCTTGAAGTGCAGTCCAATCAGTGAGAACACCAGACACTTCAGGTCCTGGACCAAATAGTAGAACGAACGCAGCCCCACCGGGTCCTTGCTGTCGTTGACCTCGACGAGACACCCAATTTTGCTAGTGGTGAACGACACGTGATCACTTCCGCTCAGTATTTCGAGCTCTTGACGACCAACACGGTCCGGCTCTGGCCAGTTGGCATCGTCTTCCTGGAATCCAAAACAGTCAAATTGAATAATGCGTCGTTACAACGCACATTCATAATCTCGGAATCGTCAATGATACGTTTCAGCTCGTCCATCACCGACTTACTCACATAGCATTCCTTACGGATCAGCGTGTCATTCTTGTAATTGGAGTTGTTCGCGTAGCGCAACTTGCCGTCCGGACGGAATTCAAACTCGAGAAATTCATGGCCGAACTGCGGATGGAAGGCCCAATTTAACTAATTCACCACCCGTCGCTCACCTTCCCTTTATGACCCACGTAATATCGCACATAAAATTGTTCGCGTTTGACACTTCCTTCCTTTGTTGACGTCATTTTGCAGCGTCCAAAAATTGCAATATCTAATTATGTGAAAACAAAAATTATACATAATAAATATACGAATGTGGAACCATTCAAAATATTTTCAAAATTCAATTAAAACTGAAATATTACGAAATACCATGTGAAACAAAGTAATAAACAAACAAAAAGATAGAGAGACCATAAGAGTGAACGATAGTGAAGAAAATGGAAAAAGAAAAGCAAGCAGACACCAAGGGCGTGAGAAAAATCTTTCGCCCGCCCCGGGCACGCCATGTAAACCACGCCATCTTCAGTTTGCACATTATCATCAAGACTGCTCCATTGCCGTCACATTTTCGGTTTCGTCCGATGTTGGTTGCTCTTCCACCTTGTGACTCTTAATAGGCACTTTCAGCTACATTTTTAAAGTGTTAATTTAGAAACGGACCTTTTGCTCCTGTTCTTCCACCAGCCGCGTCTTCTTCGGGCCGGGCTCGGCCGACTCTGAGGACGGCGACCCCACGCTGCCAGCCAGGGGAGAGGCGGCGGTCCTTTTCTGCGCGGATGCTGCGTCATCGCGATTACGCTCGTCCCCACCCTCCTTTTCGCCCTCGAATTGTTCGTTGCAATGCTCCACCATTTTATCACTGAGCACTTCTTCACAAAAAAAGCATTATTTATTTTAGCCGTGTCTCTTTATCAGATATAATACCCGGAAATCGATGGTCGGGGTTTGCCTCGTCCAATTGTTCCTCTTCGTCTATAACCATCGCATCGGGTTCAGGTACTGAAAAGCCAAAACCATTTTAACTGGTCGAGTTTTTTCCAAATGCATACAGTGAATTTGGACGCCGGGAGCATGTGGAATTTGTCGTAAAGACTCAAATATCTTTTCCCTAGATCCAGAAGAAATAAAATAACCGTTCAACATCAAAATTACCCACTTCACTTTGTCCAAGTACTCCAAATTGTTGTGGTTGGGCATGTTGGACGGAGTGACATGCAATTTAAAGTCGGGCCCATAATATTCAAAGTAATCGTTGTAGGGCAATTCTGTTACAAAGATATTTACTCAAGATAATTCGAAATACTTAAAAATGCCATTAGAAATTTCGGCATCCAATGCCACCGAAGTTTCGTATGTCCAACATCGTGCCACATTTCGGATGGTGTAACCACCGCCGCCGAGCATCAGCAGAGGCAAGTTGAATTTTTTCAAATATTCCACGCATTTTCCGTGTCCTAAAGTACTTTAGCTTTTTCATATTCGAATCTTGAGTACTCCCCAACATTTCGCCAGAAAAAACCTTTCAATGTTAAGTTAAAGCAGCCTAAACGGTCGCCCGTCAGCGAGTCGGCCCCACATTGAAGCACAATAACCGAGGGTTGATAAGCGCCTATGATTTTCTCCATAACGGGCGCAAAAATGCGCTCGTAAGTGTCGTCATCGATTCCGTCCCGGAGCGGAAAGTTAATGGCATAGTAACGACCCCTCCCGGCGCCGACATCCTCAAAATGTAATTTACTCGGAAAAAATTCTTTTCGTTCTTTTAAAAAATAAATGCAAAGTCATAGAATACCTTTAAGTCGCCAGTGCCCGGGAAATATTCGCCGTATTTGTGGAAAGAAACCTTTCAACAGCAAAACAAATGTATGACTAAACAAATAAATGCATCGAAACTGACCGTCATGACCCTATCCGTGGTGTAAAAGGCTTCTTCCACGCCATCGCCGTGGTGAATATCAATGTCGACGTAAAGCACGCGTTGGTGGTACTTCAGCAATTCAAGAATGGCCAAAACAATGTCATTTGCGTAACAAAAGCCAGATGCCCTCAAAAGAGTGTGTCAATTTAAGAAGTTTTGGACATTTTACTCCGATTTCTTCGCGTGATGAAGTCCGCCCATCCAGTTAATTGCGATATCTACGTGCTGTTTGTTGATTTTAGTGGCAGCAGCTAAATTTGTCAACATTGTGGATTCATAAATAAATTCAGAGAGCAAAGGCAAGAAATTTTGTGCGCCCACCGATTGATCCCCCGCTGGAAATTTGGCAAAATTCGAAGAGTCCATCAAACACCGGACAGTCTTCGCCCACATTGAAACGTTGCATTTGACGACCAAAGTCGGCGATATTATCAGGCTTTATGTTCTAAGATGGTCTTTTCATTAAATTGTCTGACCACCCCCGACCTTAAGGAAGAGCATGTAATCATCGCTGTGATATTTGGTCATCTCTTCCAAAGATGCAGGTTTTGGTCTCTGAAAAGATGATGAAAGTTTCAAGTTTAATTAAAATAAACATACAAAAACTTCCATTTTGCGGTAGAGTCCGTAGTTCAAGAGAAGGTTGTGAGTCATACGAATCCGGTGGGGCTTCATCGGATGGCCCTGGCCGTAGTAATAGTTGCCGACATCCCCTGCAGTAAACTTTATTTAAAATAATTTCTGGTGGGCCGAAAAAATGACCGTCATAATAGTAGGCCACCACTTTGCGCGAATGAATTGTCATTTTATTCGTCGATTATGCTAAAAGTAGCGCAATGCAACAATTAGAGCTTCTGGTTAATACCGATTATTTTGTTTTGATTTCTTAGTGACTAAGTTATTACTGATCGCGCCAAAATGGCCGGCGCTAAAACCGCCGGCGCCAAACTGTCCGGAGTCCGGAATTTTTGTACAGAAAAAAATAAACGAGCGGTGAGAAGCATAAAACACCGAACGGAAATAGTTGAGCAAAAGTATTTTTCTGCTACAAACCTACATATTGTGATTTTGACAAGAAATTCATAATTTGAATTTTCTAGCAAATAGGAAAGAATTTTCGAAAATTACCTAAAACTGGTCTCATCCAACTCATGAGTTGGGGATAATCGTAATTACCTATTTATGTTTTTGGCTTAAATGTGCACATAGCGACAAAGAATAAAAGCTCCGCAATAGTTTCTGACAGTTTTTTTTGTTTTTAGCTTCAAATTAAAACAGTCAGTCATGGGCGACTTTGTGCCGAAATTTGAACGAAATTTGGACAACAAACCGTTGGGACCTCGGCCATTGCCAACAGCAGGCGCAATACCAGTAAAGGATGAGAAGGGAAGAATTGTAATGAAAAAGGTCAAAGTACAGCGTTATATGGCCGGCAAAATGTAATTTTCTTTAAAATGTTAAAAATGAGAAAATATCATACATTTCAGCCCGGAGTTTGCTCGAGACTCCGAATCCGACGAAGATTTTCAACAGAATAATGAGGAGGAGAACCTCAAGGAGCACAGGGAGGAGAAACGAGAGCGGGAACTGCATCGGCACGAGCGCCGGGATAAAGAAAAGGACCGAGAAAGGGGCGAGCATCGGCACGGTCGGAAGGACGACAAAAGGTTCGTTATTTAATTTTAAATTCTTCCTTTTTGAATCTAAATTCCTTAAGGTTACATATAACTTCGAAATTTTAGCTCACTAAGACGCCGAGACAGACGAGACCAGCAGTTGGATGAGTATAAGAGGGAATTGAAGGAGGAGGAAGCTTTTGCAGTTGGGGAGGAGGAGGAAGAAGAGGACGAACAGACGCGAGATGAGCGACACCATCGGGCACTGATACGCCGCAGGCGGATGGAGCAGGACGAAGCACCGCTTGAACAGGAGGATTTGGAGGAGGAGGCGGACGAGGCAAGCACCAATAGAGCGTGGGGGGCTTGCCTAGTTCGGGGTCCAGTTTAATTCAGACGAATTGCAGGATGAACGGCAACGGAGGAGAGAACTTCTGAAGCGAATTCAACAAAGGCACGAGGAAGAGGTGGCACAAAGCTTAGGCGTATATGATTTTGCGTTTTTGCTTCGTTTTTAAGGAACTGCTCTCCAAACAGCCCGACGCCGGTGAAGTCAGTGAAGAGAGTGAGGAAGAAAGTTCGGAGGGAGAGGAGGAAGACAGCGAGGAGGAGATGATGCCACGGCTGAAGCCGGTCTTCGTTCCGAGGTACGGCCTTGAGCTACACTATTCCCGAAGAAGCTGATTTTGAATGACTTAATAATCCTTTTTAAGGAATGATCGTGTCACGCTGATTGAGCTGGAGAAAGAGCAGGCTAAATTGGAACAGTTGAAGTTCGAAGAGGAGAAGCGCAAGGAGGAGAAGAAGCGGTTGACGGCGCGGTTGGTGGAGGAGCAGCTAAAACGGGAGGTTGAACAGGACAGGGCCAAAAGGGAGGAGGGCGCCCAGTTAGACCTGGCGGCGGTGAACACTGATGACGAAAGCGAGGAGATCGCCTACGAACTGTGGAAAGTTCGGGAGATGAAGCGGCTTAAGCGTAACCGAGAGGAGCGCGAAGCGTTCGTTTTTTGTTTACTTTTATAGATTAGGGGCTTTCTTTAGTTCAACCGAACGGACAAAATTATTATTTTGAGAGCTGTCCACATTAGAGTTTGTTCAATTACCAGGTTGGACGGTTCCGAGTTGAGGGTGTACCCAGTTAGAAATAACCCTGGTTAGATAGTTGCTCCGTTACACTATTGCCGCTCTAACCTTTGCAATTTTTAGTTTGGCCCGTGATAAGGAGGAAATGGAGCGCATTCACAACATGACGGAGGAGGAACGACGCAATTACTTGCGCATGAACCCGAAAATCATCACCAATCAGCAGAACAAGGGCAAGTACAAGTTCTTGCAGAAGTACTACCACCGCGGAGCCTTCTTCCTGGATAAGGAGGACGATGTGCTGAGGCGTAACTTTGCCGAAGCGACAGGCGAGGACGTCTTCGACAAGTCGGTGCTGCCGAAAGTGATGCAGGTGAAACAAAGGGAGGGAGGGGGTCGATCTTCGGGGACTTTTTCTGCTTTTGGACGTTTCATTTTTTGCTTTTTATTTTATTTATTTTTAATTCTTTGATTTTTGGGGAAACAAAATCTGAACATTTTATAAAAACTAGGTGAAAAACTTCGGCAAAGCGAGTCGCTCCAAGTGGACCCATTTGACGGCGGAGGACACAACAGACCACCAGGGCGTGTGGGCCACGCCGACCCCTTTGAGCGCAAAATTTGTAGCTAAATACGCCGCGGGGATGAAAAATGTGTTCGAAAAGCCATCGGCGAAGAAGCGAAAGATTGCTGGGGATTGATTGATATAAAATCTTATTTTTATTTATGAGGCATAAATTTAAAAAAAATCCCAGAAGTGTACAAATGCATTTTAATGCTTTTATAAGATATTTTTTATAATTAAGTTGTCGTTTTTCCACAATTTTTCCATATGCGGAAAGCAAAGCCAACTTAAGTTACGCAATATAAAATGAAAAGACCCATTGGGTCGGGATCGGGCTTTGAACGGACCACAAAAGTGTAAAATTATTTGATTCTATAAAAGGTTGGGCAATCGAATTAACGTCCTCCGTTGACCGGATCGATGTGTCAGAACGTTAAGTTACACCGCGCCGTCCGCCTCCAATAGGGCCGTGGAGATTGAGCAATGATATCCCTTCAATTCCTCTTTTAATCCAAAAAATACAATCAGAGATGCTCGACAAGTACAGCCGATATATGTACAATGTCGCCTTCTTTTTTATTCTTTTATGTCGGCGACTGTTCAAAAATGTTGAGAAATGAAAATGCGTTTATTATTTATTTTGACTTTTGTTGAAAGTAATGTTCCGAAAGTGTCTCTTTCAAACGTCAATCAGAGGAACGGTTGTTCTCGTCTCACTGATTTTGTGTGCTGCTGACGGCTCGCTGGAATTGGACGAGAGACTGCGCGACGTTCTTCGAATGAGCATTTGGATGTAAGCTGAAGTAATTGCGGATGACTCATTAGGCAAATGATCGAAAGAGTCAATAAATACTTCTCATTCTATTGGTGAAGGCGATGAAGACGAATGCATTGACAGAAGCGGAAAGGACGGAAAGGATTTTGCTGATGTGCGATTGGATATAATCTGCGCGGGTGGGACAGTTGTCCTGAAATGCTTGGGGAGGGTTCACGAACGACGGAAAGTAACTGGACGAGGCGACCTGGGCGAGCAGTTGCCATTTTCGGACCAAAATGTACAATTCCATGGAATGGAGCACCAAGTAGAGCAAAATGATCAGAAAGATGGAGAGCGTGGCCCGATATTCTGAGGAGTTCGGGAGAATTCTGTTTGTTCTGCATCGATTGATTGCACACCTTGTTTCTGCCTTGCCCCGTCACTTCGTCTTCGCAGAGGGTGACTTAAGTGGAGCGACTGAGAAACCGGCAGTTTGAATTTGGTTGTGAACTTCTCAAACTCTTCGGCTTTTTCCAACCTTGAGCTGCTGGAACGCCTCCGTTTCATCGTCGTGCCCTGCGAGTCGCAGGCGATGCTGAACTGCGCGTACGCAAAGTGCCGACTCTTCACAATTTCGCATAGAGTGAGCAGCGAAAAGACACACATCAGCACAAATGGCACCAAATGGGACACAATTGGGTCGACCACCGAATAAAGCCAAATTCGATAAGGGGAAAGCATCTGTTGAACACAAAAGTACACAATAAATCTGTCAATTGGCCCTCTTCACCTCGGTGGTCTCAGGTCGCCTCTGAATTCGAAAGACGGGCTGCCATTTGATCTGAAGTTCGACCATAAAGGTCGGCAGTCGGTAGAACGTTATGGCAACAAACAGAACGGCCATCAGAGAACGGGCCCTGCTGACAGTGTCCTTGAAACGGGACACGACCGGGCGAGAAATCTGACATTAACGGACGAAAGGATGAACATGGGACAGGCAACGGATCAAGTGGAACGTTTGCAGATGATGTCATGAAGGAATAGTGCCAAAACCGACTATAACATCACGTCACCTTCCAATATCGATGGGCGGCCAGCGAAGCGATTGTCCACACGTGGAGTGTGTTCACCATAAGGTCCAACCGGGGGACCATAGCTCGCAGAAAGCGCCGTTCAAACATACAAAAGCTGAAATTTAATTCATTCAAATCGCTTGAGGCCATTTGGCAATGGACCCGTAAGCGATGTGTTCCCGGGAGTGGTGGGAGTCGCAAAAGTCGGGGAAGAGAGTGTTGACCAAAGAAACGATGATGTGGCAGTGATCCAGCACCAGCAAAGCTTTCAGGTAGATGAACACTCCGGACGAAATTTTGGGGGGAGTGCACAGGCAGACCAGGGCGCATGTGTTGGATAGAAGACCGAGCAGTGCGAGCGGAAGCAGAACGAACAAAGTGATCCTTAATGTCGGAAAGTATTTTGGCTCTGAATGGTCAGTAACGGATGGAATGTGGACCTGTTCAGCTGGAAGTACAGCTCGTAGTCGTGAACCTTCGGTTCATGGTAACAGGCGGTGCCTGCAGATGTCCACCATGATAACGAAGACAGCGAAGGTTGGGGCGAAGAAGAATGCATTCAGAGAGCGAAGAGGACCAATTGTTGCACTGTTATATTGATGAATAGCGGGGGGGGGGGGAAGCTGGACAAACGGAACAGCTGAACAACACAAAATTTTGGGATTGGATGGCTTGGAGGGGGGGGGGAGAGAAGCCAAATTTGCGAATTTCGTTGGTTTTTTACGGCAAATGTTGTGCAAAAGGCTAAAGCGGGGAGAAAAACAGTGTCGGAAAAATAAAACCCAATTGGCTTTCTGCCCTCCCTTCGGCCTTTTGGAAGTTTTGTTTTTTGGGGAGGAGTTTGGGCGGGGAGTGGACAAATAAATCTCTGTGAGAAAGGCAAACAAGTGATGGGAGGGAGGAGGAAGTTGAGTGGGAGGGCATGGCCGCCAGGGATAGCGAGTGCCATAAAGGGGGGAGGGGTCGCTTTATTGGGGGGGGGGGGGGGGGGGTACCGGGGTGCGGAAGTGCCTGCCCCTCGGTCTGCAGTTTCAATTTCGGCAACTGAAGTGAGGGTGGGAGCGTGTGTATCTGGAGGGCATTTTTGCAACAAAACCCCCAAAGCATTCGGCCCGTCTTTCCAACAACAGCAGCAGAACATCGTTTCTCAACAGCTCAACAAGCTAATGAAAGGGAGGCGGAGAAAGGGGCGGGTGAGATGTATAAAATCCAAATTTGTGGTGCCTCCCCCCCCCCCCCCCGGCGGTATGTTTTGAGGGCTTTGTGGTTTGCTTTGCTTTGCTTTGCTTTTCACATTTGCGTGCTTCTTCTCATTAAGCAAAACCTTAAAAGTTGGATTCCAGAATAATTAGACATTTTATTGTTTATTCTAAGCTATTGAAAAACCCTTTCAATCGTAATTTTGAAAAAGCTAAAAAAAGAAAATTTAGTAAAAATGTGAGGGCAAATGGACACAATGCCAAAGGGTCAAATGGCCGGGGGGGGGGTGGGGGTTTAATCAAATTTGCCGGCGGGCGGAGACGGGTCAGTGCCGTGAAAGAGTAAAAACTTTTGTGCAAATTGAGGGAAATAAACACAGCGAAAGAAAGTTAAAAAACAGAAAAGAAAATTGGGCTAAGGGAATTGAATTTGAAAGTGATGGGATTAAATGAAAGACTTTTTATGTTTAAAATGGAAATGGCGCATTTATTTTTTAGTAATATAAAGGGAGGCTTTTATTCATTATTTATTATTTTATTGTGTAAAATGTTGTCAATTATTACAATTGAAAGGGCACGACAAATTCAGGGAAAGGCTTATCCGACCGATTGAACATTTAAGCCGCCCGATCTGATCACTGATCGCCAGTGCGATGTCCAAACTCCGTCCCTCACATTCGCATTTGGAGGGATTAAGCTATAAAGAGAAAGCCGAATTTATGACGAGAACAAGCATATGGACAGCCTGTGGAGGCATCAGTTTTTGAGCGTCGAATTGGTCAATTAGCTTATTGGGGGCGGGTCAGACAAAGAAACAGTGCGAATGGGCGGGCATTTTTATACCTAAAATGTTCGGGGATAGGGGGGGGGGAGGGAGACGAACCCTGCGGGGACAAAGGAGGGAAGGGAAAGGGAGACGAACCCTGCGGGGACAAGGGGGGGGGGAAGGGAGACGAACCCTGCGGGGACAAGGGGGGGGGAAGGGAGACGAACCCTGCGGGGACAAGGGGGGGGGAGGGAGACGAACCCTGCGGGGACAAAGGAGAGGGAGGGAGAGGGAGACGAACCCTGCGGGGACAGGGGGGGGGGATGAACCCTGCAGGGACAGGGGGGGGGAGGGAGACGAACCCTTCGGGGACGGGGGGGGATGAACCTTGCAGGGACAGGGGGGGGAGGGAGACGAATCCTGCGGGGACAAAGGAGGGGGAGGGAAAGGGAGACGAACCCTGCGGGGACAGGGGGGGGGGGAGAAGGGAGACGAACCCGCGGGGACAGGGGGGGGGGATGAACCCTGCGAGGACAAAGGAGAGGGAGGGAGAGGGAGACGAACCCTGCGGGGACAGGGGGGGGGATGAACCCTGCAGGGACAGGGGGGGGATGAACCCTGCGGGGACGGGGGGGGATGAACCCTGCAGGGACGGGGGGAGAAGGGAGACGAACCCGCGGGGACAGGGGGGGGGGATGAACCCTGCGGGGACGGGGGGGGATGAACCCTGCAGGGACGGGGAGGGGAGGGAGACGAACCCTGCGGGGACAAAGGAGAGGGAGGGAGAGGGAGACGAACCCTTCGGGGATGGGGAGGGGGGATGAACCCTTCGGGGACGGGGAGGGGGATGAACCCTGCGGGGACAGGGGGGGATGAACCCTGCAGGGACGGGGAGGGGAGGGAGACGAACCCTGCGGGGACAAAGGAGAGGGAGGGTGAGGGAGACGAACCCTTCGGGGATGGGGAGGGGGGATGAACCCTTCGGGGACGGGGAGGGGGATGAACCCTGCAGGGACAGGGGGGGGGATGAACCCTGCAGGGACGGGGGGGGGGGAGGGAGACGAACCCTGCGAGGACAAAGGAGAGGGAGGGAGAGGGAGACGAACCCTGCGGGGACAGGGGGGGGGATGAACCCTGCAGGGACAGGGGGGGGGGGATGAACCCTGCGGGGACGGGGGGGGGGATGAACCCTGCAGGGACGGGGGGAGAAGGGAGACGAACCCGCGGGGACAGGGGGGGGGATGAACCCTTCGGGGACGGGGAGGGGGATGAACCCTGCGGGGACAGGGGAGGATGAACCCTGCAGGGACGGGGAGGGGAGGGAGACGAACCCTGCGGGGACAAAGGAGAGGGAGGGAGAGGGAGACGAACCCTTCGGGGATGGGGAGGGGGGATGAACCCTTCGGGGACGGGGAGGGGGATGAACCCTGCGGGGACAGGGGGGGATGAACCCTGCAGGGACGGGGAGGGGAGGGAGACGAACCCTGCGGGGACAAAGGAGAGGGAGGGAGAGGGAGACGAACCCTTCGGGGATGGGGAGGGGGGATGAACCCTTCGGGGACGGGGAGGGGGATGAACCCTGCGGGGACAGGGGGGGATGAACCCTGCAGGGACGGGGAGGGAGAGGGAGACGAACCCTTCGGGGATGGGGAGGGGGGATGAACCCTTCGGGGACGGGGAGGGGGATGAACCCTGCGGGGACAGGGGGGGATGAACCCTGCAGGGACGGGGAGGGGAGGGAGACGAACCCTGCGGGGACAAAGGAGAGGGAGGGAGAGGGAGACGAACCCTTCGGGGATGGGGAGGGGGGATGAACCCTTCGGGGACGGGGAGGGGGATGAACCCTGCGGGGACAGGGGGGGATGAACCCTGCAGGGACGGGGAGGGGAGGGAGACGAACCCTGCGGGGACAAAGGAGAGGGAGGGAGAGGGAGACGAACCCTTCGGGGATGGGGAGGGGGGATGAACCCTTCGGGGACGGGGAGGGGGATGAACCCTGCGGGGACAGGGGGGGATGAACCCTGCAGGGACGGGGAGGGAGAGGGAGACGAACCCTTCGGGGATGGGGAGGGGGGATGAACCCTTCGGGGACGGGGAGGGGGATGAACCCTGCGGGGACAGGGGGGGATGAACCCTGCAGGGACGGGGAGGGGAGGGAGACGAACCCTGCGGGGACAAAGGAGAGGGAGGGAGAGGGAGACGAACCCTTCGGGGATGGGGAGGGGGGATGAACCCTTCGGGGACGGGGAGGGGGATGAACCCTGCGGGGACAGGGGGGGATGAACCCTGCAGGGACGGGGAGGGAGAGGGAGACGAACCCTTCGGGGATGGGGAGGGGGGATGAACCCTTCGGGGACGGGGAGGGGGATGAACCCTGCGGGGACAGGGGGGGATGAACCCTGCAGGGACGGGGAGGGGAGGGAGACGAACCCTGCGGGGACAAAGGAGAGGGAGGGAGAGGGAGACGAACCCTTCGGGGATGGGGAGGGGGGATGAACCCTTCGGGGACGGGGAGGGGGATGAACCCTGCGGGGACGGGGGGGGGTCTTTTGGATCGCCGCCCGTCCCCCGAATCACCGATCCTTTGTTAAAAACCAATCCGACTTCATGCTGCATTGACGATAGATTAGTATAAGGGATTATAAGTTTGCAGCAGTTCACGCGCAAAGTCATTGTGTTGATATTTTGATCTAAAATTAAATTAAATTTGGCATAATTGAGACTCTTTGGCATTTAGAATCGCTTCCAATAAAAGGACTTGATTAAAATGTTCTCCCCTCAGGGCATAAATTTATTGTCCTGCTTTTCTTTCATTTTTTTGTTCCCTCCCGTCGCCATATTTCTGCTCTTTCCGTGCATTTGCTTCCCTCGTGGCGGCCCAGCTTGGCCTTGTTTGGATGATGGCAGGGAATGTATTCGCATTTCTTTTACACTCGCTAATCAATACGCCCTCCAGGCGACGTTTTCACAAATTTTCTTCTTTTGTGGAACTTTTTCTGTTTTTTCCTTTACCTTTTACCTTTACCGACAAATCCACAAATGCAACGTTTGGATTCGTTTTACGCGCCCAAATACTTTTGGATGCCCCCTCCCGGTGCTGCCTCCTCTTTCGACCTTTACCGCTCTTTGTATTTGTCACCGGAGGGGGCGGGGGGAGGGGGAATCTGTCGCTTTGTCATCTCCAATTAATTAACGTGGTTAATGACCCTTCTTCCCCCCCCTTCCCCCAATTTGTCCCCGATGACCGGGCAACCGTAAATATTCTGTGCATTGAGAAGACTATCAATGTTTGCTGTTGTGGGTGGTTGTTGTGGGGGGGGGGGGTAACTTTTGTTGGAAAGGGCACAATTTTATTATTTCCTTAATAATCAAAGAGCCCTGGGGGGCCGTGAATATATTTTTATGCCTTTCAAAACGGCCCATTGGCACTTTCGGTGACGGCCAATTTGTTTCCGTTTGACTTTCCCCGGTGATCGATGGAGGCGATGGGCGACGGACCGGCGGGTTTTCTCTTTATGATCCGTTTCTTAAATCACTTTGAGTATTGGGCAAACAAACAAAACGCCGGGGGGGGGGCTATTTGTAAGTGAATGAATGAATTGGTGCGTTAGTTCCGCCCGCAATTCTTCACTTTTGCGGCTGCTGTCATAATACTCGCAAATAAATTAACCGCCGAATTAATAATTTGTGGATTCGTTTTTTAATGCTTAAATATGCCCCAACTTTCACTATTATTATCGCAAATTTGGTAACACTTCTCTTTTATAATGAAATTCCCCGATTAGCCGCCACAAAATGATTTTTGCCTCCGATCGACGAAAATTGAAAAATCAATGGACGGCCCCTGGCCCTTTAGGGGAGAGGAAAGAAAGGCCAGTGATTTGTGAAAGATACCCCGCGGGATCACTTTTTAATCATGCCCAATGTGTTTGAGGCCGACTGATCAGTTTTATAATTGAGTTAAAAAAAGCGTCCCGTCCCGCCAGCACCGCGAGCGATGGCAATAAAAGAAAATTTACTACTCAAAAAGAATTTCGATTTTTGCAAAAGCGCCCAACGTGATCATTAGTTAAATCGTTTTATTACGTAAAATGCCCTCCGGGGAGGGGCAGTAACGGTAGGGCCGTCCCGTCCAATTAATTGTAAAATCATTGACTGGCCTTTGGCGCTTTACCCTTCAAATTTCTATCGGAGTTTTATTTCACTATTTAATTTATGCCCAAACGCGACAAAAGCGGCAAACGAAAGAGCGCAAAATCGGGCAAAAAGGTCGCTGCTTATTTTGAATATTAAATAAATTTTGGTCATTCCGCGCAGGCAAAAAATGCCAACGGCCCAAAACATTCATTGGACGCCGTCGAGACCACGCAAAAGAGCGTTTGTTGCAGTTGCTGCTTGCCAACGACGATGAGCATCTACGGGAAGGGGGGAAAATGCAACAGCGACGACGAATTGAACGGTAGGGAATTACCAAAAAACCATTACATTTTATGCAAAAGTAACTTTCTGCCGCCCCGTCCCCCGCGGGGTCGTTTCCACTCAATTGACTCCACCCACCGACCGACCCGCCAAATTCATTCATTGATTGGAAATGGCGTCGGTTTGGGAGTCGCAATTCCCTGCACATTTTGTTTTTTGCAATTTGGGAAATTTCCTTTTTGCTAAATAATTCCGGCATACAGATTAATGCTTATGAAACTTTCATTTGTTTTAATTTTATAATAATTAAAAAAATATATTTTTAAAATAATTTATCAAAATTTATTTGCCCACCCCCGCGGCGTATTTCTCTCCTTTTATTTATGTTATTCCCCCCACCCCCCCCCCCCGCCGCGCCGCACATAAATATTTTCTATCGCTCCTTCAAAACAAAATAATTGCAAATTTATTCAAATCGATTTAGCAGAAAAAAGAGTGAAATGGAAATTGTGCCGAGTTTAGAAGCGGAACAACAAATGCAGAAGAGGACATTCACTAATTGGATCAATTTGCGTTTGGAGGAAGTGATTTGATTTGTTTTGATTTGATTAATTCGCTTGCCCCGTCGCCTTAAGCATTCATCCTCCGGCCGAGTCAACGATCTTTTTGTGGATATGCGCGACGGCATATTATTGTGCCATTTGCTGGAAGTTTTGACGGGCGAAGTTTTGGTGAATTCCCTCCGTTTTGTTTGTCCATTTGCAATTAATTAATAAATAAAGCTTGTCTCAACCCAAAATGCCATTGGTGCAGTTTCCGGCGACGGCCGAATGAATGGGCGAGAATTTTTTTGCCCTTTTTTTGGTATGGCCAATTCTTTGTTTTCAGAAAGCCCAAAAAACGGCACTTTTCCGATGATTCAAAACGCGTTTATTATTTTGCAAATTTGGCCGCTGCGTTGAAATGTCTTCGCGGAAATGGGCTGCATTTATTGAGCAATAATGTGACCGATTTGGCCAATGGAAATCCGCACGTTTGGCTTGGCCTCGTCTGGCAAATTATTTTGCACTTTCAGGTGGAGGGGGGGGGCAAATTGCCAAAATTATATTTTTGGTTGAAATTTGCTTAACTCTGTTCTTTTTTTGCAAAGGTCGAGAAGGATTTGACGCTTTTGCGACAGTCCGCTTGGCACCAAATCCATCAACAACATTTGCAACTGGGACAAAAGTGTAGGGACAATTATTTGAGTTCGCCGAGTACGTCCAACGGGGGATTTGCGAGTCCGACGCCCGGGGGGAAAAAGGAGGAAGTGGAACGGCAATTGATCAGATGGATCAACGAGGAAGTGATCGGGTGAGCAATGGCATTTTAATGGTCTAATGTTTAATTAATGACGTTTTCCTTGGCCTTAAGCGATCTTGGCTTGCGGATAAACGATTTGGACCGGAGTTGGTGCGATGGGCGTCTCTTTTCTGCGCTCGTCCATCGATTTGCGCCTGCGCTGATGCCCCGGGGGGTCATTTTGGGGGGAGGGAACGATGCGAAAAGTGCGCAACTGAAGACCGAACGGGCGATGGAAATGGCCCGAATCCATTTGGGCATACGGTCGGCGGGAATTCATCAAAAAATGCAATTAATCAATTTGCGAGCTTCTAACAAATATTTTCGATTGATTGTCCGAGTCCATTTGTCTGAATTCCTTTCAGTCCCTTGCTGGACCCACGCGATTTGAGTACTTCTGAGTACGTGCCGGACAAACGGTCAATTGTCGCTTACATTTCCCAATTTGCACGTCTTCCCCAACGACAAATAAATCACCCAGAAAAAATTGTTGGTGCTCAAATTGCATTAGAACGCCAAGAAAAAGTTACTTCTGAAGCAGAGGAGCCGCTCGAAAAAGTATTTTAAATTAACTTTAATTAATTAAAATAATTTTAGGTTGGAGTGTTCAGAGAGTGCTTGGACTGGTTGAACTCCGTCGTTGTGGACGAACGGCTGACATTTGTGCAAGGACAGCGGATGAGCCTTCGACATTATATCGTACCGGGCGGCATTCATCAAAGCATTTAATACACAGTTTAGTGGTTTACACAAATGCGCGAAGAATTTTGGGAACGGAGGACAGTGATCGTCGATCATTTGCTGGTGGCGATCAGAAAGAGCCAATCGGAGGGGCTGGGAAAGAGAGTTGAGAGGGAAATTGGGCGATTAGAGGTCTGACCACTTTCCTAATCGTCGTAAATCATTTTCTTTCTTTGGCAGTTGGCCATCAACGAATGGGAACGGCATTTTCTTACGTATTTTGTGGGGAGTCATTTGAATGAATTGAGCGCCCTTTCGAATTGGGTTTCTTTGGGGGAACGTTTGTTGTCCAATGCCGTGCCCGATCAGTTGGAGGCGAGCCAAGTAGACGAGACATTGCGGCGATTGGAGAGGGCGATCAGCCGGGTGGAGGTCGATTTCCGTCGTTTAAATGTTTTGATTGATCGATGCGCAACAAATTTCAGAAATTCTTTCACGTCCTTTCCGATCAAAGGGCACTTCTTTACGACTTGGAACAGCAAATTGGTTCCGAATCGCCGTTCGAATCACTTTCCCCCGAATCTCTTCTCCAACCGATGCATTTGCTTGGCGATTTGAGACGCCGTTTTGATAGTCTCTCCGAAAGTCAACGGAATGCCATGGCCGAAATGCTTTTTGAACAGTCCCGGTTCCGTGCCCTGGAGCAATTGGGCATTTTAAAATCAAAAATTCGAATTTGGAAAACGCAATTAAACAGCGCAGAACAGACACGGAATACGCTAACGGAATGGACGGTAATTACAATTGTTTGTTAATAACAAATACCGTATATTTTAAGGAATTCGCTACGAATGAAAGGCCAAAAGATTTGTGTGAACAAACAATCGATTCGCTAGAGAAAGCCATCCCCCGAGGTCATTTGGAAGAATGCCAAAACTTTCATTTAAATTTATTGCCTTAAGAGTTTCACGGGCGCGAGCTTCAAACTTACAGTCAGCTGTCCAAGGAATTTCATCGGGAAATTGATCGTTTTTACGCATTTGGCGGCCTTTTGCAACGATCTGTCGATTTATGGACGAAATTTGAACTGAT
Source organism: Globodera rostochiensis (assembly GCA_018350325.1). Classification (NCBI taxonomy): domain Eukaryota; kingdom Metazoa; phylum Nematoda; class Chromadorea; order Rhabditida; family Heteroderidae; genus Globodera; species Globodera rostochiensis. The sequence goes on from JAEVLN010000020.1 coordinate 809,982, forward strand.
CGAAGGCCAATTACTTTCTTCGGCCTTAGGGCAGGACGAATGGACGGCCAAAATCAACGAATGTGAGGAATTGGCCGCCGAAATTGGGGCGACTGGGGCCGAAATGGCAGAAAAGGCGGCGAGAAGAATAAGCGAATTGCGAAGACTGAAGGGAACTGAAATGACCGGCGATCAAATGGACTTAGCTGATCCAAATCACTTCAATCAGTTGGGGAAGGACAGTGCCGAGGCAGCAGAGTGTTCTGAAGCGATCAGAGACGCAGAATTCTGGAAATGGCAAATGATCGGCGAAGAATTGGCACAAAAACAACCAAAAACCGGCGAAGAGCTTAACAATCTGATCGACTGGCTTGAGGTGAAAGCCATCTGAACTGTTAAGCAGAGGCCGTCTTTTATAGGACTTGGAAAGAGACTTTCCGTGTGCCGAGGCGTCGTTAAAGCGTTGGGTAAAAGCCTCTACCGATGAAAAGGATCGACGCATTGAGAGTTTTGAATCAGTTCACCGTCGCTTTTTGGCACAATTGGAATCACTAAGGAGCCTTCGACGGCGATTTGTCCATTTGGAGAAAATTTTGATCGATTTGGAACAATGGACCGTTCATAATGATCCGGGTTGTTCCGAGATGGTTTGATGTTTATATTCCAATTCCAATTCCATTATTTACTTACTTTTGCTTATTTTAGGCATCCAAATCAATTGGCGAACGCGCTCGTCTCGTCCATTGGTCGGTGACCGAACTTTCGGAGTTGGCTTCGCTCTGTCCGCAGGAAACATTTGACCTTTCTTCGCTCATCGAATTGGCGCAAAGTGTTCGTCGAAGCTTTACGGTCTTTAATTAACGTCCATTTTGGCACTTTTTGGTTGTAATGTAAACATTGTGCCCTCCGGCGTTTCTTTCGCTCTCTCTTTTTGTCCCGCTGCTTTTCCCTTCACCGCTTTGCATTGGCCTTTAGCTTGTCGAAATCCGTCGCGTCGAAGTCCAAATTGAAGTAATTGAAACACTGACGCTGGTAACGCAAAGACGACGGCTACGAAAGGGCGCGAAAGGGCGGACGGTCGGTTTTATTGGCACGGCTTTTGCTTTTTGCCGCAACACGTCGCCTCTGAATTTAAATTTGACCACTTTTTCCATTGGCAACTTTTCAATTCTCTTTAATCCATTTGAACGTTTTAACGGACATTAATTTGATGAGTTTTGTTCACCGATTCCAGGACATTGAGCAGTGCAACGAGGAGGAAGAACAAATTGGGCGAGAATCAATTCGTCGATCGATCGCTGCCGATTTGGAGCTTTTGCAAATTGCTTCCACTTCAAAAGTATTGTCGCCGTCCGAACAGGGCTTGGAGGCGGCCGAAGGTTCGGCTGAGGAGGCGGGCGTCACTTTGGAGCGGCTAAACTCGTTGAGGACTCGCTTGGAGAGGGCCGAAATGGACGCTGCGCGAGTGGGGCCGAGCAGTACTCAGAAGGCGGGAGGGGGGAAGGGCACAAAAGCCTTTGCTAAATCGGCATTTAGGTGGACCTTTGGGCACTGTTGAAGAGAAAGCGCGCCGTTTTGGCCAGAGAAGAGAATTGCGAAGAGGAGGCTCGGGCCTCACTTCATGAGATGGCACTAATCGGTGCCGAGTTGGGCGACGAGCTCAGAGGCAACTCCGAATTTGACAAATTGAGCGCGGAATGGACGGGAAAGAAAGGCAAACTCGAAGGGCATTTGTTGCTGAACGATAAACTGAAGAGCCTTTGCCTGCGATTGAACGAGGAAAAGGCTGAATTTGGCGAATTGGACGCGGATTTGGACGAATTGGGGCGAATGCTTTCAACGGCTTCCGGTGATTTGAGAAGGCTTAGGCTTAGGGGGGGGGGGAATAAATGTAAAGCATTTTTTGATCAATCCCCCGAAGGCATTCCCTTTCATCGTCAGGGGGGGGGAATAAATGCAAAGCATTTTTTGATCGATCCCCCGAAGGCATTCCCTTTCATCGTTAAGGGGGGGGGGGGTGTAAAGCATTTTTTGATCGATCCCCCGAAGGCATTCCCTTTCATCGTTAAGGGGGGGGGGTGTAAAGCATTTTTTGATCGATCCCCCGAAGGCATTCCCTTTCATCGCCATCTCATCCAACGAGCCGGAACTCTCAGAAAAAGGATACACCGCAAAACGATGGAAAAATTGCGACAACAGAGGCATTCCCTTCAGCGTAAAATTGACTCTTTGAAGAAGAGCCCCGCGGGGGATTTGCCTGTGGCAATCGAAGTGGCGGAGGTTTGTCGTGCAAATTGTTTATGATTTTCCGACAATTAAAAAGTTGGCGAATCCTTCCCCCCCCCGGGCACATTTTTTGAAGAATCAAATCAATATTTCTTTTCTTCCTTTTTTTGTTTGTTTGTGGCGGTAAACATAAAAGAACGAACGAAAGGTCGTTGAAAACAATAAATAGTCGCAGCCGGCCTTTCCTTTCATCCCCGGCCCCCTTTTATTTCCCTCTCTCTTTTTCCCCCTCTCTCTCTCTCTCTCTCTCTCTCTCTCTCTCTCTCTCTCTCTCCTCTCTTTCCCTTTATCTCTCTTTCCCTCTCTCTCTCTTTCACTTTCTCTCTCACTCTTTTTCCCTTTCTTCTCTCTCCTTCCCTCTCTTCCTCTCTCTCCCTCTTCTTCTCTATCTCCCTCCTCTCTCTCTTTCTCTCCTCTTTCCCTTTCTCTCTCTCTCTCCCTCTCTCTCTCTTTCACTCTCTCTCTCACTCTTTTTCCCTTTCTTCTCTCTCCTTCCCTCTCTTCCTCTCTCTTCTCTATCTCCCTCCTCTCTCTCTTTCCCTTCACTCTCTCTTTCCCTCTCCATCTTTTCCTTCACTCTCTCTTTCCCTCTCCATCTTTCCCTTCACTCTCTCCCAATGTATGCCCGCCGGAGATAAAATCAAATTGGTCAAAATTTATTCCGCGCCGTTAATCAAAGTCCAGCCAACCTGAAAGTGATTGAATTCCTTTCCATTTGCGTTGTTTTATTTAGGGAATCACTCGCAAATCATTGCCAACAAAAGTCTTTCCAATTTCTGTCTTTTTAACTTTTTAATGCTTTCTAAACCCCCCCCCCCGGCGCCCCGCAATCGATCCGTTAATGAATTGCTTTTCGTTTTGCTCCTTTTTTCTTGTTTTGCTTCTTAAAAATGCTTCATCATCCTTCGGCGATTAGTCCGTCCCGCTGCCACCGCCGACGACGTCAAATGTTCACTCCCCCCGCCGACTTTCTTTCGTTTTCACATTCCTTTTGTTGTTTTTGCCGCTTCAAACTTTGCCCGTTCACTTTGCCCTCCGGCGACAATTTATTTATTTATTTATTTCAATCGAAAAATTGAAGAGAACTTTTCGTTCCATTGACTTTAATTTGAATTGCTTTTTTTGTTCTTTGGCCGTCCGTCGATCGATCTTTTTGAATTTTTCGTCTTATCTTTGGGCCCTCAGTTTTTTGGGCATTCCCCCCCCCCGAGGGGCAAACACCCAAATATAATCGAAGGTTTATTTTGTTTAAGGAAGTTTTGCAAGAAGTTAGCGCTCTTGTCCAGCGGAGCATTTCCGCTCAACAAATTGTTGACGAATCTGTGGACTACGACGACGGCGAGCAGTACCCGGACCCATCCCTTTCATGCAGCACATCGCATTCATCCGCTGAACTTTTACGACTGACTTCTGAAGCCAAACAGTTACAAAAAGCGTTGGGAGAGAAGATGGAGCTGTTGAATCGGTTGGAACGATTGGAGAAAACATTGGAAGAAATCTGCCGGGATAACGGAGGCTGGGATGTTATGCTGAGTCCCCAGGTCCAACTGTAATTGGAAAGATTTGAATGCATTGCCATCTTCAGATTGAAGCAGTGCTTGGGGTGTTGGCCAATTGGTTGAAGCAGTTCAGCGAAGAATTGGCGCCGGAGCTTGGCCATTTGGACGGACTTTTCTCGCAAATTGAGGGCAACTTTATGGCGGCCGAGTTGGAGGGAATGAAACGGCGATTGGGCCGCACCAGAGAACAAATTGTGGGCCTCAAACAATTGATGGAGCACAGACAGGTGAAGGCAATGAACAAACGGACTTTTGCAATTTTGACCGATTTTTTGAAATTAAAATTCAAAAAACAAAACAAAAATGTGCCTTTAAGAATGAATTCATCCATTTTTATGATCATTTTCTACAGATATTTCTCATCAAATTATGCGCCTTTAAAGCACTCGTTGAAAAGTGCAGCAGAATTGGAATTGAAAGCGTTCAAAATGAATCGATCCCTGCAAATGAAGCACAAAAATTGGTGGGAAATTAGTCAATTTGTTTTATTTTAATAAATTTCGATTCGCCAAAACAGCAACAATTGGAATTGAACTCGCTGAAGAAACAAATTTTGGGGTCGGTCACGGAACTTTTTGAGTCACAAACAAAGGCGAAAATATCGGTCCCCGACGTCGATGTTCAACAAATGATAGGCGATTTGCTGGTCGGAAACGGCGACGGCCGTTCCGTGAGAAATTCGTTAAATATTTAAATTAAATTAATTCGTAAAGGCGTCGTCGTCCAATCACTTTCTGACGATGTCCTCGGAATTGCAATGTTCGCTGGAACGTCCGGTGGAACGTTTCGACCCCGCCGAACTCTCTCCCGGCCAATTTCTCGGGAGAATTGCGGTCCCCCCCCCCATTCTCCCAATACCTTTAATTACCTAATTAACCCCCCCCCCCATTTCAGCAATCCATCGCATCAGAGGAAGGCTCTCTCAACGAGCTTGAGCAGTTGTCCTCCTCCAACTCTTTGGCCCCATTTCCTCCACAATCGAACACAGCCATTGAAACTGTCCGTCTTCTCAATGAACGGTTCCAAAAACGGCGTATCGACCAACAAAACCGAATCGAAGTATTTATTGGAGAGGGTTTCCGAAACTTAATCGGTCGATTTCTTTAAGGAAATGTTTTCTCATTGCCTGAGGGAATTTCGGGACGGATTGACGGCGCTCGAGGCGCAATTGGGCAATTCAATTGAGAGGAAAGACGTGGAAACGATGGAACTTTTGCAGCGAATTGAATATGCTGAACTCAGAAAAGTACCGTTCAAACCGGGGAATTATTAATTGTAAATGGGTGAACGCTTTGGAAGTTCAGAAATTGGAGCAGTTCAACGATTCCTTGCGAAAATTGCCGAGTGTCACCGAAACGGCATATTGGAAGCGAAAATGGGCCAAACGCTTCCAGCAGTTGCAAAGCAATTTGAATATTTTTGGAGAAAATTTAATGTCCGCGAAAGTGAGCCAAAAGGCAATTGGAAGAGAATTGGACGAACATTTGAATTTGCAGATAGCTTTGGATGAGAGAGAGGGCCGAAAGGAGCAGAAGATGCTGCACAATTTGAGCTCATTTGGCAAATGGCTTCATTTGGTGCGATTTTGGGGCCCGACATTTAATTTAAATGATCGATTGTCCCTCCCCCGGGGGGGGGAAATCCCCCCCCCCCCCGTCCCATTGGATTTTTGTCAAAATCGGTTAAGGGGGGGGGGGGTAGGTAATGCGAGAACGGACGGACGAACAGAGGGCGAGGGAGCGGCGGGCGGAACTCTCCCCCCCCCCGGGGGAAAGGAAATCCCCCCCCCCCAAAATCCCCCCCCCCCTCCCCTCGGCGTCCATTTCCATTTTTTGTTTTTCAGGTCGAGAGTGAGGTTCTCCAATTACACTCTTTTTGTCAGTCAGCTGACTTTGAACTCGACCAAAACGAAAGGCGCGTCAAATTGACGAAATTGCGTGACAATTGTGTGCAACACTTTCGATTGGTAGGGAAGGCAATTCATTTCATTCATTGCCAATTCAAATCTCTGAAATTGCTTTATTTGCTTTATTCGTTTTCATTTTTTCTAAAATATAAGCATTTGCAATATTTAAATGGGCGTATATTTTAGGGGTCGAACATCGAAAAGGCGGAGGTGCCATCAACAGAACAACAAAAAATTGGCAAAACCCGATCTTTGGTCAACTAAATTTTAGGCTTCCTCCGATTTTTGCGCCGTCTTTAGATTCTCCCCCATAAATATTGTTGGGTCTACGGCTTTCTTAGCTCCGACCCTTGGCGGCACTTTTGCCGAAGGCGATTTGATTTTTACTCCCAAAAAAAGATTCTTTTGCCAATTTTTTTATTTAAAATTAAGCCCCTCCCCTTTTTTTAGGTGGTTAAATTACAAACGCATCAATTTGCAAGCGAAGAACAGGCTGAACTGGCAAAAAAGCTGTGCCAACAATACAGAAAAGTGATGGAACAATTTGAGAAGATGCAATTGCCCATTTCCCATCTAATCCCCGTGAAGAAAACAAATGAAAAGGAAATGCTTAATGCCGTCGCCGGAGGCGTTTCGACCCGAGCTCCGTCACAAGTGGGACAGACTTTAATTCAGCGGGGGTTCTGATAAATATCGGATGCTTTTGCATCTTTTTGTGCGTTTTTGGAAATAAATGAAAAAACAAAATGCTTAACTTTAATTAATTGTTTTTCTTCAATGCTTTTAGCTTTCACTGGACTCCTCGACACCTTCCGACTTGGACAGCGACCTTGCCTCAATTCATAGTGAGGTGTTAGTCGCTGAAGCATTGTCGCATTTGTGCCAACCTTCAACTTCGTCTGCGTCGTTTGCGCCTCCGGGGCCAAGTTTAGTCCACCAACTTTCAATTGGTTTAAAATTGGACGAATTGCCAATGGACCAAATCGAACGCGAAGTTCAACAATTGCTATTGGCCATCGACCATTTACACGCGCGTTATTACACTCCGAAACCGCTGGGGGAGGCACAACAGGACGCGGCTTCATTGAAGGTCTGGTGCCTCCAAAACAAACGAAATTTGCCATTTTTGCAGCTTTTGGCAAAACAATTGACGGAATTGAAGACGGATTTGAACAAAATCGCAGAAATGGCCTCCGATGACAACAAAAAACAGCTGCAAAAAGTTTTGTCCAATTTGAAGAGGGAGAAAAATGGGCTGAAGCGATTTCACCGCGCATTAACTGACGAAGTTGAAGACGAAATTGAACTTCGTACAAATTACGCGCAAACTGCAGAATATTTATTGGATTTGGACAATGAAATCCGATCAGCAGCCTCGGAAGGGCGTGTTCCACAAACATCGGCCGTACTGCCGAGGATCGAGCTGCAAATTGAAATGCTCAAAAAGCAGTGCCGAGGCATCAGAAAATACGTGGAAATGAGCGTTGATGGGTCGACATCGACGAGTCCAACGCGCAGGAAACGGATCATCTACAAATTGAGCAATTCGGTCACGACGATCATCCAGGTGATTGATTGGTTGTTGATTAATTTGACTTTTTATTTGGATGATTAAGGTTATTGAAAACAAATTGCGGCAAGAAAAGGAAGCGGCAAAGAAGCAGCACAAAAGGGACAAGTCGGAATCCGAGACAGAGCTCAGCAACTTGCACAAAAAGTTGACTGCTCTGAAGCGGGAAACTGAGACAGAACTGGAAGTCGCGGATTTCGACGAGGACAGCAGTCCCCGTGGACATCAATCCGTTTCCAAGAAGGTGCGGTCGATAGTCATCAGAAGGTCAACAACAATTCCGGTTGAGAAGGCTTCATCCTCCAACTTATCAACAACAATTCCGATTGAGAAGGCTTCATCCTCCAACTTATCAACAACAATTCCGATTGAGAAGGCTACGTCCGAACGAGGCAATTAAATGGACGTCTTTTTGAATAATTATTCTCTTTTTATGTTTAGAAAAAGGCATTTCCGCCTTTCTGCAACAAGTACAACAGATGGTCAAGAAGTCCGAGTTGGTTCGACAGAAATTGGAGGAATTAATTTCAACGGACGGGGAAATGCCCGAGGCCGGACAGCACCACGGGCCGTTGATACAGAAAGTTCGCAACGAACTGGACGAATTGTTGTCGGAACTGAACGGAATCAAAATGGAAGAGAATTCTTTTGTGGTGATGAACTGCAAAGACAAATTGACTCATTTGGTTGGGGCATTCGATGTTTTGGACTCCAACTACCAGAAAAAGATGGAGCAGCAAAAGGCGTTCAGACAAATGTTGGACGAACAAAATCAGAAGATGAACGAATCGATCGGAGACGGGGAGAGACTGCTCATGGACCCGGAAGCAACACTTGAACAGTTCCAATCAGCAATAAACGACTTGGACAAGGTCGGCGACGACATTCACTCCGAAATTGTCCGAAATAAACCTCCGGCGTTTGTGTCCAACGAATTGAAGAAGGGCATTTACCACGTCAATACGATTAAACAACGGCTTATTCGAGAACATTCGCTGTCAATAGAAACGAAAATGGCCGTGGCGGAGGGCGCGGAGAAATTGCGGCGGTTGCGCGAACAGAAAAACGAAGTCGCCGCACTTTTAAAGAACGGAGGGGCGGCCGAAGCTGTCGGAGTTTTAAAGGCAATTTAACAAAAATTAAATTTAAATTAAATTATTACAAATTTTGTTAAGGAAATGGAAATTTATGGACGAAGTCTGAAATTGGTGGCCGACAAATTGAAAACATTGGAAGTTGAGCTGCCGATAATAGCCGAGATTGATGAACATTTGCTGCTGATTGAAGTAAAATTAGAAAGGATGGACAAAAAAAAACATTTCATTTTTTAGGATACAAAAAAGGAAATACGAAAAAGAATGGACGAAGATCAAACTGAAGAATTACAAAAAAGCGAATGGCCTGAGAGAGTTACGGAAGTGTTCTTGGATGTTATGCTCGTCCGGACAGAAACGGAGGATATTGAAAATGAATGCATTAAAAAAGTTGTGCTGAACATACCGAAAAAGAGGACCTGGAATGATGAAGCTGCTTCGAAGAAGGATCAGCTCCGTGAGCAGACTGCCCGGTTCAACGAGTGTTTGGTGGCGTTGGTTAGGCAGGCACACGAGAAGCTGGACGAGCCAGCTGCAATGCCACAGTCCTATGAGCAACTGTGCAATGGGCTGGACGAACCGATTGAACATGCCGAACAATTTGTCACCGAAAATGCAGCCGCAGTTGGCGAACAGGCGGCCACGCTGATCAGCTCCAACATTGCGGAGGCAAAGGAAGTGCGAGGGCGGCTAGAGCAGCGATGGCAACATTGGCTCCAGTTTGTCCGACAACGGGAGCTGGGCACAGCACAACTGGACAAGGCACGAGTTGCCATCGAGTTGGCCGAGCAGAAGGCCTGTCGAAGTCTGCCCGACGCCGAGTCGGACTACGAAAACCTAATGGTAGGTGGTTGAGTTGCTTCGTTTCAAAAGGGTTTGGAGTGCAAACTCCGATCTTGATCAGTCTGATCCAGCCCGGATGTTGACCATGACTGGCCGAACAGTTGTTGGATCAGATAGATCATGCTCAGCGTGGAAACGCTGGTTCAGCAACACATGCACTTCTCTTTTTATGCCCTGAATTGCAGGAAGCGCAGAGCTCGCTCACTTCATTGAATGGCACCATCGACCAACTTCAGCAGTTGGCTGACAAGCTTGATCCACTGGCGATGGCGTATGCGGAAGTGCGATTCCTCGATGTGGACTTCGAGCAACTGGAGAAGCATTATGGAGATGTGCTTGGCCAAATGCTCAACGAAATTGAGCATGAAAGGGCTTTGATGGCACAAATTGAGCGGACTGATCGGGAAACTGACGAGCTGGCGGCACAACTCCCATCGATGGAAATCAATCTGAAGGCGTTGCAGCATGTCCAACAGACGACCATCCCTACCCTGGAGGCAAACATCGTCGTGCTGGAACAACAGAGTCAGCAACAGAAGGCGCTCAGGAAGTACGTGCTACGCTCCACTGCTGATCCCTCTCCGGATGGACTCGCACAACGCGTAGAACAGAGCAAAACTCAGGCACAGGAAGCGGCACAACAACTGGTGGACAGATCAGTTACCCGAATTCGGACTGTGCTGGTGCAAAGTCCTGCTGCTTCCGAACAGCTTCCCTCTGATCAACGGATTGATGAATGCGCGAAAGAGCTGGAGGACATACCGCTTGAACATCCACTCAACAACGAACTCCGACAGCAATTGGAGCAGTTGAGAGGGAAAGTGAAGCGAAGAGATGCGATCCAATCGCAGATTGATGAGCGCTTGACAACCATTGGCAAGGAATTGGAAGGGTTCAGCGACCAGTTTGACAGCACAAAAATGCCGTCCAAAAGGGAGGATAAAAGGCCGAAGAAAAAGGGCAAAAGAGCTGCCGCCGACTCCGAGCAGCAGCAGCAGCAGCAGCAGAAATGCGCTGCTGAAAAGGTGCCCAGAGAAGAGCAAATCAACGAGCTTCGCAAAGCCCTGGAACGTCTGGAAAACGGGATTGTGCCGTCTTTGAGCTCGCTTCAGGACGAAGCCGTTCGGGAAGGCATTCCTTTACAGCCGACAGAAGAACAACAGCATCAACTGGTGCTGGCAAACCAAATTGTCCAAAGCTTAAAGGTGGGTGGTGTACTTTTATTTCTTTATGATAATTCATTCATTCATTTGTCAAGACTGATCTCGACAAGAGAGTGGCCGAGAATGAGCGGGCGAGCGCGGTCATCAACGAGATACGCGTGCTAAGAAGCCTTGTGGAAGGCATGGTTGTTGAACAAACTGCGGAAGAGGCGAGTCTGCAGCTGAATTTGGAGTCGGTGTCACAGCAACAGAAGGAGGTCGAAGAAGCAGCCAAAACGTTGGGTGAACAGCTCGGCAAGGTTGCGGCCAAATCGCAAGAAATCAGCAGCAACAGTTTGCACCCTGAAGAGCAAGCACTGATGAAGGAAAGCGAAGAGGAGGCCAGCAGGAAGATGGAAAGGCTGAACTCCCTCAACACGGTGCTTCAACAACAGATTGAACTGCTCCGTGCCTGGGCCCGCGACAAGGACAGCCTCGAGTTGCGCACATCCTCGCTCATTGACGATTTTAAGAGGGTGGAGGAGAGGCGTCCGCAAGGACAGGTCACTGCAGCTGCAGCAGAACAAGAGCTGGCAAAGTTGGATGCTTTGAAGAGCGGAGTTGGCGAGGCCAGGGACGAGATGAAGCGAATGCAATGTTGGCTTGTCCAAAAGCTGCCAAAGTGTGGGAGGGCGCAGATCGAACTGCAGCTTCAGCCGGTCGAAGACAGCTTAGTGCAGCTGAACACCGACCTAGGCGGCACAATGCAGCAGCTGAACAAGTGTGTTGAGTTTGAACACAGTTTGTTGGAGGAGCGCACCGCACTACTCAATGCTCTGGACCATCTGAATGTGCAAGTGCAACTCGCTCGTGCAATTGAAGACCCACACGACCAGAGCAGCGAGATGGACAGGCTCCAGAACGAACTGGAGCACATTGAGCAGCAAATGCGCAATCTGGAGAACAAGTCCGTGGACCCGACACAGACAACAAGCCAAATAGCACATAGTGTCAATATCACGATGACAAGCATTGCAGATGCTCGCCATCAGTTGGAGGTGACTAAGAAGCTTCATTAGTTTTTATTCTGAATTCAATTTAAAAAAGTGCAACAATAATCCATTTCAGGCACGCATTGCACAGAAGGCCAGGGATGAACATCTCCGTGAGCAGACTGCCCGGTTCAACGAGTGTTTGGTGGCGTTGGTTAGGCAGGCACACGAGAAGCTGGACGAGCCAGCTGCAATGCCACAGTCCTATGAGCAACTGTGCAATGGGCTGGACGAACCGATTGAACATGCCGAACAATTTGTCACCGAAAATGCAGCCGCAGTTGGCGAACAGGCGGCCACGCTGATCAGCTCCAACATTGCGGAGGCAAAGGAAGTGCGAGGGCGGCTAGAGCAGCGATGGCAACATTGGCTCCAGTTTGTCCGACAACGGGAGCTGGGCACAGCACAACTGGACAAGGCACGAGTTGCCATCGAGTTGGCCGAGCAGAAGGCCTGTCGAAGTCTGCCCGACGCCGAGTCGGACTACGAAAACCTAATGGTAGGTGGTTGAGTTGCTTCGTTTCAAAAGGGTTTGGAGTGCAAACTCCGATCTTGATCAGTCTGATCCAGCCCGGATGTTGACCATGACTGGCCGAACAGTTGTTGGATCAGATAGATCATGCTCAGCGTGGAAACGCTGGTTCAGCAACACATGCACTTCTCTTTTTATGCCCTGAATTGCAGGAAGCGCAGAGCTCGCTCACTTCATTGAATGGCACCATCGACCAACTTCAGCAGTTGGCTGACAAGCTTGATCCACTGGCGATGGCGTATGCGGAAGTGCGATTCCTCGATGTGGACTTCGAGCAACTGGAGAAGCATTATGGAGATGTGCTTGGCCAAATGCTCAACGAAATTGAGCATGAAAGGGCTTTGATGGCACAAATTGAGCGGACTGATCGGGAAACTGACGATCTGGCGGCACAACTCCCATCGATGGAAATCAATCTGAAGGCGTTGCAGCATGTCCAACAGACGACCATCCCTACCCTGGAGGCAAACATCGTCGTGCTGGAACAACAGAGTCAGCAACAGAAGGCGCTCAGGAAGTACGTGCTACGCTCCACTGCTGATCCCTCTCCGGATGGACTCGCACAACGCGTAGAACAGAGCAAAACTCAGGCACAGGAAGCGGCACAACAACTGGTGGACAGATCAGTTGCCCGAATTCGGACTGTGCTGGTGCAAAGTCCTGCTGCTTCCGAACAGCTTCCCTCTGATCAACGGATTGATGAATGCGCGAAAGAGCTGGAGGACATACCGCTTGAACATCCACTCAACAACGAACTCCGACAGCAATTGGAGCAGTTGAGAGGGAAAGTGAAGCGAAGAGATGCGATCCAATCGCAGATTGATGAGCGCTTGACAACCATTGGCAAGGAATTGGAAGGGTTCAGCGACCAGTTTGACAGCACAAAAATGCCGTCCAAAAGGGAGGATAAAAGGCCGAAGAAAAAGGGCAAAAGAGCTGCCGCCGACTCCGAGCAGCAGCAGCAGCAGCAGCAGCAGCAGAAATGCGCTGCTGAAAAGGTGCCCAGAGAAGAGCAAATCAACGAGCTTCGCAAAGCCCTGGAACGTCTGGAAAACGGGATTGTGCCGTCTTTGAGCTCGCTTCAGGACGAAGCCGTTCGGGAAGGCATTCCTTTACAGCCGACAGAAGAACAACAGCATCAACTGGTGCTGGCAAACCAAATTGTCCAAAGCTTAAAGGTGGGTGGTGTACTTTTATTTCTTTATGATAATTCATTCATTCATTTGTCAAGACTGATCTCGACAAGAGAGTGGCCGAGAATGAGCGGGCGAGCGCGGTCATCAACGAGATACGCGTGCTAAGAAGCCTTGTGGAAGGCATGGTTGTTGAACAAACTGCGGAAGAGGCGAGTCTGCAGCTGAATTTGGAGTCGGTTTCACAGCAACAGAAGGAGGTCGAAGAAGCAGCCAAAACGTTGGGTGAACAGCTCGGCAAGGTTGCGGCCAAATCGCAAGAAATCAGCAGCAACAGTTTGCACCCTGAAGAGCAAGCACTGATGAAGGAAAGCGAAGAGGAGGCCAGCAGGAAGATGGAAAGGCTGAACTCCCTCAACACGGTGCTTCAACAACAGATTGAACTGCTCCGTGCCTGGGCCCGCGACAAGGACAGCCTCGAGTTGCGCACATCCTCGCTCATTGACGATTTTAAGAGGGTGGAGGAGAGGCGTCCGCAAGGACAGGTCACTGCAGCTGCAGCAGAACAAGAGCTGGCAAAGTTGGATGCTTTGAAGAGCGGAGTTGGCGAGGCCAGGGACGAGATGAAGCGAATGCAATGTTGGCTTGTCCAAAAGCTGCCAAAGTGTGGGAGGGCGCAGATCGAACTGCAGCTTCAGCCGGTCGAAGACAGCTTAGTGCAGCTGAACACCGACCTAGGCGGCACAATGCAGCAGCTGAACAAGTGTGTTGAGTTTGAACACAGTTTGTTGGAGGAGCGCACCGCACTACTCAATGCTCTGGACCATCTGAATGTGCAAGTGCAACTCGCTCGTGCAATTGAAGACCCACACGACCAGAGCAGCGAGATGGACAGGCTCCAGAACGAACTGGAGCACATTGAGCAGCAAATGCGCAATCTGGAGAACAAGTCCGTGGACCCGACACAGACAACAAGCCAAATAGCACATAGTGTCAATATCACGATGACAAGCATTGCAGATGCTCGCCATCAGTTGGAGGTGACTAAGAAGCTTCATTAGTTTTTATTCTGAATTCAATTTAAAAAAGTGCAACAATAATCCATTTCAGGCACGCATTGCACAGAAGGCCAGGGATGAACATCTCCGTGAGCAGACTGCCCGGTTCAACGAGTGTTTGGTGGCGTTGGTTAGGCAGGCACACGAGAAGCTGGACGAGCCAGCTGCAATGCCACAGTCCTATGAGCAACTGTGCAATGGGCTGGACGAACCGATTGAACATGCCGAACAATTTGTCACCGAAAATGCAGCCGCAGTTGGCGAACAGGCGGCCACGCTGATCAGCTCCAACATTGCGGAGGCAAAGGAAGTGCGAGGGCGGCTAGAGCAGCGATGGCAACATTGGCTCCAGTTTGTCCGACAACGGGAGCTGGGCACAGCACAACTGGACAAGGCACGAGTTGCCATCGAGTTGGCCGAGCAGAAGGCCTGTCGAAGTCTGCCCGACGCCGAGTCGGACTACGAAAACCTAATGGTAGGTGGTTGAGTTGCTTCGTTTCAAAAGGGTTTGGAGTGCAAACTCCGATCTTGATCAGTCTGATCCAGCCCGGATGTTGACCATGACTGGCCGAACAGTTGTTGGATCAGATAGATCATGCTCAGCGTGGAAACGCTGGTTCAGCAACACATGCACTTCTCTTTTTATGCCCTGAATTGCAGGAAGCGCAGAGCTCGCTCACTTCATTGAATGGCACCATCGACCAACTTCAGCAGTTGGCTGACAAGCTTGATCCACTGGCGATGGCGTATGCGGAAGTGCGATTCCTCGATGTGGACTTCGAGCAACTGGAGAAGCATTATGGAGATGTGCTTGGCCAAATGCTCAACGAAATTGAGCATGAAAGGGCTTTGATGGCACAAATTGAGCGGACTGATCGGGAAACTGACGATCTGGCGGCACAACTCCCATCGATGGAAATCAATCTGAAGGCGTTGCAGCATGTCCAACAGACGACCATCCCTACCCTGGAGGCAAACATCGTCGTGCTGGAACAACAGAGTCAGCAACAGAAGGCGCTCAGGAAGTACGTGCTACGCTCCACTGCTGATCCCTCTCCGGATGGACTCGCACAACGCGTAGAACAGAGCAAAACTCAGGCACAGGAAGCGGCACAACAACTGGTGGACAGATCAGTTGCCCGAATTCGGACTGTGCTGGTGCAAAGTCCTGCTGCTTCCGAACAGCTTCCCTCTGATCAACGGATTGATGAATGCGCGAAAGAGCTGGAGGACATACCGCTTGAACATCCACTCAACAACGAACTCCGACAGCAATTGGAGCAGTTGAGAGGGAAAGTGAAGCGAAGAGATGCGATCCAATCGCAGATTGATGAGCGCTTGACAACCATTGGCAAGGAATTGGAAGGGTTCAGCGACCAGTTTGACAGCACAAAAATGCCGTCCAAAAGGGAGGATAAAAGGCCGAAGAAAAAGGGCAAAAGAGCTGCCGCCGACTCCGAGCAGCAGCAGCAGCAGCAGCAGCAGCAGCAGCAGCAGCAGCAGAAATGCGCTGCTGAAAAGGTGCCCAGAGAAGAGCAAATCAACGAGCTTCGCAAAGCCCTGGAACGTCTGGAAAACGGGATTGTGCCGTCTTTGAGCTCGCTTCAGGACGAAGCCGTTCGGGAAGGCATTCCTTTACAGCCGACAGAAGAACAACAGCATCAACTGGTGCTGGCCAACCAAATTGTCCAAAGCTTAAAGGTGGGTGGTGTACTTTTATTTCTTTATGATAATTCATTCATTCATTTGTCAAGACTGATCTCGACAAGAGAGTGGCCGAGAATGAGCGGGCGAGCGCGGTCATCAACGAGATACGCGTGCTAAGAAGCCTTGTGGAAGGCATGGTTGTTGAACAAACTGCGGAAGAGGCGAGTCTGCAGCTGAATTTGGAGTCGGTGTCACAGCAACAGAAGGAGGTCGAAGAAGCAGCCAAAACATTGGGTGAACAGCTCGGCAAGGTTGCGGCCAAATCGCAAGAAATCAGCAGCAACAGTTTGCACCCTGAAGAGCAAGCACTGATGAAGGAAAGCGAAGAGGAGGCCAGCAGGAAGATGGAAAGGCTGAACTCCCTCAACACGGTGCTTCAACAACAGATTGAACTGCTCCGTGCCTGGGCCCGCGACAAGGACAGCCTCGAGTTGCGCACATCCTCGCTCATTGACGATTTTAAGAGGGTGGAGGAGAGGCGTCCGCAAGGACAGGTCACTGCAGCTGCAGCAGAACAAGAGCTGGCAAAGTTGGATGCTTTGAAGAGCGGAGTTGGCGAGGCCAGGGACGAGATGAAGCGAATGCAATGTTGGCTTGTCCAAAAGCTGCCAAAGTGTGGGAGGGCGCAGATCGAACTGCAGCTTCAGCCGGTCGAAGACAGCTTAGTGCAGCTGAACACCGACCTAGGCGGCACAATGCAGCAGCTGAACAAGTGTGTTGAGTTTGAACACAGTTTGTTGGAGGAGCGCACCGCACTACTCAATGCTCTGGACCATCTGAATGTGCAAGTGCAACTCGCTCGTGCAATTGAAGACCCACACGACCAGAGCAGCGAGATGGACAGGCTCCAGAACGAACTGGAGCACATTGAGCAGCAAATGCGCAATCTGGAGAACAAGTCCGTGGACCCGACACAGACAACAAGCCAAATAGCACATAGTGTCAATATCACGATGACAAGCATTGCAGATGCTCGCCATCAGTTGGAGGTGACTAAGAAGCTTCATTAGTTTTTATTCTGAATTCAATTTAAAAAAGTGCAACAATAATCCATTTCAGGCACGCATTGCACAGAAGGCCAGGGATGAACATCTCCGTGAGCAGACTGCCCGGTTCAACGAGTGTTTGGTGGCGTTGGTTAGGCAGGCACACGAGAAGCTGGACGAGCCAGCTGCAATGCCACAGTCCTATGAGCAACTGTGCAATGGGCTGGACGAACCGATTGAACATGCCGAACAATTTGTCACCGAAAATGCAGCCGCAGTTGGCGAACAGGCGGCCACGCTGATCAGCTCCAACATTGCGGAGGCAAAGGAAGTGCGAGGGCGGCTAGAGCAGCGATGGCAACATTGGCTCCAGTTTGTCCGACAACGGGAGCTGGGCACAGCACAACTGGACAAGGCACGAGTTGCCATCGAGTTGGCCGAGCAGAAGGCCTGTCGAAGTCTGCCCGACGCCGAGTCGGACTACGAAAACCTAATGGTAGGTGGTTGAGTTGCTTCGTTTCAAAAGGGTTTGGAGTGCAAACTCCGATCTTGATCAGTCTGATCCAGCCCGGATGTTGACCATGACTGGCCGAACAGTTGTTGGATCAGATAGATCATGCTCAGCGTGGAAACGCTGGTTCAGCAACACATGCACTTCTCTTTTTATGCCCTGAATTGCAGGAAGCGCAGAGCTCGCTCACTTCATTGAATGGCACCATCGACCAACTTCAGCAGTTGGCTGACAAGCTTGATCCACTGGCGATGGCGTATGCGGAAGTGCGATTCCTCGATGTGGACTTCGAGCAACTGGAGAAGCATTATGGAGATGTGCTTGGCCAAATGCTCAACGAAATTGAGCATGAAAGGGCTTTGATGGCACAAATTGAGCGGACTGATCGGGAAACTGACGATCTGGCGGCACAACTCCCATCGATGGAAATCAATCTGAAGGCGTTGCAGCATGTCCAACAGACGACCATCCCTACCCTGGAGGCAAACATCGTCGTGCTGGAACAACAGAGTCAGCAACAGAAGGCGCTCAGGAAGTACGTGCTACGCTCCACTGCTGATCCCTCTCCGGATGGACTCGCACAACGCGTAGAACAGAGCAAAACTCAGGCACAGGAAGCGGCACAACAACTGGTGGACAGATCAGTTGCCCGAATTCGGACTGTGCTGGTGCAAAGTCCTGCTGCTTCCGAACAGCTTCCCTCTGATCAACGGATTGATGAATGCGCGAAAGAGCTGGAGGACATACCGCTTGAACATCCACTCAACAACGAACTCCGACAGCAATTGGAGCAGTTGAGAGGGAAAGTGAAGCGAAGAGATGCGATCCAATCGCAGATTGATGAGCGCTTGACAACCATTGGCAAGGAATTGGAAGGGTTCAGCGACCAGTTTGACAGCACAAAAATGCCGTCCAAAAGGGAGGATAAAAGGCCGAAGAAAAAGGGCAAAAGAGCTGCCGCCGACTCCGAGCAGCAGCAGCAGCAGCAGCAGCAGCAGCAGCAGCAGAAATGCGCTGCTGAAAAGGTGCCCAGAGAAGAGCAAATCAACGAGCTTCGCAAAGCCCTGGAACGTCTGGAAAACGGGATTGTGCCGTCTTTGAGCTCGCTTCAGGACGAAGCCGTTCGGGAAGGCATTCCTTTACAGCCGACAGAAGAACAACAGCATCAACTGGTGCTGGCAAACCAAATTGTCCAAAGCTTAAAGGTGGGTGGTGTACTTTTATTTCTTTATGATAATTCATTCATTCATTTGTCAAGACTGATCTCGACAAGAGAGTGGCCGAGAATGAGCGGGCGAGCGCGGTCATCAACGAGATACGCGTGCTAAGAAGCCTTGTGGAAGGCATGGTTGTTGAACAAACTGCGGAAGAGGCGAGTCTGCAGCTGAATTTGGAGTCGGTGTCACAGCAACAGAAGGAGGTCGAAGAAGCAGCCAAAACATTGGGTGAACAGCTCGGCAAGGTTGCGGCCAAATCGCAAGAAATCAGCAGCAACAGTTTGCACCCTGAAGAGCAAGCACTGATGAAGGAAAGCGAAGAGGAGGCCAGCAGGAAGATGGAAAGGCTGAACTCCCTCAACACGGTGCTTCAACAACAGATTGAACTGCTCCGTGCCTGGGCCCGCGACAAGGACAGCCTCGAGTTGCGCACATCCTCGCTCATTGACGATTTTAAGAGGGTGGAGGAGAGGCGTCCGCAAGGACAGGTCACTGCAGCTGCAGCAGAACAAGAGCTGGCAAAGTTGGATGCTTTGAAGAGCGGAGTTGGCGAGGCCAGGGACGAGATGAAGCGAATGCAATGTTGGCTTGTCCAAAAGCTGCCAAAGTGTGGGAGGGCGCAGATCGAACTGCAGCTTCAGCCGGTCGAAGACAGCTTAGTGCAGCTGAACACCGACCTAGGCGGCACAATGCAGCAGCTGAACAAGTGTGTTGAGTTTGAACACAGTTTGTTGGAGGAGCGCACCGCACTACTCAATGCTCTGGACCATCTGAATGTGCAAGTGCAACTCGCTCGTGCAATTGAAGACCCACACGACCAGAGCAGCGAGATGGACAGGCTCCAGAACGAACTGGAGCACATTGAGCAGCAAATGCGCAATCTGGAGAACAAGTCCGTGGACCCGACACAGACAACAAGCCAAATAGCACATAGTGTCAATATCACGATGACAAGCATTGCAGATGCTCGCCATCAGTTGGAGGTGACTAAGAAGCTTCATTAGTTTTTATTCTGAATTCAATTTAAAAAAGTGCAACAATAATCCATTTCAGGCACGCATTGCACAGAAGGCCAGGGATGAACATCTCCGTGAGCAGACTGCCCGGTTCAACGAGTGTTTGGTGGCGTTGGTTAGGCAGGCACACGAGAAGCTGGACGAGCCAGCTGCAATGCCACAGTCCTATGAGCAACTGTGCAATGGGCTGGACGAACCGATTGAACATGCCGAACAATTTGTCACCGAAAATGCAGCCGCAGTTGGCGAACAGGCGGCCACGCTGATCAGCTCCAACATTGCGGAGGCAAAGGAAGTGCGAGGGCGGCTAGAGCAGCGATGGCAACATTGGCTCCAGTTTGTCCGACAACGGGAGCTGGGCACAGCACAACTGGACAAGGCACGAGTTGCCATCGAGTTGGCCGAGCAGAAGGCCTGTCGAAGTCTGCCCGACGCCGAGTCGGACTACGAAAACCTAATGGTAGGTGGTTGAGTTGCTTCGTTTCAAAAGGGTTTGGAGTGCAAACTCCGATCTTGATCAGTCTGATCCAGCCCGGATGTTGACCATGACTGGCCGAACAGTTGTTGGATCAGATAGATCATGCTCAGCGTGGAAACGCTGGTTCAGCAACACATGCACTTCTCTTTTTATGCCCTGAATTGCAGGAAGCGCAGAGCTCGCTCACTTCATTGAATGGCACCATCGACCAACTTCAGCAGTTGGCTGACAAGCTTGATCCACTGGCGATGGCGTATGCGGAAGTGCGATTCCTCGATGTGGACTTCGAGCAACTGGAGAAGCATTATGGAGATGTGCTTGGCCAAATGCTCAACGAAATTGAGCATGAAAGGGCTTTGATGGCACAAATTGAGCGGACTGATCGGGAAACTGACGAGCTGGCGGCACAACTCCCATCGATGGAAATCAATCTGAAGGCTTTGCAGCATGTCCAACAGACGACCATCCCTACCCTGGAGGCAAACATCGTCGTGCTGGAACAACAGAGTCAGCAACAGAAGGCGCTCAGGAAGTACGTGCTACGCTCCACTGCTGATCCCTCTCCGGATGGACTCGCACAACGCGTAGAACAGAGCAAAACTCAGGCACAGGAAGCGGCACAACAACTGGTGGACAGATCAGTTGCCCGAATTCGGACTGTGCTGGTGCAAAGTCCTGCTGCTTCCGAACAGCTTCCCTCTGATCAACGGATTGATGAATGCGCGAAAGAGCTGGAGGACATACCGCTTGAACATCCACTCAACAACGAACTCCGACAGCAATTGGAGCAGTTGAGAGGGAAAGTGAAGCGAAGAGATGCGATCCAATCGCAGATTGATGAGCGCTTGACAACCATTGGCAAGGAATTGGAAGGGTTCAGCGACCAGTTTGACAGCACAAAAATGCCGTCCAAAAGGGAGGATAAAAGGCCGAAGAAAAAGGGCAAAAGAGCTGCCGCCGACTCCGAGCAGCAGCAGCAGCAGCAGCAGCAGCAGCAGAAATGCGCTGCTGAAAAGGTGCCCAGAGAAGAGCAAATCAACGAGCTTCGCAAAGCCCTGGAACGTCTGGAAAACGGGATTGTGCCGTCTTTGAGCTCGCTTCAGGACGAAGCCGTTCGGGAAGGCATTCCTTTACAGCCGACAGAAGAACAACAGCATCAACTGGTGCTGGCAAACCAAATTGTCCAAAGCTTAAAGGTGGGTGGTGTACTTTTATTTCTTTATGATAATTCATTCATTCATTTGTCAAGACTGATCTCGACAAGAGAGTGGCCGAGAATGAGCGGGCGAGCGCGGTCATCAACGAGATACGCGTGCTAAGAAGCCTTGTGGAAGGCATGGTTGTTGAACAAACTGCGGAAGAGGCGAGTCTGCAGCTGAATTTGGAGTCGGTGTCACAGCAACAGAAGGAGGTCGAAGAAGCAGCCAAAACATTGGGTGAACAGCTCGGCAAGGTTGCGGCCAAATCGCAAGAAATCAGCAGCAACAGTTTGCACCCTGAAGAGCAAGCACTGATGAAGGAAAGCGAAGAGGAGGCCAGCAGGAAGATGGAAAGGCTGAACTCCCTCAACACGGTGCTTCAACAACAGATTGAACTGCTCCGTGCCTGGGCCCGCGACAAGGACAGCCTCGAGTTGCGCACATCCTCGCTCATTGACGATTTTAAGAGGGTGGAGGAGAGGCGTCCGCAAGGACAGGTCACTGCAGCTGCAGCAGAACAAGAGCTGGCAAAGTTGGATGCTTTGAAGAGCGGAGTTGGCGAGGCCAGGGACGAGATGAAGCGAATGCAATGTTGGCTTGTCCAAAAGCTGCCAAAGTGTGGGAGGGCGCAGATCGAACTGCAGCTTCAGCCGGTCGAAGACAGCTTAGTGCAGCTGAACACCGACCTAGGCGGCACAATGCAGCAGCTGAACAAGTGTGTTGAGTTTGAACACAGTTTGTTGGAGGAGCGCACCGCACTACTCAATGCTCTGGACCATCTGAATGTGCAAGTGCAACTCGCTCGTGCAATTGAAGACCCACACGACCAGAGCAGCGAGATGGACAGGCTCCAGAACGAACTGGAGCACATTGAGCAGCAAATGCGCAATCTGGAGAACAAGTCCGTGGACCCGACACAGACAACAAGCCAAATAGCACATAGTGTCAATATCACGATGACAAGCATTGCAGATGCTCGCCATCAGTTGGAGGTGACTAAGAAGCTTCATTAGTTTTTATTCTGAATTCAATTTAAAAAAGTGCAACAATAATCCATTTCAGGCACGCATTGCACAGAAGGCCAGGGATGAACATCTCCGTGAGCAGACTGCCCGGTTCAACGAGTGTTTGGTGGCGTTGGTTAGGCAGGCACACGAGAAGCTGGACGAGCCAGCTGCAATGCCACAGTCCTATGAGCAACTGTGCAATGGGCTGGACGAACCGATTGAACATGCCGAACAATTTGTCACCGAAAATGCAGCCGCAGTTGGCGAACAGGCGGCCACGCTGATCAGCTCCAACATTGCGGAGGCAAAGGAAGTGCGAGGGCGGCTAGAGCAGCGATGGCAACATTGGCTCCAGTTTGTCCGACAACGGGAGCTGGGCACAGCACAACTGGACAAGGCACGAGTTGCCATCGAGTTGGCCGAGCAGAAGGCCTGTCGAAGTCTGCCCGACGCCGAGTCGGACTACGAAAACCTAATGGTAGGTGGTTGAGTTGCTTCGTTTCAAAAGGGTTTGGAGTGCAAACTCCGATCTTGATCAGTCTGATCCAGCCCGGATGTTGACCATGACTGGCCGAACAGTTGTTGGATCAGATAGATCATGCTCAGCGTGGAAACGCTGGTTCAGCAACACATGCACTTCTCTTTTTATGCCCTGAATTGCAGGAAGCGCAGAGCTCGCTCACTTCATTGAATGGCACCATCGACCAACTTCAGCAGTTGGCTGACAAGCTTGATCCACTGGCGATGGCGTATGCGGAAGTGCGATTCCTCGATGTGGACTTCGAGCAACTGGAGAAGCATTATGGAGATGTGCTTGGCCAAATGCTCAACGAAATTGAGCATGAAAGGGCTTTGATGGCACAAATTGAGCGGACTGATCGGGAAACTGACGATCTGGCGGCACAACTCCCATCGATGGAAATCAATCTGAAGGCGTTGCAGCATGTCCAACAGACGACCATCCCTACCTTGGAGGCAAACATCGTCGTGCTGGAACAACAGAGTCAGCAACAGAAGGCGCTCAGGAAGTACGTGCTACGCTCCACTGCTGATCCCTCTCCGGATGGACTCGCACAACGCGTAGAACAGAGCAAAACTCAGGCACAGGAAGCGGCACAACAACTGGTGGACAGATCAGTTGCCCGAATTCGGACTGTGCTGGTGCAAAGTCCTGCTGCTTCCGAACAGCTTCCCTCTGATCAACGGATTGATGAATGCGCGAAAGAGCTGGAGGACATACCGCTTGAACATCCACTCAACAACGAACTCCGACAGCAATTGGAGCAGTTGAGAGGGAAAGTGAAGCGAAGAGATGCGATCCAATCGCAGATTGATGAGCGCTTGACAACCATTGGCAAGGAATTGGAAGGGTTCAGCGACCAGTTTGACAGCACAAAAATGCCGTCCAAAAGGGAGGATAAAAGGCCGAAGAAAAAGGGCAAAAGAGCTGCCGCCGACTCCGAGCAGCAGCAGCAGCAGCAGAAATGCGCTGCTGAAAAGGTGCCCAGAGAAGAGCAAATCAACGAGCTTCGCAAAGCCCTGGAACGTCTGGAAAACGGGATTGTGCCGTCTTTGAGCTCGCTTCAGGACGAAGCCGTTCGGGAAGGCATTCCTTTACAGCCGACAGAAGAACAACAGCATCAACTGGTGCTGGCAAACCAAATTGTCCAAAGCTTAAAGGTGGGTGGTGTACTTTTATTTCTTTATGATAATTCATTCATTCATTTGTCAAGACTGATCTCGACAAGAGAGTGGCCGAGAATGAGCGGGCGAGCGCGGTCATCAACGAGATACGCGTGCTAAGAAGCCTTGTGGAAGGCATGGTTGTTGAACAAACTGCGGAAGAGGCGAGTCTGCAGCTGAATTTGGAGTCGGTGTCACAGCAACAGAAGGAGGTCGAAGAAGCAGCCAAAACGTTGGGTGAACAGCTCGGCAAGGTTGCGGCCAAATCGCAAGAAATCAGCAGCAACAGTTTGCACCCTGAAGAGCAAGCACTGATGAAGGAAAGCGAAGAGGAGGCCAGCAGGAAGATGGAAAGGCTGAACTCCCTCAACACGGTGCTTCAACAACAGATTGAACTGCTCCGTGCCTGGGCCCGCGACAAGGACAGCCTCGAGTTGCGCACATCCTCGCTCATTGACGATTTTAAGAGGGTGGAGGAGAGGCGTCCGCAAGGACAGGTCACTGCAGCTGCAGCAGAACAAGAGCTGGCAAAGTTGGATGCTTTGAAGAGCGGAGTTGGCGAGGCCAGGGACGAGATGAAGCGAATGCAATGTTGGCTTGTCCAAAAGCTGCCAAAGTGTGGGAGGGCGCAGATCGAACTGCAGCTTCAGCCGGTCGAAGACAGCTTAGTGCAGCTGAACACCGACCTAGGCGGCACAATGCAGCAGCTGAACAAGTGTGTTGAGTTTGAACACAGTTTGTTGGAGGAGCGCACCGATCTGAGCGAAGGACCGTCGACGCAGCGGCAAATGTCGGAGGAACCCCAGTACGACGTGGACGCGGCGGCTGAAATACTTTCAGCCATTTATGCGGGGCGAGAGCCACGAGAAGTGATCAGAGAGCACGGGCTGGACAAGTTGGAGCTGGACCTCGACGACGATTACGGCGACGGGGAGACGGAAGGTGGGCTAATGACAAAAGCAATCAGACAAATCAATTGTCCCTTCGCCCCCCCCCCCCATTTGCAATTTGGGGAAACAATTATTTAAATCCAGAAAAAGAGAAAAAAATTTGTGATTTATGGTAAAAGTTGAAATATTATTTTGAATGCCTAACAGGAAATGCATTAAAAACAATGAAAATATTTCCATTTTTACCCAAAAGTGATAAGATTGAAACTTCTTGATCAATCAACTTCATATTTCTCGAACGAAAGTGCGATTGGGGCGTGTGGAATTGAGACGACAATAAATGTATGAACAGCGATGATTTTGAGTCGATTGAGGGGACAAAACAAAATGTCCCCCTCCCCCCCCTCTTTTCATTCACCGATTTAGCGGGTAAAAGAAATCATCGCCTTTCGTCGCTGTTGGGAGTTGCGATCAAATGGAGTTTAATGCCGCTGTTTCTACAGATCGTTTGGAAGCCGAGTCGAGCCTTCAACCCCCACGCCCATCGGCGTCCTCTGGCATGGATTCCTCCACATCGCCCGTTCCCGAAGACCCAAAACACGCGGAGGAACAGCACAGCCAGCAGAAGGCAATGGCACAGCGACAACACTCTCGCTGGAGGCGAGTGCTCCGCACAGCGTTGCCACTTCAGGTCCTTCGATTGGACTTCCCGGGTCAAATTATT
Organism: Globodera rostochiensis; assembly: GCA_018350325.1. NCBI lineage: Eukaryota > Metazoa > Nematoda > Chromadorea > Rhabditida > Heteroderidae > Globodera > Globodera rostochiensis. Next base: position 835,554 of record JAEVLN010000020.1, read on the forward strand.
TATTAATCCGCATTTTCTTCCAGGCAATGCTCGTCCTTCTTTTGGGTGCCGCTTGTTTGGTGCCACATTGTGACGACGAATATTGCTGCCATCTGCTGAACAACTTCGCCCGCAGTTTTGACACTCAGTTGGACTTCATCAACGGGCCGCCACCCTTTTAACAAACCTCCCCCTCAAATTGAATCAACAAATTCTCACAACATTTGCCATTTTCTCAAAGTTTATCCATTAATCCCAGCCTTTTGATCTGTAAGCATACCCATAAAACCTCTCATATTTTGTGGCTTTTCAGCCCGTTTCGAGAAATAACGGTTTTGAATTTTTATATATGGGCGGACTTTCCCATGGAATTGGATAAAATTCCTTAATATGAGGGACTTTTTGTGAGTATTACAGGCCATAAAGAATGACAATGAGCTCCTTTTCATAGCATACTTATTTTTTATTATTAATTTGTTGACTTTGGTTTGCACGAGTTCCCGAGTAATTTTTGTTTGTTTGCATTTCATAATTTGAATGTCTTTTCGAATTCGACCATTTTGAATTATTATCAATTCGTTGCATTCTATTGATTTATAGAACTTTTACAGAATGATGATTATGGTTGCATTTTGATCAATTTTCGATCGACACTGCATAAATTGAAGCAATTATTGGCATAAATTCAATAAGAACGATTTTTCAGGTTTAACCTTTTTCTGCGCATCAAAAATAGTATTTTCTCCGAAAATTTTTTGAATTAGAGCGGTTTAAAACTCGTTATGTACATATGTCAAATAAATCTTTTTTTTTTGTTTGAGATGTAAAATATATTTTTATAAATTACCTAAGCAGAAGGCCACAAAACCTTTTCCAATTTTATATTTTGGTGAAAAATCTGACTTTTTCTTTTACGATTAACAATAATACTTGGCGCCGGTCGTTTTCCGCTCGTTAGAAACCTATTAAATTGACTAGTTTTGAGTATTTCATAGGCTGTGGGTAACTGATTCCCCATTGAAAGTGACTCCAGCAGGGCTCTTTTTTCGGATTCATTCTCAGCTCGACGAGATGAATCGATTGATCGATCCCATTCCCGTACATAGAAGGCAGAAATTCTAAAAAAAAACAATGCTCAGAAAAAAACATTTCTTTAAAAAAGAACATTTGCGTACTTTATTTGCTTATTGGTCCTTACCAACAAATTATATGTGGATTTTTTGCATTACAGAAACGAATTGCCACGTATTGATGAAACCCAACAACTTCACATTCCGCATTTGCTGTCGCCTTCCCTTTCTCCGCTTTCTTCCAATCGCAAAAGTAAATAGAACAGAGCAACGACCAACTAACTCTAATTCCTTTCCCCTCATCTCCCAACATCAGCCCACTTAATCGCGATCACAACGTGAAGGCGAACACAGATGACGATGACGACGCCGACAACGCCCCAACAACAAAAATGCATTCTTAAAGCGGTGGTTTTAGTCGGCGGTGCCCAAAAAGGTGGTGGTGACCTTCTCTTCCGTATCCTTCATTCGCTCCCTCCCATCCCGCCATCCATCCCTTTCATTCCCAACCGGTTGTTACATTTTGTAGGAATTCTATTGATTGAAAATGTGGATAGCCGGAACGGCTCTGGTGGCACTTTATTCGGTGTTTCTGCTATTGCCAGTAATAATTCTGGCATTTGTGATACAAAAGTGTCCACTGAGACTTTGACTAAAAAAGAACGTTCTCGATTATTTATTTTTCACTCCGAAACCTGTTCGAAAAGGTAACAAAGTGTTCGGGCTCGTAAACAGGGGCGGGAAGCCCTAACGACTTTTAAAGATAGGAGATTTCCGAGATTCGTGTTCTACGCATACTTTTACTCCAGAAAACATTTTTTTCATCGGGACTGCAATTCTTAATGATTGCCTAAAAACAGCCGTTGGCGGGATTTTGTTTTTTGCTTTTTGGCTGCCCCCGCCTTCTTACGGGCCCTGGAGGGGTTTTGTCTTTATTTTTAACGTTAATTACCTTTAAGGCACTCGCTTTCGACCACTCTCTCTTCAGCTGCCGAAGCCTTTGTTTCCGGTTGCGGGCGTTCCTTTGATTGAGCATCACATTTCGCAACTTTGCGAAGTTTTACTCTTTTTTAATTGTAATTTTTGCAATTTTTCAGCAATTGGATCAACTCTCCGAAATTTTTATCGTCGGTTTTTATCCGACTGAACAATTCGCGGACTTTGTTTCCGATTGTGGGCGGAAGTATCCGCGCGTGCCCATCCGGTACCTTCAAGAGCGCTGTCCTCTGGGCACTGCTGGTGGCCTTTTGCAACACAAAAGCATTCTGATTGAAGTACGACGCTTTTTTCTTTTTTTTTTTGTAATGCTAACATTGAACATTTTTTTGAACAATTTTGTTTTTTTGTAGCTCAACTTTGTAGTTTCTTATATTCCCTTTTCCGAAGATTCAGCCTCCGGTTGCGCTTTTCGTTCTGAACGCGGATGTTTGCGGGGAGTTTCCCTTCACGGAAATGGTACAAGAGTTGGACCGCAAGAAGGACGCAAAATGTCTAATTTTGACCACCGAAGCGACTCGCGAACAGTCGGTCAACTACGGATCGGTCAGTTTTTGTTTGAGTTTCAATGCGAGAAGAAAAACACATCAAATTTGCGTTTGACCAAATATTTGTCGATTAAATCCAACCTCCAATCCAGAAAATCCTGTAGTTTTTATTCTCTGCAATGTCGGGAATGAGTTTAAAGAGGACGCAAAAGTCAAAGTGTATTTTGGAAAATAAAAATAAATAATGTTCAGGTCGTTGTTGATTCCACTGATTCTGAACGCTTACAAGGTCGAGTTCTTCACTACGTTGACAAACCCACGGTTTTTTAAACTTTCTTTACTTAATTTGTTTGTTCTTTAGACTTTTGTGTCTACGCACATTTCCTGCGGTGTTTATTTGCTTCGTGGCGACTCATTTTGTGCCATTTTGGAACAGGCGGCCAATGTCGCAAAAGAACGGGGCTTAAGCACCGGTAATTATTCCTTTTAGCCCAAAATTCTCAAAACTCATTTTTAGGCTCTCCGACGATGCAATTGCACCAATCGGACCAAATTTGGTTTGAAAAGGACGTCTTCCCCCAAATGACCTCCGATGGCGTACTTTTCGCATTGCACACAAAACGATGGTGGTCACAAACGAAAACAGCCGGGTTTTTATATTTAACCATTTTAGTATTTGTTTAGTGTCGGAGGAAGTCTTTTTTCTCTCTGATTTTAAATATTTTGTGCTCCTTTCCCTATCATTAGTATTTTAATTTGTTCTTATTTTAGTGCTGTTCTTTACGCCAACCGGCACTATTTGGGCCTTTATCGTGCACGATGCCCTGAGAAATTGGCGGCCAATTCGTTGTGTGAAATTGTTGGCGATGTTTACATTGACCCGACCGCAACGATTGACCCATCCGCAAAAATTGGGCCAAATGTGAGCATCGGACCGAAGGCACAGATCAAAGCTGGTTAGGATACTAAACAAATTATTCAAAATTCCGCTCGGTTCGTAACTCGTTCAATACCGGATAATTTTATCTAAATTTTGCACAATAGCCGGATTGCAGGTCTCATATAACCCGGTTTTGTGTATATCTTGGTGTCGTAATGTCACTTTTCTTCAAGGAGTTCGAGTGCGCGAGTCCATTGTACTTCAGGAGAGCATTCTCGACGAATACTGCTGCGTTCTGCACAGTGTGATCGGATGGCGCAGTTACATTGGTCGACATTAATCTCTGCGATATTGGCATTATTATCCCTTTTTGCGTCTTATTTCAGGCGCCTGGGCGCGTGTGGAGGGCTCACCTACCTCACCGAATCCGAACGTTCCCTTTGCCAAATTGGACAACAAACCGCTGTTCAACATCGATGGACGGCTCAACCCGTCGCTGACCATCCTCGGCTCCGACGTCAACGTACCCAGGGAGACGGTGATACTGAACACGGTAAGCCTTTAACACGACCTTTTAGACTTCATTTGTTATGTTGTCAATCTTTTTCGCTTTTAGGTCGTCCTTCCTTACAAGGATTTGTCGGCTAATTACAAGAACCAGATCATTCTTTGAGCCCGTGATGTTCAAGACGGACAGAAGACAAAATTCTGTGATAATTTTTGTTTGTGCGTTAAATGCCTGTTAAAGCGTATCATATGCAACTTCCATTTTTGATTAGAATTATCTGTTGGGAGAAATCCCCCACCAAATTGTTGACAAAATTGATCATTTGGTTTGCTATTTGGAGTTTTCTCGTAATAAAGTAAATTTATTGCCAATATTTTTTTTTGTTTGTTTTTATTTTCATTGACAAGAAATTTTTAGTCGATGCGTTTGAGTCAAAGGTCGTTTTTCTGTCTTTCCAGTGAGTGTTTTCCTTGGTGGATTTTACATTTTGCATTATTTAAGGGCGTTTTTATGTTTCATACGCTCAGCAGAAAGCCCCAAGTAAATACTACTGGGAATTCATTATGCTAAAAATTTTGGAATAGCATACAAACGGGACAAGCCCCACCTGAATGTTGGCACAATTGGACACGTCGACCATGGGAAGACGACTTTGAGTGCCGCAATAACGAAAGGTGCCGGCTTGACGTAGGGGCTTTTCCCTTTTGGAAATGCTTTCCTTTAAATGAATTCGAAATTGCCTTTTATTGTTTGTTTTTCAAGTGATGATTATTTCCTTTGGGGAACTTTTTATGTCGTCATTTAAGTTCTGTCCCGAACAAAAAAGGCGCGCTTCATCAAATACGAGGACATCGATCGGGCAGCCGAGGAAAGGGCGCGCGGTGTCACCATAAACATCGCACACATTGAATATGGCCAGTCACAGTTTGAACTCTTCGCTCAATTCTATTTGAATTGTTCAGAATCTGAGCATCGGCATTACGCGCACACGGACTGCCCGGGGCACACCGATTTCATGTAATCGAACGGACATAGTCATGGGTGGGGAAGAGAGATGGATAGACAAAACATCAAAGAGAAGAAGCATCTTTTCCTCCTTCCTTCTCATAAAACGGGGGAGTGGGGATGCTGGGTTTTTGGACTCCACGGGTATGGGGGGGGGGGGGTTCAAACTTGGTCATTCGAACATTTTCGCGGACTGGTACGCCGAAATCTTTCTTTTTTTGTTGCAAATGGTACTTTTTTTTTTGCTAGAAAGAATATGATCACCGGCACCGCCCAAATGGACTCGGCCATCCTCGTAATTGCGGCAGACGACGGAGTGATGCCACAGACGCGAGAGCATCTGCTGCTGGCTAAACAGATTGGACTGCGCGAGATCGTCGTGTTCGTCAACAAAATCGACATGGTCGACAGGGAAGACATGGAACTAGTCGAAGTGAGTGAAAATAGGCAAAACGAATGCATTGCAACACTCAAGAGGAGGAAATAGAGACACTTTAAAAAGAAAGCGTTCTTCGATTTTTAATTTAAATAAGAATTAACCATTTTTTCTCACTCATTTAGTCCCAGAATTAAATTTGACAGATTGAAGCACGCGAATTACTCACCAACTTCGGGTTCGATGGTCGGTATTTTAAGGCACATCCATCAGAACGAACAATTCAGACACTGCCTGAAATTGATTGTTTTATAATCGTCATTCACTGACAATGACTTTTGTGCAGAATCGCTTTATTTCGGAACGTCTTTTTGCTCTTGAAGTTTTTGCGTGCTTTTCATTAGAAAATTCCTAGGGACAAATTCGAGGATTGTCTTCGGTTCTGCTCTCCGAGCACTTGAATCTGATGATGATAAGTGTGTTTTGGAACTGATCGACGCGCTGGACGCATTGAAGGAGCCGGTGCGGTTGCAGGTACTGCTTGAACTTGTCCTTTGTAAATTTCTATCGAAAAATTTGCCAAAAATCTTTGTCAGGACGGCCCCTTTCTGATGCCGATTACCAACAAACACAAAATCACCGGGCGCGGCAGTGTGTTGGTCGGCACTATCGAGTCGGGCGTCGTCAAGAAGGGGGACACGCTCGTAGTGCTTGGGCCAGAACACTCACAGAAGACACTTATTGCGGACCTCCACGTGTTCGGGAAAAGCACAACCCAGGTGGAAACGGGGGACTAACAAATATTAACAAATCGACGATGACCAAAATAATAACTGTTAGTGATCGGTCCCTTTTCAGAGTATGGCCGGTGAACATGTAGGGATTCTGTGCAAAAACTTGTACTTTGATCCGATTGTGCGTGGCTTTTGGCTAATAACGCCGGAGTCGGTGGTGCCCACCAACGTTATAAAAGTTGGCAATAAATTCACATTTGGAAATAATTTTGTGATTTTAAAATTGGCTTTCATCTTTCAGGTTGAATTTTATTTGCTCAGTGAGGCGGACGGCGGGAGGAGGCAGGGCGTTCGCAGTGGCTTTCAGGAGGCTGTGTTCTGTACCACGTGGAACTCCTCTGGAAGGCTTTTCTTCGACTCAGAGCTGCTCATGCCGGGCGAGCACGTTTCCGCCACGCTGGTGTTTCTCCACAATGTGCTGATCAGTAAGAGTGAGATAAAATCGGTATTTTTTGAATTTAACCGTTTTTAGAAAAAGGTTCTCAGTTTACTGTTCGAGAGTCTCGTGAGCGGACAATTGGCTATGGCATTGTGTCCGAGCTGTACCAACCCGTTTTCATTGACACTTTCAAAAAGAAAACTTTCAACTTTGAGAAAATGATGGAAAAGACGAAGCCGATGACGGAGAAGGACCAAAAATCAAAATGAATTATTTGTTATTATTAATTGCTGAATATAATAGTTTTACCATTGATTTATGGGTTTTGCATTTGGAAGTCAAATTCTCTGAACTTTTATTTGTTGTTTTCCGTCTTTTTGATCATTAAAATCACTAATTTTCGTAAAATGTCATAATGGCCACAAATTCGGCATTTGAGCGTTTGGAAGACTTTATCTGGGGTCGGCTGGACGAGGGCGATTTTCTTAGCGAAGTTGTCGCGGATGAGCATTTGGACACGGAGAAACTGCTCTCCCGAGTGCAGACCATCCAACGGGACCTGAACGCGCGCCTCCGACAGGGGGTTGGTTAGGCAAAGAAATTGAAAATATTTAAATAAATTTAAAGGTCGAGGAGAATTACCCGCGACTGCTGGAGCAGGTCAGCACCATCGAACAGTTGGACAGCGCCCATTCGCACTTCCAACGCGAGATGGACGCGGTGGTGAAGCGGGCGGACGCATTGGCCAAAACGATGAACGAACAGGTAATGGGGAGGGGAAAGGACGTAAGGGATGAGAGCAGAGTACCTGATTTGTCAGGTTTTTCCTGATTTTTGAGTTTTACAAGTGGTCACTCTGGATAAGAGGTAGTGGGGAAAGGAAGGGATTGGTGGGGGCTTTTTTATAGTCATTTTGGAGTGATCGCAACGCCAAGCGATTTTAAACTTTTAGGTTGGGAAAATGCGCAACGATGTGCGTGACATTGCGTCTCTCACCAAATTGAGTCGGCTGCAGGGCGATGCGATCAGGTCGATTTGTCTTTACAACCAATTAAATTAAATGGGCGGCTTCTTTTAGTAAAAATGATTTGTTTTAAGGTGTGAAGAATTGGTGGACGCGTGGCGCGAAGAGAAAGATCTGGTGAGACGCGCGGAACTCATTGCGGAAGTGAACGCAATTGTGAAGGCCAACGACAAACTCAGACATGTGCGCATTTAAATTTCTTTTCGACCACAAAGTCTCAATTCTGACATTCCCTCTTCTTGTACCCCGGAGTGTCATTCTCGACATTACTCCCTTCTAAATCGCATTTTATTTTGTTTACTTACTGGGGTGTTAAGCTGAAATGGCTTTTCGACCGCTGTTTGTTCGGCCTTGCCGAGATGAACTCGCGCACCCGTCAGGATTTGGTTGTTCAGCTGCGGTCCGCGCTCCGGTCGTTGAACGTGGGTACAGTGAGCGCCACTGTGAAGGCACTCCAGCAACTTTTGGGAGGTTGGCTTTCCAATTTGCACCAACTTGTTCTTCAACATGGAGTCAAATTCGAGTGATCCATGCAAATTAATGCACATTTTTTAACACTTTGTCTCTAGACGGAGCCCACGCGTGTCAGAAGGAGCTGAACGCTGTAATGGACGAAGCCTTGCTGGAGTTGGACGCCTTGTTTCTTCAACTGAGTGCTCAGCCAACCCAGGACAAGGCGGCCAAACTGCTGCCTCAGCTGGGCACCAAATTGCATTCGCAGTTGGAACAGTTCCAATTGTTGGGTGGGAAGGAACATAAAATGTTTAAGAATGGGGGGGCGAATAATTAAGAATAAAATCAATTTTATTTAACTAAATTATTTAATCTTCCGCTTTAAGGAATGGAAAATGCGCAACAATTTGCACGGCACGTGGGCAAAGTGATCACGTCGAGGGTATTTTGAATATTGACACATCTGATCAGCCGGAAACGGATTTTTGAAAGGTACCGGCGAATGCGCCCTATGCAATGCGACTTGTTCAAACAATTTACAAGTCCCTCCAAACCCACACCGATTCAGTCGCGGCGGTGATCAGGTGGGGGAGAGGGGGTGATTTGATTGGTCGGTCAATCAATCGATGGTTGTTTTTTTGCATCTTGAGAGAGAGAGACTTTGGTAGAGAGAATCATGGAACTCCATGGTTTCCAAGAAAGTACCGCTATTTATGATCAACCTAACATTTTAGTAAATTTATAGTTCTTTTTCTTCTAGGGACGCGCTCAATCCGTTAAAGGCGAACATTCTAAGCCAATCGTTGGCAAACCTTTTCTCACTGGTCGACCAAACGTTTGAGCAGGACGAGCGTCGAGACACGATAGTTGTGGAACAAGTTCGTCCCCTTTAGGCGGTTTATTCTTCATTCGAACTCCTTTCACTCGCAGCTGAACGCCGCCTTCCGTGCCGAGTTGGCCAGCGTGGGTTGGGACGTGGCACTGCAGCGCGAGATGGAGAGCAACGTGGCCAAAGCGCTAAAACGGGTGGGGACGAAGTTGGAGCAGCAAATAGCCTTCGGCGACGATGCTCTTCGTTTCATCGGACGCATTTCGCGCGCCCAAACACATAATTATCAGTTGATGAACATCGCACACGAACTGACAAAGTATTTGGATTTGGGGAATTTACTTCGACACGATTTGAAGCACAATACGAAACCGATCTCTTGAGGGAGTATTTCTGAAATTGACTCTTGGATAATTATTGAAATAACTTCAAAGTAATTTTCCCCTGAAATCGTACAGACATTGGCCCGGCCTTTGCGCCCCGCTTTATGCCCTCATCCAAACGGCCGTCCAAACGATTTTGGAACGAATGCGCAGCACCGTTTCGCTGGTACTTGCCTCAATGCACGACGAAAATTTGCTGGTAGCGCTGGCGCCCGGCGCCACTTCATCGGAATATGTGAAGGAATTGTGCGGACACCTCAAGTGGGGGGCCCTTTCCGGATTTGGTAATTAGCCAAACACTTTTAGAGTGTTCCGCCAACATTGTGCCCAGGTGAAGCCGTTGGCCGACTCCGTGGAAGCTCTGCCGGCCTTCCTCAACTTCTGTGTTGAGCAGTTCCTCCTGCACATTTCCCTTATCCGACCGATCGGAGAAGAGAGCTTCGATCGTTTTGTGCGCGATTTAGAATATTTGTGCCGGAATGGGCTCGAAGTGAGCGCCTTTTGAACAAATCCGTGGAATAGACCCCAATACAATTCAAGTTCAATTCCACGGTCCTTTATCTTAAGTCTTTTCGAGTTAAAAGGCAAAAATCTCTCCGTTGATTTGTCGCACATTTAAAAATAGACTTTCCTCAGGCGTTTAATTGTAACTGTGCCAAACTGCTGAACGCACATCGCCAATTCCAGCAGCTGCTCAAACTGACGTTGGGTGACTCCGATGGAATGCAGCAATTGGCCGAGTTGGCCAGCCACCAGTTGGATATGAAGGCGAGACATTTTGATGGTTTAAACTTTAAAGAATTGGAACTTCGCACGCATTCCCTTTCAGTCACTCATTTAGGCTTATTTAATAAGAGCCTTTTGTTTGGGTACAAATTTCTGCCGATTTTCAGACTTCTTCCTCTCTCTCTTCAGCTATACCTCAATGGTTTGTTGCCCATTTGCTGATTTGTGCCAGCGGTACGGAGCTCCGTCTGCCCCACGACTCGTAGGAAGGAGTTTTTGGAATGGAATTTAAATCTTTTTTTTTCAAGTGCCGGATGGACCATCCCCCAATACGTCCATTGGTTCAACACACACACCGAGGCGGACAAATGGCGCTTTTTACGCAATTTGTTGGACGCCTACAAACATTCGGTGGTCGCACAGGGAGGCACTGAATTTGTACGCAACTTCCCAATTCTTTGCCAATTGGTTGATGCCAATCTGTTAAGCACAACAGCACTGATAGCATAATATTTTTTGTTTGTCCTGTCCTGACTTCGCTTTCCTTTATCTATTTATTTATTGGATACTGATTATTAATTACTGCAGGTCCCACAAAAAAGTAAAATTCCCTTTTGAGCAATTTTTTGTGGTATTGTATATCAGTTATGTCATTTTTATCATTTATACAAATGCCATTTTAGACATACAATAAAATAATTATTTGAGGTCATTTTGAGATGAGAAATAAATCTGATCCTATGAAGAAATTCAAATAAATGCGAACCACTGAATGGTGTAAAGTATATTAACGCTTGTTGCTGCTTCAAGTCGTCCTCCGCTCTCGGTTGTGCTTCGTTAAAATTCTGTACCCATGAGTAGTTGCTCCGAGTTCAGCACGTGTCCACCTTCCACTGGCGTCGTCAAATGGTCCGGTGGTCCGTCAGTCGGTGTTTGGACCATTTCCAGCCATTGAGCGTTGTGCCAGCGGAACCGTACCCCCTGAATACGCTCCCGCCAGTACGCATTCACTTTCTGTAATTGCAATGCCAAAGTTGGATATCCAACGTTAGTTATGAAATCATTCTACCGCCACTAGCTGCAGCGCCTGCTCACAGAGCGCGCGCATTTGCGGGTTTCGGTCGTGCATCAAGTTGAGCAGCAGCAGAGGAATAACATTCGAAGACTGTCTGACCTCCTCCCCGTCCAAATTGTGCTTCTTTTGCTGCCGGCTTTCCTCCTCCGTCATCGTAATTGTTGTAGCAGAACCGGCACTGCAACAAATTCGCTTGGCCAACTCGCCCCCATGTGCAAGCAAAGAAACGAAGACGAAAACACACTGCAGCACAATTTCGTCGTCTTCCTGACGCTCTGTTCAAAGATACATATTCACAAGATTTCAAAAAAAAAGAAAGGAAAAATCACTGTTAAGCGTTAAGACAACCAACGGCAACAGATGTCTTTCAACCTTCTCAGCCATCTCGAGGGAGTGTCCGGCAAGGCTTCCGCACCATTGGACAGCCTCAATAAATGTGATTTGAATTTGTGTAGCGCTCTTCACAAAAGAAGATTTCTCCCGTAGGGTAAAGGAGGGGTCGCACTTATCAGATTTATGGGGAGGGATCACTCAGTAATATAGTCGTAATTCTGTCCCACCCGTCAACCTGAAGAAGGACATCGTCGGTGACCGCCACCCGCGCATTTTTGTTCTTATTGGCCTTCACGCCGTCAGTGTCCTTCCGCTCATCACCACGCTCTCCCACCTTTCTTCTGTCCAAACTGCTGTCAACGAACGGCGAAAGTTCGTCAACACCGTTTCGTTGAATTTGCCGCAAAATCCGTGCCAAAAATGCAACGACTTCGTGACTGTCCTCTAATTGAACCCAATTGGCGTTCGGAAGCTGTGCACAAATTGCCATGCATTCAAGAGCAAAAAAGACGGACAATGATGATTTGCAATTGTTGCCATTTGTTGGCACCGGCGGTTGAGTTTTTTCGATGGCATTTTCCAATAGTTGGGGTACCCATTTTAGGAACATTTCCCGGGTGGGGCCTTCGTGGGAGACGATGTTACGTCCAATCTGAACTGACTCATTTTATTGGATTTTATTCAAATTAGTTTGACTCTCTTAACAATTTAAATATTGCCGAACGAAAAAATGTTTGTTTCATCCCCACCACCTTCAGTGCCAAAACGTCCCCATCCACGTCGTCCAACGCAAATGCCATCAACGAGTCCAACCCCTGGCCCTCCGAACCGCACAACAATTGGGCATTCCGCTTCTCCAGCATAATATTCACGAGCAACGATTTGACTAACAAAGAACGCCGCCGCCGCCTCTCCTCTTTCGCCTGTCCATCGCCGGTCGATGGGAGACGATTTTCGCACAAAAGCAAATTCAAAAGCTTAAATGAATAACATCAAGCCCTCCCAACTTCCAGAAAAAGGGCATATTCAATCCCAAACACTAAATAATTTTGTCCCACTCGACACGAACCAGGGGGATGCAATCCGTAAAAGCGATCATCGCTTTTGCATCGTCCACGATGCTGAGTTGGTACAACAGACCCAAAGTGACATCATTTTCTTAAATGTTACAAAACAATCTGAACTGGACGCTTTTTAACCAATAAAAGATTTTTTTTCTTAAACAAAAAATGGCGATTGTTTGTTTTTAAGCGAGCATTTAAAATAAATGTTTTTTTCTCACCAGAAATGTGTGGGGCCAACAGCGAGACAAGCCCCGCGTTGACCATATTTCGCCGAAAGGCCGACTCGAAAGAGCAGTTAAACAGCAACGAGCAAAGGGCGTTTAGAAATTCGGAGGAGGCCAAAGGCAAATGGCTGCCGCCTTTTGGGGCGTCTTCCGCTACGGCTTTTGACGATTGTGGGGCCAATAAGGACACCAATCGGTCAATGGCCCCGGCGGTGCTCTAAAGAGAGAGGGGGGGGGGGAAGGAAATCCCGAAAAGTTTTAAAGAAAAAAGACGAAATGTTAAGATAAACAATTAATGCATAAAGGGACAGTTTTTATATTGTCATGAACGGGAAACTCTTAAAAGCCTTTACCCCAATGTAAAGCTGATTTTCGGCGAATTGGCTGAGCTTCCAGAGGAATCTCACGGCGGCTGTCAGCAGTTGAGGCGACGAGGAATGTTCGAGAGCCCTGAAAAGCATTGGCAGAAGGCCCTTCCGCAGCATTTTGTGCTCCGCCCGCAGATCATCGGCCAAATTTAGCAAAATTCGGAGCACCACTGAAATTTTGGAGTTTTTTTGTAATGAAAAAAAAGAGAGAATTGCACGGACGCGCTATCAGCTGGTCTTGCTTCCTCATCGCATATTCCCATTTGCGCCTCTCAGTTTCCGCCATTTCGCGCGTTTGTTCTCGCCACAAATCCCAACGGCCCAACTCAAATTCGACCATTTGAACACTGAGAAGACCAATCTAAAGGCAGAATGTCCAGGAAACTGCCGCTTTTGGTTTAATTTGTACTTAAAAAAGCAGACATTACTCTCACCTTCAGGTGAGAAAGTGTGGCATGAAAGGGTGCAAATTGAGAGAGGCGGTGGAAAAGTTGTGCCAAATGAATTGCCAACTCAAAGTTCTTGCGAGAATCCTAAAATTGTCACGATACGAACAATAATAACGCGATAAATGGAATGTTTAATTGTCCAAATTATCGACTTTAAAGGTAAATGCATTCTGGGCGCCCATGTCGTCTCAAATCTCACCTCCCGCCACACCCGAGTCAGAGCCCCCATAAGCTGCTCATTCTCAACAATTTGTGCCAAATGCGTCGTCTCAACGTGGCGCACCAACTCGGAGAGCAATGCCACCCCACGCTGTTTCGGCTCCCCCTCCTCGTAGAGCAACTCCATGTAATTCTAAAACACGCAAAGATTATGATCAATGATTGCCGAAAACCCCGGGGATTACCTCCAAATCCTCCAATTTGGCACGCATTTCCGTGCCGCTCAATGGATCGGAATCCGCTAAAATAAAAAGCTATGTGCAAAATTTAAACACAAATAGACAAGGAAAAAAGAATCATTCCCAAAAAAAGATTGAATTTTGTTTTGTTAGTCAAAATTCAATACCTTCCCCAACCAAATGTTCCGTTCACCTTTGCCTGGAATGTGCCTTTTTTGAAGGTAAAAGATGAGCCGTTCCAACTCCGAAAGTCGATCGGATGTGATCAGCGGCTTGCATTGGTCCAACACGAGACGGGCGACGGCCGACGTGTCGCTGTGCTCGCCGAGTCCGTTCAGTTGGACGCAAAAAGTTGAAAAGCCAATGTAAATTGAATTAGCACAGATTCCATTTCACTCACATTCGCCGCTGTCGCTTATTTCCTCCATCAACAAAACGGAAAACCAACGCTTGTTCCAGCGAATGCGCATCCATTTCCAATTCCATCTGTTTTTGTTCTCAACGTTCACAGACAAATCTTGGTAATTGTAAAATACCCTCAGGGAGGGCACTGTACTACTTCTGTACTTTACCAAAATCTCAAAGCATACCGAAGAAACAATAGTAAATTTGTCAACAAAAAGCAAAACAACAAATATGTAATAATGTTGTATATAACTTTTTTGAATAACTAAACGAAACAACGAGCGAAAACCCGCAAAAACTTTGGAGAGATTGGTTCTGCAAACAAAACGACGTCTCTCAAAATTGGCAAATTGAGAACATTCCTTTCCCAAACTTAGCAAAATGCAGTTGCAATGGACTGACATCTCTCAAGAAAGGGTTTTGGGACTTAATGTTTCCAAAATGGAGAATCAAAACTGTCATAATCAACTGGTCCATTCCATCTTCCGTGCCGGGATCAGCGGCAGCAACGTGTCCAGCCAATGTTCCCGCTGCTCATCCCAAATTATCTCCAGCCGATGCTCCTGCCCTGGCACTTGTGCCAACAACAGCTCGCCATCGAACAAATCAATGCCATCCTGTGGTGGGTGACATTGTAATTCGCATTCAATTAAAAAAAACCGGTTTAATTTGCAGCTTCGGGTCCACCAGCCTCCGCAATTTGTCTGCCAATTTGTTCAAATCAAGCACGGCATCAATTGTGTAGAAAATCTACGTTATTTATAAGATAAAATTGGGGACAGATGTTAATGTTTTTGGCTGATTGATCACCTTGTAGTAAGCATAGTGCGTGTATTGGAGGGGGGGGGGGGGTTGACCACCACCCACCCGTCCCATTTATCCCCAGGCACAAGTTTCAAAGAGTTGCTAATTGCTGCTTAAGTGGGTGCTTCTCACCTCATTGAAACAAAAAGTGTGCAATTCTTTGCCCAACTGCTTGGCCGCCTCTTCGGTAGAAACCACAGACAATTCGTTGCTTTCCTTGTCCACATATAAAAATGCCTGAAAAGGACACGTTCGCTTAGACGGACTTGGACAGTCCGCGATGCTGTGCGCGATCAGCTCCTCTGGAACGGAGATGTACATGCGCGCGCTGCTGTTCACCGTCACGGTCTCCCCGTTGGCCGGCTTGAACACCTCCAGGCCAAACTCCTGAATAAATAGGGTGCTAATTGAGGTTGGTAATAAATTACTTTACCGTGTCAACTTTCGCCTTGAGCTTTTCCATCTTTTGATTCTCGCCATGTACAAACATCACTGTCCGTGGTTCCACGTCCCGGATCAACTGCATAATGCCCTTTGCATCTGCGTGCGCACTGAACGACATGTACTCCACGCGAAGGTTGACTTCGTACTTTAGAGCAGTGAATTAGATAAAGGAATATTTAATTTAAGCTCAAGAAACTTTCACCGATTTTCCGTCAATGTCCACCTTCTTGGCCCCGTTGATTACTTTGGCTCCCACCGTGCCCGGCGCACAATAACCGGGCATTATGATCGAGTTTCGTTCGTCACTGCACCACTTTTTGAACACTTTCAGCGATTGACCTCCGTGAAGCATTCCTTGAAATGTTTTGAAACAATTTCACAAAAACATTGTCGCAGTATTTTAATTTTTAGCAATTATAAAACTCTATTCGAAGTATTATCCTGGATTATTAGCATTTTAGCCCCTCCCCCTCCCGAAAAAAAATTTCTGGGTACGCCCTTGCATACGTTTGACCCCCCCCCCCCCCTTGGGGTAGTATAATCGAGCCAGTAACATAACCCAACCCGGTGTGGAAAAGAGCACCATCGGCCCGGGCATGTCCACAAATTGCATGTTGAACGGTTTGATGTGTTTGAAGTCGAACACATTCCGCTGCACAAAGGTCTCTTTGATCTTCTCATTTGTCCAATTGATGAATAATTTGTAATACTATAATATTTTTCAAAAAAATAACCGCTTTACCCATAACATGCAAAAAAAAAATACCTCCGTGGCCCGAGAGGCAAGTCCATGGGAGAAGTAAATAGGCACCTTCAGGTCCAAACGTTCCCAATACGAATCGAGCAGAATGCACAGTTCCTGGGCACGGCCGAGCGCAAAAACGGGGATCAAAACCTAAAATCGGGCAAAAACGCAAGATATTCACGAATTAATGGTTATGGAAGCAAATGAATTTAATTGGCATTTTTCTTTTTATAGTTCTCAAGTGGATTTTGTTATTTTTTTGTATAAAATGAGCTACACCCGGCTAGCCATCAAACCCACCTTTCCTCCGCCTTGAATCGTCTCGTGCACTTTGTTCAGAAACTCTCTTTCCCGGGCCCGCTTCGAATCCCGAATTGTCGTTGCGTAAGTTGTCTCAGTAATGAGCACATCCGGACGAAGTGCGGAAGGTACTTTGGCCGCTCCGAGGTGGCGATCGGGCGTCATGTTGAAGTCGCCCGTATAAAAAACCTTAAATTGGTTAAAAATAAATATTAGAAAACAAAGATAACCCAACTATTTCATTGAGTTTTAATTTTCTGTACGGACCGATTCTTCGCCGACTTTGACCATAAACATTGCAGCTCCAAGCACATGTCCGGCGTAAAAAGCCTGGATGGTGAGCTGTTCGTCCACATGGATTATTTCGTGAAGATTCACAGCAATCACCTGAAATAGCGCAATGTGCAAAATTGGACAACAATTTGTCACCTTTTTCATGCAAGTTTTGACATGCGCTGAGGTGAAGAAATTAGTCTCTCCCCGATGCTCAGTGACCACTTTGCGAAAATCTTCCTAAATTATTGGGCAATATCAGAAAGATATGCACACAAACGGACCAGCAAAACGGGGACAATGGCTTTTGTCGGATATGTCATGTAAATTGGTCCCTGGTAGCCGACCATTTCGGTCATAAAAGGGAGAGCGCCACAATGATCTGACAATGATTTGCGCAAAAAAGCGATAAAATGATTTATGTTAAACCGAGATGAAAATGAGAGATGATAATGCAGTCCAAATACTTTGTCAGATCACCGGACGCTGTTGAAAAAATGTAAAAAAAGGTAACTTTGATGTATGTCACCAATGTATGAGAAGTCTGGGAACCGACGGTCGTCGGAGAAGCCCATGTGAATTCCACAGTCGAGCATCACATTTCGACCACCGATAGTCACCAAAATACAGCTTCTTCCAACGTCCTGCCCAGCACCAAGTGGAGTTATCTGCAAAAATAATTAATATTTTTATAACAAAAATGTATAAATGTTTATTTTGTTCACCCGAATCTTCGGCATTTACTTCTAATTAGTTAGTAGAGGGTTCACGGAGAATATGCGACGAAATGAATTGGCGGTGTTATGGAATGTGAACCAATAATTTATAAAAATGCATGTTAAAAACAAACAAATGTATGTGTAAATGTATTGTATTATTGTACATAATCGATATCCTGGGTATTTTATTATTGTACATAATCGATATCCTGGGTATTTGTGGGCTTTGGACCTGGGTCCCGGCATTTGTTAGAAAGATTGATCTTTTTTGTTTTAGGAATAAAAAACCAGTCAACCTACATGTGCCTCGTTAGCTCAGTTGGTAGAGCGTGAGACTTTTAATCTCAAGGTCAGGGGATCGAGACCCCTACGGGGCTCTTACATTTTTTATTGTTTATATAATGGAGTTATGTTCTTCACTATCAGTGTATTTTGTTCACAATCTGAAAACAAAAAGTGTATTGCAATTAAAAGCGTTCTGTTTCTTACTATTTTGTTGACCTGTTTGCTTGTAATGTCCTTTTTAAATAAGCGCGAAAATTTTTACTAATTTATTCATTAAAAGAAACCTGTTTAAACTTTCAACAAGCCTCAATTCTCGCCATTTCCAAAAGGCGCCAAAATCCTATTTTAGAAAAAACCCTTGTATTTTATTTGCTTGTTATGGGAAGGGAACGTGACAAGGACCGAGAACGAGACCGTGTAAGCTATTAATTATTAAACATCCATCGACTGCTAACTTATAGGATAAATACAGAGAACGGGAACATAGAGAACGCGATCGTGACAGAGACCGGGATCGAGAATTAGTCAAGAATGGGAGAGGGGATCGCCGAGGACGAACTAGAAGTCGTGACAGAGAAGGCGGATCTAAACGAAGCCGCTCGAGATCGCCGTATGATCGGTATCGTAAGGACAGAGGAGACAAAGATCGTCAGGACAGGGGAGACAAAGATCGTCAGGACAGGGGAGACAAAGATCGTCAGGACAGAGGAGACAAAGATCGTCAGGACAGGGGAGACAAAGATCGTCAGGACAGAGGAGACAAAGATCGTCAGGACAGGGGAGACAAAGATCGTCACTCCACCGGTGGAGAAAAAAGTCGCGAACATCGCAGCAAGAAAAAACTGGACAGCACTGCTTCAAAGGTATTAATGTTTACTGGTTATTTCACTTTTTTGTCCTTTCAGTCTAAACCGATCACCGAAATGACAGACGTTGACGAGGATATGATGCGGATGATGGGATTTTCTAATTTCGACACAACAAAGAACAAACGTGTTGAGGGAAATGCGGCGGGTGATACGAAGATCAACCGGGCCCGCAAGTATCGCCAGTACATGAACAGGAGGGGAGGATTCAACCGTCCGTTGGATTATGTTGCCTAATCATCTTTGTTTTTGTGTTATTCTGGTGATCTCCCATATACATTTAAAAAAGTAGTTAATATTAATTTTTCTATATGTATGAATCTGTACGAAATATTTAATTCTTTCCATCGTCGTCGTGTAATTCATCCAGTTATTTTGTAATTTCGTTTATAAGGACGACATCTCCTGGGTTAGATGGAATCGACTTCCGCTGCAGGTGTATCGACGGTACGTATTTTTGCATTTCTTAAAATTAAGACTGCTTACCAACCTCGCCGGAAAAGTTTTATTGGATCGATGTTAGACATTTCTATGTAAATAGAACGCCGAATCCAAATCCGGCGTTTTAATTTATACCGATGCATTTAACATGAGAAAATGATAGCAATAAATCCCCAAGCCATCAAAAGCCTAGTCATGCTTATTACAAAATTTTGGTGCACTTTATTCCGGATGAAACAAACTCATTTAAAGACTTCGTTGGTGGAGGCGACCGCAGAGTTTCGTGGTTCTCTCGTGCGAATCGATTGTGGTGAAGAAGGTGTTTATCAGGGAATTGTATTGGAGGTCGATCCAGAAAAAGCATATCTCAAAATTAAGAACCCATTCAGGTTTTATTCGTTTTTATTTATTTGTTAATATAAATTTTTAGGAATGGCGTTAGTCTTGACAACTTGGTGGTCCAGATCCCTGGTGAACTTGTTAAAGAAGTGCTGGTCGTCCGAATACCCTCCAAAAAACTGGCAACAAAGAAAGACGCCGAAAATACTACGGGAAAGATCAAAAAACCGGCAACAAAGAGAGACGCCGAAAATACTACGGGAAAGATCAAAAAACTGACAACAACGAAAGAAGCCGAAAATACGGGAAAGATCAGAAAACCGGAAACAAAGAAAGAAGCCGAGAATACGGGAAAGATCAAAAAACCGGAAACAAAGAAAGAAGCCGAAAATACGGGAAAGATCAAAAAACCGGAAACAAAGAAAGAAGCCGAAAATACGGAAAAGATCAAAAAACCGGCAAAAAAGAAAGAAGCCGAGAATACGGGAAAGATAACACCTCGGTAATATTTAATTGTTAACAATTAACTGACTTGTGGCATTTAGGATTAATCACAATAATTTTTTATGTTATAAATTTAAAGCACTTCAATATTTTTTTAACATTTAAATTTTTGGCAGTTCCGACGTCGTTCAAAGAGATCAACCAGTTTCTTCTAATACCAACCTTCGACATCGGCGTATCACTTGCGCAGAGCGAATGGTGATGATCAACCAACGTCAGCAACAGAAAACGCCGATGAGCAGCGAGGGGAGCAACGTTCAGAGCGGAACACAAACTTTCGCGAAAAATCGCCGTATGATTTCTCTGTCACATCAATCAAAACTGCTTAAGTTTAATTGATAATTGGTATTGTGAACTTTCAGCAGTTCCGCCCCGTTTTCCGTCTGTTCAATCGAACACTGTGCAAATTTACATGCAAAGTGCCTGCAAAACCGGCCGAACACTGATGGCGCGCATTCCTTCGAGAAGCAACGATAGTCGATTTAGCAGTTCTAAAACAAGCCCGGGAACCAACCAAAAAAATAACAACTGTAATGCTGGACACGTTCCAGGTTAGCAACTTCATTTACTTGGGTTATTTTGTCTTTGGAATTTAATCACTTGCAGCATCCGTTTTGTTAAACCAAAAGAATCAACAAAATCCGGGCTCGGTGAGGATCATGCAGAAATTGTTTTCGCCGATTAAATCAAAGAAATCGCCGCACAAATCAGAGAAAAAAATACAGGAGTTTGATAAGGTTTGGGCTATGGCAGTGGGATGACTTGGCATTCGGCCCTTTCCCATGTTTATAGTCACGCGATCAGCAGCAATTTGTGCCTGGGCAACGCATTGACATCAACGATCTTTTGAAAGGTTGTGTTTTATCGGATGTGCCTTCGGCTTCTGCGCTTTCTTCGGAACCACCGTCGGTGTCCTTGCCGAGATCGTCCGCCAGTACAGAAAACAGAGAAGGTTAACTCATTCCAATGATCCTACAGTAAAATTTGTTTACGAATCTTTTATATGACCTCTTAAGGTTTTAAATCGCCACTGCGTCGGTCTTTATCAGCAACGTTGGTCACCTCTTTGAATGCCGGGAGTGCAACTTTTCGAGTCCATCATAATCGTTCTCCTGTTCTGATGGCTGGCGGCAATTCTACGTGCTCCATGCCCTCTTACCACCGTTCATCTCCTACCGATGTTGTCCGCTCTAGTCACTATAAACGTCGCTCTTTTCCCAATTCGTCTTCACCACCCGCCGCTGTCGCCCGTGCACCATTAGCCCATCAGGCCTTTGGCGAGTTCAAATTGTTCAAGGAACAGCAACAAGCCATGCCAATGCGACTCCATGTAAACCATCGTCGGAATGTCCGCGGCGAGTTTGGTTGGCACTTTCAATAATTTTCTTGTTGGAATTTTGAGTATTTTTTTATATTGTAAGGTCCGACCGGAATTCCCGCTGTGGATTGTTCAAATGGTTATCGCAGCTATTCGGATCGTCTTTCTGAAACAATTATGGGAGATCCACTGGACCCAAATATGGAAACCGACTTCGATTTTGTCGGAAATTTGGCGCTTTTTGACAAGGCGGTACAGCAATTTACGTTTCTAGCAAAAAATATTTGTCTTTAGGAGTTCAACCGGGAAACCGAACACATCTTCCATGAACTCGACTCGGCAGGCGACTGTTCGCGTAACTATCGCAACGATGAAAATGTCCTTCAGGTGGTTTTTTGGTGAATTTTAAAATATTTTTGCATTTAAGGACGCTTCTCGTGTGATCTCGTGGACTAAGAGTGGCATCACTGCTGATGATGATGATGATGACAACAACCCCAACACTTCCACCTCCTCTCAGACCGGCTGACCTCACGAACATCAAACGGAACATATTCAATGACGAATTTAAATGAGCGATGTAAAAATTTAAATGATAACAATGTCCAATTTAACTTCGGGAGTTTTTGTGCAAAGTTGCGGCGAGGTTTGTCACCCCGACGTCGTGTGGATATTCGGGGGCTGGATTTTGGTAGCAGAGCTTTGTGTCTTTCAATTTACTTATTTATTCGTTTTTGATCTCAAGTTAACGTAAAAGTAATTTACGGCGGTCCAGCGCTTTCTGGCACTCGAATGACGTATTTGAGTTTAGTTTGTCCGTTTCACATAGGAGAATTTAACTAAACTACCTAAGTTTGAGCTTGCGATTAAAATATTTCCTTATTCTGTCCTCAGCTCGACTATTACCGAAATTTTTGAAAATTAAGGAAAAAACGAGTTTGAAGGCTTGGGTGATTTTTTACTCTGGCCGGTATGATCCATAAATTGAGCAATTGGTTAAGAATTAAAATGCAGAATTTTTATGATGGGACAGAAGTGTGAGGGGAATAACCCCTACACATCGATTCATTTTTACATCACATTACTAGTCATGGACGGCATAAAAAGAATGAGTATTTGAACGAATTGTTTGTAATAATAAATCTTTGGCGTTCTGTCATAATAAAAAAGAAGTTAAAATGGAACGCGAGTTGGTAGCACATCAAACGTAAGATTTGATTAAACACAACATTTGCCTAATTTTGGGTTCATAAACAAAATGGCCAATATTTTCTATCGGACGGAATTTTGAATTATCGGCCAAATTTTTTCTCTTTGAAGCTTAGAAATTTGTTTTAAGAAATCACAGCAAAAATAGAAATTTCAAAAATCTCCAACTCCACCAATTTTTGCTTAGAATGGCATTATTGTTCACACTGTTATTTTTTCTGTTGGCATTTAATATTTTTAGAATTTTTAAAATCTTTTTTAATCAATCCATAACTGTTTTTTATCGAAAAATCGGTGAAATTCATCCTTACAGTCTACCAGGTTCGAACCCCTGGCTCAGAGCAAAAAATGCACCCAGTTTCTTCTAATACCAACCTTCGACATCGGCGTATCACTTGCGCAGAGCGAATGGTGATGATCAACCAACGTCAGCAACAGAAAACGCCGATGAGCAGCGAGGGGAGCAACGTTCAGAGCGGAACACAAACTTTCGCGAAAAATCGCCGTATGATTTCTCTGTCACATCAATCAAAACTGCTTAAGTTTAATTGATAATTGGTATTGTGAACTTTCAGCAGTTCCGCCCCGTTTTCCGTCTGTTCAATCGAACACTGTGCAAATTTACATGCAAAGTGCCTGCAAAACCGGCCGAACACTGATGGCGCGCATTCCTTCGAGAAGCAACGATAGTCGATTTAGCAGTTCTAAAACAAGCCCGGGAACCAACCAAAAAAATAACAACTGTAATGCTGGACACGTTCCAGGTTAGCAACTTCATTTACTTGGGTTATTTTGTCTTTGGAATTTAATCACTTGCAGCATCCGTTTTGTTAAACCAAAAGAATCAACAAAATCCGGGCTCGGTGAGGATCATGCAGAAATTGTTTTTGACGGTCAATTCAGATCAACATGAGTTCGATAAGGTTTGGATATCGTAAAATTAAACAATTTTTTATTCAAAAAAACTTATTTCGGTGCACTTTTTTCTGGTAAAATATTTATTGTCACCTACTAGCAGCAATTTGTGCCTGGGCAACGCATTGACATCAACGACCTTCTGAAAGGTTGTGTTGCATCGGATGTGCCTTCGGCTTCTGCGCTTTCTTCGGAATCACCGTCGGTGTCCTTGCCGAGCTCATCCGCCAGTACAGAAAACAGAGAAGGTTAACCCAAACATCATAACTTTTTTGTTGCCATAGGCGCAGCTGGGATTTTTTAAATTAAACAAAAAAAAAGACAGCTTAGCTGCCAAAATCACCCGATGGTGAGTTTTTTCCCCGAATGACTAATTATGAGTGATCGCGTCAAAACGATCTGCGCCAAACTGGCCGGGTCCGTAGGGGGATAAACTACGGTGTGGTAAGGGAGCCTTTCATACCTTTTTATAAATCGAATGTCAAGGTTTCAAATCGCCACTGCGTCGACCTTTGTCAGCGGCGTTGGTCACTCCTTTGAATGCCGGGAGTGCAACTTTTCGAGTCCATCATAATCGTTCTCCTGTTCCGATGGCTGGCCCGTTCTCCATGCCATGTTCCATGCCCTCCTACCACCGTTCATCTCCTGCCGATGCTGTCCGATCTGCTTACTACAAACGTCACTCTCCTCCCAATTCGTCTTCACCACCCGCCGCTGTCGCCCGTGCACCATTAGCCCATCAGGCCTTTGGCGAGTTCAAATTGTTCAAGGAACAGCAACAAGCCATGCCAATGCGACTCCATGTAAACCATCGTCGGAATGTCCGCGGCGAGTTTGGTTGGCACTTTCAATAATTTTCTTGTTGGAATTTTGAGTATTTTTTTATATTGTAAGGTCCGACCGGAATTCCCGCTGTGGATTGTTCAAATGGTTATCGCAGCTATTCGGATCGTCTTTCTGAAACAATTATGGGAGATCCACTGGACCCAAATATGGAAACCGACTTCGATTTTGTCGGAAATTTGGCGCTTTTTGACAAGGCGGTACAGCAATTTACGTTTCTAGCAAAAAATATTTGTCTTTAGGAGTTCAACCGGGAAACCGAACACATCTTCCATGAACTCGACTCGGCAGGCGACTGTTCGCGTAACTATCGCAACGATGAAAATGTCCTTCAGGTGGTTTTTTGGTGAATTTTAAAATATTTTTGCATTTAAGGACGCTTCTCGTGTGATCTCGTGGACTAAGAGTGGCATCACTGCTGATGATGATGATGATGACAACCCCAACACTTCCACCTCCTCTCCGACCGATTGACCTCACGAACACCAAACGGAACATATTCAATGACGTTATTCTAAATGGCTGATGGAAGGAAATATTGGAAAAAATATTGGGGAATGTTTAGTAATTTATTCAAGTCTAAATTAAAATCGATTTGATTATTGTGATTATAGCCCGGAAGATACCATAGTCAATTGTCGATTTTATAAATCTAAGTCTGAGCTTCAATAAGCCCTTTTTCCTTCCATTGTTCTTTCACTTTGCATTGTTGCGGGTCCACAATCAGTCCTCCTCAACATATTTTTCCTTTTCGTTAGTTTATTTTGTTTGGAAATGATGATCCGGTCCAGCATTAAGACAATTGCACAACATTTTGTGTTATTTTAATCGTCAAGAATTTATGTTAATTGTTTTCGTTCATTCTTCAGCAATCGTGGATTTTTAATTCATCCGTCGGTTGCTTTGACTATCATGACTTTTTTTGGTCTCGTATACCACCAATAATATTATGTAAATAATTATTGCATAACCTTTTTCATGGCTGAAAATATTGATTTTTTTCCTGAAATTACCAATTAACATCATTTAAATTAAGTAAAAATGCTCTGGATCCTGAACGATGGATTTAACCACCGAACGCAATTCAAGAAATCCTGCATCGTTTGCTGATGGGTACGTTAGACTAGTCAAAGGAATAGACTGAAATTACGTTGATTCTGTCGACTGATTTTATTTTAAACAATCACAGAGCCGATTTCTCTCTCTGGGATGTTGTCACCCTCGGCAAGGTTGAGCTATGCGATTTATGGCACATATGGATGGCTATACTCGCCTGGACGGTCCTTTCCTACATTTGTGTGCACTTCATCGCTTTTCTGGTCGGCATTCTCTCGCTCCGGCATCACAGTTGGATGCCGATCATTGTTATTCCAATTGCAGGTAACGCGAGAGTAATCAATACGCGCTATTTGCATGCATTTTGGTTTTTGCCGGATTTCACCGAAAGCAAATAAAGCCGCCCTACTTCTTTTTGATTGATTGTAGAAGTTAAAATATTTTTTCAAAATCAGTGACCGCGCTGGCCGGCCCTTTCACTTTGGGCGCTCTCTCCTCTTTCTTCTTGGCACTGATTTTTTCCACCGCGAACAGAACACTCGGCGCCGGTCACTGTATGATGTTGGGTGTGTCGCAGACAACACTGGCGATATGCACATCTTTCCTCAGAATATTGGCCACCCTATGATGGCACGGTTTTGCTTCGCATTCTCACGAACACATCTTTTATTTTGAATAAATTTCTAAGTGTATTCGATCAAATCCAATCTAAGTGATGCTTTTAACATTATCCTCAAAGGATTGTGGGGTAAAACATCATTTTGAAAATCAGAAAATGGGCTTTTTGACGGGTTCGAAGGACAAACAGAAAGGGTTGGGCGAGCAGGAGACACTTTATGATGAGGCCGTTGAACGGACTGGGATTGCGTGTGATCGGATACGGCAGCAGTTGAAGAATTGCATCAAAGGGTCCGAGTGTATTCAGGTGGGCTGCTCGATGACTATCGTCTTTTAGTTCCGTTTTCTTGCGTAATGCTGAAGACTGGTGGTATGTACGGTGACTAACTGTTGTTTCTCTGCCGACAGATTAAGCGGAAGAAGGCTAAAGAGTGCCATGACGAGTTGGACTTGCCACCGAAATGCATACAGCTGATGTACGTGCTGTCAGAATGCAAACG
Source organism: Globodera rostochiensis (assembly GCA_018350325.1). Classification (NCBI taxonomy): domain Eukaryota; kingdom Metazoa; phylum Nematoda; class Chromadorea; order Rhabditida; family Heteroderidae; genus Globodera; species Globodera rostochiensis. Next base: position 861,939 of record JAEVLN010000020.1, read on the forward strand.
AAACATGATCGATCCTCGAGCGAGATTCCGTGGGCGAAAGGGCGATATGTGAACTGAGGAAATAACGATTTTTTTTTTTGATTTTTGCGTTTGTTTTTAGTGCTTTTTTTGTGAGTGAAATTTAAACTGACAAAGCGCCAAAAAAAGAACAAATCCTCGGACTAGGTTACGTTATTTGACTTCAGAATTCGTCTTACGAGAATTCACCAACACAATCTAAAATACTACTTCCGACAATTTAAAACAATAATTTTTCTTCCGTAGTAATGCAAACAAAATTTGAGACGTTTAAAGGGGGTCAATGGAGGCTGAGTGTTTCCAAAGCGCAGCTCCTTCGTTGACGCCCTCCTCAATCCTCACCAGACGAAGTGTCATCCGCGGCCCGATTTCCATCAGCCCTAGGAATTCGTTTCCAATCAGCGAATCCAAAATAATAATCTCACGTAGTTTGGTTTGCTGGCCACGCTTTTTCCCACGTCCGCCAATGTCTTGAGTCAGTTCCAACTCCACCTGTTCACCTTCGAATTCACTGTCACTCAACTGCTCAGGCCTTAAGTCGGAACTCAGAATTTTGCAGACCGGGTCCAGGCCTTCAGTTTTTTTATATAAGGGACTCACTTGAGCATAAAGTCACTGATGTCTTCGTATTTTGAAAGGTCAGGAACTTTGCTTTGAAGCAATTTTTTTGCCGAACGAGAGACTCCGGCAGGCACAGACTTTATGGAACTGGTGGGGAGGTAACAGTGATATCTTACAGAGAAACTCCTTACTATTGCCGAAACTCTATCAATTCCTCATCCGCATCGAAATGTAGCAGCAAAGTGCGCCGAATAGACGCGAGTTTTACCTAAGAACAAAGTATAAATCTAAGCTTGGATAGAATAAATTTCATTCATGGCAGCGAATTCCCTCCCCCCCCCCAACAAAAAAACAATCTCTGCCATACTCTGTCAACATCGATGGCCGGGAACATGTTTTGCACCGCCGTCTGCACCAACTGCAAATGCCTTTTGCCGTCCTCACCGCCAAATCCGTTCATCACCACCAAAGGCGCGTGTTGGAACAGTTCCTCGTAGATCACTGGTCTCTTCTGGATGGAGAGAATGTCGCGAGCCAACGAATATTTCTCAACTAAAAGCGAAAAAGAAAATTCTCTTCTGTTTTCATTTTCACCTCTGAAGTGCAAAGTTGGGCCTTGCGGGTTTCGAATGATGCGCAAATGTGTGGAAAGCGACGTCCGCGAAAGAACGACGAGGTGGGAGACGCCCAAAAACTGAGAATGCACAACGAAGTCCTTGAGTTTGTTGCGCTTTAGCACCTGAAAACATGACAAATCAGACGTATTAGGACAATTTTATGACACCAGTTTTTTAAAAAAAACACAAAAATGATCCTTGTAAAATGATTCCCCGATTTGACCAAGGCTTACCCGCAGCGCTTTGGACGTGTTCGGACTCATCACCCGTCGTAAGTCTGCCTCCAACTGTCGCACCTGGCGTCCCACGCGTCCCGAATGAATGACGAAAGCGTGGGGCGCTCTCGGCTCCTGCTCTGGCCTCTGTCCGACGATGTTTTCACGCAAAATTTCTTCAGTCCGATGTTCGTCCTTTTGGTCCAGACGACGGTTGACTCTCTTTTCCTAAAGTGCAATTTGTGAAGGAAAAAGATGACAAAATCAGAACAAATTGCTTCGGCCTCTTCCTGTCGAGGGCAGTGGCACTAAGCCCAAGCAATCCCTGCCGAGCTCTTCTGGCGGACTTTCCCTGTAGGTTAGCGTATAAATTTTCATTACCAAACAAAACAACCTTTTTTCTCCTTGTTCTACCCATGGTATTGGTGCAAATAAAGAAACTCAAATGAAAACAATAATAATTTCACTCTTCATGATAAAAAAAATTAATTGGACCATAAAAAATTAATTTGAATTTTCTCTTCACTAAAACCCTATTATTACAATAATGCATTTGTGGCAAGATTCTTCCTAATATTGTTATCCTCGAAACCAGGATTTTTAATCCGGATCCTGGTCATTTCTAAAATCCAGATCCTGATCCGGGCGTTCGGCTGACATTTGAATAGCTGTAAATCTTCTCTCAATTAAATCTTGTTCTGTTTATTTCTAGTCATAAGCTCGTAATCATTTTCAACGTACTTTCATGCATACAGTACTTTAGCCATGCCAATTTTTGTTTTTATGCTCTCGTTTTTTGACTCGCAGTTTTATTCAGTTAGACCAGTTAATAGCATTTATTTTTTGGGAAACATCCTTAATAAAAACCCGTATTATTGTTTTATTAGAAATTGAGGTGTTTTCGACAATCGAATTAATTAAGCAAACAAAATGAACGCTTACCAGCAACACCAACAGCAACAGCTCCTCCAGGCCTACTACAGCCAATTTCAACAACAGGGGACAGCAGGCGCCGTCGGTGCTGACGGGCAACTGCCGGCAAAATACAAAAGCACACTGTGCAACATTTGGCTGATGGAAGGCACTTGCGCGCGCGGAAAGCAATGCCATTACGCACATGGGATAAAGGAGCTGAACTACAGGTGCCACAACTTTAGACCGTGGGGGCACGAGGATTTCAATTGGTAGAACATGCGTTCAACAATAAAGTTGAGGGTGCAGCGCATTGCCACTTATTTGAACCCATTTTGAGTTTCTGCTCCAATTTTGCTTAATTCAGGCAAGATGACACAATGGGCCGCTACTATAAAACATCGTTGTGCAATTTTTACCAGCAACGCGGCTTTTGCAACAACGGCGACCAATGTCGGTGGGCCCATGGCGAAGCGGAACTGCGCAAAATGACGACGGTTTGCATTTTTTTTTAATGTTACGCAACTGGCAAATGAAGCTTTTTGTCGCTTTCGAATAAGGGCTTATTTTCGATAGCAAATTCGAGAGAGGTTTTTAGGATGGTTCGTCCAACGGATTTGCGAATTATTACGCGACGAGCATGCAGGCGATGGCTGACGGCCAAGACAACAACGGCTCGTCGGTGGAAGCGGCGGCTGCCGCTGCTGCCGGTTGGATTTGATTCGATCCGATCCTTTTTAACCCTAACGATTGTCTAAAATTGTTAAAAACGCTGAGCATTTGGGCAAAAGTGTGTATACTACTGACAATGAGCATAAATCGTTTTTTAACTCCTCTACGTTTTCATATTTCTCCTAATATTAAAATGCGTTACGCTTTCGTTATGCTTAAGCTGCCGCCGCCTCTGCTTCGGTGACCTCACAACAGAACAATTCGACCAGAAGGGACAGCCAAGTGATCGGTCCTCAATTGGATGCTCTTCTCAGCCAACAGACAACGGCCGCCGATTCCGCGGAAATTGGAGACGACGAGGGAGGAGCGCGAAAGAGAATCCGCGAGGCGGCGGGCATTTGACGCGCGAAACTTTGAGAAATTCAAAAAAGTTGGAAAAAAGTCAGTGCCAAATATTCGTCTGTTTTTAGTAAGTCACTCCATATTTAAACTGTCATTTTTGTGCGCATATGTATTTATAAACTAAAAAAGGCCAGTACAGAGGGGTTTTTAAGGGAGAGGATGGGCTCCAGATGCGCTTAAATTAAAAACTTTTGATACATTTTCTTATAAAAAGAGATGGACAATTCAACAGTTGCAGAATTTCATCCAAACATAAAATTAAACAAAACATTCAATCTTTTCGAAGTCTCCATCGTACTCCCTCCCGATGACTACAACCGCGAAATGATCTCCTGCAATTCCGCTTCTTCCAGCCACACAATTTTGCCCACCTTGAACGGCAACAAACAAAGTTAGATGCCCCATATGTCGCCACCTGTTTCCCGTCTTTGTCCACATTCGGCAAAATTAGAACAATCTCCACATTCTTGGAGTTGATTTTCTCCTCCATTAGCTGTTTCAGTGTGCTAAGAGCGACCTTCTTTGCCTCGGCCATTTCCATTTTCTAGAGAAAACCGAATTAGGTAAAGCTATCGAAGGGGGGGGGGGGGGTTGGGAAAAATATTTGCCGAGAAACATTCGAAAGGTTGTTTGCTCACCTTGTCGCAGTTTTTGCAGTGCTCTTGCAATGTTTGCTCCGCACCGTCAGAGCCCGCACCAATCGCCTTGGCCAAACATTTAATGTAAGTTCCCGAGGGATCTAAGTGGAACAAATGCGGTCCCGTGTGATCAACGCCGGCAAAAAGCATCGCAACGCCAAAAGGACGCCCGAGACTGATCTTAAACCCAAAAAATCGCATCCAAAGCATAATAGATAATTTCTACAACGAAAAAAAACAATACAAAAATCAGATCGGTCCAAATTTTATTTCGGTGGGGACCCCCCCCCCCCCCCCTAAATACGCCATTTTTACCCTCTACAGACACGCCAAAAGGTCGCCTCAAAAGACTAAGTGCGCGCCAAAAAAAGGTCGTCTACTAGACTTTTTCTTAGGGGATTCCTTTTTGGCTCTTCCGCCTGGCAAACTACGGCCCTACAGAACCCAAATTTAAAACTTTATAATTAATGAAAACGTCACGTTCGAATCGTCATCGCCAAAATGCAGCGCCAATCTAGACACCTAAAATTCAAATTCCTCTTCCTTTAAATTTTCACGTTTTTCGTCACCTTCTGGGTGATGTCCTCCACCCTAATTTTGCCTCCGTAAGTGAACCAAAAGTTCTGCGCTTCCACTCGCGCGTGTTCCACCCAAGTGCGTGCATCGGCGATGAGTCCGGCCGAAGCGACGGCTAAAGTTGAGAGACTGGTATCCAAAAAACACTATTCTAGCAGTGCCTTTCAGAAATAGTAAGAATATGGCGTAATACGGCGGGGGGGGGGCCTCGAATTGCATTTAGCGCCCAAACATTACCGATATGTTTATCTAATTCCGAAATTTTGCTCATTGAGTCATCAACCACCAATTTGCTCATCGAACGCCGTTCTGCGGCCAACAAAATGCCTTCATTAGTGTGAATTCCAATGCTGGTGGCTCCAAGCTGTAAATATATCGGGTTAATGATTTAAGAATTAATATTGGGTCAGGTCCACCTTGACAGTCTCAATAGCATACTCCACTTGGAACAGCCGACCCTCTGGAGAAAATGTGTTCACTCCACGGTCATACTCACTGCGAGTCAAAAACATTTAGAACTTGAAATTTTGGTTTTATTTGTTTAGTGTAATAATGAATTGGTGGGAGAAAGCTAATTAAATTTATAAGATACTTTTTGAATTTGCTCTGGGAAAAATTGTGGAATTTCCCAGAAATATGATTTTCGTGACAATTCATTTTAAATTAAACTTATTGATTTATTATTGGAACGAATTTATGTTTTCTCTCTGACGGTGCTGGATTGGTATTTGGTGGTATTTTATTTGGTGTAATTAGCAGGAGTTTAAGCAAATATATGGCCAGAAACTACTAAACCCCACGACACGGCTAGAATGAGTTTATTTTGAAAACAACCACTCAATTGTGAAAGATAGTACATTAAAATTCAATGAATCAGTTTGTTTTAGCCTTCAAAACTTTTTGTTTTGGTGCAAATTGACAATTGTCTGTCAAAAATGTTTGGCTACCAACAAACTCAGTTTAATTACGGCGCTTACGCTTCCGCAAATGGTCAACAGCAGAGCTTCATAAACTATGCTCAACAACAAAATAACGCGGCTACTGCCGCTGTGGCCGGAACAGCTACAACAAATGCTTATGCGTAACTAATTGTGTTTGATTAATATCGGAACTGCGAGGATTTATCAATATTATCTTTTAAAATCACATTATCAGTGCAAGAAGAAATTCACTGTTTAGGGCCTCACAATATTCTTTGGCTGCTTCTGCATACGCGCAATACAGTCAAGCCGCAACACAACAACAGCAACAGACAGTTGCCGGCTACGGTGTTCAACCTCCGCCGCCACCTCCTGACTATTCAGGTTTATTCAGCTTGTTATGGAGGTAGAACCGAACTGAGCTAAGATCAAAGTCGGATGAGTTTCAAAACTTAATTTTGAACTTTGTTTTTAGCTTCGTCGAACACCGGCACTTACGGAGTGATCGGAGGCGGCAAAGCGACTGGAGCCAACGCAACTTCGGCTGCTACTGGTGCAAACGCAGCACATTACACCGGTTACGAAGCGGCCGTCTACGCGGCCGCTTCCTCTTACCTTCAATCTAAGAACCATGGACCTTCCGGAAATTGGGTGAACAAAGCGCCGGGGGGAAACTACAACAAGGGTTTGTTCTTTAACAGTGATTATTCATTTTGCAAATTTTAAGAATTTCGAAAGAAGCGTTACGGATTGGGCCACCAGAATAGGGACGTACAGCAGTACTTCTGCGAAGTTTGCAAGATAAGCTGCGCTGGACAGGCTGCTTATAAGGATCACATGGATGGCAAGCCGCACAAAAAGAAGGAAATGGCATCTAAGAACAAAAGCGCAGTGCCCATTTATAAAGGAATCGGATTCCGATGCGAAGTGTGCGAGCTGACGTGTTCAAGGTATTAAAAATGTTATCAAGCCCCATCGGAATTAATATCGATCGTTATCCATGAAAAGGCGGCTCGGAGTTACGGGGAGGAGGGGGGCAGAAAACGGATTCTCACCCGCATTTCCGAGATGACAAAAATTAGTTTTTTGTGGCAAAAGGGCTAAATGGCGATTTTTATGTACCTTATGCTTGTTTTTTCGCCAAAGTTATTGTTAGCTATAAAGCTCTATTTTCCAGTAAAGACACATACGATGCGCACATCAAAGGCCAAAAGCATCAACGCACCGTGGCACTTCTGCGACGGATGGGCAAACCGGTGCCCGAGCAAGTGGAAATGTCCCCGGCGGTCATCACTTCGGCAAATGCACAGGCGTTGGGGAAGCCAATTCCAACCGTAGGCGGCAACGTGCCGTTGAAGAAGGTCGTCGGGGTGACGGGCACAAAATTTGTCGGCGGCACAACTCTGACCACCACTGGAGAAGAGTTGAAGACCGTCGGAAATCCAGTTAATGCAATCACAGGAGCGATGAAACCGCAGGATTTGGAGGTGAGTTTTTTTTTCTTTATTTGGCTCGGCTTAATCCAGAGGCAGTCAAATTATACCTTTTCACTTGTTTTGGAATTCATTTTGTTTGCAGAAGGCTTTGTTGGCGGACGTAGACATAAAGCCGATTGGGCAGGAGTACATCGAGGAGGAGACGGACAACACCGGAAAATTCCTCAACTATAATTGTAAATTGTGCGACTGCAAATTCAGCGACAAAAATGCGAAAGACATTCACCTGAAGGGACGTCGTCATAGACTTCAGTACAAAGTTTGGGCTTGTTCATTAAATAAAGAGAACTCACAACCTATTAGCAAAAAGTGGACCCGAGCTTGAAGGTTGAGATGAAGCAATGGGGAGGAAGCAAGAAGCAACAACAGAAACAAAAATTTGGCGGGGCATACGCAATGACGTAAGTGACTTCCTTTTACTTAAAATTTAGTTAACAATTTTTTGCTCAGGTACCATCCGCCACCACAGCAACCACGTCCGTTTGTGCCGATGCAACGTGGCCACGAAATAATGGATGACCAGCATGTGTTGCACAAATTACAGCAGATTCAACTGTCCATGGACGAAGTGAAGTCGGTTGAACGTTTGGCCATTTTTGCGGAGGTTCTCAATCTCACGTCATTTTCAATGTCATGGCTTAATTTCATTCTCTCTCAGAAAACGCTGAAGGCAGTTTCGGATGTCATGCTTTCCGAAAGCGGGTGTCCTGCTGAAACACAGGAGGAGCACCGTGTTCTCAAGGGTGTGATGCGAGTAGGATTATTGGCCAAACATTTGATGTTGAAGACGGATAATCAGGTATTTAATGTTAATTGCCTTTTATTTTTTCCGTTTTACTTCCTTTGTTTAGATTGATTTGGTGGTGCTGTGCTCCAAAATTCCAAACATTACACTGCTGAAACTAGTAGTCGAGTATTTCCAAAAACACGCCGAGGTTTAAACACAATTAAAAACGACAAAAATCATTTCATTATGTTTTTGAGGTTTAGGTTGCTTCAGAAGACCAGCTGAGTGTGGCCGAACTGCTTGAAGAGTCAGCCTTCGCTGTCTCATTGGGTACCATTCCATTCACCTGTCGTGTCACTTTGACGTGCGTCCTCCTCCGTGAGGCGCAGCCGAAGGCTGTTGAAGGTCCATTTGAAGAAATTCTCTAAGGCATTCATCAATTCCGCCAACTGTAACGCAAATGAATTGAATGGGTTTTACTGTTTTTTGTTATGGTGTTGAGATGCGGCTGTTATTGAAAAGCACAAAAACGTTTTCAATTAGGCCGACCATTGACGTTTGGAAGCCCCCATCTACAAAAAAATAGCAAAACACACGGATATGATCAGTCATAGCTGATATTAGTTTAATAAAATGTGAAGCAATTAATCGATGTTGGTTGATTGATTGCGTGTGTTTTTCTATGTAGACGGGACATCAGCCGCCTCTCAAGTGGAGGAGATGACACCCACTGATCCATTGCCAAAGGAACCTTGCTTGAATGCGTTGGCGGAGTTGCGTCATGCTAAATTTTTCCAGGTGAGTTGTGAGGGGTTGATTCTGGATTTATTCTTCGGTCGACGAACTTAAACCTATCTCTTAAATGAATCGTTTTTTCGAATAATGGTCCATTAATTTCTACTTATCATTAATTTCAGGCAAAATGTGCTCCATTGCATTCGGTCAATTCAACGGTGAAAATTGTGCGAGACATTGGGAACCGCGTGCAAACATGGTCCGCGTTGAATTGTTGGGTGAGTTGGCATTCGTTATTGAAATTATAATTAATAAATGTTTTTGTGTAACCGAGAACCTTCACTTCTGGTGACTTTTAGGCCATTGAATTGCTCGTTGAGAAAACGCTAGCTTCCATGGCGATGCCATTGAGTCCAGGTGATGCGGTTCGTCGTCTGTTCGAAGTCATCTCCAGTGGGCAGTTTTTAAGCAGTACGTGTGCATGTTTTTGTTTCTCCATTTTTTTTCTAAAATCTCGCCTCCCCCACCCTCAGAGCGTTCCAAACTGATCGACCCGTGTGAGAAGGAGCAGAACGACGTGTTTTCGCACATCACTGATCAGGAGCGCGAGGACATCACCTCGTCGGCCCAGCACGCGATCCGTCTGATCGCTTACAATCAGCTCTACAAAATTCTCGGCATCGATCGTCTCCCCGACTCGCACCCGCCGCCTGCACCCCCCGTGGGAATTGGAGGTGCAGCAACATTGAAAAGGCCGATGAGCCGCGATGAGTCTTCTGCTAACGGCGGTGGTGGCCCGGCAGGCGCCGCCTCCGCTGCAGCAGACTCATCGTCGGAAGAGATTATTGCTGGTGAGTCATCGATCAGTCCGTGTGATTGTCAGTGTGGAGAAATCGAAAAAGCAACATATTTGAGGCCATGGGGCCAAAAGAAAAGAAAAATAGTTTTTTTTGAGGTGTGGGACAGCCCCGTATATAGTACATACATTTGTGTTGTTGAGAGTCGGATTGATAAGGTCCGCCGTTTAAAGGTTAAAAAGTCAGCTGATTTTAAGTCTTGAACAGCACTCAGAAAATGACGATGACTCATAAAAGCAACAGAGTTGCGCAGTTTCACCAGGCTCGGCGCTTTTTAGTTTATCCTGTTCAGTATTTTACTTTTGGTGTTTTGTGCCGAGCCATTTTTAATCGAGCCTTTATGCTTATCATATTAAAGTATTAGATTAAAATGGATGTGCTGCATCTGCAATTTATTGTTTTCAAGTTGAATGCTTTTGTGACAATTTTCTTTTTTCAGAGAAAAAGATGAAGCTGGACGACATGAAGGAAGATCCGGACACGTAATGCAGAAGGCTGGCCGCCCGCCGTTCGGATGGATTGGATTTGTTTTCTGGGAGAAGTTGATCAGTGATCGGATGGAACTTTGACTTTTTGGGTGGCTCTTCTTTTATATTTCATTTCTCTCTTTCCGCACAATCATTTCTTCTTTATCTGCACAAATTTGTGTAATAATGGCCCAGTTTGGGATTGGACATTTAATATTGTCCAATACTAACCAATTTGAGCCATTACGGAAGATGTGTGGCAGCTGTCCTCCTCCCTCACATTGACCGTCGTTGACCACCCCACCCTCTAGTTTTGGTCTACACATTTTCCATTTTATAAAAGCTGTTTATGCAAGATCGGTTTAATTAATGTAGTCTTGACAGGGTGTCGTTGGTTAGAGTTGGCCAGCATTAATTTTACAAGATGAGTAAACGGTTATTAATATTACCGCAAGTTTTTCTCAAACGCGGGAAATGACCTATCGGCGTCTCTCTGTCTCCAGCAGAATTGTTCGTTGATTTTTGCGTTTCATTAATTTCGTCGTCGATCTGCTTTTATTTTTTTAGTCCCAACTTTCGAATATTACGTCAATTATTTAAATTTATTGGCTGTTCTTTCTGTCGAGGCTTTTCCTTTCAATTTAATGGCGTAGAATGTGCCGCCCTTTCGTGTCCCAGCGGTTTATGCTTTTCTACACCATTATTTTTTGTCGATGGAACCCAACAGTTTTGTCTCGACCAGATTTTGAATAAAACTACAAACTCGGGTATGGCTGCTCTGTTACATTAGGGGAGGGGAATTATTTGATATTGTCCCCCCCCCCGAGCAATTCATCCCCTCAGCTTTTGCCCCGCGGCTGTCACATTGCCCTTCTCCCCACGGCTTGAGGCTTGGCCGCGGGTAAAGAATGAAGTGGGAGGAGGCGAATTTGTTGTGCTGTGTTAGTAATGCTCCCCCCCCCCCCCCCCCCATCAATGAGAGAATGGCGGAAATGGATGGACAAAGCCAAAAGGAAGAAAGAATCTTCCCCTCTCTCGCATTTTGGACAAATTCCTTTATTTTTATGCGATGAAAGAGCAAAAGGTGAAAATGTGCCGATTTCGGCATTTTGCCAATTTTAGTGACTATTTAGGCGAATATTTCGGGTTTTTAGTGCCCAAAAGTGCCATCCCTGGTAGGGTGTGAGAAACGGGGTTGGACCCGGGGGCATTTTTTGGGTCGGGCGGACGGGCAATTTGTTGTTTCGTGCTCAAACTTTGCCAACATTGCAGCCAAAAATGCCATTGTTCCCATCACCGCTTCTTCTTTTGCTGGTAATTTGTTGGCTTGGCTTTGTGCTGTCCAATGAGCAGGCGAAACGTCTCTTCGACGACCTCCTCCTCGACTATAACCGCCACCGTCGCCCTTCTGATCACCAACGGATGGGCGGCGATTGGATTGGACCGAGCACCGTTCGGCTTAAATTGCGTCTCTCTCAGATCATTGACGTGGTCGGTTCTCGGCCTTCCATTTTATTTTTGGCATTTTTTTTTCTCTTTTTTGATCATTTTAGCACGAGCTTGACCAAATAATGACGGTCAGTGTTTGGCTTCGTCAGTCCTGGATGGACCTCCGCCTGTCATGGGAGCCGAAGGAGTACGGAGGTGCGGGCACAAACAAAAAAAAAGTCAAAAATTCCATCTTTTGGTTGAACTCGGTCAGAAACAATTAATTATTCGTCTTCAGAGAAATTTGCCTTATGGCAGGAAAAAGTGCGGGAACAGAAGAATCAATTAGTCACTTCTCTCATTTGTCATTAACCCGAACAAGTCCAATTGTCTAGGCCAACCCTGCGGGGGTTTTTTTGTTTTGAATTTGCCTTTTCCCCAACAGGAGTGAGTGCTCTTTATGTGCCACACGAAATGCTGTGGGTGCCCGATTTAGTGCTGTACAACAACGCGGACAGCCATTACAACATAACCATTGGCACAAAGGCGACCATAAGCCACACGGGACAAGTCAGTCCCCCGCATTCAAATGGCCACAAAATTTGCTTCTTTTGTTTCTTTAAAGGTCCTTTGGGAGCCCCCCGCCGTTTTTAAATCCCTTTGCCAAATCGACGTCCAATGGTTCCCTTTCGACGAGCAACTTTGTCAGCTGAAAGTCCGTCCTTTCATTCAGCCCATTTTTTATATTTCTTCGTTCAGTTTGGTCCATGGAGTTACCCCGAGGATTTACTCCGTCTCACATTTTGGGATGACATCAACGGCACCAAAACGGAGATGGAAGACGGCATTGGCACGCACTTTCCTCCTTTTGTTAAATGATTTATGTGTAATATTTTGGGCCTCGTCAGATTTGTCCGACTATTATCCGTCCGTGGAATGGGACGTTATGTCCGTCAAAGCCGTCCACCATTCGCGCGTTTACCCGGGCCGATCGCCCGCCGGTGGGGCGCGCGACGGTCGAAAATTTGCGGACATTGTGGTAATTAAGCAAAGCAATGAAAGGAAAATTGGCAAAAAGTGCCAATTTCTTTCTTTACAGTACAATTTGGCATTACGCCGTAAGCCGCTCTTTTACACAGTTAATTTGGTAATTAATCGTTTTACGTAAAGCGAACATTCGTCGTCAAATTGTTCGTTAGGTATTTCCATGCGTCGGCATTTCTTTTCTGACAATTCTCGTCTTTTATTTGCCGTCCGACTCGGGCGAAAAGGTCGGCAAATTCATAAAGAGAATTAATTTAATTTAATTAATTGCCTTTTGTTTTTCACAGATCGCTCTTTGCATTTCCATTTTGGTGGCTTTGACCGTTTTTTTTTTGCTTTTGGTTAATTTTATTTATTTTATTCTTCCAAATTTGACTTTTAAAGACCGAAATTATGCCGGCCACAAGTACCGTTCTTCCGCTGATCGGTTGGTCAGCCATTTGTCGCATTATTTTCGCAATTATTTCCTTCAATTTAGGCAAATATTTGCTGTTCACAATGTGCATGGTCACTCTTTCGGTGCTGATCACAGTTTATGGTGGGCAGAAGAAACAATTATTTCATTTACCAATTGGGAGTCTCGGGAATTGGGGGCGTTCGGGAGCCTCGGGAAGGAGTCTCGGGAATTTGGGGGCGTTCGGGAGCCTCGGGAAGGAGTCTCGGGAATTTGGGGGCGTTCGGGAGCCTCGGGAAGGAGTCTCGGGAATTTGGGGGCGTTCGGGAGCCTCGGGAAGGAGTCTCGGGAATTTGGGGGCGTTCGGGAGCCTCGGGAAGGAGTCTCGGGAATTTGGGGACGTTCGGGAGCCTCGGGAAGGAGTCTCGGGAATTTGGGGGTGTTCGGGAGCCTCGGAAAGGAGTCTCGGAAATTTGGGGGCGTTCGGGAGCCTCGGGAATTTGGGAATTTGGGGGTGTTCGGGAGCCTCGGAAAGGAGTCTCGGGAATTTGGGGGTGTTCGGGAATCTCGGAGAATCCCTATTAATTGATCATTAACACTCATTAAGCACTAAACTTCCACTTCCGTAAGCCGACCACCCAGGTGTTCGGGAGCCTCGGGAAGGAGTCTCGGGAATTTGGGGGTGTTCGGGAGCCTCGGGAATTTGGGGGTGTTCGGGAGCCTCGGGAAGGAGTCTCGGGAATTTGGGGGTGTTCGGGAGCCTCGGGAATTTGGGGGCGTTCGGGAGCCTCAGGAAGGAGTCTCGGGAATTTGGGGTGTTCGGGAGCCTCGGGAAGGAGTCTCGGAAATTTGGGGGCGTTTGGGAGCCTCGGGAAGGAGTCTCGGGAATTTGGGGGTGTTCGGGAGCCTCGGGAGAGTCTCGGGAATTTGGGGGCGTTCGGGAGCCTCGGGAAGGAGTCTCGGGAATTTGGGGGCGTTCGGGAGCCTCGGGAAGGAGTCTCGGGAATTTGGGGGTGTTCGGGAGCCTCGGGAAGGAGTCTCGGAAATTTGGGGGCGTTCGGGAGCCTCGGGAAGGAGTCTCGGGAATTTGGGGGTGCTCGGGAAATCTCGGGGAATCCCTATTAATTGATCATTAACACTCATTAAGCACTAAACTTCCACTTCCGTAAGCCGACCACCCACACATTTTCACCGTGGATTCGCCGTCTGTTCCTCCGTTGGCTGCCTAAACTTTTGTTTATGCGCCGTCCGTTGGATTTGTCCGCGCGCCTTTTGGATGGACGGCCGAAAGTGCCAAAGAGAGAAAATCGGACGGGTAAACGAAAAAAGGCAAATTTTGGTAGTCCGATCGGTTGGACGACCCAAATGAACAAATTGATCACCCAAAATTTGATGATCACTTTAACAGTCGCTCAACTCCACCGGCGATTGGACCATTCGCTGGGCCCAATTTGCGTGCTCAGACATTCCCCGCTGGAGGCGATGTGCCGCCCTCCGCTGGACGAGCGGTTGAGACAGCTCTACCGGTATGAAATGACCCTCCGAGCGCCGATTTGTCTAATGACCGACGGGGGGGGGTTAAATGGTTGGACGCCCCCCCCCCGGGGGTTAAATGGTTGGACGCCCCCCCCCGGGGGTTAAATGGTTGGACGCCCCCCCCCCCGGGGGTTAAATGGTTGGACGCCCCCCCGGGGGTTAAATGGTTGGACGCCCCCCCCCGGGGGTTAAATGGTTGGACGCCCCCCCCCCGGGGTTAAATGGTTGGACCCCCCCCCCCCCGGGGGGTTAAATGGTTGGACGCCCCCCCCCGGGGGTTAGGTTGGACGCCCCCCCCCCCCCCGGGGGTTAAATGGTTGGACGCCCCCCCCCCGGGGGTTAAATGGTTGGACCCCCCCCCCGGGGGTTAAATGGTTGGACGCCCCCCCCCCCCCGGGGGTTAGGTTGGACGCCCCCCCCCGGGGGTTAAATGGTTGGACGCCCCCCCCCCCGGGGGTTAAATGGTTGGACGCCCCCCCCGGGGGTTAAATGGTTGGACGCCTCCCCCCGGGGGTTAAATGGTTGGACGCCCCCCCCCCGGGGGTTAAATGGTTGGACGCCCCCCCCCCCGGGGGTTAAATGGTTGGACGCCCCCCCCCCGGGGGTTAGGTTGGACGCCCACCCCCCTCTTCTTCTTGTTGTTTTCACATGGAATTTGCATTCTCAAAAGGTGTCCAAAGGTGGAGAAGGCTTTTGAAAACGTTTGCTTTGTGGCGGAGCTGTTGAGACGAAAGGACCGGGACCAGAAGGTGGACCAGGACTGGAAGTACGTGGCGAGGTGCGCTTAAATGCTTTAATTTGAACTCAAAAGGAAATGCAAATCGTTTTCTGCCCCCGGTGGTCGTTCGTTCTCTTCCCTTTCACTTTTTTCTTATCGTTTGCCCTTTCATCGTCTTTTTAGTGTTTTGGACCGGCTGTTCCTCGTTCTGTTTGCCCTGTGTTGTTTCGCGGGCACCGCGTGGATTTTGCTGCAGGCGCCCATTTTCTACGACCGCCGACGGCCCATCGACCTCCAATTTCAGCCGCCAGAGACTTTCCCCGCGGGCGTTGGAATGGACGGAGGGGACGCGAGCGAAGTGATGCCGCGATGATTTTTGGGGGGGGGGGACTTTGAACATTTGTATTCGCTTTCTTCCAATTTAATATTGAAGAATAAAGATTTGACCACATTATTAAAGAAACAGAAGGGCATTTTTAATTCAATTTTTGAGTGTTTTGTGAAAGGGCGCCGACGCATTTCCTTTTTTGAATGTTCGGCCTTTCCGTCTCATCACTTATCACCCCCCCCCCTCCCCTCCTCCCCCCCCCCGCCTCAGCTGAGTGAACGGAGTGACTGATAAATCGGGACATTCTCACCTCCGTTTGCCCAACGTCCACCATTTAATAAACAGTTTTTGTTAAACCAAAAGCTCAAATATTGCATTTCAGCGTTTGGTATTGTTCGTGTCAAATGCATTTTTCTCCGATTATTTTGCTGCTGTTCCACAATTTGGTGCCGTCCGGCGCTTTCATTCTGACCCCCGAAAGTGCCCGGCAACGTTCGTCGAGGCCAAAGCCCCCCGCCTTCCGCCGACTTGGCCATTTGGACGATGGGACGGCGCCAGTAATTACCAACCGAAATCCGATTGTGCTCAGTGAGTTGTTCTTTTGGCCAATGTTTCCGAAATGACCGCCGTCTTTTTCAGTTCCCGGGGACGGGGGGAGCCGACTTAAGGCCAATTTGACCGGTCAGCGGAAAACATTTTTAAGAACAAAAAGACTGGGAGTTTGGGCCTTCAGGCAAACCGTCGGTGGTCCACTATTTCTGTGAGCGGCAGACCAGCAAATACTTTGCCTTGTGGCTCAATTTGGAGGTGCCTTTGTGCCAAAACTCGCAATTCGTCATAAATTCCCCCCCCCCATCCCCTGAAGCAATTTGGCCCTTTTGCCATTGACTGTTGGGCCGATAATATGCACCTCGACTTCAACTCGTCCAGCGGAAAGGCAACGGATTTGGCCGGAGTGAATGTCCGAGTGCCCGGCTTTGGACATACGCGGACAGTCGAATGGTGGCACAAAATGGCGCCGCGGGGGTGGCAACTCGAAAGGCTTTCATTGTTTAGGCTGGACGCCTCCAAACGGTCGCCGAGTCGTTATTTCGCGCCAATTGTCTCTTCTCTCATCGCCTGGGGCTATCGTCGGGGCGTCGACGTCGTCGGGGCGCCCTACGATTGGCGAAGGACGCCGGGTGAGGCGGCGGGCGGGCGGGCGGCAAGCGGAAGGGTTTAATAAACAAAAAATGAAAGTGCCCGTCGCCGTCTTAACGCCTATTCCCTTTTTAGTTAGTAAATGGGGCCATTTAATTTGATTACGATGTAGTCCCAGGTAGTATAGTGGTTAGTATCCGCGCCTGTCACGTGCGAGACCCGGGTTCGATTCCCGGCCTGGGAGTTTATTTTTTTCGATTTTTATGAACACTCGCCGATTTGACGGTCCCTCCCCCCACTAATTAATATTAATTTTAAATTTCTTTTTAAGCCCATCGTTTACCCCTTTCCGCTTGTTTTTTTAATTCTCATTTCAATTTTCCAGAGGAACTTATTCGCTATTTTGCAAAATTGCGTTCACTTATCGAACAAATTTTCCACGCGAATGGCAATCGGAAAGTGATCGTTTTGGCGCACAGTATGGGCAATCCGTTGGCTAACTTTTTCTACAACAAATTCGTTGACAAAGTAAACGACGGACGGATTTAAGGACTGATCAGTGATCAGATCCATCTTATGATTTCTGATCGGACAAAGAAAGACAACAACAAAAACTCATTAATTCTTTCTTTTTAGGCTTGGAAGGACACATTTTTATTGGCTCACATTTCACTTGCCGGCGCCTGGGGCGGGTCGGCCCAAGTAGTCAAATTATTCGCCTCGGGTCAGTTCGAAGACTGTCAAATGCCCGGAAAGAATCCAAAAATAAAACTCCCCCCCCCCCCCTCTTTTTCGGCTACAACATGGACTACTACCGCGTCCTGTTGCCCCCCTCCCGACTCCGTTCCATGCAGCGCTCTTTCACCAGCTCCGCCTTTCTCTTCCCATCGGCCAACCTTTGGCCTTCCGACGAAGTTTTGGCGATCACTCCGAGGCAATTTTGAAGCGGAGAATAATTCGTTAATATTTTAGAGGCAAATTTCAGCCAAAATTACACTCTGTCAAATTTGGACAAATTCTTCGCGGACATCCAATACCCGCAGGGGTTTGACCAGTGGAAAAGTGCGAGTCGGGCGCTCGTTCTCGACCCTCCGGGCGTTAAGGTGGGAATAGAATAGAATAGAAAATTCTGCAAAAGTAAAATCCAAAGTTTGACTCAATTAGTTTAGGTTTATTGCATCTTCGGCATCGGAGTGGACACGCCCGAGCAGTTCGAATGGACTCACAGCTGGTTCTTCCCCGACTATCAGCCATATATTCGGTAAATCGTGCAAAATCAGACAAAATCCTTCTGATTTCTTCCAAGTTACGGTGACGGCGACGGAACGGTTAACCGGCGGTCATTGGAAGTCTGCGAACGGTGGGGGAGGACGACGCCGGAGGGTGTTGCGGTGCACAGACTGAACGGCACCGACCATTTGGGCATTCTGAGTGAGCCCCGCACTTTGGCACTACTAAGGGACATTTTGGTGGCAAAAGGCGGGCGAGGAACTTCGGAAGGAGAATAAACGAAAGCAAAGACAAATCTCTCATCGTCTCGCATTCAATCAAAATAAATAAACGGAAATTTAAAGTATCGAATATTGACAATTGTTGTTCCAATGAAAAATGTTCAAAACATTCGATTAAACAAATTTATGGAGCAATCAAAAGGATAAGATAGGATAAATAACTAACAAAAATTGAGTTCAGTTGGATAAAGTGAGGGAGGCGAAGACGGCACATTGTGAGAAGACCAGTAACAAAAAACGGGCGGTTAACAGCGAATAACCGGGGGTTTTACAAGCTCAGATCGAAGTCAGTGATTAACAATCTTAACAGCGAATATTTGCGGCTCCGATTCAGCTCTTTTTCGTCTTCGGAATTTCAGAAGGGCCCTATTAAAAAGAAGGTTAGTCGACTTTGTGTTTGTCTTAAACCAAAGGTGACCGGCCCGACCTCGAGGTCGAGAAGGATGCCCATCTGTGCCGCCTCAGACACCACGCGGTCGATGGCCCTTTTGGTCGCCCGACTTTCCTCCTCCCACAACAGACACGGCAATGTGCACTGCTTGCACTTCGTTTGGCCAATGTTTCGAAAATGTCTGTAGATTACGAGGGGAGCAAAAAGCATTAACAATTTTGTCAATCGAACTTTAAACAGACAAATTAAATTCCGAAAAAGTCTCAAATTGTATAAATTTGACAACGAAATGACGCACTGGCAGAAGTGGCCGTAATGGATGTTATGTGCACGGCAAACGTAGCATTGGGTGGCACCGCAACGGCAATACATTCGGTTGCAGCCCATCTGTTTGACGAAAGGCAGCGAACAGCGCTGACACCGGTGGATGACCGCCTCGCTCAGTTTGTTTTCACTGCACAAATGTTACAGCAGTTTCCTTCATCAAATCGAGGACAGAAAGGCCTCACAAATGGCGTTTCATCTGCTCCTTCTCCGTCTCCACTTCGTTGCATGGCTTTCCCAAGTGAAATTCGTCCCACGGCCTTTCGCAAATGCGGCAATGTCCGGCATGGCACTTTTGGCAGGTGAACACGCGAAGCTCTTCGACAGATGCCTATAAATTTACTTTTTGTTGGTAAAAAAACGTTTTTAGGTTCACATTTACCTCAATGATAATGGCAAAATTGCACGATTTGCACCTAAAAAGGGAAAGAAAAATATGCTGAAATTCTCTACAAATTCATTAATTATTCCATATTTTGCAATAATCCGATGTTAAATTGCAGGTGAATGACTTCTTTCTGAACTGCTCCTTCTCCCCCCCCCCCCTCCCACCTCTCCAAGTTGTTCAGCCTCGCCTCGCCCAAACTCTCCTCCAAAATGCGTGCGTTCAGTTGACGTCGAACGGTGGGCGGGATGTAGAAGCGGCAATCGGCTAACAATAAAATGGGAACTTTTTGATTTCGTTCACTCACAAAAGAGAATGGCATTTGCGCAGTCGGAGGCCATGCACTTCAGGCCGATGCCCCCCTCCGCCAAAGGCATTTCCTGCGTGGCGGCACGCGCGTGGCCGATCAAACATTCGATGCAAAAGCGATGAGAGACGTCGGCTGCAAAAAGTTGGAAGAAAACAAACGCAAAATCGGACGACTCACTGAGCAGCGTCGGGTCGATGGTAATCGTCCAGTTGAGAATGTTCTGACAGCAAACAGTGCGGGAAACCGGGAATTGGCCGGTGCAGACGACGCATTCGATCAGCGGTTTGCCCGGCACTTCGGAATACACTGCGACGTCTTCGGCAGTCTAAAAATGATAATACTTTTGGGTGGTTTTAAGCAAATTACGGACGGGAATCAAATGATTGGCGTTGGGCATAAAAAGCTGGGCATAATCCGCACGGTAACGCGCGAGACGGGCGCGGAACTCGCGCATGGAATTGGCAAGCGGAGTGTCCACGTCCTCCGACGGATCCGGCAACCAATTGGTCCGGCGTTTACGAGAGGTCGGCAACGGCGTGGACCAGACGACCCACTCGGGTTGGTTGACGTGCAGAAAGTCTGATTGTGAGAACAAAATGTTCAGACCAATTTTCGATCATTGTTTTGGTTTCAAAATTAAAATCCTTTTCTCATCTCATTTTTACATCGTCGCATGAGGAAGCCAAAACCGCTTTCAACAAAGAAGCACACCCACGCAGCGACGGCGTAACGGCCGGCGAACTCATCGACGAGCAGTTCAATCAGCGGAGTGCGGCACTGCAAATTTTAAAGCCGTAAAGCGAAAATGTGACCCCAATTAAATTGAGAAGCTCAAAATTATTTTTAATTTTGCATATTTTAATATTATTGTTATTGTAAAATGCCCACGAGAGAGAAATGTTGATGAAGGAAACGGCTGCACGACTCTTTGTCAAAGGTCAGCGAGTTTCGACGCGAAAAATACGTTTCGAAATGTTCTTTGAAGTCCTCCAGGAACGCGTCCAAAAGTTTCCCCTTGAAATTCTCGTCCCTAAAATAAATAATTTTTTTTTTTTGTTTGAACAAAAGTCGATGTTGCCTCTGAATGGCCTGTTCCAGTGTGAGAAAGGTCGGCTCCAACATGTCTTCGGGCACTTTCGGCTTCTGAAAACATTTCTTTGAATTGCAAAGGAAAGAGAACGGACACCTCCGCCGTCCTTTTCGGGATGGACTTCTCCTCAATTGCATAATTGGCCATTGCGTAGAGTCCGGCGCCCGGAGACAATGTGGGCAATTGGGAAATGTCCAGATTTGTGAACACCGGTTGCTGAAAGGGGGCGAAATTTGTAATTTCTGAAATTCCCGGAATCCGACCAATAAATTCCAAAACAAAACGAGTCCAATTATTCTTCAAATCATCAAAAATTCCTACCAATGTTTGGAGAATTTCGTCATCCTCCATGTCGACGTCCGACAGTTCCCCCTCCGCTTCATTCCGCTCGTTCTGCGTCCCCGCACTTTGCCCATTTTGTTGTCTTTCGCGCAGTCGGGCCCCCCACTCGCCTCTCATTGTCCGATGCACCTTAAACAAGCTGTACAGTTACCCCCGTTCCAACAATCGGACGTCCACAAGGGCTACCCGTTTTCGAAAGAACTGATCGCCCACCTTTTTTGCCCTAAGCAGTCGATCGCTTCCACTCTGATCATTATTCTGACTCTGATCGTTTAGCCCATCGTCCGCATCATTTAGTCGAGATCGTTTAGTACGTGACTGATCGGGAGTCGTTGCCGCCTTCTTTCGCCTCGGCCGAACCATTTTCGTAGTATTTGCTGCAAAGAACGCAGGAATACGACAAAATACCTATTATTCACACAAATAAATAAAACTTTTGCTTTTGTATAACAATAATATTAGCAGTGGTAATGATCCAATTCATTTTGCTAACAATTTATCATCGAAGCGCCGATTGTCAGAAAAACGATTGCCCTGATCGATACACTTAAGTAAAGTTAAAAACGGAGAAAGAAGAATGGGGTGTAAATAAACAACAGTTTATTCTTCATCTTCTTCTTTTACGGATCATAAGAGAAAGAATATCAAATGGAATACATATTTATGAATGGGCGCAATTGGATGGATAAATGTGATGGGTAAATGTGAAGGGCGGGCGGGACATAACAAAGTGCGGAATTCGCGTTAAATGGGGAGAGTTTGATGAGCAATAATTGCAGGGAGGGCGACGTCGCTTATTCGATGGAAACGCCCGGCGGGGATGTAAATGAATCGAATAGAGGAACAAAGGCAAAGCTAACGTAAGACATCCTCAAACAAAACATTGCGTTGACAAAACAAAAAGGTCATTAATTAGCACAAAAAAGATAAAACAAATCTTTGAAAACGGTACGGTCAGGTCATGAAAATGGTATTAATAAAAGGCCTTTGAAATTTAAGAGCAAAATTGGTTTTATACGAGGCGAGGCGCTAAGTTCAAACTCATCGAAAGAATTTAACGATAAACAAAAAGGAAGTTGGCGTCTAACCAAAAACAGAAAAAATAATTTTAAATTATGTGGTTGCTTAATTTCTCTCAACGTCCGTCCGTCGTTCGCGTTGAACTGCCGCTTTACTGAAGCTGATTATGCTGCTGTTGGTCCTGTTGCTGTGCTGTCGGTCCTCCGTTGAAGAACATTTGAATGGCGTGCTCGGCACCAGCAAACGCGAAGTCTATTCTTCCAGTCGGCGGCATCATCATTTCCGCACCAGCGATGGTTGGCTGCGGGACGATCGCCGGCTGATGGGGCGGGGTCGGCGGGTATGGGTGCTAAAAGCCAACGGTATTTTGAGGTTGAGGACAGCGGGGGGGGGGGGGGGGACAGAAGAAGCCCTCCAACATTTTCGTGGTTTTCAATTCAAAAAAAGAATTCAGGGGGAGGGGGGAGTTAGAAAATGTGTCCATTGGTTGCCTGTTGAATTGGCCAGTCACGATTATTTTGAACTGCTGGCGGAAGATTGCGCACAAACCCCGGCATCGGCGTTGAAGGACGAGAGACCCACGGGGCAATTGGCGGCTTAATAGAAAGTCAAAGCCAACGTTCAATTGGCCAATCAAAACAGGCCGGCCAAATGCCATTTTGGAAGAATTCTATCATTACGAGTAATTAATTGGTGACGGAGCGTACTTGTGCCGTTTGGTTGAAAAACATTGGTCCTTGTTGTTGTTGAAACATGCGCGGGTCGTGTGGAGGGAATGGAGGCGTGCGCGGATCTTGCGGGTATGGAGGCATCTGAATGAAATGCCAATTCACAAAGCCCCCTCCTCTTCCCCCCTTTCTCCAATCTGGTTAACATAACAATCGCTCTTATGGGATTTACTAACATTTTCTGCCCACAAGCAAAAGATTTTTGTTATTTTTGCAATTTCTGAAGCAAATAACATTTAAGACCCACGCGGTGCAGCACATCACCACAATCAGAGCTATCAAAACCCAAAATAAATGTAAAAACGCCAATTCCATCGCGAAGCCAAATCACATTTTGTTTGTCAATTGACCGTCCCCAGAATACCTGTGCCGTTTGGTTGAAAAACATTGGTCCTTGTTGTTGAAAAATGCGCGGGTCTTGTGGAGGGAATGGAAGCCGGCGTGGGTCCCGAGGTGGGTATGGAGACGTTTGGATGAATGGTGGTGGAACATCTGAACAGAATCAAATTAACGGACTTTTTGACTGATTGGATTATCCATTCTAAATGAGAATGAATTAATGATTTAATCTAAACCCACTCGGCTGGTAGGGAGCCGGCACCGGTTGTTGAAACCCGACGGCGTTTAATGGAAATCGGACGAAAGGATCGTCTGAAAGCACTTTATAAAGTCGCAATTCCGTTGTAATACCATTGTTCAGTTGACGGTTGTCCGGAAAGTGCTTCCACACAGAGCGTCGACTGCCCAATGGAATTGGTAAGTAACTGTCCCAAAAGGAATAGCAAAATGACAGAAAGAAAAGCGGTAAATGAATGTAGGTAAGTGCCAATACAAAAAGTGCAATAATTCTCTATAAATACAATAACCGTTTATACTCAACTCAACAAAAACGGACATAGAAAATATCAGAGAATCGGCTTACACGCATTTGGGGACAACAGGTACTTTTCCGTTTTGGAGTCCAAATTTGAATTTTTTAAAAACTTTTTAACATCTTGGCGCCAGAGGAACTCGCACAAAAGGGAATCCAGCATTTGGCTTAGGCCCCAAAACGGAAAAGTACCCGCATTTGGTTAGATAAACACTGAAAAGAGATAAATGAGATGTCAACGAGAATTCACAACCCGTCTATAAAATGCCTCTTTCAGAACAACGCGAAGGCCTGTGCACTCACTCAATCTTATGAACCCAGTTGACTCATTTCTTCAGGTTGCTCCGTCTTGAATATTTCGAACTATTTACAATT
The DNA here is from genome assembly GCA_018350325.1 of Globodera rostochiensis. Taxonomy (NCBI): domain Eukaryota; kingdom Metazoa; phylum Nematoda; class Chromadorea; order Rhabditida; family Heteroderidae; genus Globodera; species Globodera rostochiensis. Next base: position 885,687 of record JAEVLN010000020.1, read on the forward strand.
GCCTCCTAGACTCTCACATATTTTGACTTTGTGTTCTGTTTCCGCATTTCGTTTTAAAACCGAGGGTTTCCCCGACTCTCCTCGACACCAATGAACGAACCCCCACTAACCGACCACCTCTTTCCCAGGGTCAGAACCTGCGTTCCTTAAGCGTCTCCATCCTCTTGCGATGTGTCGTTGCATCGCCGCCGCCGGCCGTGCCACGCGAGGTGGTCGGCTGTTGGTCCAACTGCGGAGGCTGCTCTCCCGCAGAAGCAGAAGTGCCCTCCTTGGCCAATTGTCGCTCGGCCTCCTCCTCGTGCTTCCGAATCTGGTCCATCATAACGGAGTCAAGTTTGCTGGCATCTTGGAAAAGAAGACATTTCTAAAAAAGAATAAGGAGATCAGCGGTACGGTCTTTATTCACTTTGTTGCACAGGTTGCACTTCCAATTCGTCACTTTCGGATCCCGGAAGTGTCTGAAATTGAATTAAAAAACCACATTAAACCATATTAATTCTATTTTGTGAGCGCTTCGGGGGCGTCTACAACTTGAGGTGGCAATAAAAGTCACCTGCAAAAGTGGCCATAGTCGATGTTGCTCTGCCGGCACAGGTAACACTGTTTCATGCCGCATCTGCAAACGGTCGTCGGAGGTTAACGAAAAAGAACAGAGAAAACCCAAGCCAATGCCAAAACGCACCGGCACGTCATTTTGTTGCACCCTTCGTCTTTCATAAAAGGCAGGCCGCAGCGCGGGCACTTTCTAATCACCGCCTCGTTCAGCTTCTTTTCCCTATCATTCAAAACACAGTTAATGCCTTTAATAAACGCCAAAGTCACTCACAATTCCCGGTCCTTTTTGTCCTTCTTCGTCTTCAGGTCCAACTCCTCACAGCTTACTCCAAAATGGTCCTCGTCCCAACGCCGTTCACAAAATCGACAAAATTTGGCACAGCAGTTCAGACAGTCAAACACTTTGTTCACACTTTTGTCCACTTCCATTTCCATGGCGAAGTTGCACAGTTTGCATCTAAAAACATTCACTGGATGTGTTTATACTTAACACACTGACCTCTCAAGATTCTGCAGTGACGCCATTCCGATGTTCTCCTCAACAATGCGTTCGTCCAACTTCTTCCGAACATCGCGCTTCAGCAAAGTTCGGATGTCGGCTAAAGGCAAAGTTCACAAAAGGCCACAGACCGCTGCTTACAGTAAAGTATCGGGTTTAAGCATCCCGGCACCATACACTTCAGGCCAACGCCTCCTTCCGCCAGCGGAATTTCGTCGGTCGCCGCTTGCGCCTGTCCACGAATGCAGCAGCGACAAAACGCATGGGATGCAGCAGGCGAATCCGCTAATAAAACGACAAGAAATTCGAAAGCGGGGGGGGGGGACATTCTCACATTCCTCTTCCTCCTTCTCCAACACGCTGACACGAGAAGACGACAATTCGGAAGAAAATTCAATCACCAACACTGAATCAGTCTGCTGATTGTGAGCCGTGAGCTCTGTCGGAAGTTCAAGTTCCTCCTTACACAGTTCGGTTGAGACCAGCGATGCATCGACTGAACGGATTGAACAGCAATTATGCCAAGTTAGGTTTTTGAAGGATACCAAACCATCGAAAGGATTAGACGCGTTTTGTGTGGCTAATTCTACGAACGCAAGCCGTTCAATGAAATCAAATGCCATTTTGAAAGTTGAAGGTGAGAACTGCAAAATTCATACAAGAATTGTCGGATGGGCTATCAACAGGCGGAGTGCAGCACACCATCCGTCGCATTGTGACCCGTTCAAAGCAAACAAGACACTCAACCCACTGCTCATGCTCGGAACGTTCCCAGGGAATGTTGCGGGCTTGCTGTTTGTGAAAAAAGCCGATATGGTGCACATGAACTAGAACTACAGACCTTAGTGAGTTTAAGTCCGGAAAGCAGTTCCGGGTATTTCTTCTGGTACTGCTCCATCAGTTCGTTGTACCGCTTGAAATGCTCGCGAAGCTGGTCTGACACATATGCTTGTTTGAACCGACGGCCCCGCGACTGAACCGGAACTGCCATTTTGCACCAAAATGTTTGGGTTAGCGATGGAGCAACTTTCAAATAGTGAAAGGTTAAACTTTGCACAAACTCGCCTATTGTCCCCCTACTTTTGTGTAATTTGTTCCCAAAATTGTTTTCCACGAAGAAACAAGCGATCGCTGTTGGCACAATGGCACCATTGAAAAAGCGTATCATTCTCGTGACGAAATCTGCACGGATCAGCGGAAAATTCTCAATCTAAATTCGATTTTAAAAATTGTGCCTATGACCCTCTTATTAATTAAATGCACGTAACAAGAAAACGATCCCGGCGATGCCATAGGCCGTCGAGAAAATTCCCCCCCCCCCATACCCACTGGATACATGAATAAAATAATCGAATAATTGAATTATTACCATCAAAGTTTTGACGCCGGTCCAAGCGGAAGTGTCCACCACCGTTCGTTCTCCCCGCAATTCTGTTTTGCACGAGCGCAACAACTCTGCCAGCATTTTTTCCACGAGAAGGTCGTCGGAGCCCGAAGTTTCGCTGTTAAAAGACGAACTGAACGGGATTGAGTAGAAAATGTTGTCCGTCCGAATGACAGTGCCATGCTTACTATTCCGAATGAACGTCGTCATTGTCGTCCTCGTCAGTCTTCCTCTTCTGAAAGTAATAAAAAAAATGCTAATGATTCAAATTTTAAAGCAAAAGTCCACGAAATGAGTGGGCAACATTAATTTCACCATTCCGTGTTTCTTCCGAGGAATGAGTGCCATTCGGTCGATGACAACATCGGCAAGGCCTTCAGGAGTTAAATGTCCAAACTCAGCAATTATTTGTGTTAAGTCCAACTCCGGGAACATTTCGACCTGCGGCAAATGAAGTACTTACTCAGCCTCTGTGCCCCTCACTCACAACGTTTTTGTGCACAATGTTCGGATCTCCTGGATGGTTTAATGTCCCGTCCATGATGAAACTGTTTGATTTCACAGCCACGCCGTTAATTATTCTTAGTTTCGCTTTGTTCGGCAACCCTAAAGAACTGTTATAAAAATTTTAAATGCAGTTTTCTAGCGTAAAAATATGCGTAGAACAAGAATTCGAGTTCGGATTTTGCGAATGTTTCGATTGGGCTCAGTTGTCCAGTGTTTAAGAAATGCTCAAAACTGGCACAAAATCAATTAGATAAATTGTCTAACGAGCTGAAAACGAGCAATTATTGCACTATGGGTCAAGCCCAGCAGCAGACAAAAATGAACGATGCGCCAAAATTTATGCCATTTTAGCACTAATTCAAAAAAATGACCATGCGGCAGACAGCGTAGGTCGGGCTTCTAGTGCTCTCTTCTTACCGCTACCAAAATTTGGAGGAGTTTGGAGAATTCTGAAAAAATTTGGTTTGAAGAATTTCAAAATTTTCAACTTGTTTGCTAAAAAATGTTAAGAAAAAATTTGATTTCAGCTTAAAGATTTTGCTTTTGGGTAGACAATTTAGTTGGCAAGCTCTGTGCAAAAAATTAGGCAAATCGGTGTTTTTAATCAAAAATTCTTGTTTTCGAAGTGCGGGATGGTCAAAATATTATTAAAAAAGTGAGAGAGAACGCCAAATGAAGAGAACATGTTAGAGATAAAAGGGAAAAGCGAGATAGTACAGGGGGTTTTCTCTGCTGCTGGAGTGGACTCATAATACAAAAGGTATATGGTTTGATAGGAAGCTTGGAGACTTCTGTATTCTTCACTTTTTTTATTATTAATTGCCGAACCGTCATTCAATTTCTTTCTTTTTTTTTTTTGAGATTTTTCTGTGGGGGTACACCGCCACCACGCGTGCAATTTACTGCAGCGTAAAGGGTAATGTACAAGGTAATGCTCGTACGTTTTCTAGCCACGAGTATTTGGTTTTTACGCTTCATTAATTTTCATAATCAGCTCGACAAGAGCTTTTGGAACGGTTTATCGTTTGCATTTTTTATTCCTGCTTTTTTTAATTAAAAAATGCCATTTTAAATGTAAATAAATTACGAATATAACGTCGTTTTAATGCGGTTTGGCCTGAGATTTTAGCTCCTTGGTCGCCTTATAAACAAAGTTTTCGAATACAACCAAATTCTGTTTGATTTTCCGTTGCATAAACATTTGTACGGCCTCAAGTGATGGCGCTGTCTTGCCGGGGCTTGTGAAGTTTTTGAACATGCGATGCAGAAATTGGGCCGTCAACGGTTCACAGGTTGCTCGATGCATCAACTGCAGAAAGAGTTTAGTGATTTTATATCACCAAATCCAAATTGTTGAAAGAGTTTTACATAACATGTCGCAAAAAAACCCCGGAATTAGAAGTGAAATGTCTTACCAGGCCCTTAGTGTAGTTCCAATACTGCTCCAACTCCTCGACCACATCTTCAATCGGTGGTTGCTCTTCCTCCTCCTCATCGCTGTACATGTAATCGTGAAGAGCGCCTCTCTGACAGAAATTGTTTGTTTAGAATACGGAAAACAGTTAGGCAACAAAGTGCACATCATTAATCGATCTTTCCCGATAATTTACGCATGCCCCGAAAGGCTAAAAGGGCAATCCCCTCAAGGCACATGACTGCCCTAAAACAAAAGCAAAGTTGTGGGCCTTGAATCACCAATAACGCCCATCATTACTTATCGGAAAATAAAGCTTAATTGAAAGAGTGTTCTGCAATACTAATGTAACGCTGCCTGAATTTAAAAAAACCTGTCTGATGTAACTTTCAATGGCGTCCGAAGTTGTAACCAAACAGACGGTCTCCTCAAGCGTGATCGGATCAAGCGGTCCGTGGAAGAGAAAGCCTTTGGATGTCCACCAGTCTAGCCGCTTCTTCAAATCTGGCATATCCAATCCGGAAGCTTCGGCAAGTAATGCGACGTCCCAACGTTCTGAAGAAACATACGGGGTCACGAATGGAAGAACAACCAATTTAATTGTATAATTGCGAAGATAGCAAAATTTGCCTTTCTCTGTGAAAAGGATGATGATTTGAGCCTGTGGCAGCGGTGCGTCGACTTGCACAGTGCGCCCGTCAAGCTCCAACTCCAGCTCCACCTATTGTAATAAAAATAAATAAAGTCTGCCGACGAGAACATGTGCTTACTTCTGTGACACCATTCGAAACTGCAATGAGTAGAAGCTTCAAACGCAAAAGCTAAGCTATTGGATAATTCTCAAAAAAAGTTTAGCCAATTGTGGCCAAAAAACGGTTTTCTGGGCTAACTTCGTCCAATAGCTTAGCTTTTGCGTTTGAAAGCTTCTACTCATTGCACGCTTTCGAATTGTATCGAAAATGTGTCTTGATTAGATTTGAATAACGAAAAGACTTTTGAAAGGGGAACGAGTTGATGTTTTACCACCCTCCACCTGGCTCCCGTGGTCGGTGTACCAGTTGATGGATCGGGCCGGTTTATGTTGAGCGAAAGTGTCTGTGTAACAGACTAGCGCCTCCTTGAAGACGGGCAGCATTGGCAGCGCGTTCAGTGGACTTGTGGCCACTTCGGGCCAATAGTTGAAGGAGACGATACGCGGGCAGACTGAGAACGGCATGGACCCGTTGGCGTAGCTCGCTAATTTGCAAGACTCGCGAATGTCGCGCAGCATCACCTGACAAATTTCCGTAGGCTCTCGATTTCCGACTCTTTGAACCACCCACGACCTGGAATTTATCCATCCACCCCGTGCAACCGAATCATTCGAGCAAAAATAATTACATTAACTTCAAATACCTCGCAATGGCTCAGCTCGCCATCGGTGAAGCGCCGTTTCATCGTCTCCAAATAGTTAAACTCTGACTGCAAATGCCGACTCCATCCGTTGGTCACAAGCCTCTCAGCCAGTAAGTGCTGGTACTCGTTGACGAACAGGTCCTTGCTTCCGTAGATGCTGACCAACATGTTGAATACGTCGGCCGACTCACGGAACAGACGACTTTCCTCTACAAATTACAAAGTAAAAAGTACGAACCCCAAATGTGTAAAGCAAACTTGGGTTCGCGTCTATCGGGTCAGGTGTCCAATCCATCCACCGGTTCTCCAAGTTATCGTCAACCATGATCACGTACTCGTCATTCACTCTAAGCTATTTAGTTACACATAGTGTCAAGCTTCAGGTGGGCGTTCCTAACTTTGCATATTTTAAACTCTTTGACATAGTTTAAAAAAGTAAACGCTCACACCCATCCGGCTCGAACAGTGTTTGATTGAGGAGGGGGGGGGGCATCGTACGGTGGGGGAGGGTAAAATCGAATGGCTCCGGTAAAATGCCATTGCCTTTCAGAGGTTAACCCGTCCCAACCCCCTATTTTACGGTTTTTTATTCACTCTTGCAGCTGGTCTTCGTCCAACATCAGCGTGAGTCGGTTCGCATTCGCTATGGCCATCTCCGACGACTGATTATCGCCAGGCTTCTCGGTGGTAATAAAAGTAATGATGGTTCGCATTGTGTCGGGACGTTGTCTGAAATTCAAATGTCGGAAGTTGAACCCGAAAATAGAAATTTTTTGAATTTTCTACGCCCCTATTCCGATTGCAAAAATTAGTGATCAAATAACGTTGCCACTAATAATTTACTTGACATAGTCACGTATAATCCGGCATATCCGGTGGACGAGGACAAACGAAGGGTCGCATTGCGACAAATACTCCACGATGGTCGCATAACCTTTCAGAATGTCGTGCGTGTTGACACCTGAAGAGGAGAGGAACACGTACTCAGTAACCAGAACGGCCATCGACTCATTCCCCTTCTTCGACTCGTTCACTTTTTACCGACTCGTTCCCTCCCTTTTTCAAAAAAAATGTTCTTATAAATCGAAAAGGTGTTTCTAGGGGTTTTCGGGGCATAGAATCCGAAGCTGATCTCCATTTCGACCAATTTTGAACCCCGAACACAAAGTCAACTTTTTGGGGAAAATTTTCCAAAAATTAATTCGGCCTCGACCATAACTTACTTGTCTTTTCGTTGTAATTTTGTGCTTTTGAATGGCTTTAAGGTCAAAATTGATTTTTAGAAATTAATTCGCAAAAAGTTGAATTGTGCCGGGCTTCGAAGCCGGTCCAGGAGGATTCGGATTGCTCGACCCCAAAAACCCATAGAAGCACCTTACTTCGACTTGGGTACTTCTTTTCAATAAGGAGGGCATTTGCCATACCGATGTGCAGAAGCTTTTGGCGGACTAACTTCTCGAGCTCCTTTGAGAATTGTTCTCGAGAATAGGCGTCGAAACTTAAGATGAGACGCTTGATGCGAGAAATGGCCGAATTTCTGTGGAACACTGGGCGCTCCAACATAATAAATTCTGTTTATTTTCCAAAAGGGTGACAGAGTAAGTAAACGCGTTAAGCAACATTTTTGAATTAGAATTGGTCCTAAAATAACAGATCCGAGTATTGTTTTCAGCACACTCACAAAATCTAGAACGAATTTATTACTTTTGCTGACAATAATCTCAGCATTTTCGAGACATAATCATAAATAAACAATGGGCAATTGACATAATCTGAAACCTGGATGTTGAATATGCTTCTTTCTTTCCAAAAATACTAACACAAGGAGGAAGCAAATGTCCAAATAAACATCAAAAAGAATATGTAGCAGAAAAAAGTTTGGCTATACTTTAGTTGACTGAAGGAAAAAACGGGTAAATTATATATTAATCGATCTGTCTTGACGAGCTACGCAAAAAAAAAAATAGGTCTCAAGTTCGCCGACCGTAGTTTACATATTTTCCCGTCAACTAAAGTATATCCAATAGTTTGACCCGTGTTTTCATTTGGGCAGGTACAACAAAAAAATTAACAAATGTTCTGGCAAAAACAAAACGGAAGTTGATTACGGGTTGACTCAGTCCCTACTCCACCGATTCTTCGTCATCCGAAACCACCATCATTGTATTCTTAAAACGCATTGAGACGCATTTGAATAACATTTCAGCACAATGTAATTGGATACCTTCGCACAGCGCGCATGGGCCGGCAAGCGCAACAGAATGAAGTCCGTCTTGAGGTGGGAATTGAAACAGAAACAAAGAATCAAGAAGCGGACCGTAGTTTTCGGGATGGATTTGTTGCACACTGCACAGCAAAAGTTAGGCACGGCTTTGGAGGTGTCCCGTCCCTTGCGCTGATTGTTTGAGACTTGGACTGGCTTGTAGCAGGTAGCACCGGCAAAACGCATCAGAATGGACGTGGATGATTGTTCTTAGTGAAAGAAAAGCATTAAGGAGATTCGATTTTAGGAAGAGGGTTGGCCAAAAAAACTTAATTATGGTGCATTTAGCTTTTTCGCTATTTTCCAAATCCCTTTTTTGGCGACGTTTCGATTAACGCAATTAATTACCTTTCGGCCCAACAGACGAAGTCGGCTGGTCAGACTCTTCGAGTCGGCGCTTTCGTTGAGGCGCTGCATCACGCGTCTTCTTCTTCTTCGATTTAGTCGCTTGATGATCTTCAGTCGGTTTAACAGTGCTAAAAAGAAACAAGCAAAATTTTAAATTTTCCATACTCCAAACAAAGATCACCATCTTTTTTTTCTTTAAGTAGTATCAAAAATTAAATATCAAAGCAAATAAAACAACCGGCATTTGCAGATTTTTAACTTAATCTCAAATTCATTATTTTTGAACACGAAGACAAAATGTTTTATTAGAAAATTTTTGAAAAAGAAGTTCGAGGCCTATATAGGTTCTTATTTTGGGATTTAACGGCACCAAACCTTCCCAACAACGACAACCAAATTGTGTGACCTGTTATTGTTCTCAGGAGTAGCCGAAATGTGACTTCCTTCATCGTAAAGAGTCATCTCGAGCAAAGTATTTACTGCTTCTTGGTTAAGGTCATTGATGTCGAGGTTCGCAGTAGCGAGAGCCTCCTTGTCGACCTAATACCGGAAACAAATCACCAGTTGACAATTTCAATCTTCATTCACTTCTTTTTTACAAACAAAAAAAGATTTAAACAATAAATACCGTCAGTGACTCGACCATCCACTCACAATGTGATCGATCCCGCCAACGTCCGTCACCTTCACACCTCCGTCCGTCAAAACAGTGATGGTAATCTGAGGTTGTCCATCATTTGGCACGTCCGGAAACTGCTGGTCATCATTTGAGTAATATTGCTCCTCTTCAATTCCATCGATGTCATTCATCGCTTTTGGACTTTCCATTTCCATTCAAAAGCCAATTAATTTGTGCGATATCAAACAATACTTGATTAGAGAGCGGATTTAAGAAGCAAATTCTGTATAGAATGCCCAGGAACCCTCAGAAATCGGGAGTTTAAACTTTATCAAGTGTTAGGCCATAACTTTTTGATATTGTCCGATCGCAAAGCTTTAACTAATGTTAGCTTCTCCTCGAGATCTTTCGAGTGCTTTAATTTTGAGCGAAAAATACCCGGCCTCCCTCGCATAAAGCATGGAGCAAGAAACGATTATTTGCAATAATAAATCTTTGGCGTTCTGTCTCTTTAAAAGAATTTACGACATAATGATAGACCGGACTTTGTGTTTTTACATATTTTGTATGCTTCCATGTTCTGAAGAATACGACCAAAAATAACCTTTTTGCAAATTATCAGTGTCGCTCTGCTAAAATATAATAGATGCATGGACTTCCCACTAAAAAATAAACACGTATCAAAAAAAACAGAAACAATGATTTGTGTCTTCATCGATTTCTGCAGGATCCAACGCCAAATCAATCCAATTCATCACTTCTCTGATCAGTGAGTGTTACATCGTACCGCCTGCGGCTCCCCGTTGTTAGCCTCATCCTCATGCGCGCGCCGGCGTAACATTGCTTCCGAGATGGGCTCCAAATGAATGGTTTTCGTATTTGCGTTGGACGAAACGCTCGGTTCAGGCTTGGCCTCATCATCATTCAGCAACGCCCGCAATTGCTCATTGGTCTTCGAATGTAGCGGAAGTTTGTCAGGAAAGTCGACGGAAAATTGTATGATCAGGTCGCCTTTCTGATCCGGATGACGATGGGTCGGCATCCCTTCGCCCTGGATCACATAGAAGTCACGGTGCTTGATAACCTCACCTAAATTCAACAAAAACGAGCGTTTATTCTCCTTTCTTTTCCAATGGTGGACCCCGCCCCCCTGAAATCCTCATTTTTAAGGAAAACGGCCACACGTCTGATACTCCGCGTGGCAATCCTCGGGAATTGCGGTCCCGACGATTTTTTTTTTGCTGTAAAAATTGCAATGTTTAAATTTATGTTTTCTACGGTGAAAATGTGTAGAATTTTTTGGAGGGGAGAGGGGGGTCCGACGGCGCCGAAACCAACGTATTAACCGTCCCTAACCAACCGGGTAACTGTGTGAAGCTTAGAATGCGCTTGTCCAGCGTTTCCACGTGCTTAGTACAGCCGCACAACGCTTCCGTCAGCGTCAAATTCATGTTAATTACGAGGTTGGTGCCTTTTCGCGTGAACACCGAATGCTCCTCCTCGTCTAGAACGATGATCACGTTGCCCGGCTCAAGCCCCGGCTGTTGGTCTCCTTTTCCGTAGAACATCAGCCGCTGTCCGTCGCGCATTCCCTTATCAATGTGCACTTCGATCGTCTCCTCGGATTTGACCTGAAAAGACAGCACTAAATCTAATGAGTACTATGCCTTAAAAAGTAAAGTTTAAACATAGAGGGACCCTTTTGTTTTGCAAAATTAATAAATTTACTGGGAAAAGTTTTTAAACAAATATCGTTAACATCTTCAAAAAAATTTTGGACTCCTATTTCCAGAGACGTAGCTAGAAAAAAATTTTGGAGGGGGGAATTTGTCCATCTGAGCGCCAGGAGCGACCCGGCGGTTCTCAACAAATTGATTTAAATTTGCCATGTCAAACGCACTCGTTTTTTGCCGCTGCAATGTTTGCACGGGTTTCGGTTGATTTCGCCCTCGCCACCACAATCAGAACACGCTTTTTGGATTCGTTGAATCATTCCCGGTCCAATTTGCACGTTATGGATCTCTAACCCGCGTCCCCGACAATTTTCACATTGCTTCATCCCCTCCTTTGCACCGCCGACGCCGTTACATTTCGGACAGAGAATGTGTCTGTAAATATAATGCAATTTAAATTACAGAATTAAAAGAAATTGGTCATTTGTTTGAGGAATGATTTGGCTAAAGAGCAAACCTCGTGATGCGGAGATGTTTGGTGCATCCATTGTACAGTTTGTCCAGTGAAACGGTCAATTGATGAACAGTGTCCCTTACTTTGGTCGGTTTTTCGCCCCCGCCTCGAAACCCTTAAACATTTTACTTCGCCCACACAAAAAAAAAACGAAATTCGAACCGCCACCGCCGAAGAACATTTCGAAAATGTCCATGGGGTTGTGCATTCCGCCGCCCTCTCCACCTCCCTTAAGTCCTTCCTCTCCGTATTCATCATAAATTTTGCGTTTTTCGGCATCACTCAACACTTCGTAAGCCTAAAATTTAATTACATAGCGTTCAGTTTGTACCAAAACTACGGGTTACCTGAGAGATTAGTTTAAAGCGTTCTCCTTCGTTTGGATTTTTGTCAGGATGATATTTGAGCCTAAATAAATTCGCTAAAAATAAAGCTTTTAGCATAAAAATTACGCTAATTTTCTATACGCCTTTTTCAAGTCATGGTCAGTAGCAGTCACGTGCACTTCCAATATTTCGTAATACTTCTTGTCCTTCACCATTTTTATGTGTCTAAATAGTTAAAAAAAGTTTGGTTGTGCAATGCAAATGAAAAAAATAAATTAGTGAATTAAGAAATCGAATGGTTTCTATGGATTGACCATAATTTTACTTATAGCGTATTAATTCTAATTAATTTTGTAAACGGGACGAGCGAAACCGAAACGGTTAAACAAAATATCTCCGATTTAACAAAGAATTTCAAACATCGCCTACTTTTCACTTTATAATCATAATTATGTACATTTATAGAAAGTTCTAGAAGTTTTTTAAATCTTGATTATTTTTATGTTTTAGTTCGCTGCTCCACAAAATGTCAACCATTTGTCAGCTGAAACCTACTCTTAAGCCTATTTTGTAAGCGAATCGCGACAAAAGCGAATCATAATGTTGAATTAACTCGTTTCAGTTGACCCTAATTGGAGAAAACGCCAAAAGGAGAAGAGTTAAGGATAAAAGTGAAGTTTAAATGGGAAAATGCTAATGGCAAATGCCAAAATGTCAAAAGAAGAAAATGCCAAGAAAGTAAAAGTGCCGTAAGCAAAAATGCCAAGAAAGAAAGTGTCATGAAGGAAAATGCCAAGAAAGTGCCGTAAGGAAAAATTCCACGAATGAAAAAGGAAAAATGCCAAGAAAGTAAAAGTGCCGTAAGCAAAAATGCCATGAAAGAAAGTGTCATGAGGGTAATGCCAAGCAAGTGCCGTAAGGAAAGAAAAAATGCCAAGAAAGTAAAAGTGCCGTAAGCAAAAATGCCAAGAAAGGAAGTGTCATAGGGAAAATGCCATTGGTCGGTGGAAGATAAAAATGATTAATGATCCCCGACTGACCTGACTCAAAATGACCTTATTCTGATCTGGTGCAAAAACACGACTAGATCAGGACCCGATCATTTTTAGGTCGTACGAGAACTGCCCAACCCACCCACTTTCTGCCAAGGAGCTCGCCACAACTACCACCCATTTTGATGGCAGTTCTTATTCCATCGATCTCCCGAAAACCGCCGGTTAAAGTCACTTTTTAAACGGAGACGGTTGGTGAGACGCAGTGACCTCTACCGCCGTGCCAATTGGTTTTGGTGTGCCGTAAAACAGTCATGTCCATAAAGAAACATTCTTGAGCTCGGCCAAACTTTTGGAGAAAAGTCTCTCAACAATTGATGGTCGGACAGTCTTTAGTTCCTTCTCGATCTCGAAGTCCCTACCTCGCCCGGCTTTTTGGGGCTAATTTGGAAGCGCAAATTGGTGCACTTAAATTACTTTTCTTCCACAATTTGTTGATTTAATGCATAATTTACTTCATTTATTGTTGCATTTTACTTCAAACCAACGCATTTTTAGAATTTCACATCTAAAGTGACGATCCTCAAGTATTTACATGTTTTGCCCCAATTTTAATAAATTATTTGGTTATTTAATTTGCTAATTATTATATAATTAATTGCAAAAAGGCCATTTGTCGGAGGGTTTTTAGAGGACAAAAATAGAAAATGAGTGGGATGGCGCAGGAAACGGACGGATGGACGGCATTTAAATTCCGCGGGCAATAAAACAGCCGGAAATCCCGCGGGCTATAAATGTAAGTTTAATCCAAAACATTTTAATTTAAACAAAAATAGAGAAATTACATTGAAATTCTTTTATCAATTGGTCCAGAGAGATTTTATTGACGCAGAGATTTTCATGGCACTGGAGAGGGCACTTCAGATGATTAAATGCCCAATTATATTCAAATGATGCGGTGATACTTTGAAACCACCGCTTCTTCTGTTTAATCGGAAAAGAATCCTTTCGGGAAACGAATATAACGGCAATTTCGACGCCCGAAGACATTTTCCATTCTGCCCCCGAGGGATGCCGCCCTTTGATGGATAAAGAAAGACCGCCAAAAGGACTAAGCTCTTCTGATTTGGGAGGGATTACAGTAAGAATAAAAAAGAAGTGAACATAAAAAATATTATTAATATTTTATGCATTTTGGACAATTGGAGGCTAAATGTTTTTGATGGCTTTGCGTGGGCTCTTTTTATTAATTAATTATATAATTAGTCAATTTGGATGCATTGAATGGGCGGCTTTAACTTAAAGAGTTCCTTCCGTTTGCTAATGACTTTTCCCTCTCAAAACCCCCGGGCAATTTCTCTTAACTATCGGCGCATAAATTCAATGGTCTCAATTTTGTTAAGAATTTTTCAAAATTATTTTATGCCCTGTGGCGATCATTTGATTAAAGCTAATTTGCTTGCATTTTGACCCCTTAAAAACAACCAGATTTTCTGTATTTGAACGATAATGGACAAAATCATTTTCTAAAAACGCTTTTCATTCTTTTATTGTGCCCGTTGGGCAAATTATTAATTTTTGTCGGAACTTTCCCGGGGTGAAATTGTGTTACATATTTACGAGCATTTCCGTTTTAATTGCATTTAATCCCAAAATTATTGGAAGGTTTTCTGAAATAATTTGACGATAAAAAACATCAACCAAATGACGCGATTTGTCGCTTTTTCTTAGGACGTTAATCCCTCCCCCCCCCCCCCCCCCCCCCGTGGGGGATGATTCTTTTATCCCTCAAAAGTCCATTCAAATTGAAGCTGGCAATTTAATGTTTACGCACGAAAGAAGAATGAACAATGTTTTTAAGTTTAGAGACAATTTCGATCAAAGTTCTTGACAGGCAAAATTTAAATTAAAAACATAAATCTCTTTTTACCAATTCACAAAAATTTTTCTTCGTCGTAAATAAGTTTTTAAGGTGCCAAGGCGTCAAGGTCTTAAAAAGGGTATAAATATTAAAAAAAACATTTCGGATGCATTTATTGTAATGGCACTTTCCCTGAGACTATCAGAAAATGATCGATCAATCATTAGCCGTCCGATCAGTGAAGTTCGGCCGACAGTGTTTGGCTGCGGAAAGGGCCAACTTTTTATTTGGATTTTTTACATAAAATTGTCCCAATTTCAAAAACATAAACTTTCGTGGCACTTAATGCTATTAATCTTTGGCCTCAATTTCGGTTAATTGGCCGTTCGTATCCAAAATTCACAAAAAAAAAGGTAATTCGAATGCCGCCGTTAAGCCAATAATAAAAAAAGGGGGGGGGGTAACTTTTTAGGTTATTTGACCTTTTAGCAGAGCACAATTAGCCATTTTTAACCGCCACAATATTTTGTTTTTTGAACTTTGTCATGAAAATGCCAAACAAATGAATTAAATGGATGAATGCTTTGATGTTCGGTCGTTTAACCAACCGTTGGGCATTTAAATTGATTGCGTCACAATGTTAGCATAAATAATATGCCAACATCGCCTAAATAATTCTTTTGGGCTTTTGATACAAAATAATGAATTGCCAACCAACCGATTCGATGATTGGCTAAAACTTTGCACTTCGGCACGCAAACGCCTAAAAAAAGCACTGATTATAACAAAAATATTTTTTAATAAAAAATTTGCTACGATTTTTGACCATTAAAGTGATTGTTATTTTATGATGGAAGGCAATTAATCACTTTCGAGAAGCACTTTTGGGATGAAAAGCTTCGTCAAACACAAAACTTTTGCCTTCGGATTAGCCTCCGCCAAGTCACTGAACCAACGAACGATGGAAGCCGCGGATGTTTTGGCATGGTAAGGGAAGCATTTCGGCATTTTGGATTCAAGTCTTAAATAGTTTAATTATGTACTTACAAAATTTGTTCTGCCTTATTTTTTTTATTTTGTTGAATTTATCGAATCTTCCAACAATTTGCCATTGGCTCCTCTGCCAATTTAGTCAATGCCATAAATTGTTAATTTGCTATTTTTCCATCAATTAATTCTTCACGTTCGGCCGAACACTGTACAAACATCGGCGGGGGTGTGAAGGAAATCAGGAAATGGAATGGCATAATGCCAAAGTCCATTTTCTCCGAGCATTGCCCCGGGCGCTAATTTTGTGCCACAATTTATCCCACCTTCGCAATTCGTTGGCAATTACAGAACGGCTAAATATTTTAAATAGAAAATATTTTTTTGGTAATTTGAGGAAAATTATTTTGTTTTGTCTTTTTGGACAATTAAACTGAACCATTTTATACAGCTAAAAGACAAAATCCGTTTCCATTTCCGCCGATTCTCTGGATAGGTGAGAATTTGCCAAACATTTAAAAAATTCCATAATTTTTAATTTATTTATTTTCACATTTTCAGCTTTCAAAAAACGACGGCATTCAATTTGTG
This sequence comes from Globodera rostochiensis, assembly GCA_018350325.1. Lineage (NCBI taxonomy): Eukaryota > Metazoa > Nematoda > Chromadorea > Rhabditida > Heteroderidae > Globodera > Globodera rostochiensis. The sequence goes on from JAEVLN010000020.1 coordinate 901,615, forward strand.
CCGTGCCCTCCGCTTTCTCGGCCAAACAAATGGCACTGATCGGTGTTTTTGGAGTCGCCGTCAACGAGAGAGTCAGACGCATTAAAATGTCAATTTGTACAAAATAAATATTTCAAATTTTTGGTCTCTTTCCAAAATCGCAAATGATCGATGTCATCTTCCATTCTATCTTTTACATTCTTACATATGTACATTGAATGTGATTTAATTTAATTTATTTAATTCAAAAAGTACAAAAAATGCGTCAATTTGACGATAAATATTAAAAATTGGAACTCCCCGCCCCCGGCAATAAAAAAGGTAAAAGCATTCATTAATTGGCGTCTCTGGGCAAATTGGAAGATAATTAAGTGCAATAATTATTGCAAAATGTCCGATCGGTCGGAATGATTTTCTGTCGCCAGTGTCTTTTGATCACTTATTTTGGGCTTTCAAAGGCTTAGGAATTCAGAAAATTAAATTGATTCATCCAATTATTGCTAACTTAACCAGCCCAAAATATTCAAATTGAGAACATTTGCTTTTGGTGGGAAGAAATCTTTTGGACAATTAGCAAAGGTCATAAAACATTTATCTTTAATTAGTTTGGCTTAAATCTCCCCGCCCCCCCCCCCATTTTCCCCGGAAGCGCTTGTCAGACATTACCAGACGCAGCCCCACAAATAATCAATTGCCAAATTAAAAGTGTAAATTTAATTAATTCGAGTGAGCGATTAAATACAAATACTTTTAAAGTGTCTGTTTGACTACAAAAAGTCACGGAAATTGCCTTGGGAAAGTGTTTCATTTATTTATGTGTAAAAAGTCTAAGGGGGGGGGGATTACGCACAAAGCACTCATTAAAAGCATTTCGCAGTGTTTGAACCCGAAAAGAGAAGTTAAATTATTGCACTAATATTCCTTTCCCTCACTTTCCTTTCGCCGCTTTTTGCACTTTTTGATTGCGGACGGACAATTTTCCGAGTCGGGAGTCCCCGGAAGTCTCCGGGAGTCCCCGGAAGTCTCCGGGAGTCCCCGGAAGTCTCCGGGAGTCCCCGGAAGTCTCCGGGAGTCCCCGGAAGTCTCCGGGAGTCCCCGGAAGTCTCCGGGAGTCCCCGGAAGTCTCCGGGAGTCCCCGGAAGTCTCCGGGAGTCCCCGGAAGTCTCCGGGAGTCCCCGGAAGTCTCCGGGAGTCCCCGGAAGTCTCCGGGAGTCGGGAGTCCCCGGGAGTCCCGACTTTTGTTGACCCATTGGAATAGTGCAAATATAATCACTCATCTCCGATCAAAACAAAGCGGCCGAGTCGGCTATCGGAGAAGCGACCGATCGAATGATGAATTGTTGCGATTGTTGAGTGATCAAAAGGACCCGAAATTTGGGTAAAGGACAGAAATAATCAATTTAAGCAAGTCTTTTCTTCTCTCATAAACCAAACAAATTTAAAGCAATTTTTAACAAAATTTTGATGAGAGAAATTGAGCAAATGAAAAACAAAAAACAAAATAAGCTAAATAAAGAATTGAAATGATTTAAAACGTCGTGACATTCCGCGCGATTTCATTGATTTGTCCATCAAACTCCGAGGAGACTGCGCGGCGCCTCACTTCAAGTATGTTTTATGCCGAAAGTGAAGACGAAACCGGCACTCGAAGCGCTTTGTCAGTTTTGATTTGATTGATCAAATGGACGTTTTGTCAGCATTGTCGTCGCTTTATCTTGTCGCCCGATTGTCCCTTGGAGAGGGACGTCGCCTGTGGCGATGCGAAGGGTTCGGCTCCGCGCTTGCCGTGCCGCAGGGCGTGCAGTGCCCGCGCCCGGCGCGAGTCGCCAAATTGGACGGCCGCCGCATCGTCGACACTGATCAGAATGTGAATCATTTGGCCAGAGAATCGGCGGATATTTAATAAGTTAATTGTCCGAGGACACAGAGAAGAAGCTTTTCTTTTACGTTTTGTGAATGTGCGAATGAATGCGTCGCTTAAGTGGCCGTCCTTTTATACCTTCCGACTCGCGTGTGGGAGGCCCTCCCCCTTTCTTTCTGCCCCGTCGCCCGAGGGGAAATGTTTTATTGTCCCCGCCCCTTTGCCCACGGCAAATTGTTGGTTTTCCGTGAGGAAAATGAAAAACGATGTCGAGGCGATAATTATGATGAGCCATTCCTCCGGCGTTTTAGCAAATGCCCGTGGGCGGGTCAGACTTTTAAATTGGCCTAATTGGCCCTTAATTAAATCTTGCACAGATTTGGAAAAGTAAGTTTACAATTATGATTAATTAATTACCTAATTAATTAATAAGTAGGGAGGAAAATCCATTTTTTCTGCACTTGGGACGCCGTCAAAATGCCAAAAAAGGTGTTTTAAATTAAGTTTGAAGCTTCTAGGGCTACCGAACCGAATACCGACCAAGCCAAAATCGGTCCGAATGTCGACCAATAACCAAAAGAAGGGCAAATTGGCACATTTAAGCCCGTGTTTTTTAAAAATTCCGATTTTACTGAAAATTATAATTTTTTAATGCATATTTTAAGTCGCTGGCTGAAAATCGCAGTTTAATGGGAAAAAATGAGAAAAATGGCATAAATTCCGGCCGTTACTTAAAGTAAATGAATGGCATTTTTACAATTGTTTCCGTCGGATTTTACGAAAATAAATTATAAACCTTCACAGGCGGCCAAAAGCATCCATTTCTCAGGGAATAAATTCTGTTTTTGAATCTTTTTGTTTAAAATGTAAATTAACCATTCGATTTGTTGCTTTAGGTAATGATTTGATGGATGGACGGCGTCCCCCCGGGGGGTAACGGCGGTGCAAAAAGTTTAGTTAAATTTAAGAAAGAAAAATTCGATTTTCTTTGCATTTCTCTCATTTTTAATATTTTTTTCAAAAATTATTTTTTGTCATTTCACTGCCAAATTCTTAATACTTTATTGCCCGCCAGTGTTCTTTTCTATGGCAGACAAAAACAAAATTTGGACGGAAGTCTTAGGGAATAAAAAATAACTTTCAAAAAATCCCCCGGGGGGGGGGGGACATAAAACAATTGTCAAATTAATCCGATTTAATTAATAAATGAGCATTTGTGGGGGCCGCACAAAAATCGGTCGTTGTGAGTGCATTCTAACGGAAGAGATTTGTTAAAATTGATGCAAGCAATCAATTTATTGAATGGAATTAAATCTTTAAAAAGAGTTAAAGAATTTAATTAATTCTTTTTGTTAATTCAAAACAATTTTTGTTATAAACGTTCCGACCGATCATTCTAATTTGTAAGGTCACTTATCAGCAGAATCGTTCTTCAATTTGTAAAACGTGGCACTTTTACGCCAAATGATGTGTTGTGAATTAGGCAAATAAACAATTCAAACGTTGGGAAATGTTTGATTTGCGGCAACTTTTGGGTTTTGGCATTTTCTCAATGGCCACAAAAACTTATTTTGGGCAGCGTTCATTTGGGAATAATGAATTGGCATAAAAGTGCCATGCCATTTCACTCTTTTTTTCCCATAAGCTTTTCATACTTTTATCTTTTGTTAGACTGATAATGGCAACTTCCGTTCCAAAAAACTTTCCGCCAAAGGCTTCCCCCCCCCGGCACTTTCGGATTTTTGTCCGTGGCATTTGTTCAACAAATGCATTAAACTTTGGAATTGATCAGAAAATGGGGGGGGGGGGGGAGGCGAGTGAAAGAACATTTACCGCTAAATGTCAAAAAGTGCCATTTTAATTATTAAAAGAAAGTTTGGCAAAGTTTGAATTTGTCATTTGCTTAATACTCTGAGGGGCCACAACAATCCGTCGGGGAAATTCCCTTTTGTTAATGAGGCAATTAATTGTCTGCTGAAGCGAATCCCTCGAAGGATTTGTACCCGCCAGGCATCGCCGCCCAAATACATAAATTTATAAGAAAAACAAAAGCAGGAAAGTGAATGAATTAAACTTTTATCACTCATTTAAAGTTAATTAACATAATAAATGTTTACAAATAAAATTTAAAAAAAAGGAACAAAAAACCCGAGCGTTTTAGACCAATCAAATAGTGAGGGGATTTGGAAGTAATGCAACAAAATATGCGGGGAAAGTTACTGTACATTCTCAACACTTTCTTTGTTTGTGTCACTCTTTCAGCTTTTATGTTGCCGCGGTCTCTGTCCCAGCCTCGGGAGTTTTATGCCGAAAGTGAAGACGAAACCGGCACTCGAAGCGCTTTGTCAGTTTTGATTTGATTGATCAAATGGACGTTTTGTCAGCATTGTCGTCGCTTTATCTTGTCGCCCGATTGTCCCTTGGAGAGGGACGTCGCCTGTGGCGATGCGAAGGGTTCGGCTCCGCGCTTGCCGTGCCGCAGGGCGTGCAGTGCCCGCGCCCGGCGCGAGTCGCCAAATTGGACGGCCGCCGCATCGTCGACACTGATCAGAATGTGAATCATTTGGATTTGTATTGACAAGCGATTTTGGTTTAAATGAGAATGTGCCCTTTAAAGAGACTTTTGCCACTTAAATATTCTTCGATTCGGCGTCGCCATTGAATAAATTGGCTCCGCCCCTTTTGAAGTTGCCAAAGGCGACGGGGCGGGGCCACCCCCGCGGGGGGGGGGGGGGGGGAACTTTTTTAATTTAACAATTCTCAGAAATTTTTTTAAATTATTAATTTAATGGCAAAACATTGACGCGAGGTGACCAATGAATGAATGGGCGCAAAAAGCAACAATTATTTCTGTCAATTCAAAACCCAAATTATTTTTAATCTTTCAGTTCACTCAATTTGATTTCCTTTTAAATATCCCGAAATGTCAATTTGAACATAAATCCATAAAATTACATTTGTTAATCACTCATAAAATGTCCACAAACCCTTCCCCCCCCCGGGGGGCATGTTTTCTCAAAATGTTAATTTTCAAACGCAAAATCGCACGATGTTTGGTCCAGATTACGTAAATGCCAAACAATAGAAAATTTCGATGAATTGAAAAGGGAATTTCTCACGATTTTAAATCCATTTTAATATTTATTTCTTTTATCTGAGAAAATTTTTTTGCCGATACAAAAAGCGGTGACATTTTTATGCCCGACGGACGGCGAGGGAAAAGCCGAAAATGCGGAGGAAAGAACTTTATTTGTTAGGCAAAACATTTTGGGATAAAATTGCCCCAAAAATTATTTATTTAAAAAAATAACAAATAAATTTAATTAAATTATTCAAAGCTTTGATGTTCCCAATTTGGCCGGCCGCCCGTTGGCACTTTCGAAGGGCGACAAATTGGCACAAATTAACTGATCGAACATTTTGGTGAGAAGTTTCTGAAAGGCAATTTGATTATTTGTGCCACCATTTTGAGAGATCAAATGCGAAATGCCCGATGGTACGTCTAATTAAGCCTAATTGTAAGTGCTTAATACGAAATGATCGGCTCGGTCGGTACTGATTTGACCTCGGGACCCCAGTTGGCCTTTGTTTAACCAACTCACCGCCGCTATTTTTTGCTCATTGTCACCGGCAACAAATTTGGGCAATCGTCGGAGAATTGCGACGGCGGCCACAAAACAAAGTGCGGCGGTAATGCCAAAAACGACGAAATTTTGTTGGGGAGAAAAATCCGATGGAAACTAAATTCGGAAATTTTAGAAATTTTATCGGACGATAAATGAAACGATTGGATGGACTTTTATGACAAAATAATTGTAAACTTGCCACAAATGAATACATCCGGGGGTTTTCCGTCCCTAACTGTCCGTCGACGTTCAAAAATCGGACGAGCGGAGCCCAAAAATGGGCCTTAAATTAAAAAAAAAGAAAAAATTGTTTTAATTATTAAAGAACAATTTTAATTATTAAAGAACAATTTTAATTATTAAAGAACAATTTTAATTATTAAAGAACAAACAAACACTTTAACTTCGCTGCTGTAAAAGGGTCTGAACTCGCGCAGCCGACGATCGGACATCAAAGCGACAATTGGAATTATTCGAATATTGTAACGCGACGCGGTCACCGGCCGGAGGGCGCCCACGACGCGGACGAAGGCCGGCGGAAGGCCAATTTCCTACTCAAACCCAAAATTATTTCGACAATTCCATTTTATTTTGTCCGTCCAACTTCATACGCCTCGCGGATGGCCGTGTCCGCCGGACTCCGGTCGGTGTTGGCGTCGCGCATGCCCCCGGGAAAGCACACCTTGGGAGGAGGGGCTTCAGAAGTTCGAATTCGAACATTCGGGGAGGGGGGGGGGCTTCTTCGAATTCGAACATTCGGGGAGTGGGGGGGGCTTCAAAAGTTCAAATTCGAACATTCGGGGAGAGGGGGGGAGGGGCTTCAGAGGTTCGAATTTGAACATTCGGGGAGGGGGGGGGGCTTCTTCGAATTCGAACATTCGGGGAGTGGGGGGGGCTTCAAAAGTTCAAATTCGAACATTCGGGGAGTGGGGAGGGCTTCAGAAGTTCGAATTCGAACATTCCGGGAAGCCGGCTTTGAATAAGTCAATTCGAAATTTGTCAGACTTCGCCCGGATGGCGGCGGAGTGATTCCGACCGGACAGTGAGCAGAATGCGCCACTGCCATTCGGAAGGATCCGCGAAATGCGACGATATTTCTGCAACAAAAGCAAAAAAAGAATTACTTTTAACGAACGCTACACTTTTTGAGTTTGCCGCCAGAACCATCAAAATCGCAGCTTCCCCTCCCCCGCCACCAGCACCGTATGCTACCGTACCATTGCTATTTGTCAGTGCCTCAGGCAACAAAAATTCATGAAAAGCCTCGAGGCAAAATTGGGACAAATCCATCCAAAATGAACGCAATCTAAGAAAGATTTTTGCATGAAATATTTTATGTTTTAAAAATAGCATTTAAGTTGATTAAAATACTTAAATTTATTTGCAAAGTTTAAAGAATCACATTTATATCGTTTAAAGTAAATGAATGAAAACCCGGTAGGTACAATAACATTACATAGCATTTTGGACAACAAAATTATACAAAAGTAACAAAAATAATTTATAAGTTTGAGTTTGAGCGGATCTGTCCAAAGTCCCAATCCCAAAGACAGTTTAGCTTAGCCTAAATCAACTCCCGTACACAAAATTCTTTATTGATAGATTTTCTGCACATTTTGCTGTCTTTCCACAATGGCCGGCCGGCACATCGGAGCTGTTGTTCTCCACCGTATTCCTCGCCATCTGTTGGACTACGGTAGTAGCACATTCTGGCGATGCACAGTAGGAGGTCCAATGGAAGAGATGGCCAAATCTGGAGTGATCGGAATTACCGGATTATAGGGATTACGATTTACGCCCGGGTGGCCAAACAAAGCCCGGAGTGGGCAATGTTCTCGCAATAGGCGCTGGACTGAATCCGGTCCAAGCAGGCACAGAAAGTGTCGTCACAGCGACTCTGACTGATGTTTCGTTGGTCGTAGCAGACGTCATGATGCTCGCAGCAGAGGTGGACTGAACGTGGGGGGGGGGGGGGGAAGGGGACAATTAGCACGTCCGATCAATGATCAAATTAGGCTCAATTCATCTCCTTGTCTAAAAGACAACCACTAATTATGAACAGCCCCCCCCCCTCCCCCGCCTACTTTGGTCCCGATGGCAGCTGATGCTGATCAGACTGGCGGCCATGAAACTAAATGGACCACCTCCACAGCTGAACTCGTCCCCCGCGGGGATTATTGACGGTGATATCCATTTGTAAGATGACTTTGGTTCCGCAAGTGCTCGTTGGACACTCTCTCCAGCAGAAAAATGGTCGCTCGGGGCATTGTTTTTGCCAGAGGGCGAATTAATCAACAAATCGTTGGGCATCAGAAGGAAGAGAATGGTCGAAATCGCCGTAAGGGAAACAAACGGAGAGCAAGGTGGTGGCCATAGAGAGGAAAGACGGACGGACGGCCAGAAGAAGCGGGAAGGGGAGGACGGCACCAAATCCATCAGCCGAAATTCAGAGAGAATTTTTACTGATTTGATAAGAACAAAAAATTATATAAAAAGACGAGGCCCGAGAATGCGAACATAATTTGCAGTGCTTCTGACGGACTGAATGGTATAAATTTTTGAAAATGATTGTCAACGGAATCCCCCGTCACTCCCTCCCACCTCCAATTTGCTCCGATCCCGGTGAAAGAATGAGCCATTTTGGTGGACCAAAATGAAACGATCGGTCCAATTAATGGGGAAGATAATGAATAAAGTGGTAATTCCCTTACAAAGTTGGAGGGGGAGGGGGAGGGGGAGGGGGAGGGGGAGGGGGGGGGGGGGAGGGGGAGGGGGAGGGGGGGGGGGGGGAAGGGATGTAAACAAAGCGGTGCGATGCTTTTCATTAAAAGAGTTACAAAAGGTTTTTGTTCTTTGTTTGATGAGTATAGCTTCAGAAGATTAGAGCACGACGGAAGCGAGACTCAACGGGATTAAGCCTAACGGGATTCCCGCTCCCGGTAAATTCAAACTCCCCACGCTCCCGAAATTTTTTATATCGGGCTCGCTCTACTTCAGCAGATGAGTTGGGTTGGGCGGGAACGATTAGCCACCAACCTCCTCTCCATTCGATCTTCTAATGATGTGAAAGTGAGTGAATGGGCGATTGATTACAAAGGCTCTGTGAATGTTCGTCAGTCGATCGGAGCAAATCATTGCATTGTTATCGCTATCGACTGAAAGAGGTCCAAAGTCCAGAGAATGTAGGTGACAATGAATGGTGGGGGCGGGTGATTGATGCAGTCAGTGCTGAACACTCTGGTTGGGTCCGACTGATTGATTTACTCAGCCTATTCCGCATTTTGTCCATTGTATAAAAAATGCACAAAATCAATTACATATATGGGCTTGCTAAAAAGCAGCTAATAAGGTGGAAAATGCTGGCTAACCGCACACTCGACTACGGCAGCCAGTAGATGGGGCGAGACTCCGGGAGAAGTCCGCGCGTGACCCGCTGGGGGTCGTCGTCAAACTTTTCCCGCCCTCCGTCTCGCCCCATTACTTGCTCCACCATCGCATGCTCGCTGTTGGCGGGTCGCCAGCGGCCTTTCAAAAGGATTTGTGCCATTTTGCTCATTAGCAATTAAAAAGCTTTTATGTAATTTTGTGGATTTTTGCACAACGGACAATTGAGTCAGTCTCCACGAAATGGATACCTCAGTCAGAGGCTCATAACTTTGGTGCATCCACTAAAAAATTTTTACGGATTCGTCCGTTAGGTTTAGAGACGAGTCGAACGCTATACAATTTGTCAGATACTGAGGTCCCATGTCTTACCGGGTAATTTATTAAAATTCACGGTAATAGTTCGGTTCGAACCCCCCCCCCCCCATTTTTAAAAAAATATTTTTCGAAGTCGATTAAAGATTTTTTCAGGGGTATTCGAGGACGTAGATTCTGAATCTAACATTTATTTCGACCAATTCCGAACCCCGGATGTAATGTTATGATTTTTGAACAATTACAAACCGAACTATTACCAAATTCACGGGTACATCTAGATCAGCTTGCTTCCAGGTCCGATTTTTTTCGATCTTTTGCAGATGTGTGATGCAAGTATTTGAAGGAGGCGGGAGGTAGCAGTAGTAACCTACACATTTTCGTTAATTGACCAAATTTATCTTTTCCAACCAGAACAATAACAAAAAATAAAACATTATCCAACGCAACGACAATATGGATAGAGACGGGTGGAAGGAACTGAATAAGACAACGATAAACAAGAGGTTGGTCGCATTTTCGTCGACGGTTGGCCCTTACGGAACCGCCCTCCCCTTGGTCATTTCTTCTTCCCACCACCAGTCGCGCCGACCTTCTGCGCTGACTTGGTCACTTTGCCACCACCTTCCGTCTTCTCCACTGATTTGATCACGCCCACGGCGACAGTCTGCCTCATGTCGCGAACAGCAAAACGGCCGAGCGGTGCGTAGTCAGTGAATGCCTCCACACACATCGGCTTGGTCGGAATCAGTTCGACAATTCCTTGAAGAGACAATCAAATTAAACTGCCAAATGTTTGTGCCCTACCGGCGTCGCCAGTCTTCAGCGACTTCGGGTTGTCCTCAACTTTCTTGCCAGACCGACGGTCCACCTTCTCTTTAAGTTCGGCGAATTTGCACGCGATGTGAGCGGTGTGGCAGTCCAGAACGGGAGTGTAACCGGCTTGGATCTGTCCCGGATGGTTCATGATGATGACTGAACGGGATTTCTGACCAGAATGCAACCATTAGCTATACCCTGTGCGGTGAAGCTCTTGGTCTCCTTTGCAGGGTCGCTCTTCGAGTCGGACGCAACCGATCCACGGCGAATGTCCTTCACGGAGATGTTCTTCACGTTGAAGCCCACATTGTCGCCAGGAAGTGCTTCCGGCAAAGACTCGTGATGCATTTCCACCGACTTGACTTCGGTGGAGATGCCTTGAGGGGCAAAAGTGACCACCATCCCCGGCTTGATGACCCCAGTCTCGACACGTCCAACCGGCACAGTTCCGATACCTAAGCAGCAATAATTGATATTTGAGCATATTCGTGTAAGGAAATAAGGAAAACCTCCGATCTTGTACACGTCCTGGAGCGGTAAGCGGAGAGGCTTGTCAGTTGGTCTTGACGGCTGAAGAATGGAGTCAAGCGCCTCCAAGAGAGTTTTGCCGGAAGCGTTGCCATCTTTGCGCTCAATGCTCCACCCCTTGAACCACGGCATCCTGTCCGACGGCTCCAGCATATTGTCACCGTTGAAACCCGAGATCGGCACGAACGGAACCGTGGCCGGGTTGTAACCGATCTTCTTGATGAAGTTGGACACCTCGGTCATCACTTCCTGGTAGCGAGACTCAGAGAATGGAGGCTCAGTGGTGTCCATCTAAACGAATACAAATACTAGTAAGCGAGTCATTAACAAAAAAATAATAATAAACGCTATAGTAAAAAAACCTTGTTGCAAGCGACGATGAGCTGCTTGACTCCCAAAGTCTGGGCAAGCAAAGCGTGTTCACGCGTTTGGCCGTTTTTCGAGATCCCCGCCTCAAACTCTCCCGTCCCACATGCGACAACCAGCACAGCGCAGTCGGCTTGCGAAGTCCCTATTGAGTGATTTGGTTTTTGAACGAGTTCCTCGACAAAAGAACAGAGAATTCATTTCTTCTCTCCCAAATTCATTGTACGTCTTTTGGCTTTTGTAGTCATAAACAAACCTGTGATCATGTTCTTGATGAAGTCACGATGTCCGGGGGCGTCAATGATGGTGACATAGTATTTACTCGTCTCAAACTTCCACAATGCGATGTCGATAGTGATACCGCGCTCACGCTCAGCCTTCAGTTTGTCAAGCACCTTAAAAGGGACAATATTTAAATGCTAATGACGCCTCAAACGAGTCAGACTCACCCACGCGTACTTGAATGACCCCTTGCCCATCTCCTGGGCTTCCTTCTCAAACTTCTCAATCGTACGCTTGTCAATCCCACCACATTTGTAGATGAGATGACCGGTGGTGGTCGACTTTCCGGAATCGACGTGACCAATCACGACAATGTTGATATGGACCTTTTCCTTTCCCATTGCTTATTCGGTTTTACTCGAGCGTAGTAAATCAAATATCACCTTAAACGCTTTACACATGAGCTATTAACAAAAAAAGTCAAAAACAAATGTCGGCTTGACACAAATATAAAACCGATGAATTTGCTCAGTACCAATCTTTTAACATGGTCAAAGCGTATTTGGTCAAAAACATACGAGCCAACAACAACAAAAAATTTGTTATGAAAGAGATGAGGCGAAGCGAAAAGAAATGGGATTCCTACATAAAGTTCTAATCCAAAATTAAAAACAAGCAACACCTTCATCGGCCCACCTTCCAACAATTATGGTTAGAGTTTAGCATTTTCTTTCACCCAAAAGAAAGAAAAAAAATTCTTTGTGTCAGCGTAGAGAGTAAATACAGTACCCAATCAATATTCTAGAATTTAATTTAAAGCGAATGAAAATCAAAAAGAAAAAAGACTTCGAATTAAGAAAAGTGTAGCTTGTATTACACGAGATCGGACTAAAAAGTGAAATTTTCACATGTAAAAAAACAATTTGTTTAAACCACTATTGTTATTTTTACACCCTTCCGATTTTTGCTTATGCACTCGGATTTTTGATCCTATTTTGGCACTTTTTCTCACCTACATATTCCTATTTTGAGATTTTTCGATCCTAAAAATCTTATCCCTACTTCTCACAATTGTAAACATTATATTAAATTCACATTTTGGAAAATTAAAATAAAAAATATCAAAAAATAGCTTTTGCCTTTGAAGGCTTCTTTCTACTCATAGCACACTTTCGATTTACCAAATTTTTGACTCAATTTGTTTGAGCCTTTTTATATTGGGGACACAATGCCAATTCATTATTTTCTCCACTAAAATTTCAAAATTTTTACTTTTTTTGAAGTCCGATTTTAGTTTTCACAGCTAAATTGGAGAATTTCAGATGACTTTACAAGAATCAAATAAAATTTCTCTTATTAATGAGGAACAAAGATGGAAAGACTTGCGCTGTTTTACGGATAGGACGTCTAAATTTGCTAATTCGGGGTTTGAGCCTGGAATTCAGGTTCGTTTACAGAAGTAATATTTGGTTGTTTAGAAGTTCCATCTAAAAGAATATATAAGCGTTACCGATTTTTAACAGTTTTCAGAATTTGAAAGAAATTCATAACATGCCCGTGCTTGTTGTTGGCGCTGGAGGACTTGGCTGTGAAATCCTCAAGGATTTGGTCTGTTTTTTTTATATTATAGTTTTTTGGAATAGATTCAGAGTCCTTTAGGCGTTGTCCGGTTTTCGTAACATCGATGTCATCGACATGGATACAATTGACCTCTCAAATTTGAACAGACAATTCCTTTTTCGGTAATTTTTAAAAACGGCTGTGGTCGTTACATTTGCTGGTCATTTCTAGCGAAAGCGACGTTGGCCGCTCAAAGGCTGAAGTTGCTGCTGCTTTTGTGCAGAAAAGGGTTCCGGGTTGCAAAGTCACTTCGTAAGATTTTGTTAATATTTGGAAAAAGTTGGTAGCAAACTTTTTTAGAGGTTTTTGAGACAAACTTTGCTTTTCTCTTTGGTTAATGAAAATGTACTGACGATTTCACCACTTCCATTTTTTAGTCACAACTGTCGAATCCAGGACAAATCCTTGGATTTCTATCGCAGGTTTTTCATCATCATTTGCGGGCTCGATTCCATTGAGGCTCGTCGCTGGCTCAATGCAACTGTAGTTAGTTTTTAAGTGGGATTATTCGGAAACGGTCTTCCAAACATACATTTTTAGGGTGAATCGTTTGAATTTAATCTAAAAAACTCCGTGAACAATTTTTAGTGCTCTCTTGTCGAATTTGATGACGGAAATCAGCCCAATCCCAACACAATAGTGCCGTTGATCGACGGTGGCACTGAGGGGTTTAAAGGCAATTCACGTGTAATCATTCCATTCATGACGCCGTGCATTCAATGTACAATCGACCTTTACACTCCGCAGGTAGATTGTCAAGCATTTTGAATTGATTGATCAATTAACAATTGACTGAATAAGTTTTGCAGATCAATTTTCCGTTGTGCACTATCGCTCACACGCCGCGTCTTCCAGAGCATTGTGTGGAATATGTGAAAGTGGTGCTTTGGGAAAAGGACAAACCATTTGGCGAAGGTCGTCCAATGCTTTTTTGTTTTAAAACATGTAAAGGTCTCCGTTTAGACGTGAAGTTGGATGCGGACGACCCTGCACACGTGGAATGGGCCTTTCGTGCAGCGCAGCAACGGGCGGATGAGTACGAAATTCGAGGTGTCGACTTGCGTCTAACGCAGGGCGTACTCAAACGGATAATCCCAGCTGTGGCCTCAACCAACGCCATTATCTCCGGTTTTTTGGCAGAATCTCAAAAGAACACCCAACATTAACTTCATCCATTCTAGGCAGTTGCGCCCTCGAGGCGTTGAAATTGGCTTCAAAGTATTTTTGCTTATTTATCTCTTTGTTTTTCTAGAAACTGGAAGTCTTGAAAATTTAAGTAAATTTACACCAAGCAAAACCAAAAAGAAATTGCTTTAGCTTAGTGTAGCCGACCTTCGTCGGAATGGGTAATAGTCGGATTTGCCCCCCCCCCTTTTTTTTGTTGAAAAAATGTTTGCTTTAAGTCGATTAAAAGGTGTTTCTAGGGGTATTCGGGGGGCGTAGAATCCGAATTTTTGACTTAGGTCAAACACCGGCCCGAATCATGCATTTTTTAATCAATTTTGTGCAATAAATTGAATTTTTGAAAATTTGAATTTTTAAAAATATGAATTTTTGAAAAAATGTTCGAATTCGTGTCCGGTGCTCGACATAAGTCGACTACTGCCAGATACGGATTCTACGCCCCCGAATACTAATTTATAAAATAAAATATTCTTTTGTTATCTTATCCGGTTTTATCTCTTGAATATCCCAAGGTTTGTTTTCATTTCAGCATTTCCTGTCCTCTGAGAAACTATCTGAACTTTGCCAATGTGGAGGGAATTTGCTTCTCTGTGATCGCGCTGGAACGGAACCCCGAATGTTTGGTGTGCGGTCAGCAGTCGGTCCAAATGTATTCGGTGTCCAAAGATTGGACACTCGGCCAATTTTTGGATGCGTTGAAAGACAAATTGTGAGGGTTTATAAGCTATTAAAGAAATTAGAACTCTTTAAAATCATAGTCTTCTTCAAAACCCTTCCGTACGGGCGGGCGACGCTTTCCTATACGAGATCAACTCACTTATGCCTCAGATGGAGTTGATCAGTCGCCAAAACTTGCGCAAAACGCTTAAAGGTACTAAAAAGGAATTTAAATTCGGTCAAATTGGGTTTTTTGTGTTATAAAAGATGTTCATTTAGAGCTTCATGTGGTTGAGGACAGTGAACTACTTGTAGCGGATGAAGCATTGTCAAAATCGATTATTTTACGCATCAAATATTCCAAATGAATTAACGAATCCTCCATAAATTTTTGCGAGTTTCTTTTTGAGTTTTTGTCCATGAAATATGGTGGTTAATGTCTTGCTTGGTATGTTGCTTGCAAATTTGACCTCGACTCCCCCTCAATCTCCGAAATGACTACGTCAATTTGTCCTCCACCTCGAAATGGCAGAATTGGGGACGGATGCTGCGGGTTCCGACTTGGGGGAGGAGGAGCAAGTGTTCTATCAAGCATTTGGTTCAAACCCCCAAAATTGCGTCCATCCCACATAAACGTTTATCACGAATTTGCAAAAGGTGCACAGCTTTCAACAGATCGAAGACAAACATCAAGTGAAATGAATTAGTGCCCGGCCGGGATTTTTACGGATAATCGTTTACATTTCTCTATTAACACACGAAGTACATAGCGAGTCTATTTCCGGGCGTTAAATTAATAGTTTTTTTTGGTAATTCTCTTCACAGTCAATTCTGATGGTCCATCGGTTCGACCTTAACAAAAAGCTACAGTTTCTCAACGTGAAAACCCAAAGAGTCTTCCAAGTCGAAATGCCAGTATCTAGGGCGCAAGGGGCTTGGTTCTACACGAAACATTACTATCTTTTCCACCTTTTGTTCCATCGATGGCTGTCCTTCGCCTCCTCCCAGCCTCATCAGCAAGTTGTTCAGACTGTCGATGTTCCCCGTTATCGCCTGTTTGTCCGCGTTCATCAGTTCGGTGTAGCCGTGCAGTACATGGGGTAGCGTTGTTGTGGGAACACTTGGAATTGAAATTCACGCAATTTTTTATTGAAAAAAGACGGAACTTTAACATAGAAGGCACTTCGACCCACGCAACTGCGGAGTTCGCTTGTTGGTTGTACAGCTTGCCTTGCTGGCGGTTCACTTCGAGGATGAGTTGCTAATTTTGTCAAGTTACTAAGAAAGTTTGTTCGGGAAGTGTAATTTACTAATAAAAAAAAAATAATGATTTTTACTAGAGAGGTCATTAATTTTCTACGGTCAAATAAAGTTGACAGGCTTCTCCCACTTACCATGTTTCTTTCGATGTTGTCGCAAGCGTTCATGAACTGGTCCCTGGCCTCCGCGTACTGCTCCGCAACTGTCAGCTCTTCCTCCGCCGCGCCGTCCTTGCCCCCGCCCAGCCTCTGTTGGTGCTGTTGTTCATCGCTAGACGACTTCACTGAGCCTGGCGCGATGCCGGCAACCGATTGCGGATTCTGTACCGACTGTGGATTCTGTACGGAGAGCGGATTCTGCACAGAGTGCGGATTCATGAGTCCAAGGTTCGAGTGGGGACCGCCGCTGCTGCTCATCAGGCCTAGGTTCGAGTGAGGCCCACCGGTAGAGACGACAGCAGTTGAAGCAGCCTTCCTGCTGCCGTCCTCGTGGAATCGTTCTGCCGTCTGCAGAGACTGCTGCTGATTTGGATTGGAGCAAGTGTCGAGGGCGCGCTCTGCGCACTGATTGAGGTTCTGTAAGAGCTAAGATGTTTCCAATTAAATGCATCCAATAATCCGACCACAATTGCTCTGCGAAGGTCCTTCAGAATCAACGATTTGGCCGTCCCAATCGGGTCAAATTCTGTTTGGGTGGACACTCCGCCCATTGACTGAGCAGAAGGTAGCTGCTGCTGCTGCTGTGACATCGTCGTTTGTTGTGCCGGTTGGTTCGAGTGGGGGCCGGCTATGGGTTGATTCGAGGCGGGTCCACCGGTGGTCGACGCACCGACGGAGTATGGGGCCGCTGGGGTGGCTACCATGCCCACAGAACCGGGCTGTTGGAGTTGGACAGAACCTAAAGAAGAGGAAACATATCCCTTTCAGTTCTCATGCCTTCACCCGCGCACCCGGTTGTTGCATGTTTTGCATGGAAACGGGCGTCCCAATGGACTGCGACATTTGAGGTGTCGCTGGCGTTGCGGGCGCGTTGGGAAGGAATTGCTGCTGCTGTTGCGAAACCATCTGCGGCGTCATCATCTGCTGACTGTACATGTTGTGGGGACTGAACGGGGTCCCCCCGGCGGCCTGATGATGGTACATCGACATCTGATTGCTCAAAAATTAGTTCATGAATGGATTGGGATGGGCTAACTTTTATAGAAAAAGCTAAGAACTTATTTATATGACCTGGTATGCCGTCATTTGCTGTTGTTGTGGAGATGGCGCAACATTTGGAGACATATTCTGAGACACCGCAGCCGCCGTGGGATTGAGCGGTCGATGCTGAAGGTGGCCATAAGACAGGTTAGTTCTTCGTCACGCTAAACCAGACGAGCCTATCGGAGAGACGGACTAGTTGTTAACACAAAAAAAGGGCTACAGACGCCATCGTTCCCTTATACCACTTTTACCCCCTTTTTTTTTTGTTGTTCCGAGTTTTCTGAGGGATATGAACTTAGCCCAGCCCAGCCCCGAGCCACCCCCACCCCATTAAACATTGATTGACCCATCATGACCCATCAGAGGGGGGGGGGGGGGGGTCGGTTATTGGCTTGCCATGGCTCTCACTGCTGTTTGCTGCTGCTGTTGGTTGCCCATTCCACCCCCAATCTGCTGCAGGTAATTCATGCTACTATGTAAGTCAAAAAACAACCGCCAATTTCATAGAATATTAAAAAATAAACATTTTCCGTGACAGACTGACCAAATGTTTAACAGCAAACTAAACTTAAGTGATTTATTCAGAACAAAGCTAATAAATCTGCGGAATATATCATAAACCAGCAGTCCTATCTTCCTTTGACAGCAGTCCTAGTCCGACGTTTTTTATATAGCTCATTCACTTCTGAGGATTGCGAAAGTCGCTTCCGGCAAAGATCGCTTCCGCGCCCAATTCTTCCTCAATCCGCAAAATGCGATTGTACTTGGCCAAACGCTCAGAACGACACGGAGCACCAGTCTTGATCTAAAAACAAATGTTAGTAATCATAATCAGTTAAAATATCTTTTACCTGCCCAGTGGCAAGCCCAACTACCAAATCGGCGATGAAAGTGTCCTCCGTTTCGCCAGAACGGTGAGAGACCTAAATTTTAATTTTGAAATATAAAATCAATTGAATTGTCTCTTTTGCCCTTTCCTTACCATAACTCCCCACCCATTTTGGCGAGCCAGCGTTGCCGCCTCAATTGACTCAGTGACCGTGCCAATTTGATTGACCTTTGTAAGATTAGTTACTCCTTTCTCGGACCAAATTTTCAGTCGGGTCCCTCTCCCCAACCTTAAGCAACAAACAGTTGCACGCCTTCTTTTCGAGCGCCTGTTTGATTCGTTTCGGGTTGGTGACGGTCAGATCGTCGCCGACCAACTGAATGTTCGTGGCTGCTTGTAATTTGCTCCAGTTTTCCCAGTCGTCCTGGTCAAATGCATCCTCGATGGACAGCACCGGGTAGTCCTTGATGAATGATTTGTACATGTCCGCAAGCTGTTCACCCGTAATCCATTGAGCGGCGTTCGAGTTCGGGCTGAAAGTGAGTTTGACGGTATATGAAAAGAATCGGGAAGGACGGTGTTAAAAAGGTTCCGACTTTTTGAAGTCCAAGTCGTATTTCTTCTCCTTTTCCTTGTAAAACTCGCTGGCCGCAACATCCATTCCGATGATGACATTGAATAAGAACCACGATCAGAAAGTTTATCAAGGCCAACAACCAACTTTGTCCTGATGTCCGGATGCTTTGAACGCCTCGATAAGCAGATCCAGGCCTTCTTTGTTGTTTTGGATGTTCGGCGCAAAACCACCCTCATCCCCAACCGAAGTGGCGTCCAACCCATAACGCTCTTTGATGACCTAATGGAATTTATCGTGTTGCTCAATCACCAGTCCAATGGCCGACCTTCTTCAGATGGTGGTAAATTTCGGAGCCAATTAACATTGCTTCTTTGAACGTTTTTGCGCCAATTGGCAACACCATAAACTCCTGCATTGCCAATTTGTTGCCGGCATGAGAACCGCCGTTGATCACATTGAAGGCAGGCACCGGCAAAATGACCTTAAAAATGGACAACGCATTAAAAGGCAAACTTCCAATTCCTTTATTAACTCTCAGAAGATCAAACCTTTTTGATTCCGGCCAATTCAGCAATGTACTTGTACAGAGGAAGGCCTTTGTGCACAGCTCCGGCCTTGCAAACCGCCAACGAAACTAAATTATCAAATCAATAAATAAAAGGCAAGAAAGCAAAAATTTCAATTAAAGCAAAAACATATTCTTAATGTTTTAAAAGGGATTAAAAGCAAACAAAAAAAAAATCGGTTTTGGATACGTTTACTGAAAAGCACCGGAACCTATCAAATTAGCTTTAAAAAGTTATCGGATTTTTACCTCCCAAAATGGCATTCGCGCCAAAATTGCCTTTGTTGTCGGTACCGTCCAGCTCAATGAGAAATTTGTCGATTTCATTTTGTTGTGTCACCGAAAAATTCTTTCCGACCAATGCTGGGGCAATTTTCGTGTTGACATTTTCAACTGCCTTAAAATTTGGTCTTTTGATTAATGTTTCGGTTTTAAACATAAAAATTAAATATTAAGCAGCAAACCTTCAAGACACCCTTCCCGTGATGGATGCTCTTGTCCCCGTCACGCAACTCCAACGCCTCGTAAATGCCAGTCGATGCACCGCTAGGCACAGCAGCTTGGAAAAGGCCTAAATTTGCATTCAACAAATACTCCCCGCAACCCGTTAATTACCTTTGTCCGTCTCCAAATCGACCTCAACAGTCGGATTTCCGCGTGAGTCATAGATGTAGCGCGCGAAAATGCGTTTTATGGTGTTTGGAGTTTGCGACATCGTAAGAATATGACTTTTCTCTAGAGACAGTTTAGCATTGGTGTACTACGTTTATAGCGTAGCGTTTTTTAATTAGTAATTAAAAAGCGCTTTAGTATTCGTTTTGGAGTAATCCCATGTTAAGATTAGGCAATAAAGAGATAAATTGCTGCTCCGAGAAAGGAGGCGTAGTCAACTGCAAAATGATCAGAGCGCCCTCGACCCTTTTTAACGAAAGAAATCAAATGGTACCATTTTAGTCCTTCTTGACTAATTTAATACAGATCGCCAAATTTTAAATTTTGCAGGTGTCGGCGTATTAGGTATTTGAATAAGCACTTTTCAAAATTCCTATCTCTAGTTTTCTGAGTTGTTATTTTATAAAACTTCCACAGAAATAAATCGCAATTGCTGTTTTTGAAACTAAATGAGTAACCGTGTCTACATCGGACATCTTGCTTCGCGTGCCACCGACCGGGACGTTGAACACTTTTTTCGTAGTTTTGGTCGAATCCGTGATGTGGTGTTAAAAAATGGGTTTGGATTCGTGGTTCGTTGTAAAATTTTTCTCATTTTTTTTTTGTTTTTTTTGTCCATTTTAGGAGTTTGAAGACTCGCGTGATGCAGACGATGCGGTCTACGAACTGAACGGACGTGAGCTGCTCGGAGAGCGTGTTGTGGTTGAGCTTTCGCGCCGTGGAGGTTTGGCCTGCAATTTTTAACAATATATTGCTTTGATTAGGTCCTTATGCTGGAGGAGGTGGCGGTTATGGTGGGGGTGGTGGTGGACATGGCGGATTTCGTGGCGGCGGGGCCGGGGCGTAAGTTATACCTCTTGAAAAAATGGTGACTGAATTTGTCAAACGGATACTATGGGATCGAAAAAGATTTTAGTTTGTTGTAATCATTTTCATTCAGATATGGGATTGGGATGAATCGCATGCGAAGGTTAAATGCTCATTAAGCAAATTTGGGCTCAAAACCATAGTTAGGCTATTGATTTCAGGGAGGGCCGATGAGAAGGCCAAAATCTAAAAAGTTTGCGGGTTGGGTGGTTGGTATGGGTGGCTTATTTAACGCCCAGCAAAACTGGTGAAATTCTCGCCATTCATGAAAATAACTAATCTGTTAAGTTCTCGTTACGGACCGCCCATACAGACGCGCTATCGAATGCTGGTGACGAATTTGTCAACGCGCTGTTCTTGGCAGGTTTGTGTTTCATTGAGTCCATTTTGTAAATTGGTTGTTGCAAAGTCAAATTCGGGGTTGGATTTAGGGCTATCTTTACCACTGACATCTTAAAACCTCTCATTTGAGCTGCTTGACAGATACATTTTCATCTTTTCGAAGTCTTAACCCAAAACTCCTTAATCCTGTGACGATGTCTGGAGGTTTCTTCGATTGTTCTTCACCATTTACGGTTTTTTCTCTCAATTTTTCCCACATCTTTCGCTTTCGGAGGGGAAGTCTCTTCGAGAAGGATTTGAAGATGATTTAATGGGACACTTCATCACCGTGATGAGACCGTGGTCCCCAACATTCTCTCCGGGGTTCTGAAGTGGATGTGATGAGATGAACGAGTGCCTCCGCTCATCAACTGACAAATGATGATGAGAGAGGTCGAAACAGGAAGAGTGGTTGTGGAGGAGGATGAGGAAGATGATGAGGAGGGGAGGAAGTGTAGGACTGAGCAAGATGGTGGTGTGTTAACTTTCCAGATTGCAAAAACTTAATCTTTTGCATTTTCAAAAAAAATTTATGCTGGTACAATTGTAACCATTTTATCGGCTCTCATTTTAGGACCTCAAGGATCTGATGCGCAATGCTGGAGAGGTCTCTTATGCGGATGCCCACAAAAAAGTGAGAAATGAGGCGGTGGTCTGCTTTTCCTCACATGAGGATCTGCGTCGTGCAATCGACCGTTACCAAGGTAATAACAATTTTGCAATAATTTTAGCGACATTTTGAATATGCATGAAAATCGTTTTTTAGGTAAGGACATCAATGGACGTCGAATCAAGCTCGTGGACGACTCTGAGGGTTATGCCGGCCGCAGAAGGTGACATAGGAAAACTAAACTGTTGGATGCAGCGGGTTGGGAAAATATTGGGACGGGTTTAGATATACTGCCAATAATAGAAAAATATCGGGTTAAGATGAAAAAAAAATGGGTTTTGATTTATCCCTGATTCTTAACTGTTGAGTTTTAGCCGTTCTCGTTCGCACCGTTCTCGTTCTCGATCCCGTTCGCCGCGCTCTCGTACCCGTTCACCGCCTTCGCGCTCCCGTTCTCGTACGGCATCACAGAATGGTGACATTTTCAATACCAATGCTTGCTCTTCGTTCATTACACGATGTTTTTAGCTGAAAATGGCCGTTCGCAATCTCGCTCACGATCTCGTTCTCGCTCCCCAACTCCAAGCCGTTCCCGTTCGCCAAATGAAGAGAAGTGAATCGATGTGGTGGTTTGAGGGATGACAAAGCTCGAATTTTTGAGTGGAAGAACTGCTCGGTCGTTTCTTTTTGGCTACCATTATTGTTTTACCACCAAATTTGAAGTTATTTGTTTCGTTTGCTTTTTATGTTAAACTTTCGTATTCAAGAGGAGGCTCGGTGACTTCCAATTAATGTCTTCAAAAATCAATTAATTACTATTTTCCGTCAGTAAAAAGACAAAACTATGTTGGCGGAAGGGCACAGTTTTTTGGAAAAACTGTCTGAGGATCGACTGTTAGAGAAGGAGCAATTGACGGAATTGGACGTTGACAGTGTTCGCAAATTTGTCGAAGTCCACCTTCAAAAAGGTTTACTGGATGAGCCGCCCACATGACTACCTGTTCCATAATTAGTCCAAAAGGAAGGGTGCTGTCGCATTTATTGCAAGAAATGCGACCTCTAAATGTTGGGGGAATGCGCGTCTTTGAAAATCCATGTACATTTACGTCACCCACTTTAATGTTTTTTTATGACTAAGGCATATTGTTTAGACGCATGCGGCCTTCGCCATGTTGAACAGCTGATCGGAAGTTTGTTTAAATGTGAATACTCGATCATTTCCTGTCATTACTCAGATACATTTATACCCCATTTTAACTTAGGATCAGAAACCAAAGTGAGCCGCAATAAGCTGCGTCTGCTGTTGGCGTTTTACTTGGAATTGCTCCGTCAATGCGCCTCACAAAGCGTTCAACGGACCAACTTTTATGCCGATCCAACAGTGCTCCAATTTTTACGCCAATTTCAATACATTTTAACGGGGGAGGGAGCGTACAAAATTTGTCAGACGCTGGACGACCATGACGAAGATGATTACCGAAAATGGGTTCATTTGTTGCTTGGAGAATTGGTCTGCGAGATGTTTGTGGAGTTGTGGAGAGCGGGGACGAAGGTGCCACCCTTCGATCATGGTCAGGGCCATCGGAAAAAATTAAAGAAAACATTCTTTATGGTCGATTTTAATGCTTAAACTTCTTTATTGTACTCTTAAATATGTAGCCAATCTTTGCAGATTTTGGCGTACAGCTAATTTCCAGCCTTTTGGCCAGCGAGTCCACCCGAATTGCGCGTCGACCCGCAATTGAACGTACTGCAGTGGCCATGTTGAATGCGTTCTGCGACTCTTCGTCGGATGACTCTCTTTTCTCTTCTTTGGTGCGCAAATTGGTCCAAGCCGATTTTTTCATTGTCGTCGAGAGCATTTCGCGAGTGCTTGAGACGCAAAAAGAAATTTTGGGGGACGCTCTGATAAGTGACCGACGCGTCATTTTGCGGAAGGCGGCCCAAACGCAACGCATTGGCCCAGCATTTGCTGAACTCATTGCGGAAATAATGTTTGTAATTTCAGAAATTAAAGGGCCCAAATTGACAATTTCGGATGGGATGGAGGGATTAATTTTGAACGATTTTCGCTCCAATTTCAGCTTTGCCACTTCGACTAACCCCGCCAACATTGCTTTCGAAGACCGACACGGCTTTTCGCTTGTGCTGGCTAAATTGGCCGAACTGCTCGCCGCTGATAAGGACGGACGTTGCAATTTGAGCAGGAGAACGATGTTTGAGTTGTTAGCCAGGAGTTCCGAGTGGAATTTGGGCCTGATTGGGCCGCTACTTCCCCAATATTCTGGAGACTATGGCACAAAAAGTGTAAAATCTTTGTATTTTTTTTTTCGCATTGCTTCGAGATTTGAAGGAGTTGTTGGAGTTTCTCCTTATGCTTGTTCCATCGCTCGTCCGACGAGACCATCAGCCATGTTCCGACACGGCCCTTTCCGCTGTTATTGAGGCTTTAATCTTTGCGGACCCGCTGATGGAGACGATCCCCGTGGCGTTTGAGCAGTTAATTCCGCATCTTTTGGTATTTTTAATAATTTTTAGTCGGAAAATAATAGATAAAATTATATTTGCACTTTCCGTTCAGGATCCTCATCTTTCTGCGTTCAATTTTTTTTGTGATTTCTGCAAAACCGTGCAGAAGCTCAACCCGAACTCCGACCGTCTCCAGCAGCTGTTCATCGACCATCCGAATTTGAACGCGCAATTAACCGCTTTGGTCTCTTCACAACTGATCAGCGGCGAGTCGAATTGCTCCTCCGCCGGCCAATTCCAATGGGAGCGCGAGCATAGTGCCCTTGAACTGATGATAGCATGCCATTGGATAGTGCCAAACATTTTGAGTACTTTTTATGCATTATTTTATACGCGGGCATGGCTGCCACCCCTTTTGACATGTACGTGTAACAGATATTGTCAACAGATCATTCTGCGATGAGAGATCGCCTCCTTAGATGCTCACTGAACGAATCAAATGCTTTTTTGTGTGGGCCTGCTCTTCGTATTCTTTGCAAACACTTACCGAGCCAAACAGCCGAGCATTGGCCACGCATTTACGCCCAAAACTTTGAAGCTACCGAAGTGAAGTGCGTTTTATTTATTGATTTCGATACTTAGCTCACCTACGATAGATGTTGAATTACATAGCTCACCTACGATAGATGTTGAATTACTAGTCTAAATTTGGTTGTTTTTGTTTCAAAAGACGATTTAATCAATTTGTTTAAATATTTGTTTCAACTTGTTTCAATTGAAATTACAATTCTAGGTCCGATTTGCTGTCGCACATCCTCCAATCCGTTGGGACACTGTCCAATTCACTGCCTTTGCCTGCCGAACTCACAATCACTTCGCCCGACCGATTAACCATTGCTAAAAATGCTGACGAAGTGCTCGACAAAATGGAGCAAATGTTGGAGGACGAAGACTCCGAGCAATGTCTGCAGCAGGGGATCTCTTTGTGTTCTGAACTCCTCCATCTTCATCAGGCATCGGAGGACGACAGCGAAAGTGTACGTAGTGAACAGCGTAAAATGGCATTCCAATGCAGGAGGGAAGAGCTGTTGCAGCAAAAGCGATGGAGGGAATGGCAAAAGGGGAATTTATGTGCTATGGTAAGTCGATGTGTTGACTCAAGTCGGGATGGATTCCTTTCTGCCCATGTTTTTTATATTGAAGGTTTCAATTATTTCTATAAATGGAAACTAATTAAAATGTCTGACTTATTGTGTCCAATTATAAAGATTTAAACAGAAACAAGATTATAATTTAGATGGAGACTCTTGTTCCAGCTATGAACAGTGACTGTTCGATGAACGCTCCAAAAGGAGAAGAGGCAATAAGCAAAGATTGCTATTGATTTCTAAAAACCCATTTTTTGTTCTTGCAGGGAACAAAAGTGTGAACATTTTTATTTTTACCATTTTTTGGTATGCTCATATTTCTGAATAAAGTTTTGTTTGTGTTAA
The DNA here is from genome assembly GCA_018350325.1 of Globodera rostochiensis. Classification (NCBI taxonomy): domain Eukaryota; kingdom Metazoa; phylum Nematoda; class Chromadorea; order Rhabditida; family Heteroderidae; genus Globodera; species Globodera rostochiensis. The sequence continues at coordinate 927,102 of JAEVLN010000020.1, forward strand.
CTGGTAATTTTTCCATGAAAAAACAAGTTTTACAAAACAATAGATTGTTGTTTGTTGTACCATCTACCCCTCAATTTTGATAGGATCAAAAGACCGGGTTCACAAGCAAAAATAGGTGCGAAAAATGTGTGTAAAGTAACAAAAATGGCTTAAAAAATTGTTTTTTACATGTGTAAATTATCATCAGTAGGGATGCTACTTTTAGGCCAGAGAAATTGCAAAAAGGCACCAAAAAGTGAAATTTTATAAATGATCCTGTCTATTTTTTATGAAAATTTTTCAAAAAATGGGAGTGATCTTGGCAAGAAAAATTTGAATTTTTATAATTTTCTTGACTGAATCAAAAAAAAATTTTCTCAGGGGGGGGGGGGTACAAACTAGAATATTACCACACTAGTTTAAAGGCTTGCTCTATTTTTTTAAAATATCTTTTTTTTAAAGAAATTTCTTAATTCTTGTCTCTGCAAATATTATAAGCTCCAACAACTGAGCCGACGAGAAATGCCCGAATCGCGAAGGGTTGGGTAATTTGAATTAAAAAACATTGGTTTTACAGACCTTACAAAAAAATTCGAAAAAACAACAGCCAAAATTTGTATTTTTGCAAAATGCAGCTTTTCCGGTAATAATTAACTTTGTGGGCCCCCATTTTTGAAAAAAAAGTTAATATTAAAAGTCGACCAAAGACATCCGAAAGAATATACTTGTATTGACCTATCATTTTTTTAGGAATTCAATTTCTCGGATTCCGAACTGCTCAGTATGATGGCTGTGCTGCAGGTCGGACCAAAAGTGGACGCGAAGGGGTTGAGAAATGCGTTTTTTATGGTTTCTACAATTTTTGATTTGTATGACTCAATCCGGAATTGTCCCACAAAATTTAGCATATCAAAGAGCACCACTCGGACAAGGGTGGCACTGTTCAAAAATCTCAGGTTTTCTTTTTTAAATTTGTTGGAGTTTTGGGTTTCTTTCCCAGTAACGCACATGTTCCCGTCGAAGTGTTAAATGCTCATTTAAAATCTTGGTACCTTCCTGTTATATGACCCCCTCCCCAACTATAAATTACATGGGCCAATTCGATCCTCTCAACACGAAGCTGACAATATTTTTCACATTTAACACTTTCCCAATGTGCTTGACAAAATTATTTTGGTGGCTAAGTTGTATAATTGTGGCCAAAATTTATTCAAATGCATTGTCACCGCGTCGTTACATCTTCACGCCAAGAAATCCGCATAAATAGGGCCATTTTTTGATGATTGTTTCGTGTTTACGGGCAAAAAAAACGGATTGTCGACTTCGACTTGTCCTTGAATTAAGGAGATTACACGCGCTTATCGCGTTCTCAAGCAGTACATCGATGCGTCGGTGCTCCTTCCAGGCTCTCGAACCGAAAGCAAATTCAATGGCTCGAAAGCGGGCCCGTCGTCGTCACGGAGTGGATGTCGTCCAACCTCTCAAGGGGCACAAGGCCCTTCGGACGAATTTGAGGATTTCGGCGATTTTGAGGTTGTTAGGGTAACTTTTCTTTCTTATCCCTCCGTCTTAGTGTTTTGAAGCAATTTCTTAATAGCAATTGTTTAAAATTTTAATGTTATTAAAAAAGGTGTTTCTTCTGGCTTCGGGGTCGTAAATTCAAGTCTAACTTCATTTCGAACCACGGACTCAAATTCGAACAATTTCTAATTCATTTTTTTCAAAAAAAAATTGGTTTTTTTGTAACAAAATCTCAAATGCATAATCTTCGCTTTTTCATTATCTGATGCATTTTGAATTTTTTTAAACCTATTTTAATTCCCCATCTCATTGTTACACTCTTTTTAAGGATGTTGGTGGAAAGCGAAGACGGAGACGCGGCACCGACCAACAACGGGATGGACACAACGCGCAACCGAACGGGGACGAGAGATCATCCGGTACGACGAATGGGACCAGTGCGGGGGTGCCGGGCTCATCGCGAAAGTTCATCAACAACTACACATATGAACCTGACGACTTCAGCACGTACAACGACCCGATGGATAAGAAGGACCGGCAAAAGGATGGCATAAGGAAGTACGACAACTAAATATTGTAAATATATGTTTAGAAAATCAAAATAACGAAGGCAACTAATTTTTCTGCTTGCTTCAACGCATAACTCCACATTCAGGTTGCGCGGCGGTTTGCTCCTCTACAAGGACTTTCAGAGGGGCCAAACACTGCCTTCGGAGTTTCAAGAAATGGGCACCGTCTACTCCGAGGACGACCTCGTGGACGACCCGATCTTTGAGCCGATTCTTTCGAAATTGCAAATTCCCACCGCCAACTCTAGTTCTATGCATGCGTTTGTTGAAAAGCTGCGGACCTTTGTGTTCATCTGTTGGGCTTTTGACGGGGTGTGACACGTAGAACGGAGTTTTGCTTAATATTTCTGACTTTAGGGTGCTTCGCAAGATGCGCGCATTGTGCTTCAAAATGCGAAGCTTAACCAAATTTCAGAGGATGATGACGCTCTCTACGAAGTTGGTTGTGTTTGGTTCCTTCCAGTATAGAGAGTGGGTTCTGCAACGTTCGAATTTTTTGTTGTCTTTTCTGTTATTAAACTTTAGTGGATCGTTTAGTGCTTCTAATACGGAAGAGGATTAGTTCCAATTTTGTTTCCCAGATAAAAGTGCCATCAAAGAGCTTTGATGAGGAGCTGCTGACCTCGGGTTTACATGTTGAGGTCCGTGTTCCCTCTGATGCCCGGCAGTGCGCATCGGTATAATTTAATTTTTAAAAATCGGCTTTTTTGACTCCTCTCTGATTCACCGAACAAAACGATTTTTGCATTTTTGTTTGGTTTACGAAGAGAGGGAAATAAATGAAAAGCTGCGAGGGTATCTGCTCGGCACTTTGCTATACGGACAGTGCCGAGGTCGCCCCTCGAGTACATTCACTAAAAAAACCAATTATTACTTAAAACAAATTGTAATTAAGGCGGTGATCGAGAAAGTGAAGTTGGACACGCATTCCATCATCGTCTTTTTCGTCGATCCCCTCAGACTTGGACGGGTGCTCAACGCGAGCAAGCAGGTTAACTTGGAATTTTAACTAGCAAATTCAATCGATGACCAAAATTTATTGTTAAGGTTAATGTGGCCATCAATTGCTCTGCGTTTGTCTACAGGTCGCAGCTTCGCTCTATCGAGTACATGGAGAATGCAAAGCATGGCAGGGACATGGCGCAACTTGTTTTCCCGAAACTCACATTTAGCGAGGCACGGGAGAAATCATTTATTTGTTTAAATCGAAAATTCTTTTAGAGTTTTGAACAATTTGAACAAAAAAGGGCTCGGGAACTCAATGAGATGACATTTCGTGATGACCAGAGTCATAATTATAATGCCGAGCAGGTAATTACGCGAAAAAAGGTGGGGAGTTAAAATACATTTCAGAAAAATGCAATTTATTCGATCGTGTCTAAAGCGCATAATCCGTGGCCCTTCATCCTTTTTGGCCCTCCTGGTCAGTTTTTTTAAACTTCTAACTTTTGCCAACTTTTGGTCTGATGTGTATTAATTAATGCAAAACATTCGTATTATTATTATTAGTCAAGATTGTGTCTTACAATAATAGGCCGAATTTTCCGCACAGGCACCGGCAAAACGATCACACTCATCGAATCCATTCGCCATTTGGTGCTCCAATCCCCTCAGAATCGCATTTTGGTGTGCACTCCGTCCAAAATGGCTGCCGACAATTTCGCCGACGCGTTGTTGGACCACAACTTTTTGGAGCCAAAATACGCATTCCGAATGCACAGTCTTTGTGAGTATTTAGTTAGAAGAAGAATGGCGTCTGGGCCTCAACATTAAAAGAGAATATTCTGCAATTTTCTTTGTTATAGTAGAAACCTTTTATTTTTCTCTCACAATCGCTCTTTTTTCTTGTACACTTAATGCTTGCAAAAGGCTTTTTAATGTTTTTTTTTTAATTTAGCGACAATGGCATTCAATCGTAACAAAAAATTGGACTCCATTTCCTATTTGGCGTAAGTTCTTTGAACGCGAGATTAGTTTCAAATGGACGCACACTCTTCAGAAAGGAGGCCAAAAATCGTTTTTTTGGCATCCCGGATCGCCATAATCTGAAAATGTTTCGAGTGATCATCTCCACCCTTTCCACTGCTTCCTATTTGATCTCGGCCGGCGGACTGCGCGGCTTCTTCACGCATGTAATTGTGGACGAGGCCAGTCAGGCGACAGAGGCAGACAATTGGATTCCCATCGGTTTGTATCAAATTTTTAACTTTTTATTTTCTTTTGAATTGGTTTTGTTTAGGAGGTCTGGTTGGGCCTCAAACATCGGTCGTGTTGGCTGGCGATCCGAAACAGCTTGGTCCAGTAGTCCGTCCCGAAAACCTCAAATGGTTTGGCTTTGACAGTTCGATGATGAAGGTAAAGAATGACCTTTTGAGCTTATTCCACTTTAGATGTAATTTCAAACTTATAGGATTTTCCTTTAATAATTACTAACATTTAGCGGATTATGTACGGCGAAGAGTATTCACAGGCTGACGAGTGGGTTTTTCCGTGTTTAATCCGTTCTTGCAAGGCTAAGTTTGGAGATTTAGTCGTGTTTTTGTGACACTCAAACAGACATATCGTTCTCATTACGCTATTTTGCGTCCGTGCTCCTACCTCTTCTACGACAACATTCTCCAGGTTGACGACGGGCAGGGAGAATTTCACAAACTGACCGAATGGAGTGGACTTCCGACAAAGGTGGTGGCCCGGGGAGGGGAGAGTGGAAAATATATGTACTCAATTCGTATTTTATGGTGAATAGATTGATCTTTTTGATTTAAAAAAAATGCCAAGTTTTACGAGAAAGTCAAGACTTATGTCTTCAGTAGAGATTGGTCACTTTTGAGAAGTGTAATTCAGAACTTTTGCAGGGCTTTCCCGTCATTTTTCATTCTTCCCGAGGCAGCAAGGACGAGCAGGGCCTCAACAAGTCTCATCAGAATCAGTTCGAAGCCGATTTGGTGCGGCAGTACGTCGAGAGGATACTCGAAGAGACAAATACCAACGAAAAATCCATCGGGGTGATCTCTCCGTACAGAAATCAGGTGGGAAAGAGGGAGGGAAGAGGTGGGAATTAACGATCAGATTGTAGAAATTTGGTTGTCGATTGTAGATGATGAAACTGCGCCACATGATGGGCTGTTATCCTGGCGTAACAGTTGATTCGGTGGAAGGGTTTCAGGTATTTTGGTTCAATTTTGTGGTTAGGGGTCCACTTGCCTTGGAACTGACTTAACAAATCATAGTCAAAATTGTTTTGTGGCCTTCTTGGCTCAGTTGGATTAGCGACGTTCTGCCGGGTTCAACTCCCATCCAATTGCATTGGTTTGTGCATTAATTAGCGCCTGGAATGAATGAAAAAGCTTAAAGTGCGATGATGCGAAGGAAAATAATCTGTCAATCCTCTGAGTTGCAATGATTGAAAAGTCCAATAATGCCTTCTGAGCACGGGTTCGATTTTTTGAACTTTTGCTATTTAAATACAAAAAAAAAAAATCAGAAAATAATGATCAAATAAAATTTAGGGTTCCGAGCGTGAAGTGATAATCATTTCGACAGTCCGTCAAATGGATATCGGCTTTTTGCGCTGTGATTTGGTTGTTTATTGCCAAATACTTTGTTTTTATTTACAAATTTAAGCGACTGAACACATCGATTAGTCGTGCCAAATATTTGCTGATTGTGATCGGAAACGAGGAGCTGCTTTCACAGCATATCACGTGGAAAAAGTAGAGGAACCGATCATTATTTTGTCTTCAATTTCGTTAAACTCACAGATTCGTCTATTACTGCCGCTTCCATGGCGGCTTTCTGAACCGCGATGGTGAGAAGTTGGAACAGATTGAGAACAATTGCTGAAGCCCGGCCATGCCAACGTATTTTCTCACTTCATTTTGGGTTTTGTTAGCCAAACCTTTGTTCTGTTTGATGCTCAACGATAATTGCAACGGCACTTTCATATTTATTTTTATTTTCCGTTCGGATATGCGAGGAGAAACATTCGATACATTACCCATTATTATTGTCGCTGAATTTATATTATTTTTTGCACATTTCTACTTTACGTATTCTTGTTGAAATTTGATTTGAATTGAATTGTATTCAACGTACGTCCAGCGATGTGTTTCCGCGATTTTTGGGAAAAATGGAGTTTTAAAAATGCCTTTTATGATGGCATCTCCGGTGTGAAATGTTGACAATAAGATTCAATCTCATCAGTACGGGATGTTTTATTAATTATTAATCGAGTCACCAACACTTTCTTTCAACTGTCCAGCGTAACCCGCCGTATTCCGTGTTTCGAGGCACCAATCAAATCATTAAATAAAATTTATCTATCGGTGAGATGTCAAAACGTATAAATTGTAACATTGAAATGTGATCGACGGACAAATGTGTTTATTCTCTGTGAGATGAGGATATAAATACGAACATTTATTTGAATTTGGGCAATTTATGGAAGAAATAATGAAAATGATTCGTGCGAAGGGTTCGGGGTGGGATTGTACCAGTTTTGAAAGAAAGTCGAGAAGAATACGGGAATTGTGGGGAGGGGGGAGGGAATCTGTGGGAATTTGTGCCGGTTCCTAAAGAGTTGGAAATAAATAATTAGGGGATTTGAATTTCCGAATTTTGTTAATTTTGCACGCCCCGGGGGGGGGGAATGCAAAAAAAAGAACTTCGCGAATTCGGAAACGCAAAAAATACAATGAAAAAGTGTTGAAAGAGCGCAATTATGCGGACGCGGCTGGCGGGCGAGAAAACGAAATGCATAAATGGACAGAGAACGAAAGGGCGCCGGAGGGCATTTAGCGTTTTGGAATTTGCCGCAGGGGAGGCACTACGAAGTCGTGTGATTTTATGGTAAGGAACGACTTGAGTGCGCCCCCTCAAGGGATTAAAACAAAAAACATTTTATTTAAAAAAGCTCGAATTTGAGGTTGGTTGAACCGAAACAGCCCCCCGCCCCGTCACTTTCCCCCCGTTTTTAGGACGCCATAACCTTTTTTAGCCGACTACGGCAGCTTATTCATTTTCTGAAACAAAACATTTAACTTTCGCTTGGTCACAGCTTTACAGACTGAAGCTTTCGATGCAACACTTTTACATCATTTGGTAGAAAAAAGAATGTGCGCCCTAAACAAATTCGGGGGGGGGGCAGGGGGGGGGGTAAAGGAAAGGAAAGTGCCACCGGCCCGGGCACCACCCGTCAGGTGCAAAGCTGGCATTTTTCGAGTGGATCACTTACATAAAGCATAAACCCCTTTTTTGAACCGAATTTTCTAAACGCTCTCTCTGAAACTTTGAGCAGACAAAATCCCAGCCTTTTGATTTGGTAATTTGAGGCAAACAATACGGTAAATGATTGTCGGTCTGAGATACTGTAACTCAATGGTTCTCCAGACTTCGTTGCTGCAGGGAGTGCCTTTGCTGTTGGCCCAATGACTGGGACCATTCCGCCGCCGCCGCAGGCCAACATTGTTCGTCCACCAAATAATAGCCACTACTAAATTTTAGGTATAAATTAAATTATCTAATAAGGCATTTACCCAAGTGCCATCACTTGGGAGTCGAAGTGTTGCTGTTGTGAGTGCTGGAGGGCGTCCCCGGAGGGCACCGCCAAAGGCAAAGAGCTGACCCCGGCCAATTTCCGATGCTGTTCAAATTGACTTAAAGGAACCGAGTTAAAAGAGCAGCAAATTCTACGAATGCCACCTAATCTGCTGTTGTTGTTGCTGTTGAGTCCTGTAGGGCGACTGTTCCGGCACAGACGGCCCCGGGGGGTGGGCATTTGACTGAGCGGACGACGAATGGTAGCCGGAGGAGGAGAGAGTGGAACCGCTGGACATGCACCGCAATTCGTCCTTCTCGGGGAGTTTGATCAATCGAAAGTTTGGACTGATTGGACTACCTGATCTAATGTTGCCGATGCCGTCCCAGTCGACGCGTGATGCTGCATTTCCGCCCGATGTGTCGCGGATGAAGCGGCGCCGGTGACTGTCGCGGAAGGACACGCGCCAGCGGAGCAATGGGAAGACTGAGCCGAACCTGATAGTGAGGCGCTTTGTCAATGAATGATTCGTCATTAGACGATTTGTCAATGAATGATTCGTCATTAGACGATTTGTCAATGAATGATTCGTCATTAGACGATTTGTCAATGAATGATTCGTAATTAGATGATTTGTCAATGTAGACGATTTGCCAATGAGTTTGATTTGTCAAAATATTCGTCATTAAATTATTTCATTGACGAAACATCGCGTAACTTTTTCTTGCGCCAAAATTTCTACAAATTTTATTCTCCGGAACAAACTTTTCTCACTGTCTCCCACTCCGCCAAAATAGAATTGTTGTTGCTGTTGCTGAACATGTTGATAATGCTGTAGTTGCTGCTGATGTTGATGTACCAACGAATCAAATCCGGGGAATTGTTGGCCGGCCGAATAGAAGCCGTTCATGGAGGAGGAGGAGGCGGCGGTGCCGGGAAAGGCCGTTTCCCCTCCGGGCTCTGTCGACTGTCGTTGCACGTGTTGAACATCGGCTCCTCCACAAGAGGAATACAACAATTGATGATGCAGCTGAACATTTTGGGAAATGATTGGACATGTTCTCAGTTTATTTGTAAATGCCAAAAGATTTAGGAAAATGAGGGCATGTCCTCACCTGTGCCATTTGCTGCTGCTGCTCCTGCTGGTAGGAGAGCATCTGCAGCATTTGTTGCTGATCGTAGAAGACGGACGTTGGCGGGTTGTTGCTGGAGGAGGCGGAAGAGGACGAGGCGGAGGAGGACGAGGAGGGCACGCCGAGTTGGTGGTTGTGGTGGTGAACATGGTGTGGATGGTGGCCATGCTGCGATGGGTGATGGTGGGCACCGACCGTCGTCAACAGTCCGTGCATCATCAACAGCGAGGAGGACTCGTCGTAGAAGCCGGACTCGGGACTGAATGATGGAAAATAAACGGAGAGATTTAAAGGGATCGGCAAGTTCAAAAAGTTCTTACGAGTGCTCCAACTCCTCGTGCAGCGTGCCGGTGCCGCCGCCCGTTTCCCCCCGTTCCATCGTTTGCTGGTACATATCGCTGATGGCACTGATCATCGGCGCATAAACGGCGGCGGGAAAGGAAGAGACGGCGCAATCGCCGGAGGATATTGCCGGGGACAGAAAGTCGCAGCCATTCTGAATGGTTGGCCTTTTAATTTATGCGCCAATCATCCCACACCTGCTGCTGCTGTTGCTCCTGTTCCGTCTTGGAAAGCGATCCGCCCGATTTTGAGGCCATTCCGCCAAGGTGCACTTCATTTTGATCAACCTGATCAAGATTTTAGGTAAAGGTCGAGAACATAAAATTCGATACCAGCAGATTAGACCCCCCGACTAACAAACCGCTGATCAAACCCCCCGACTAACAAAGCGCTGATCAGACCCCCCGACTAACAAAGCGCTGATCAGACCCCCCCTCCGGTCACCTTTATCGAATGCCCTCCGGGGAAATGTTGTTGACCGATTAACAATTTGTCCTCCCCGCTGTTATTTTTGCTGTTGGCCTTTTTGTCGGGTCGCTGTGTATTTGTTTTGGGCGTGCATGAGACAGAGGAGGAAAAGCCGGAGGCGGAAGAGCAGCAACGGCTACTTTCGGAGGTTTAATTTCGTTATTTTATAAAAAACGGACGGACCTTTTCGGCTTCGGCGCCCCGTCCTCGGAGGGGAAATGTTTCTCCGCGGCCGAAGCAAACGACGCCCCCGCGGGGGGCAGCGGCGCTTTTTTAACCTGAAAAGTCCCCCAAGGAGTTAAAGCAATAATTTTTGAGTGATTATTTGCCTTTTTTCGAGGCCTATATTTGTAATTGGGGTACTCCAGCAAGTGAAGCTGCCGCAAATCCTCCGCCTTCTGTTCAAACGGCCGCTTTTCCTCCCGCGTCATTCGTTTCCAACGCGTGCCCAACTGAAAGAATTTAATTAATTGGCCCGGTCCGATTATTTACCCCCCTTAATTAGTCCGGTCCAATCATTTACCCCACTTAATTAGTCCGTTCTGATCATTTACCCCTCCTTAATTAGTCCGGTTCGATCATTTGCCCCCCTTAATTAGTCCGGTTCGATTATTTGCCCCCTTAATTAGTCCGGTTTGATCATTTGTCCCCCCCCCCCCTTAATTAGTCCGGTTCGATCATTTGTCCATCTTAATTAGTCCGGTTTGATCATTTGCCCCCCTTAATTAGTCCGGTCCGATCATTTGCCCCCCCCCTTAATTAGTCCGGTTCGATTATTTGCCCCCTTAATTAGTCCGGTTTGATCATTTGTCCCCCCCCCTTAATTAGTCCGGTTCGATCATTTGTCCATCTTAATTAGTCCGGTTTGATCATTTGCCCCCCTTAATTAGTCCGGTCCGATCATTTGCCCCCCCCCTTAATTAGTCCGGTTCGATTATTTGCCCCCTTAATTAGTCCGGTTTGATCATTTGCCCCCCTTAATTAGTCCGGTTTGATCATTTGTCCCCCCCCCCCCCTTAATTAGTCCGGTTCAATCATTTGCCCCCCTTAATTAGTCCGGTTCGATCATTTGCCCACCTTAATTAGTCCGGTCCGATCATTTGCCCCCCTTAATTAGTCCGGTCCGATCATTTACCCCTCCTTAATTGGCCCGGTCCGATCATTTGCCCCCCACCCACTTCTTTGCTGATCTCCGCGTTGTGTTTGTCCGGCTGAACGCTGCAAATCTTAAGCCGTTCGTCCCGCGACCACACCATAAAGGCTTAATGAATTAAAGCAATTAATGCCTAATTAAAGGAATTAAGCCGCCCGCCCGCCCGCCGACCATTCATTGGCCGTTTGATGTGAGTGCCCGACTTTTTGCATTTTGTGGCGTTTGTGTACGGTTGGAAGGGCTAAATTGTTTTATTAATTATTGTTAATTAATTTATTTGTCCACTCGCCTCGCCCTGACTCATTTGAAAGGCATTTGCGTTGGACATCAGCTGTTGCTGGTGCCCGTTTTGGTCGTCCACATTGGCGGAAAGCTAAACGCTGTTGAATTTGAATTGGCTTTCAAAAAGACTGGACGCCCACCTGTTGGATGTGTTGCTGACCCGCCCCCACAAGCTTCATCTCTTCTTCGCTCAGTTGCCATGCGCTCGGAAAGAACATTTGGTGGGGCTGATAGAGCTGTTCAACGACGGCACATTGCCGCTGATGGACGGAGGTGGCCAAACTGAAATTGAATTATTCGAGTTAATTGCACTAAATTTGAATGAAATCTAAGCATTCTTTGATCAAAAAGCACCCATTTTCCCCGAAGGGTCCGTTGCCGAAGAATGCCATCTCCGCCGGCGACGTCGCCGCCAAATCCTCCGGCTGCTCGCATTTCATTAATTCTGCAGAGATTCATCGGTTTCAAAATGTATTTGGGCGGGGGGCTTGGCCCACCTTCACAAGCTTTGTTATCCGTCAACACGGACATGGACAGCATCCCCTCGGGGGACACCAACGAAGACGAGTCGGACAAGTTCAGCAAGGCAGCGTTGCCCGAGGCAATGTCCGGGGTCCCCGCATTCATTCACCCGGAGGGAACTTTTTGATTTTAATCCAAAGAAAGTGCCGACAAATAATTCGAATAGTAAAAGTGAGGCGGCCGAGACAATTCTCAAAATGAATTGAAAAACTAAAAAAGGCGAAATGATTAAATAACAAAGTTTCGTCGTTTATTGTCGAAAAGGCGCCGTTTAATTCAATAACCCCCTGGGGGGAATTTGCTTCCGGCGAATATTTGAATTTAATTGGAGGGATTGGGTGGGCGATGGAACGGCGACCCGTCGTTAAACAAACGTGTCGAGAATCTCGAGGACTTCGGGGAACGTCCCCGAGAAATCCATCCCCGAGACAATCACCCATGAGAAAGCAATCGACTCGCCGCATGACTCGCATTAGCCCAGAGAATGTTCTCTCGCGCATCGTCTTGGCCAATTCGGGGCAGTCCCAGTCAAGCGGATGATCGGGGACGGGGACAGTCCCCGCACCCGATCGAACGGATTCGGGGACAGACCCCGCACAAAACCAAAGAAGGTCCAGGACGGGGAAAGTTCCCGCACCCAATCCAACGGATCATCGGGGACGGGGACGGGGACAATCCCCGCTTCCAATCCAACGGATCATCGGGGACGGGGACGGGAACAATCCCCGCTTCCAATTCAACGGCTCATCCTGAAAGGATCTTCTTCGTCCCGCCGAGACGAAAGTGCGCCCGAATTCACCGCACTTTCTGGGTTATCTCGTCGATGATGTTGTGTTACTCAATTTGGAAGATGCGATTTGCGCAACAAAAATCGATGGATGGAAAAACCCCCGGATAATTTGGTGGAATTTTAAAATTAAAGTCACAAATAATTTTAAAATTCTTCAGAAGAATTTCTAAAATTCGAATTGTTTAAATTAAGGCATAAGGAAATTAAATTTGTCGCCCGATGCTTTCTTTCAATTTTGTCCATATTTTAAAGCTCAATTCGAATTTTCTCCAAAATTTCCCGCTGCGACGGCTCCTGCAACTTTTTATCGGACATTTTACTCATTTTGACGCATTAATCACCGATTGAATTGTGTCAAAGATGCCGCGGGGGACAATTCCTTTTGAGCAAATTGACTTAAATTAAAAGTTCGAAAGCCCATAAATTGGAGAACGGACGGACCGTGCCAAATGTTTTCAATTAATCGTGCCCTTTGCTCGCTAATTACCTGGAAAGTTACAATAATTTGAATAAAGGGACTCGAATTTGCCCCCGGGGGAGGGGGGGAGGGAAGCGAATAAATTTAAATGTTAAAATAAAAGGAAAGTTCCAAAGGTAAAAAAGAAAAGTAAACGGAAAAGAAAGGAAAGTGTGCAAATTGCAAATTATCCTTCTTTTTCCGTGCAAAGCATTTGAATGTTGGCGGAATGGACGGCGACTCTTCCAGAAGAGGCGGGGGGGGGGGGGGGGGGGGGGGGGAGCCCCCGCCCATCCCTTCAAATTCCGTCCATTTATCATCCGCCGATGCGGCGAAAGGGCCGAGGGGGCCGAGGGGGGGGGGGTATTTGAGTACGGTAGCGGAGGAGGGCAAATTGTGCCGGCATTTCCTTTACAAACGGTGGGAGCATCGCTTAAAGATAATTTCGTGTCAAAATCGGACTTAAAGAAATGCCAAACAATCGGAAACAAAACCGGAATCGGACGATTATTTTTAAGGTGTTTTTCTTGTATTTTTAGCGCAAAAATTGCGTCATTCCCCCCGGGCCAGACGAAATGCCCTCAGGGCAAAATCGCGTTTCGCCTACGGGGGGGGGGACGCCGCGGGGGGGGGGGGGGGGAACACGCGGAACGGCGCAAAAGCGGGCGGCCGCGGACGAGAGAAGGCAAAGACGCAGACAGACGCAAAGTTTTTTAGCCAATTGCAGAAAAATGCTTTAACAAATTCCATTTTATTTTTGCTTAAATTGCTTTTTAGAGGGGACGGACAAAAACAATGAAAAAGCAAAGCAATGAGAAAATCAGCGAGGGATGACAAATGGGCGCTTCTCCAAAATTGGCCGCAGGGGACGGGGGAACGGCTTCAAAATCTTGTAGCCCGGCACGGGAACGGCTTCAAAATCTTGTTGCCCGGCACGAGAACGGCTTCAAACTCGCGCATCCGTCCGGGAAGGATCCGTGACGCCCCGAGGGATTCGGGATCTCGAATGTCCTGGCGATCGAATGGATCGACCCAAACAGCGACATAACAAAACACCAGCAGCCATCTCCCACCATTGCTTTGTTCTCGCAAATGGTTTGCTTCCCGCTCGGTTTGTCGGTGTGACTCTCGGACCCCCCCCCCCCCCCTCCAAATGCTCCCAAAATTAAGCCTTTCCCTCCCCCCCCCGGGCGATGTTTTGTTGTTGTCCCCAAAGTTCAGCTTTTGCTGGAGGGTCACGGACCTTTCGCCGCCTTTCCTAAGGCAATGTGTTCACTCCGCGCGCACCGACTGGAACAACCAGCCGATAGATAATCACCGCCAGGGCTAATTTACCCAACAGCCAAAGGGAGCGGCGGCGGCGGGGGGCAATTGGAATTCGGAGAAATGTTCCCTAAAAGCACAAAATTGTCCAGAGGGGAGGGGGAGGGGGGGGGGGAATCGATGAAAGGCGTAATTTAATTGGGGGGACAAATTTTAGAGATTAAAGCTTCAAAATTGTCGAAAATAAAGTTAGTGAAAATGCAATTTTACTAATTAAAACTGGGGGGGGGGCCATTTTCGCCCGGGTGATTTTTACCTGCCCGGGTTGGAAATGAGACCAATCCGGGTGGGCGTTGGGATCATCACCGGGCTTCCGAATGGCATTTTCTGCCATTGCCTGTCGTCCATCCGACAGAAATTATTTGAATTGTTCCCATCAGCAGAAGAAGAACAAAAAGAAAGAAAAGTGGTTGTTGTGCTGATGAGTGCTGACGTTGATGGAGTTGAACAGAATAATGAGAAATCAAACGGACGGACTGATGGATCAACTGCGGATTAACGGAGTGGGACAGACAGACAGTCCGACGGGACGGCAGTGGTTGAGGTTGTGACAGGGACACGGAAATCAATCTCCTCCTTCGACGTGTTGGAGATGTACCCGGAGATGAACAATTTAAAG